>CM069137.1:68272560-68872560 GCA_035221665.1 Okamejei kenojei | reverse complement strand
AGATGTGCCCCAGGAATTGCCATCACTCCAAACAATCAAGACTGATTGTCAACAAAAGCAATTAAGAACAATGGAAATTGAAATAAACATGAATATTTAGTAGTAAAGGATCAAAAACACGATGTAGTAAGCAAATACCAAAAAATCATTTAACCTAACCCATATAATTTTGAAAAACATTGCCTTTATTCTTGTCTTCATCACTGTCGCCTACAATCCCATGACCACGGTGGCATAGCGGTAGAGTTGCTGCCTTACACGCTTGCAGCGCCAGAGACCGGGTTTGATCCCGACCACGGGTGCTGTCTGTACGGAGTTTGTACGTTCTCCCCGTGACCGCGTGGGTTTTCTCCCAGATCTTCGATTTCCTCCCACACTCCAAACACGTACAGGTATGTAGGTTAATTGGCTTGGTGTATGTGTAAATTGTCCCTAGTGTGTGTAGGATAGTGTTAATGTGCGGGGATCACTGGTCGGTGTGGACTCGGTGGGCCGAAGGGCCCGTTTCCACGATGTTTCTCTAAACTAAACTAAAATCTTCTTCCAAAAGTACACGTTTGCAGACCATTATTAGCTAGAGTGAGTGCAGAGATCCCTGCCCTGTTATTAGACCCTATATGAAGTCTAATGACAGAATGACAGTGGAAAAATGGTCGGCAAGGCTCAACCCATTACCTTTGAGCAGGGAGTTTTCAATTCGAATGGGAATCCCAAAACTTGCTGCTACTGAGAAACAGCAATTGCAGCAAAGCTCTACAGATTCAGTTATGACAAGACAAAGAACAAAGATGATTTTTTTTTAATGACTTCAAATATTGTTCCCATCTCATGATTCATTAGCATCTTCTTTGGATCAAAAGGCAACAAAGTAATTTTGACAGATAAACTCATTTTTAACTTACAATTCATAGGGTCATAGAGTTTTCCAGCATAGAAATGGGCTCTTTAGCCCAATTCATCCATGCAAAATGAGGTTCTTCCTTGAGTCCCATGTGCCTGCATTCCTATTCATGTACATGTCTAAATACCTTTTAAAAGTTATAAATGATTAAATAAATAAATAAATAAAACTAAATGTCACCATTGTTTTAAATCATACACGCGTACCATACAAATCATACATTTGTATTCAGTATTATTTCATCAACAATTATTGCCATAATTTGTGATAGGTTGTTTCATTAATCTTTTCTTTACTAGCTGCATTTGTCCCACTTTGTGTATTTGTTTCAAATTCCCAGTTAAGTAAAATCTCATCGATAATTTGAAATAAAAATAATTCATTTGAAAACATGCTTGATATACTCTTCAAAAAACCAGCTTCATGAGATGAAATGAGCGTCTGTTCAGAACAATAGATGTCAAACCTGACCACCTTATGGTGTATTTTAGTGCCTGAACGGAGTATTTTGCTTTGTGCTTGAAGCGTCTGATGGCAGATCATTTGGATAAAAGTTACTGTACCCTTTCGGTCTGAGTTGCTACATGATATGTTTGAGTGTAGTTAGCTTTTGGCGCAAATTTCTCAAAAAATCAATACTAACAATAGCTGTGGTAATTTTTTTTCATTTCATTAGGGCAGCCCAGTGGCACTGTTGGCAGAGCTTCTGCTTCACGGCACCAGAGACTAGGGTTCAATCCTGACCTTGGGTGCTCTCTGTGTGGAGTTTGCGTCTTCTCCCTGTGACTGCGTGTTTCCTACAGGTGCTCCGGTTTCCTCCCACATCCCAAAGACGTGCGGGTTTGTAGGTTAATTGACCTCTGTAAATTGCCCCCAATGCAAAAGTGGGATAACATAGAATTAGTAGGAATGGGTGATCAATGGTCAGCGTGGAATCGATGGGCTGAAGGTCCTGTTTCCATGCTGTATCTCTCAACTAATATCTCACAGGAAAAGACACAGAGCAGAAGATTAATAGAGTACAAGTAATGACAGAATGACATGAAAAAATATAAACAAAATTTAGACATTTTGAATTGTCCAATAGATATCGATCATTTCAAAGTTACAACAGGGGAAATGCAGAGGAATGGTATCTACGAACAGCCTACTGAACCACGATTCTGCCAGGAATTTTTGCCCTTATTCAACAGCCTTTGAGAAGACGGTGGTAGAATCTTCAATGGATGAAGGAGCTCCCAGTGCGGTATTGGGGTGGAAATATTGGATTTAGGCACACCAAGGATAAGAGAACAAGGATTGATTGAAAGATACAGCACGGAAACTGTCCTTTTGATCGACTGAGCCCATGCCGACCACCAATCACCCATTCACACCAGTTCAAGATAACCCACATTTGCATCCACTCCGCACACACTAGTGGTAATTTTACAAGAGCCAATCAACATCACAAGTATTTGAGATGTGGGAGAAACCAGAGCACCTGGAGAAAAACCCACGTGGTCACAGGGAGAACGTACAAACTCCACACAGATAACACCTGAGGTCCGAATCGAACCCGGGTCTCTGGTGATGTGAGGCAGAAGCTGTGCAGCGCACAATGTAGTTTAAAAAAGCATGACCATCCTTGTAATAATATCCTTCATGAGCTCCTTCTGCAGCACAAGCTGAGATCACCCTCATGCTCACTTTACCAAGTTCTTGTCACCCTTGCAGCTGTACTGCTGGATTAATCCATGGTTCAGCTGTTTTAATTTAGACAAGCTTTCCCTGAGGAGGAGGCTGCAACATGTACTGGGCTTGCCAAATCACTAAGAAAGGACCACACAAGTAGGCTATGTTGACCAACAGCTGAGGTCCATAAACATTGACAGAGCAATGATTACTTAATCCGCTTTTATGATAATTTTATCTTTAGGAACAGAACGTAAAAACAATGTAAGAACAGGAATGAATCCTTCAACCCATCAGGACTATAGATCAATGGTCTATATCCACGTTTGGTCCGTTGCATCTTATTTCCAATAAATTTGGTTAATAAACATCTGTTAATCTCAGATTTTAAATTAACAATTCAACCAGCATCAATTTCTGCTTACGAATGGAAGTTCTAATCTTCCCACATTCCTGTGTAGGTAACGACCACTCCTGAAAGTTCGGACTCAAATCTTTATGCAATGACTCTTTGGACTGTTTTCCCCATAAAGTGGATGTATTTTCAAACAAATTAATCGGACAGTTCTAGAAGGACAAAGAAATTGTTGAGGAAAGGGATAGTAGCACATGAGAATAACCGAGAGAGAAATCTACGAACAGAGTTGCTGTGAACATGTACAAATGGAAAAGATTAGTGAAAATAATGTGCATCCCATCCAGACATGGAACTGAGGAAGAGGAAATGCTGAGAAATTAAACAATTATTCGCCATCTGTCTTCACAGAAGTGGTTGGAAACCTAGAAACAGTGGGGAACAAGGGATTTAATGTGACTGAGTTGAAAGAATTTAACAGCAATAACACGACAATATCAGAGAAATGAATGGGACTAAACGTTAATAAATCCTCAGGACCTGATTGCCTGATTTTGAACTAGATGGCTACAGCAATGGTGAAATCACTGGATGATACCTTTCAGACTTCAACAGTCTAGAACAGCTTATACGGATTTTAAGGTAGAAAATATAGTTCTACTATTCAACGAAGGAGAGAAATCAGGGAACTACTTTCTTCCGGACCAGGAGACAAAAGAAAGTGCAGATCTTGAGCAAAAAATAAAGTACTGGAGGAACTCAGCAGGTCAGATGGCATCTGTGGAGGGAAACTCAGTCTGAAGTAGGGTCCCAATCTGAAACCCTCCTGAGTTCCTCCGCACCTTTGTCTTTGAACTATAGAACAGTTTAGACTGACATCAATAAATATGCAAAATGCCCTTCGGCCCAAATTGCCCATGTCGACCAAGATGCCCCATCTACACTATTCCCACCTGCCCGCGTTTAGCCCATATCCCTCAAAATCTTTCCTCTCCATCTACCTGTTGAAATGTCTTCAAATGTAGTTCTCGTACCTGCCTCAACTTCCTCCACTGGCAGCTTGTTCCATATACCCACCATCCTCTGTATGAAAAAGTTGCCCCTCAGGTTCCTATTAAACCTTTCCTCTCTGTGATTGAATATATTCAAGACAGTCATTAACTGTTTTTTGGATATTAAAAGAACAGGCACTGAGGTAATAATCTTATTGAATGACAGAGTAAGTATGAGAGACCAATTGGTCAGTTTATTTTATTTCTTCTATTTCAATGTTCTCTTTTCAAGCTTGAAAACTTTTTTTTTGCAAACCTCTAAATTCCAAAGAACCCAAGCAAGATATCATTTTGGTTAGCAATCGCTGCTCTCCATCTATGGCTGATATATCTTTCCCAAAGTATGGCTACTTTTTTTTAGCTGTAGGTTAACTTCTTCCTGCAGACATAAAGACTACAATTTAATTAGCCTTTTGATTATTTTTTGTAACTGTCCGCCACATTTTAATGATTTATGTACTGTTGGAACACATCGCTTCAACCCTTCAGTTAGAATATACTCTGTTCTATTATTTCCATGGGGTAAAGATTGATTGAAGGGGGAATGTTGGGTTAGATGCATAGGAAATCCCATCAAATAATGTCACGGGTTGAACATGCAGCATGAAAATAGGCTTTTGGGCCTATGCCAACCATTGTTCACCCATTCACACTAGATCTATGTTATCCCTTTTATATCCACTCCCTACACACTAGACCACATTAGGGTCATGCAGAGGCCAATTAAGCAAGAAAACATATTTCTTTGGAATGCAGGACAAAACCAGAACATTTGGAGGACACCCATGTGGTGTCGAGGAGAATGTGCCAACTCCACACAGACAGCATCCAAAGTCACAATCGAACCTAGGTCCCTGGCGCTGTGAGGCAGCTGCTTTACCAGCTGCACCACTTTGCTGCCCGTGAAGAGGTAGACAAGACCTTAGCATCTCTGCTAGCACAGCATTCATTCAGTATTGTCAGAGAATTCCATCCTAAAGAGCCTGTAAGGTTAATGTTATATTTTTATATCGATAACTTATTTAATTCATCATTGTTTATAATATGCAAAAAAATTAGGATTATTAGTTGCCTTTTATGTAAATGAATGATCAAAGAATAAATTCCAGATCAATGTTCCTTTTAAATTCTTATAACAGGTGTGGAATTTGAAGAAGACTGCAGGTGATCTACATTACAAGAACAATTGGAAAATTGTCTTTCGTGGCTAGATATAGCGGGATGCTTACTGATCCTAATCCTCTTCAGCAACTCTCAACTCTCCCACTGAGCCCAATTTTATTAACAATTATTTATTTGATCTTCCAATGATCAAACAGAAATCAGATGACAGTAAGTACAGGAAGAAACTGCAGATGCTCGTTTAAACCAAAGATAACAAGAAGCTGAAGTAACTTAGTGGGTCAGGCAGCATCTCTGGAGAATAGGGATAGGTGACATTTCTTCAGACTGAGAATCAGGGGAAAGAGAAATGAGAGATATACTGCAGATGGTCATATGGGGAGATATAGAACAAATGAATGAAAGATATCCAAAAAGTAACGATGATCAAGGAAAGGTGGAGTCCACAATGGTCCATTGTTGGCTGTGGGCTTGGTGATAATGAGTTATACAGACAGAGAAACTTAATAGGATGGCAGTGAAATTATTAAAACGATTAGCGTGTGGGTGGGATGGAGAGAGAGGGGATGCATGGGTTGCTTGAAGTTAAATAAATCAATTATCATGCCGCTGGGTTGTAAGCTGCTCAAGCGAAATATGAGGTGCTGTTCCTCCAATTTATGTTTGGCCTCACTCTGCCCAAGGTTTAATATGAAATAAAGTCAGCTTGCTACACTGCCATCCAGTGTTTTTTTTTACAGATTTCTTAGGGAGATTTTCCAAGATCATTTCATATTATTAACAAATTCAAGTAATATTTCAAGCCAGTGTACAGCAAACTCAGTGACATATTTTTCATTTCACTGGAAATAAATTGGTGCAAGGATCTTTTTATCAAAAGACCACCCATCAGAAAATCTTTCCAGTGGGTATGGAAGAAATTATGATGGCAAGCACAAGGGATTCATCAATATATTATGGATGCATATTATTCCATTCAATTCTGTGTACATTGCCTTCCTGATAATCTGGGCTACTTTTGGATTAATTTTGTATCTTAATTATGTTATTTGGCAGTCCATTTGCACCATTATTATTAATTCAGTCCTGTATGTCCTGACTCCTTATGTGAGGTTTGTAGTGAGAATGTTCTTCAGACAATTATGCCTGAGTCACTTTTCTAGAAGGGTTAAACTGTGATTCTAAAGTTACAACTTTCACCCCAAACCACCCCTTCTGTGGCTGTTACCCTTCATGTCGATTTGACCCACCTTGTTCTAAGACTCATCTCCTGCTCTGTCAATTCTATTTCCATTGAACTGCCAGGTATACCCAAAATTCTTCCTGCACTTTTTTCACTTACTAACATTTTAAATTATTACTCCTCTGTTAACATTTCACCATCAACAATTAGAGAACGGTCCTGAGCTACCATCTGCCTCCTTGGAGATCTTCGTACTATCGTTAATTGGACTTTAATGGACTTCATACTTACGTTGAGAGGGAAAGATAGATCAGCCAAGATTAAATGGAGGAGTAGACTTGATGGGCGGAATGGCTTAATTCTACTCCTATAACTTATGAACTTCATCTTGCACGATACGTTATTCCCTTTATCCTGCATCTGTACACTGTGGACGGCGCAATTGTAATCATGTATAGTCTTTCCACTGACTGGATAGCATGCAACAGAAAGCTTTCCATTGTACCTCGGTACACATGACAATAACCTAAACTAAACTAACTAAATGTTGTTTCCTCGCCAAGTGATTGCAATATGGTGACTTTCTAAACATATATCTATATTTGCCACAACTCCATGATTGAATATCTCCAATTGTATTTCCATTACTGTCACAAAAATAAATCCAATTGAAGGCACAAATAAAAAACTGTGATCATGTTCACTATCACTCCTCAACTTTCTTGATCTCACTGTAGGCATTGATATTAGCAACAACGTGACTTACCTCAAATGCTCTTCACAGTTCAGAAGCAAAGGGGTTGCTTACCCAGTGCCTTTGTAACGGCACCTGCTGGTGCCCGCAGGTAATCGAACCCTGCGGTCGGGGGCCTCGGACATGTGACTCTGGGGAGGGATTGTGTTTTGCGCGTTTTCTGGGTGATGTCTTTTTCAGTCGTTCTGGACCACCATTGTGGCTAGATGGGCGTATTGGCTGTGTTGAGTCGTTTTGTTAATAAAACTCGTTTAGAAGATAGACTCTCTTCTCATCCGCCAAATTGGTGACCCCAGCGCGTCCAACCGAAGATTGGGCAACAGCATGCAGGACAATTACCTTCCCGCCACCGCTCCAGACGCCCATCAGAGTGCCATCAGCCTCAAACTGCCCGTGTTTTGGCCAGATCAGCCGCAAGTGTGGTTCGCCCAAGTTGAGGCCATCGTCGCGGACGATACAAAATACTTCCATGTGCTGGGAGCCCTGCCGACTCCCGTCCACTGCGTTATCTTCGGGACCCTCCCGCAACCGCTAAATATGACAGCCTCAAGGCCCTCCTATTACACACCTTCGGACTCAGCCACCGGGACCGTGCCGCCCACATCCTTCACATGGAGATCACCGGCTGTTCGTTCTCATGGCCAAGATGCTCGCACTCATGGATGGCCACCGCCCGTGCCTGGTGTTCGAACAGGCATTTCTCGAGCAGATGCCCGGCGATGTCCGCCTAATGCTCACTAGCGCCGATTTCACCGAACCCCAGCAGCTCGCGGAACGGGCCGACGAACTCTGGATGACCAGACACCAGGATGTCTGCACCATCAACCGCGTGCCCGCACCAGCGCGCCTTTCGCCTCGGTGGCTCCGCAAGGAGGGCTCACCCTCTTCTGCCACCGAAGAACCACAGCAGCGTTCCAATACTGGCAGGACGCTCACCGCTCGCCCTTGCAGCAGGTCTAGGAAGGGCCTTTCCGGGCGCTGCGAGCCGGAGTCGCCACGTTCACGTTGGACGTGGGTGGCCAGGAGGAGTTCTGTCTGTGGGCTAGAGGGCCGTCTTAAGCCCGCCCATGTGGATGTGGACAGCCTGGTGGTCGCCTGTTTCAGTGACCTCTGTTCCAGTTGCTTTTTCATTTGTTCCCGGTTTTGTTTCGCCGGCCTCTCCTGTTACGCCCACCCTGCCTTCGAGAATCACACGTTCCGGACATCTCATCCGGGTCCTTGCTCGGTTCCATACCTCGGGTTCTGGGGGGGGCCTTGTAGCGGCACCTGCTAGTGCCCGCAGGTAATCGAACCCTATGGTCGGGGGCCTCGGACATGTGACTGGGGAGGGGTTACGTTTCGCGCGTTTTCTGGACCACCACTGTGGTTAGATCTGTGTATTGACTGTGTTGAGTCACTTTGTTGATTTCGTCGTTTTGTTAATAAAACTCGTTTAGAAAATCGACTCTCGTCTCATCCGCCAAACCTTTCCCAATTATCCTTTTCCAGACATCCTCACACACTTAACTCTGGTGTCTCTCCTTAACCTTCTCCGAACTTTCACACTGCCCCTCTTGATATAATTCGTATTTTCAAGTTCTAACAGAATGCAGGCTTTCTTATTTCCTTTCCAAACACTATTTGCTAGGCAGTTGGATGGGTCTATCCATTTACTCTGGTTAAATACCGCAAGACTGAAAAACATCATCCTTCGCCTCCTCTTTAATTTTTTTATTCTCCACACTAATTCCAAAATGCTGTACATTTTGATTCTTAGCCAGGTTTCTTATCCTGTATATGTTTTCAATTATAAAGGCTACCTACTCCCACGAACGTAACATCCCTATCTCTGTCCCTACTTCTTTCTATCTGCTATTGAAATCTTACTTCATGCCTTAAGGCCATTGAACATTTAATACTCTCTTGGCTAGATACTCTTTCCACTCTCCAAAAGCTTCAGCATATCTATATTTCTGCTCCCGATACCAAAGCACCATTATTCACCAGCCCATGTTTATTGATTTATAAGGTTCCTGGTTCCTCAAAAGAAACAAACATAAACTTCTCAACTCTCTGCTTCAGTTTTCTATGATCTTTTCACTGTCGATGCTTGTGACCCTCTGTAAATTGACGAGCCTGCAAAATGTTTGTGATCTTTCTTCCCTGGTTTATACTGCCCTGCCCTCCATCAACATTTTTTCTTTCAGTTATCTCGGCATAATGCTATATAGTTCCACTCCTGACCCTTTCAAGTGTGGAAATATGATCATGCTTCGCAATTAAAAATTGACTTTGCATAGAGTGAAATGTAAAACAATCATTTCTGGACTGTTTTGTATCACTCCAGAGATTCAACTAGGCAGTTTTCATTTTGAGTTGCATTTGCGTGTCTCATGCAAGAATGGCATAATTAATTGTTGCTGAGCAGGGAAATTAGACCCAATCGCCAATGACCTCCAACTACTAGTCCTTGATTTCTTGAATTCCTTATCTTATACTGGCTGACTCCATGCACCCCTATAAAATGTTCTCAATCAAAACTACAATCTCCACGAATTCCCACCACAAGACGTGGTCCAAGTCAACCAGACATCCTGAATTATCTTCAGATGTCTGCTTCAGTCCAGCCTCTGTTGTGCCTCAGACTCTGTCTTTTTATCGTTCCCTTTTAGCCTTGCTAGTTGCTTGCCGTACCAGCATACAATAGATATCAGCACCATCCGCATCGCACAACCCACAATTTTGAAATGTTGAACAAATGTAAATATCAGTGTCAAGGCAAATCTAAAATGCCTGCACAAATCTCTTAGAACTTAAAGTACTGCATATGATTTATTTCCACCTCAGAGGACCATGATTTTGGATCCTACTGTTGCTGGACATTGAGGGGCAGAGTCCAGTGGGGACAATGCTCAAATAGGGGAAGGGATATCATCCTAGGGAGCCACGAGTGACAAGGGTGGTTTCTTTAAAGACAGGTATGAACACTACTGAGTATGATACTACTGAATGTCTAGCTACTGAGAATGGATGAAGAGGTAGGTTGGGGAAATGCACAGTTTTTTACCTAGAGTAGGGGAATCGAGAACCAGAGTACATAGATTTAAGGTGAGGGGGAAAAGATTTAATAGGAACCTGAGGGACAACGTTTTTACGCACATATATTGTTCCTGATATGGAACGAGTGGCCACGGGACGTTGAAGCAGTACTATCACATTGTTTAAAAAACTTTTGGACAGATACATGGATAGGATAGGTTTAGAGGGATATGGACCAAATGTAGGCAGGTGGGACTAGTGTAGATGGGGCATGTTGGTCGATGTGGACAAGTTGGGATGATAGACGTATTTCCACGCTGTATAATTCTATGGCTCGAAGTCTATGCACAGGTTTGGGTTTGTTTTTATTTTGTTATTCTGAATAAATCATACAAAATTAAAACAATAGCTTTTCTTTAGCATAGATTGCAGCTTCCAGATCACATAAAGCTACATATCCATAGCTGACCTTCCCACCCCCTCACCTTCCCAAATAAACCGAAAACCAGAGCCAAAATGCGTGCTTACCTACAAACATCTATGTGCATATGATTCACTCTTTAAGATCCATTAGTGAAATGGACCAGATGGAAACTGCATTTTTTTAAATAACTTTTATCTTAAGCCACTTTTTGCCTTTAGCTTCCAAATTGTTAAATGCCCACATATTTTATAGTTCCTCGTACACTCTTAATGATAGTATTATTTCAAGCTTTGTTAACCACAGTTGTGCCATACGCTTCGTTGCTAAAACAAAACAAATGCATTTCACATTTAATAAGCAAACGCAGCTGACCTTCAAATAAAAAAATACATGTAACTACTGCCAATTTTGCATTGCATCCCTCTGCACATAACCAAAAGTAATACCATTTTTAAATGGTCTGAAATTTACTGCGCAGTTAAATTTACTTTTGGTTGATGCCTTGAGTTATTTTAATTGCAACATTTTAACTCTACACTAGCATAAGAAGTGATGAAGCACAACTTCATATCGTACTTCGAGAAGTGGCAAATGTTGCTAAGAAAATATATTTCCTGCTTTTCTTATGTGGACTAATTTTTTACAGGCTCTGAGACTTTTTATTATGTAACTAAAGATTTCTCACTAGGAATGGAAGGTGCAAACAATTAGGTCGAAGAGTGATTACTGATATTCCTTACATGTACTACAGCTGAGAACGGAAATGCGCCTGTAACGTATGCTTCGCTCAGTGGCCTTTGGAAGCAGAAGAAATAGGCACTTGAGAATAAGAATCACCGGAGCTGGACAATCATCCAATGGCAAATGTCCTAAGCCCAGACCACGACACAAAGCAACCTCCCTTCCATTGACTCTATCTACGCTTCATGCTGCCTCGGCAAGGCCACAGACATAATCAAGGACAAGTCTGACTCCCTCTTCTCCCCTCTCCCATCAGGCATGAGGTAAAAATGTGAAAATGCACATCTACAGATTCAGGGACAGTTTCTTCCCAGCTGGTATCAGGCAACTGAACCATCCTATCAACAACAGGAGAGTGGTCCTGAGCTACCATTTATCTGATTGGAGACCCTTGGAATATCTTTAATCAGACATTACTGGATTTTATCTTGCACTAAACGTTATTCCCTTTATCCTGTATCTGTACAATGTGGATGGCTCGATTGTTACCATGTATAGTCTTTCGGCTGACTGGATAGCACACAAGAAAAGCTTTTCACTGTACCGCAGTACACAAGATAATAAAGTAAACTAAATTAAACTAACTAAACTGAAAATGATAATATAAAAACTAGCTGCTCCAAAAAGGTTTGGTTGTTGGGTCAATTTAAATTTTCAAGACTGATAAATAGATTTTTGTTAGGTAAGGGCATGAAGGTAAATATATACATACAGGTACTGTAAATGCCAAGGTACCAACCAACCACAATTTACTTGACTGGTACAAGAGGTACAGAGATGCAAGTGGCCTTATCCTAAAAGCTTCATATATAAACATATTTCCAGACATGTCATTAGGCGCCAGTGTATCATTAATACTATTCAATTAATCATAGCTGTCTTTCAAGGTGATTAACTCCATAAGGATTAACTAAAAATTAACAAGCACCATTGAAAGATAAACGCAAAGTGGCCGCGACTATTTTCCGTCATGAAAACCAGTGTAAAGCTAGTGAATGGGGATTTGTATCAGGCTGATTGACTGCAGTGTCACTGACCCTGGAAGGTTTTGTCAGGTCAGCTGAATGCTAATTTTTGTTCAAAGTATACCATCTGGCCCAGAAAACCCATGGATGGGTAGGCGTGGGATGGGGGGGAGGAGGAGGGAGTGAAGTAGAGGGTGGCGATGACATGACACTGACTAATTGATTAGACTTCTCTGGGAATTTAAACAGCAGATACCTTTTTAAACAATGTTACATATCTATTGTATGCTGGTACGGCAAGCAACTAGCAAGGCTAAAAGGGAACGATAAAAAAGACAGAGTAACTCAGCAGGTCAGGCAGCATTTCTGGAGAATATGGATAGCTAAAGAAGGGTACTAACCCAAAACATCACCTATCCATGTTCTCCAGAGCAATTATAGTGGGTAATCCTCAGTAAATAAATAGTTAACATGCAATAGGGCTAATCTGGTGGGATCACTATGAAACACAGACAATGGCAGGGAATTAGTGCCCTGAATGGTGGCATGGTGGCACAGCTGGTAGAGCTACTGCCTCACAGCATCAAAGACCTGGATTAGATCCCAAGCTCGGTTGCTGTCTGTGTGTAGTTTGCAAGTCCTCCCTGTTACCATACGCGTTTCCTCGGGGTGCTCCGGTTTCCTCCCACATCACAAAGAAGTGCAGGTTTCTAGGTTAATTGGCGTCTGTAAATTGCCACTAGTTGCTTGGGAGTGGATGAGAAAGTGGGATAACATAGAATGAGTGTGAATGGGTGAGCAATGGTCCCCATGGACTTGGTGGGCTAAAAGGCCTGTTTGCAATGATGCGTCCGAATATTCTTCACTGTCCTCCTGCACCAGAAAATGGGGATAATCCTATTCAGGTTCTCCTGTTACACAAATGCTTATCTCAATCATCAACAAACCATAAATGGATGTTTTGCATTATTCCCTCAATATATACAATATACCCAAAGTGCTCACTAATAGATTATCTGCACCCACCTTTCCATAGAACTCCAAAACCTTGGGAGTGCAAAATCCTAATTGAGAAGTATAATTTCACAATTGTTTGCATTCATTAGTGTGGCACGTTACTGATTTATTGGTAGAAGCCCACGTCTAAACGGATAGATTAATTGGCAATGGGACAAGTGCACTGCTCAAATCCCAGCCAGAATAACATTGGCAGCAGTTATTCTGATTCTGGAGCGACTTCCATTTCCCAGCGGCTAAAACTATATTGATCTTAGTCCTGAAAGCTGACAATGAATGACAATCCATAGGTCGACACAAAATGCTGGAGAACTGTAGACGCTGGGTTAAATCAAAGGTAGACACAAAATACTGGAGTAATTCAGCGGGACAGGCAGCATCTCTGGAGAGAAGGAATGGGTTTCGGGTCGAGACCCTACTTCAGACTGAACTTCAGACTGGTCTCAGAAGGGTCTCGACCTGAAACGGCACTGCCATTTAATATGATTCCTTTAACCCTAAATCTAACTCTCTTTTAAAAACATCCAGTGAATTGTCCTCCACAGCCTTCTGTGGCAGAGAATTCCATAGATTCACAACTCTCTGGGTGAAGAAGTTTTTCCTCATCTCAGTCCTAAATGGCCTACCCCTTATTCTTAAATTGTGACCCCAGGTTTTGGGCTCCCCAAACATCGGGAACAGGTAAGTTTTAAAAGGTTGCTGTTTTTGGACTCATTGTAGGTTAAGAGAAACAGGATTCAAAACACCTCAAATATTTCTCTGGCCAATACAGCATCACACACAGAGTGGTGAGTCTGTGGAGTTCTCTGCCTCAGAAGGCGGTGGAGGCAGGTTCTCTGGATGCTTTCAAGAGAGTGCTAGATAGGGCTCTTAAAAATAGCAGAGTCAGGGGATATGGGGAAAAGGCAGGAACGGGGTACTTAAATGTGCAGGCTCTAAGGGCCGAATGGCCTACTCCTGCACCTATTGTCTATTGTCTATTAACCCCTCGTCTATGAAAAGTCTATTGCACCATTAACTCAACAGTCACTGACCACCAGATAATTCTGGTTTGAGAAAGGGATTTCTACCACATAAGATTGGTCTTTCCCAAAACATTAGAGATAGGAAAGGGGCTTCTTAAGTTTAGTTTAGATTAGAGATACAATGCAGAAACATTCTCTTTGGATCACTGAGTCCACGCCGACCAGCGATCACCGTACACCAGCGCTATCCTACACGCTAGGGACAATTTTCCATTTTTACCTAAGCCAATTAACCTACAAACCCTGTAGGTCCTTGAAGTGGGAAGAAACCGGAGCACCTGGAGAAACTCACTCGGTCACTGGGAGAATGTACAAAAGGGCCTGTCCCACTTGGCCATCATTTGCGCACCATTTACCTGACCTCGTCGTCGCGTTGAGATGCACGGGTAGCGTGTGAGCCACGCGAGACGGTCGCATGGAGAAGCGCAGACGGGTATGGAGTTGCGCGCTGTACTGCGCGGAGCTCCAGGTTTTTGTAGGGCACAAAATCTTCGCACGCCTCTGGCGTTACGTATTGTGTATGCACGCGGGCGTATTGTGGTCGCACACAGGCGTCCTGACCTCGTACATGTAGCGCGTGGTGATGCACGATTACATCACCGTGCGTAACCATGCGCCGCCGCGCGCCGCCCATACGCAATCAACCCGCCTTTTACGCGTCATGGATATGCGTGCATGATTTAAAAATTTGCACGGTTTCGTAGAGAAAACTACATGGTGAACACCAAAAGACACTAAACCTGAAAGTGCAAAAATGAATTGATGCTTCACTTGCAATGACTGCTTGGGTCCCTGGATTGTGTGTAAGGAAGAGGTTAAAACGACAAATGCTGTATCTCCTACATCTGGATGAATGAATTACATGAGAAATGAGCAGATGGTAGAAATGGAAGAGCAAACCAGATAAGCAATAAAAAATGCAGGAGTAACTCAGCGGGACCGCAGCAACTCAGGAGAGAAGCAATGGGTGACGTTTCGGGTCGAGACCCTTTTTCCGACTGAAGAAGAGTCTCGACCCGAAACATCATCCATTCCTTCTCTCCAGAGATGCTGCCTGTCCCGCCGAGTTACTCCTGCATTGTGTGTCTAGCTTCCATTTAAACCAGCATCTGCAGTTCCTTCCTACAGATTAATTTGGTCTGCAGCTTGCTACGATTCATTCACCTCTTTTTTTGAATAGGAGCATTACATCTGCAGTTTTCCAATTGCTAGCACCATTCAAGAAACTGGAACATTTTAGAAAATCACCATTAATATCATAAACTGGTATTCAAATGACGTCACGCGCTCCAGACGGCTGTCCTGACGCATAAAGACACGTGATGACACGCGCGACAATCACGACCGGCCTGTTGCGTAAATGACGGCCAAGTGGTACAGGTCCTACAGTCTGTACAGACAGCAACCATAGTCAGAATCGAACCTGGGTTTCTGGCGCTGTAAAGCAGCAACTCCACCACTGCGCCACCATGCCGCCCTAATCAACGAACATCTGAAACTTGAGGGCCAAACAGAAAGCAGTTTCCTGATAACCCAGTCTGAAGAAGGGTCCCGACCCAAAATATCACCTATTTGTGTTCTCCAGAGATGCTGCCCGACTCGCTGAGTTACTCCACCACACTGTGTCTTTTCACGAGAACACAAGTGAGTGGCATCAAGAAGTCAAGTAGTTAGTCATATAGGTTGTACATGGCCCGTCCGAAGGGGGGGGGGGGGGGGGGGGTGACGTTGGGTGAATCGGGCCTGAGCTGCCTCTTGGAAGCTGGAGCGACGCACAATGTCCAGGCGGAGCCCCAGCTGCCGCTCTGCTGGGGGTTGCCGGAGGCCAGGTAAGTCTTCATGTGCTGCTGCCCTGCTGCCACTGCACTCTTTCCTCGGGGGCAGAGCAGGCCCAAACCATTGGGCTCCACTTTGCACCCCCTCGCCAGTCTGCTCTTCAAGTCCTTGCCTTGTCCGCAACCAGTCTCTCCACAGCGTTCTGCCAACCCCGCCTGTCCCACCCTCCATTTTGACTGCGGCGAGTACCGGGCCCTTGGACATAGGCCTGAGCGGCAGAGAGATGCTCGCCTCAGGCGGCATGCTTGCATTTGGCGCGATCTCTTCGCTCGACATCTTACTTTGATCCAGCCAAAGAGGACAAACACGTTTTCATATCCGCAAAAAAGGAAAGACCAGGACTTCCATGAGCAATGACAGGCTATCTGCACTCGCTTTAATGTACATTCACTATGGCTTTGCCCATGACTTGGACAAAGTGGTGAGTAGGTTTGCACAGTTGCATTCTCAGAAAACAGAACTATTTCATGTTGAGGTTAATGTGATGTGAAGTTGTTAGGTCAGGAGGACTATTAAAGGTGAACTGCACACACTAACACCGTCTAACAGTAACAGATAATCAAATCAACACACAAAACATTTTCTAAAAAAAGGATTTCTTTACTGCAAAAACTTACAGTATTTAATTTGCAGTTTTTGCATGCTCCTTTATAACATTTTACATAATATTTTACAACAGTACAACTTGAGTATTAAAACAAGGACAACAATTCTTAATTTTTAAAAAAGGACACAACAATGATCCCAATCATCCCATTCCACCCACTCATTACTCTTGACTCAACCAAAATTATTTCTGAAATATTGGTCATATATTTGGTGCAGAAAGCTCCAAAATAAGGCACAGAATGCACCAGAGAGCATCTAAAACCCCAGAGCTTTCAGGGCCCTTAAGCGGGCCCTGGAACCCAGACGTGAGGGACTTCCCGCTTGTGATGTGCACTGCGTGCACATTATTTCACATAACATTTTTGGAATCCTGTTATGCCTTCCCCCTTTTTGAAAGGCTTTGTACGGGCCTGTTGTAAAGATAGAGTACAGCTATTGCTAGAAGATATTAGCTGGAGATCATATCTGCTCTTTTGTTTCTAGCCTATGACTATTAACTTAGCTTTGCTGAGACAAATTCTATCTCTTTCCCACTTTGGGAATTCTCAGTGCGTTTCAATCAAAACCAACATTCAAAAACAGATTTCCCATTCGGGAGCACAGTACTTCAAATGATCACTAGCTTTATGTTTCACAAAGAAAATTCAATTACACAGATGTATACTCATTCCCAAATACATTATTGTAAGCAAAGCCACATGGTGGAGCTCTTTGAATATATTTTCTTACGTGTACTTAACCAGAAGCAGGCAGAATCAAATCTCAATTGAACATAATGCTGTCACTGATAAACCTGAGAACCTACAAACAATACAAATATAATAAATGTTCTACCAATAACTATTTTTTAATAATCCAAAAAGGTGTATATTCTCTTACATTTTGCATACCTTATTTGTCTTATTTGTTTCTAAAATCAAGGAAAAATTGGAAAAAAGCCTTCATATTCTATTAACACTCTCAACTATCTCTTCTTTCCAACCCTCCTCAAACTCAATGTACGAGATATTTCAGTGAAGACTATGTTCCCCCACCAATACTCCCCCGTCCCAGCTTCTATCAAATCAAATTCATTTCTCCTGCCCATTCTTTCTCTTAAAAGTCCTGAAGCATATTGTTATCTCAAAATTACTCTTTCATCTCTCCCACGATTCATTATTCATGACTGCACTCCACAACAATCAAGAATAGAAAACGTGGGTCGAGTTGATAGAAGAGGATGGCTCCCACATTTGTTGCAAGCAGAAGGGAGAGTGGTGAGTCACAGAGGATGAAGTTAAAAAAAAAAAACCCTGCAAGACTGGTTTTCCCTGAATGCTGTGGATTATTAACTCCAGGTTGTGCTGTAATTTGAAAACCGATCTGGAGGCAGAGACAGATGTCAAGCAGTGGCAGAGGAGCATGGGCCAGTAAATCCGAGGTCCAGCAACCTGCTGGTAAAATGGAGAATAGACAAAGGAATCATATGTGCATGAAGGAACTGCAGAAGCTAATTTATACTGAAGATAGTCACAAAATGCTGGAGTAAATCAACGGGTCCGGCAGCATGGTCTGGAGAAAAAGGATGGGTGATGTTTCGGGTCGGAACTCTTCTTTAGACTGAAAGTAGAAGGGGGAGTTAGGAAAAGGCCAGAATAAATCAGGGCCGGCAACAGATGACCAAAGAAAGGTGAAGCCCATTTAGGGCTCCATTTAGAGCTCCACCCTTCCTTGGTCATCTGTTGCTGGCTCTGATTTGTTCTGCCCTTTTTCTACCTCCAGTTCCCCGCCCCCTCTACTTTCAGTCTGAAGTGGACTTCCGACCTGAAATATCACCCTTCCTTATTCTCCAGAGTCTATTTCGAATCTATATTTAATTCTACATCCACCACCACACCCAGTGGCACAGTACTGACAGGTATAAATTTGTCCTTTCAATTGTCGGACCTGCATACGCAGGTTTATTATTAAAAAAAGACACAAAGTGCTGGAGTTCCGGATCGGGGCCCTTCATCAGACTGATTGTGGGCGGGTGGGGCAGGAGAAAACGGGAAGAGAGTAGAGTCAGGGCAAAGTGTGGCAGGTAATAAGTTAATACAGATGCGGAGGCCTGTGATGTACAGTTCCATGTTCTGCGTTCTGCCATCAAATGCTCAATCCGTGCCTTCAAGTCAGCTCTTCCAATCTTTCTCAACAAATCTTCCTGCTTCTACCCTTACATGTTTCAACTTCTTCAAGAAAATGTTGCCTTCAATCCCATCTTTTCTAAACCCATCATCGTCAATCTTGATTTGATTTAGTTTCCGTCCTTATTGTCATATCTTGCAGTCTCATGCAGCTATCTGCAGCCATTGCTCCCAAAACACTGACCTTCCTGTCCCCAACATAACATTAGATCACTGATCTATTATCAACCCTCCTGACATCTGGTACTTCCATTGCCTGATTCTATCTACTTCGGTAATTCCCACTGGACCTTCAAAGTAGATTTCCTTCTCACGTAACCTTTATTGATGATTTATTTTTTCTTCCCTCTTACTTATGATGTTTTTCCTTCCCTGTTATGGTCAGTGTTTTTGAGCTGTGTGTCTGCAAATGAAAAGACCAGGAATGAGCACATTAGCGGCTCGTCTCAGATCGCTGTTGCTCTCTATCACTTAGCATTTTTACAGCTATCGATCTGTGCTGAAAAAACACTTCCTGGCGGCAGACGGGAAAAAGGCCAATGATCAAAACGGCTGAAGGACATTGATTATAAAAACTAAAAATAAATATGTAAGCGTGATTGAATTTTAACAGCAACTTCTTTCCTGAAATTAGTGTACTCTATTATAGGAGCACGTAAGAGTTATGTCTCGTGGACCGTTGCGCAAGTCGGATGTTACGTAAATCAAAAACGGAAGTGCTACTGCGCATGTTTACTATTCACGTGGAGGCCATGTGGGAGCTCCGATGCGGATACCACGTGGGAGCCCTTACGTGGAGACGATGAGGGAGCTGCAACACAGAGACCAGGGAAAAGAGCTCCGACGCAGAGACCACGGGGGAGCTCAGATTAGGAGACCACGGGGGAGCTCCATCACAGAGACCACGGGGGAGCTCCGATTAGGAGACCACGGGGGTAGCTCCAACGCGGAGACCACGGGGGAACTCCAATGCATAGACCACGTAGGCGTCCGTGGACTTATAGAATTGTAAGTGCGAGTTTACGTAAGTCACTTTTTTTGTAAGTCAGGGAGTGCCTGTATGCCTAAATCATTGATTATTCAGGAAATAATATTTTATGTCATAGAGATGAGGAAGATAGTTTAACAACAGTGTTGAAATCCTTGCTCAAATCCAACAATCAGTAATACTCATGAGGGCAAACATATGCATACATTACAGGACAACAATATCACACATTGGTGGCGTTTCTACTGCTTTATACCTACTGTTCTGTCAGCGCTCTATCTCAAAGCACAGGTGCTCTTTAACAGCAGGCTGATTAATTAAATGACTTCCTCCTTGCATTCCTCATTTGGTCCATATGGTGCTGTACAACATTTGCACAGTATGCCTGGAATGTAACAATTTGATCCTAATGGGATATTCTAACTTCACTCCAAGTATTCTGTTTTTTTCCAGTTTAGCAGATTCCTCCCCCCCCCCCCCCTAAAAAAAATGTACCTGGAGAGAATTACTAATTTTGGTTTCAATTTAAAAAAGAGTAAACATTTAGATTTAAAAAAAGTACATTTACTTTTGAACCCGTCTCTACTGGATACATTCCACAGAATATTAGTGATAATGAATAACATTCTTTCACCATTGTGGGAGAATTCACTCACTGCTTATTAGACCCTGGTGTTTCCTGGTCAAAGCAGGAGAGGATGTAAGCTATTTGTTTAAGAAGGAACTGCAGATGCTGGAAAATTGAAGGTCGACAAAAATGCTGGAGAAACTCAGCAGGTGAGGCACCATCTATGGAGCGAAGGAAATAGGCAACGTTTCTGGCCAAAACCCTTCTTCAGACTGATGTGAGGGAGGGGGGTGGGGCGGGAAGAAGAAAGGAAGAGGAGGAGCCAGTGGGCTGAGATGGGGAGGAGAAAGGGAGAGATGAGAAGGGGAGGAGAAAGTAAGGATTACCTGAAATTAGATAAGTCAATGTTCATACGGCTGTGGTGTAAACTGCCCAAGCAAAATATGAGGTGCTGTTCCTCCAAATTTACGGTGGTCCTTACTCTGGCCATGGAGGAGGCCAAGGACAGAAAAGTCAGATTTGGAATGGGAGGGGGAATTGAAGTGCTGAGCCACTGGGTGATCAGGATGTAAGCTATTTGGACACTTAATCCAGGGGCGAGTTAACTACCCTGATGAGAAGGCAGATTTAAATTGGTTATATAGGTGTAAGGTTATGATTGCAGGGCAGGTGAGCATAGAGACACAAAGAACTGCAGATGCTGGAATCTTGAGTAAAATACAAAGTGCTGGAGTAACTCATTGGGTCAGGCACCATCTCTGGAAATAGATACAAAGTGCTAGAGCAACTCAGCGGGTCAGGCAGCATCTCTGGAGAGAAAGAAAGGATGACATTTTGGGTCAGAACCCTTCTTCAGATTGAAAGTAGAAGGGGGGGGGGGGACTGTAGATAGGAAAGGGCCTGAACAAATCATAGCCATCAATAGATAACCAAGGAAGGGTGGAGCCCACAATGGCCCATTGTTGGGTGGGGAAGATGTGATAATGAAGGGATACAGGGATGCAAACAGTGGAACTAGAAGAATGACCAGGGTGGGGAGGGGAGGGAGATGGAGTGAATGCATCCAAACGTCGCCTTAGGAGTTGCGGGGCACAATTGGGAACAATTTTGGTGAGCCCTAGGTTCCCAGCCAAGGTCTGTAGAATCATAGAAATATAAATATAGTCTATTATAGACTTTATATCTCTATGGTAGAATGGAAAGTAATCAAAATGTGCGCTAAAAAGGTTAATGGACCAAACAGATCTAAGCTATATTTTAATATAAAATTGCATACATGTAAGCCTACAAGTAACTAACAAAATGTGTAGATCACCTCTGAAAAGTATATAGTTACAATACCACTTGTTTTAGTGACAGTGAAATGGAAAAAAAAGTAATTTAAATACTAGATCCTGGAAAACCAATTGGCAAAAAACCAGTACAGGTAGGTATGTTACAATCCCTACCTTGAGCAGCGCTGCAGTTCTGCCGCTCCCCATGTGCGTGACTTTGGCGCCTTTCAGGGGGGGGGGGGGCGGGTTTAAAATGCCGTTTTTCCCTAGACAGTCCAAATCGATCCATGTCGGACGATTTCGTCGCTAAAGAGAAATCGCTCCGACATTTCATTCATGAAGCTATTTTTAAACTACGCTAGATTATTTATTAACTAGAGTAGTTTAAAAATCATCTTCTAAAGCTCTGAACGCCGACACCAGAACAGACCTAACGTAGGGGAGAAAATAAAGTGCACAATTTATTTGTGCATGAAAACTTGGTTTTTAGGAAGCCTTTAATCACATTTTCATGTTGCAAAATGGGGACAAAAAAAATGTATGAACCGCCAGTATTTTTCCTGCCGACTGTGGGTTAAATTCACCACAAACCGCAACGTTCCAATGCACCGCATTCCACTAAAACCCACTTGCTTTAAATGGCCATTAATTTACAGGAATTAAACACTAAATTCCTTCCATTTGGCCTATAAATTCATGAAAATGAGATTTAAAAATCATGTTATATTGTGGATTATTGTGTGAATGTTATTTGGACACTTAGGCAATTTAAAAATGTTTATCATTTCTTAAGAAATGGATAGATGTTTATATCTAGTAGTTGAATTTTGTAATTAGCTACAATTAGACAACTAACTAATTATATGCTTTAATTTCAGGTCATCCAAGTAAGATTGTTTCATATTTGTTTCAGAATGCTTCAATCTATAATAACTGAAAATGTCATTGCGTTCTCTTAATGTTTAAGAGAGTTTGGGGCTTTTGACTGTCCTAGATCACAGCTTTTGAGTTAATGGAAAGGCAAGAGGAAAAAGATGCTAATTTCCGAGTATGAAAATGGCCATAACTTTTTAATACTGAAGATATGAAAGTGAATTAGGTGTCAAATTAAACTTATTTTTATGCTTTATCTGATGGGATAAATTGCAGACTTGATTTTTAAAATCTCAAAATGTTGTAACATTGCTAGTACAGGCATTACATTTTGGGCTTCAGCATCATCCTACCCTTCGGGCTTCTAGTACCCCATCGTAACTTAATTGTGTGTGTGTGTGTGTGTGTGTGTGTGTGTGTGTGTGTGTGTGTGTGTGTGTGTGTGTGTGTGTGTGTGTGTGTGTGTGTGTGTTAGTTGTCTGTGCGTTATATGTGTGTGTGTGGGAGGGGAGGAGAGAAGGGAGGGAGGGCGAGAAGGGAGGAAGGAGAGAAGGGAGGGAGGGAAGTAGAGAAAAAAGGGAGGGAAGGAAGGAGAGAAGGGAAAAGAGAGAGGAAGGAAGGAGGAAAAGAGAGAAGGGAGGGAGGGAAGAAGGGAAGGGGAGGGAGGGAAGGGAAGGAGTGAAGGGAGGGAGAGGGCCGACGGCGGGAGCGGAAGCCGGGGTCCGGGTGGACGGGTGTGAGCCGAGGTCGAGGTTTGTAAACATTGCTCCAACCCCCGGCCCTCCCTGTACTGATCACCGCGTCTCCCTGGGGGGAGAGGGGTGGAGCCGGGACTGTGTGCGTGAAGCACGGCGACTGGAGGGGCGGGAGCGCTGCCCCGGGGCCATGAGGGAACGACCCACCTCCCCCTTCTCCATTTCCCCTCACACCCCCCCCTTTCTTCCCCCTCCACCCCTCTACTCTCTCTCCACCTGTCTCCCCCCTCCACCCGGGGTAGATCTACCCGAGCCGAGAGTAGATTACTCTATCGCGAGGCCCCCTTATGTGCGGGGCCCAATTGGGAACAATTGGTCCAATTGGCTTAAGACCGGCCCTGCCTTCAGAGATGCTGCCTGAATTGTTGAGTTACTCCAGTCCTTTGTATTCAACATTAGATAAAACCAGGCAGGCACTTGAGTGCATAACACAAAATGCTGGAGTTTCTCAGCAGGATGGGCAGCATCTCTGGAAAAATGAACAGTGACATTTTGGATCAGAATCCTTCTTCAGATTGAAATTGAATTAAGATTAACACATTTTAATAGCGAAAAGCTAATAGATATCGATATACATGGGCATTTAAGAGCACTGGTAGATAAACTACTGGAAGTTATGAAATAACTAGATAACCAAATTTACTTCCTTTCTAAGGCAGTTCATGTACAAGATTATGGAAATCAGACTGAAACTGTAAAATGATCAAGTACGATTCACAATTTGTACCGAAGAAAGGATACACTATAACATTGATTCACAAAACTGTTCCCTTGGATGACTTAGATATCCCATGAAGGGAGTTTAATGGTGCCTCTATTATTTGAAAGTTCATTAGTAACACGTGTGCCGAGTTATAGTGAAAAACTTTGTTTTGCATGCTGGCCAAACAGATCAGATTTACTATACATAAATACAATCCAGTCAAACTCAAGTACAGCAGTTTAGTATAGTTTAGTTGGCAGATACAGCGTAGAAACAGGCCCTTCGGCCCACCGAGTCCGCATCAACCAACGATCCCCGCATATTAACATTATCCTACAAACACACACAAGGAACAGTTTACATTTATACAAAGCCAATTAACCTACAACCCTGTGTGGGTGGAAATCGAAGAACTCGGAGAAAACCCACGCAGTCATGGGGAGAACAAACAAACTCCATACAGACAGCACCCGTAGTAAGTATCGAATCCGGGTCTCTGGTGACGAAAGTGCTGTAAAGCAGCTACTCTACTGCTGCGCCACTTTGCCACCATTAGGTACGTAGAGCAAAGGGGATGATACAGAGTGCAGAATAGAGTTCTCACCATTGTAGTACATCAGTTCCAGAGAAAAAGTCCCATGTCCCAAATGCAATAGAGGTGAATTTGGGCAGTAGCCTACCTTATAGGAGGACCATTCAGAAGCCTGATAACAGGCAGTTCCTGAATCTGGTGGTGCTCACGTTTGAGGTTCTGTAACTTCTGCTGGACAGGAGCAGGGAGTTGGAGGAATGATTGGGGTGGGAGAAGTCTTTGATTATGTTGGCTCCTTTTCTGAGGCAACGTAGAGTGTAGATGGAGTAATTGAAGGGAAGTCTGGTCTGCGTGATGGACTGGGCTGCATCTGCAACTCTCTGCAATTTCTTGTAATCTTGCGTAGAGCTATTCCCAAACCAAGTTGTGATACAACCTGACATTTTGTTTTCTATGGTGCATCTATAAGCTTCATTGAAGACATGGCAAATTTCCTCAGTCCCCTCAGGAAGTGGATGCATTGGTGTGCCTTCTTGGCTGTTGCATCAGTGTGGTAAGTCCATGATAGATCATCGGTAATATTAATATTAAGGAACTTGAAGCTCTCAACCATTTCCACTTTGGAAACATTGATGCTAATTGGGGCATGTACTCCACCATGCTTCCTGAAGTTGATAACTAGCTCGTTTGTCTTGATTACACTGATGGAAATATTATTCTCCCGACACCATGTTACTAAGTTCTCTATCTCCTTCCTATACACTATCTCATCATTTAGATGAATGAAAGTTTATCTCACGAAACTATATACAAATCTAGAAACAAAGAACTGCAGATGCTGGTTAATACACAAAAAGGCACAAAGTGCTGGAGTAATCAGCAGGTCCAGCAGTATCTCTGGTGAACATGGATAGTCTGAAGAAGGGTCTCGACCCAAAATGTCACCTATCCATGTCCTCTCGGGTTGTTGCTTAACTTGCTGAGTTACACCAGCACTTTGTGTCCTTTTTATAAAAATTGAAGCTGGCTCAATAGGGTTAATGCTGGAAGGCTGCTTCTGCTACCTAGGGGCATAGTCTTAGGCTAATGAGTACGATATTTAGTATGTAAATTGGTGAAAATGTCTTTGCTCTGAGAGCCATGAATCTTTTGGATGCTTGACTTCAAGCTGTGGCTGCCTCGCCATTGAATATATTCAAAGCTGTGATTAATTGAGTTTGGAACCAAGGGTAACAAAGAGATTGGGACTGGGCAGTTAATAGACTCGAGACCAAGAATCATACATGTGCCAGGGCTCGATCTTGACTAGGGGTGCTGTCTGTACAGGGTTTGTGACCATGTGGGTTTTCTCCAGGTTCTCCAGTTTCCTCCGCATTTAAAAGATGTGTAGGTTTGTAGGTTAATTGGATTCTGTAAATTATCCTTATTATGTAGGTTAGAACTAGTGTACGGGGATCACTGGTTGGTGTGGACAGGTTGGCCGAAGGGCCTATTTCCATGTTGTATCTCTAAACTAAGCTGAACGATGATAATGAATAATGAAACATTGGGGTTAATGTTAGGATTGAAAAGCTATATGTCTTAGTTCTGCTCCTATTTTATATATCTTAATATCCCCTCTATATATTGTGTAACTTTACCTTATTTGCTTAAAGAACTTACTGCAATAAATCTGTATTGTATGATGTATCAACAAAAGAAATCCATCTCTACTTATACTGATTACCACTAAAATCCTTAGTTGGGGATACAGGAATCAATTTCCTTTAGGGTGAATGTACACCAAAGGTTGGCATACAGGACTGACTCCCAGTTTTCAGCAGACCTGACACAGTGGCACAGCGGTAGGGTTGCTGCTTTACAGAGCCAGAGACCCAGGTTCGATCCTGACTACGGCTGCTGTCTATACGGAGTTTGTACTTTCTCCCTGTGACCACATTGGCATTCTCCGGCAGCTCTGGTTTCCTCCCAAACTCCAAAGATGCATAGGTTTTTAGGTTAAATGGGTTCAGTAAAAATTGTACATTTGTTCCTGGCGTGTAGGATAGTGCTAGTGCACAGGGTGATTGATGGAAGGTCGGTGCGGACTTGGTGGGTCGAAGGGCCTGTTTCCGCACTGTATCTCTATAGTAAAGACTATTTACTGTGATGGCTTCAATATTTTCATCTTAAAATTTATGGACAGGTTCTTGAACGATGTAGTAGTGCGACTACAGTTTCAATTAGGTGAGGAAATGGGCTGTGCCTTGTGCAATCAATTCTACCCAAAAGTTTGCACAAATCCACAGAAAGCATGCAATTTTTCTACCCAAGACCATAAGACGTTTGGGGCCTAGTGGTGTGATAAATTAAACCCCAGATTATACAAAGGCTATGCCATTTAATGGTAATGTTTGGCCCAGAGGCTGTATCATTAAATCTATTCTAGGGTGCAATACAGAGACAATAAGTCTTTGGACTCTCACAGACTACCCATGCTGTGCTATTATGTAATTACTGCTTTTGTTACAGCATTAACTAGTACCATTTACTGAATTAAGAATAGTGCTATAAATCCTCAAGTTCTCCGTAACATTAAATGTTATTTTGACAGAAATTTATTAAGATTGTTCCAATAAAAGGTCACTAAACTGCAATGTTAATTTTATTTCTCTCTCTCCTGCTCTCATGTATATATATATATATATATATATATATATATATATATATATATATATATATATATAATATATTTCCAGAATTTTCTGTCTTTGTTTCAGTCTAAAATAGCCCTTCAGTTGTTGCAATCGTTAAATACAAAAATCAAATAGCAGCTTAATTGATCATAATTCTGAAATCAAATATCTATTCTTTGTTCATTTTATTTGTAAATCTTTTACTGCAGAGGTTTTAATAACAGGCAAACATGAATCTGTTATTACAAAATTAATGCAAGAAATTATTTTCAAATGAGCTAACTGTACCAATAACTTTCTGACAAACAGCTTCTTATTTCCCTTCTAAAGTGTGGAAGGTGCTGTTAAAATTCAACTCAGCCAACAAGCATTCTGCAGACACTGATCTTGAAGTTCTGACTAGTTCCTGTTGTAACCAATTGGAAATTCAGCAAGGAAAGATATGTTTTGTTGCAAATTATACCTTTTTTTACAGGTTTCAGGGAAATTGCTGCTTGGGTATTGGAGCCCATCTTGACATCTTGCATGGCATCTGTTCTTTCAGGCATTGCTAAATCCGATTTTGACTTTGCCTGGAACAGATTGCACTGGGGAACATTTGCAGGTAAAATCCCACGGGATGCAAACATTGTTACGTGCACAACCTTCCATTATTAATATTGCCACATGTGAATCTAGCACACACTAAATTACATTGTTATTTGCACAACACATATTTTCATAGTCATAGCATTATACAGCACAGACACAGTCCCTTCAGCCCAACTGATTCATGCTGACCAAGAGCCATATCTAAACTAATCTCATTTGCCTACAGCCAATATCCCTCTAAATGTTGTCTATCCATGTATATGTCCATCACCTGCAGATAAACGTTGTATATCCATGTACATGTCCATCACCCACTGACGTAACTTGCAGATCATTGTTGACCGGCATGGTACACCATGCTGGCTCATTGCCTTTCTCACTGCTTAAAGGGTCGTTTGCCTGACAATGGGAGAACCTGTGGGAGGGATAAGGGGACAGCTTGGATTGCTTTCCTGTGTTCTAATCATCCCTCTCTCACCTTCCATGCTACTGAAACCAACTTGTTTTCTCTTTTCCCCAGTTCTCATGAACGTAATTCTCTTTTTCCTCACAGATGCTGTCCCACCTGCTTCGAGTATCTGGCAATTTATGTTCCAGTTCAGATATCCAGCGGTTGCAGCTTTTTAAAAAACCTTTATGACAGAAATCTTGTTCAGTTCGTTGTACAAATGCATATCCATAGTTCAGCTATTAGTCCGAGCACATCGTAGAATTAATTAACCTTTCTCAGCACCTGCATTTCCTCATGCTTTGCTTCACAATCTACTCTAGGTCAAAGCTTCAAGATGGACTAGAAAATCCAAGTAGCAATTTCCCTGAAAACTCTAAAGGCTGAGAGGTGACCTTATAGGGATATATACATTTATGAAAAACACAGATAGGGTAGTTAGCTAGAATTTTATTTTCCCATGACAGATATATCAAAACCAAGAAGATATAGGTTTACTGTAAAGAAGGAGTTTTAAAAGGAATTTAAGAGAAGGCAAAGTGTTTATTTACACAGAGAGTGGTGGATATCTGGAACTTGCTGCAAGAGGAGATTGTTGAATCAAATACAATCAGCACATTAGGCAAGCACTTGAACAAGAATGGTATGGACAGATACAGACCTGGTGTGAACCAAAGGGAGGTCTGCTTGGATATGGTGGGCCAAAAGGTAGCTTACAACCCAGCAGTATGAATATTGATTTATCTAACTGCAAGTAACCTTTGCAGCCCTTCTCTCTCCGTCCTTCCCCACCCTAGTCGTCAAACTAGTTTCATCCTTGTCCTGCTGACTTTTGCTGTTTGCATCACTCGTTATCACTTTCCTCACACCCAACAATGGATTACTGTAGACTCCACATTTCCTGGTTCATCGTTTTTTGCATATCTCTCATTCAATTATGCTACGTACCTTTTCATATCTTTCGTTTCCCGCTCCCGTGACTCTCAGTCTGAAGAGGGGTCTCGATCCAAAACGTCACCTATTCTTTTCCTTCAGAGATGCTGCCTGACCCACTGAGTAAAGGGCCTGTCCCAGCAGCTTGCAACTCCATGTGATGAGCGCGACCTAACGTGGTCACTTGAGCCGTCTGGCGTCGCGGGGCCGGTCCCACTTCGATCGCCGGAGCCGTGCAGAATTGTGCGGAGTTTGTCCCGACATCGCGCGGGGCTCCGAAAAACTGACCATGTTCAAAAATTCCGCACGGCAACGGCTTGTCGGCTCGCAGTCGCCCCGACGTCGTGCCTCCGTGACCCTCTCTGTAGGTGCCTCCGTGACCCTCTCTGTGTGTGCCTCTGTGCCCCTCTCTGTGTGTGCCTCTGTGCCCCTCTCTGTGTGTCCCTCTCTGTCCTGGCGAACTTACCTTTAAGACTTTGCTCCAAGTTCGCCTCACTTTGCGTCGCGTTGCGCCACTCACCCCACCTCCGTGCATACACTTCTATAATTGTGCTGTTTTATTCACTAAACATTCAGTAAAGATTTGTAGAAAATCTTTCTTGCAGATGTATATTTGAAAATATATGCGCATATTTTGAAAAATGTAAGTGATTCAAGGAATTAATGTGTTTTTCTTATTTGAATTGTGAGGAGTCACCATTATTGCAGCAGACATGTTCATAATATAATCACTAATAAGCATTCACCTTTAGTACCTGAAGAAAAAACTCAAAATCTATCCGTGGTCCATTCTATCTGACTCACAGCTGGTTTGGTTGCGCTCTTCGCATGCAGGCGCATGCTGGTGGGAATGGCCCTGTACAGGGATCACCTGACCTCCGCGCGGCCCCCGCTACCGGTTTGATCGCACTCACCGCACGAAGTGAGATGCTGGTAGGACAGGCCCTTTACTCCAGCTTTTTTTTGTAGCTATCTTCTAGCTAGTTTCTGTGTTGTACATCAATCTGACCATTCTGATCCGAGCCTTTCCTTTGATTGGATATTACACAAAAACAGCTTTTCCCTGTACCTCAGTACATGTGACAATAAAGTAGACTAAACTAACAAAACTAAATCTATGACTCTAATCTGATGGGGCACTCCTGAAGTGCACAGGCTGTGCTGTAAGTGACAGGGACTGCTTTCCTCAGCAGTTATCTTTGGGATATTCATACAATGGGTGGCTCAATAGTAACATTACTGGCAGCACTGTTTACAGGAGGCAGAAGTAGGGTAAGTTGGGGTCTTCAGAGCAGACATGGCTTTCAGTGGAAGGGCAAACTCCCAGAGAGACATGGTCTTAGGCCTGGACCTCTCTCATGAATGTACTCACTGAAAATGAAAATCAAAATTCTGCTGATGCTGGAAATCTGAAAGAAAAGGGAAAGTGCAGGAAACACTCAGCTGGTCTGCGGAGAGAGAAATAGAGCAATCGTTTCAAGGTTGATAGCCCTTCATCAGTACTGGGAAAGAGAGGAACGCAAAGTAACCACAGGGGATGCACACCTGTCCTTTCAAGCCTTTCCTGCCACAGTCCTGAGATCTAAATGATCCATCCACCTGAAGCAACAATTCTTCCAATTTAGTGTACTCTTAATTTGGAGTTATCATTGCTGTCACTTCCACACTGGGCAGACTGGAATAAGGATAGACACACACACAGAAATATATTTTTGTGCATCCTGTGACCTAACAACTTAATGAACCCACAAGATTTCTCTGAAAGATGTTTAAGGTGAGGGCAGAAAGATTTAATAGGTACCTGAGAGGTAACTTTTGTTTTTACTCAGAAAGTGTGGTGGGTATATGGGACAAGCTGCCGGAGGAGGTAGTTGGGACAGATACTATCACAACGTTTTAGAAACATTTAGACAGGTACATGGATAGGACAAGTTTAGAAGGGCCAAATGCAGGCAGTGTACATAGGACGTTGGTCAGTGTGGAAAGTTGGGTTGAAGGGCCTGTTTCCATGGTGTATGACTCTATGTGGAATGCATGAATCTGATCTGTGGAAACTGAAATTACGTTGAAGTTGGAAAAGCGCTTCTGAGAGATGGAAACGGGCAATTGTGTAGAAAAGATGGGTTAAGAGATAGATGCATATGAAGGATACCAATGGTAGAAAGGAAAACTCGGATCCGGAGTGCTTGGATTAACTGAAATTCCCAGAGGTTTAGTGCTGGAACTCATTAGAGGAAAAATTAGTGATTAAGGCAGAACTAATGTATAAATTTTAAAAGCATCAACAAGCAGAATATGGCTCATGGGAGCAAGATTTAATTGTTGACACGGGGCTCAATAATCTGGAAAGTTGGAAAATTGTTGTTGCATTAGTCACTGCAATATATACATGTGTATGACAGGAGCAAAATTGGCAAAGAGAACTGGTGAACTCACAATACAATACTATTAAAGACAAGAAATCTTTAGACTTTAGAGACTTTTATAGATAAGTGCGGAAACAGGCCCTTCGGCCCACTAAGTCCAAGCCGGCCAGTGATCACCCTGTACACTAGCACTATCCTACACACTTGGGACAATTTACAATTCACAGAAGCTAATTAACCCGCAAACCTGTATGTCTTTGGAAACATTCCAAGCACCGATGGGAAACCCACATGGTCACAGGGAGAATATACAAACTCCTTACAGACAACACCCATAGTCTCTGGTGCTGTAAGGCAGCAACTCTACCATTGTGCCACTGAGAAAAAATAAATTAATAAACTAGGAAAACAATTTATGCGCAGGGATTCATTGAAATAATTTAAGGATTACTTGCACATCCATACAATTACGATTACCATGCCAGGCTCAGGAAGAAGGCTTACATTTATTAGGTGTTGACATCAGATCAGAGATTAATGGATGTTTTTGGCAAGAGATAAACTACAATTGACTAAACAATGATTAAATAATTAAACTCAGCAAAAAACCAGGGGAATCACCTCAAATGCGCAAAACACTTTCAAAATTCAGTTCCAGTGATTTGATGAACTGAATTTCCAAAGTGGAGTGTACTGTGTTTGCATTTTTGTGTTGTCTCTTTAGAATATGCAACCGATGACAAATTTCAACCCAAATGTGGGGATAATGGAAAATAAAAACAATGGCAGGAAGCAAGTTGTTGAGAGCAAACTCGACAAAAATAAACTTTGTGCAAACATCCATTTTTGAACAGGAGAAATAGAGAGGAATAAATGCTAATTGGTTTGGAATGAAGCAACATTAGCAAATTTGATGAAAACATTATAAAGGTGTTGGGTTGAGAATTTTTTTAACATTTTTAAACACGCACTCTGTGCACAAGAAGAGGAACTGGATACTAGCATAAGGAGTTTTTTTTCTGCTTGACAAGAGTTCATTTATTCTGGTTAATGAGCCTGTCCCACAGGCAATTTTTTTGGCGACTATCATAGTCGTAGGTCACCGAAGAAACGGCGACTGCAACCCCCCACGACAATATCTACGACGATGTCTACAACAACCTACCTCCTAGTCGACGTCAAGCTACATCAAGCTACCGACAACCGGCGACCATTAGGACGGCCACCTACGACCACACCTAAGACAACCCACATCCACCCGCGACAAGCTAAGACAAGGTAAGACAATTCAGTCGCCGGTATCTGTCTCGGTTGACTTGGGTATTCGCCAGTGGAATTCACTGAAATCAGCACCGGCGACAACCTATGTCATCCTGGCGACAACCTACGTCATCCTGGCGACAGCACCTACGTCAGGCTACGATTGTTGGCGTCAAGCCCACGGGCACTGACTGACGCCAAAAAGTTTTGAACATTTCAAAATTCCGCGGTGACCAGAAAAAAAGTATGACTCTTTGGGCGACTGAGGAGACCATCTATGTGACACCCCAGCGACCATGTGGCGACAGCCTAGTCGCCTGCAGTCGCCTAAAAAAATCACTTAAGTGGGACAGGGACATACGTTTCCATACTTTTCTCACTTCCTTTTAATTATTTTCTGCTTTTTGTATTTAGCTCACACACTGCACAAAAGCTTTCCTCTACTTTTAATATTGCTTTATTCATATTGAAATAAAGTCAACAAGATGCGATTGCAGTGCTGGTAACTGTTGCTTCACCACATAACAACATAATCCATAATAATTCATGTAAGTATCCCAGCTCCCTTATAACATATTAAATGGCATGGAAACAAGCCATTCAGTCCACCAAGCCTGCATTAGCCATTAAGCAAAGTAGAGAGTCATAGTCTCATACAGCGTGGAAACAGGCCTTTCAGCCCAACTTGCCTATGCTGACCAACATCTACACAACATCCCACCTGTCCTCACTTAGTCCATAACCCTCTAACCCCTGTCCTATTCATGTACCTGTCCAATTGTCTCTTAAATGTTATGATAGTCCATGTCTCAACCATCTCCTCCGGGTGCTTCTTGCATAAACCCGCCATCATTTGTGTAAAAAGGTTACCCCACAGGTTCCTATTTTACTACGGAGTCACATGAGTGACTACGTGAAGAAGCCCCGCCTGGCGCTAGAACGGCATTACGTCGACGCTGACGGCAGAAGCAAGGCTGCAGAGCACAGCTCCTTGCAGCGGCCGGAACGGACCCGCAGGTAAGTGCAAGGAAAATAGGGGACGTTCTAAAAAAGACGTTACGCTGGTAGAACCAGCAAAAGAGAAAGTAAAATTTAAAATCAGAGTCACGCTGGCGTACTGATTTAGCCAGATAATAAAAAAGAAAAATGGAGAAGTCTCAAAGGAAAATTTCGCGGGTAAAAAGATCATCCCGGGGTGAAGCTAAAGAGTCGGGACAAGAGTTTAGTGCGGATCCGGTTCCGATACCGGTGGCCGCTGATTCACCCGTTAGTGAGACTATAATTTCTCCAGAAATGCAAACCACGGAGGAAAATGTTCCTAGAAAAAGTAAAAAGAAATCCGTGAGGCCCGTGGTTTCTGATAATGACTCTGATAATGAAAGTCCTCCGGATAATAAAGCTACATGGCTAAAAATGGAACATATGGAGAAAGTGCTCCAAAATATTATGAGACAAGGGTCACAGTACCCAGAAGTTTCCCAAAATGACCCCGAGGGGTTTGAATATACAGAATATGGCTATGTGCCAAATTGGGAATTTGAAACTCCAGACCCAGGATTAAGGGCGGAGGAAGTCTCATTGGATATAATTCCAAGTGTATCAGGGCTGCAAAAGACAGACCCTGCAAGTGGTGATGTGGAGTATGAGTGCACACCACGAATAAAAAAGAGGAGGCCAGATGTGCCTGATATGGCAAAAGATTTTGCTATACCTGAAGGAAGTGGTGAGGCTATGGAAGAAACCCTAGCTGCCAGTATTAATTATATGGTATCTCACCAACTTCAAGATTCTGTGATGATTGAAACAGCAGAATTATATAAAACACCGGAAAATTACACCTCATTGAAGGTACCTACGGTTAATCCGTCTATATGGACGCCTATGACTCCAGGCATGAGAGGACAAGAAATAAGATTTCAAAGAATCCTCAAATTGATTTCAGCTGCCATTACTGCTTTTGGAAGGCAAATGGAGGGGTCGGAAATGGATAAAATCCAAAAAGATACTTTGGGCTTATTGTGCAATTCCTTCTATGAAATTAATTGTATGAGGAAAATTGCGATTCGGCCCATATTTCATCCAAGGTTTGCAGGTCTGTGTCGATCAAGTGGTGTTCAAGCTCCTGGTTATCTATTTGGAGAGAACCTGCCTAAGCAAATAAGAGAAATGGATGAAGAGGCTAAATCTATTAGCCACATGAGACCTTTCGTTTTTGGACAAAAAAGGTATTTTTCGTCAAGAAGGGGATTTGATTTTGGAAACAGAGGCAGGAATATGATAACAAAATATTACCATCCGACACAGCCTAATGTTCACCCGTATACGGGGAGAAGGAGACCACCACGTTCATATGGAGAGGTACAAAAAATTTATTCTATTCTTAAAGAAACTGTGGACAAATCTCCAGTTGGAGGGAGATTACAAATGTTTTGTGATGAATGGCTTGCCATCACATCTGATCGGTTTATTTTACAAACAGTTTCAGGAGCTACTATTACTTTCAAAGAAGGTGTTAACTCTCCGGTACAAAATAAACCTGCTTATGGTTTCATGTTTTCTGTAATTGAAGAGGCAGAAATTAATGTGGAAATTGACAAATTGTTTAAAAAAGGTGTTATTGAAAAAACTGTTGAACATAAACATCAATTTGTGTCAAATATATTTCCAAGAAGTAAAAAAGATGGTGGTGGCAGAATTATTCTGGACCTTACAAACTTTAATAAATTTGTCGAGTATAAACAATTTAAGATGGAAGCATTCAACACTACAAGACATTTGATATCAGCAGGTTGTTATATGGCTACAATTGATTTAAAGGATGCATACTATTCAGTACCGACACATCAGTTCTTTCGAAGGTATTTAAAATTTAATTGGCTGGGACAGCTGTGGCAATTCAAAGCTTTACCAAATGGATTAAGTTCAGCTCCCAGGCTCTTTACAAAGCTGTTGAGACCAGCTTTAGCACAATTAAGAGCACAAAAGCACATCATTATGGCTTATCTGGATGACATTTTAATCATCAATAGTAATCAGGAATCAGCTGAAAAATCTGTTTCAGCAACTAAAACTTTATTTGAGGTTAGGTTTCTTGATTCATCCAATTAAGTCCCAGCTGCAGCCAGCACAGTCAATTAACTATTTGGGGTTTGTGATTTACTCAGTTACTATGTTAGTAACTTTGCCAACAGATAAGATTGATGATATTTTAATGACCTGTAGGGGTCTCATTCACAAACCTTATCCCTCCATCCGAGAAGTAGCAAAGGTTATTGGTAAATTAGTGGCAGCATTTCCTGCAGTAGAATTTGGTCCATTACATTACCAAAACCTTCAAAGGGACAAAATAAGAGCTCTAAAAAGGAGAGCAGGCCATTTTGATAGGCCTATGCAATTAACAAAAGAAGCTTTATTGGAATTACAATGGTGGATTGAAAATGTCCCACAAGCTGCTAAAAACATTCTGATACAACAGCCTGAAGTAATTTTACAAACAGATGCTAGTGCTCTCGGATGGGGGGCGACAGATTCATTCACCAGCTGTGGGGGCAGATGGACTGTCAAAGAGGAAATGTTTCTGCAAACATATGGTATTAACTATTTAGAATTATTGGGAGCATTTTATGGGTTAAAACCCTATTGTTCTACAAAAAAGAATCTGCATGTACTGATACAATTAGACAATAAAACAGCTGTTGCATATATTAATCACATGGGTGGAGTCAGATCGGTATCATGTGATTGTTTGGTCAATCAGATATGGAAGTGGTGTATTAAGCACCAAATTTGGATTTCGGCAAATTACATCCCAGGTAAAGACAATGTGGTGGCAGACAATAGATCAAGGATGTTTAAAGACAACACAGAATGGATGTTGAACCCAGTAATTCTCAGTAAAATTGTGATTCAATATGGGTTACCAGACATTGATCTGTTTGCATCAAGATTAAATCATCAATTGCCTAAATATGTGTCTTGGGAACCAGATCCAGATGCAGTAGCAGTAGATGCCTTTTCACTACATTGGGGGAATATGTTCTTTTATGCCTTTCCGCCATTTGCTCTGATTCAGCAATGTCTGAAGAAAATAGAACAAGATTCTGCCACAGGATTATTGGTGATTCCAAATTGGCCGACACAACCATGGTTCCCTTTGATGTTAAACATGATTAAAGAACCATATATGTCAATTCCTAGCAGCAGTGATTTATTGATAAAACCAGTAACCAAAGAAATTCATCCATTACATGCTTATATGAATTTGTTAATCTACAGGTTTTGACCAGACCTCTACAAGAGCTTGGATTGTCGGATAGAACTATGGATATTATAGTCGCATCATGGCGAGATAGCACTCAGAGACAATATATGACACATATAAAGAAATGGGAAAATTTTTTGTAGACAATCAAATATATCCTATCATACTGTAAACATTGCAAACAAATTGGAGTTCCTTGCCGAGTTGCATTCTGAACAGCACTTAAGTTATAGTGCCATTAATAGTGCACGTAGTGCCTTATCATCTTATTTAGGTCAAATCTCTGACCAGAAATCAATTGGATCACATCCATTAATATCCAGATTTATGAAAGGAATCTTTAACAAAAATCCACCCAAACCAAGATATACAGAAATTTGAGATGTCAGCATTGTACTTACTTTACTTAGGCAATGGACTCCAATCGAAGTTTTGTCATTGGAAAAGTTAACATTTAAATTAGTAATGTTAATGGCATTGGTTTCAGCTCAAAGGGTGCAAACATTACAAATGCTACGTTTAGACTGTATGCATGTGGCTGCAGATAACATTGTGTTCTATGTTTACGATCTGATCAAACAAAGCAGACCAGGGAGAACTGGAGCAAAGGTAATGTTTCAAGCTTACCCTATTGATCCAACGTTGTGTGTAGTTAAACATTTTAATCAATATGTAAAAGTTACCAAAACTCTTCGAGGTGATGAAAAAACATTAATGATTACGCATAAGAAACCACACACAAAAGCTTCAGTGCAAACAATCTCAAGGTGGTTAAAACAGGTGTTACTTTTAGCAGGAGTAGACACTGATGTGTTCAAATCTCACCCCACCAGGGCAGCAGCTACATCCGCGGCGAAGTTACAGGATGTACCACTCGAACATATTTTAGAAACCGCAGGGTGGTGTAAAGAAGAAACTTTTTCAAAGTTCTACAATAAACCTGTTCACACAATGACAGGCTTTGGACACGCGGTGTTGGGTTCACTATAATCACCTGCTTTGTTTCACTATCGATTGATATTATCAATTATGTTATCACTTATATCTTTTATCACTTTGTAATGGTTTCCCTCAGATGTAAAAAGGGGGTTATTATATGTTCTTTTATCATTAAAAGATTTATGGAAAGAACTAAAACTAGTCTGGTAAAAGGTTTTTTACTCATGTATGTGTTGACCTAGCCGGACTGTCGTATGGAAGAATTCTACGACATGGAAAACACAGAAGCTTCAAAATCTTCACGTAGTCACTCACGTGACTCCGAAGTAAAATAGTAAGATTAAACGAGAACTTACCAGTTCGAAGTTTGATCGCTATTTTATGAGGAGTAACAATGAGGGATTACGTGCCCTCCACTCCACACCCTCATAAAATAAATGATCATCTGGTAGTTCTAAATCTATGATGAGCCTTACTATCTTACTCCGGCTATTGTGTTCTGTGTTTTCATGCCGCTGCTTTGAAGTATGCCGTTCTAGCACCAGGCGGGGCTTCTTCACATAATCCCTCATCGTTACTCCTCATAAAATAACGATCAAACTTCGAACTTGTAAGTTCTTGTTTAATCTTACTATTAAACCTTCCTCCCTCACCTGAAACCTATGTCTTCTGGTTCTCGTTTACCTGGTTACCTGATTATCTGGTTACCTGCTCTGGACAAAAGTCTCTGTGCAATTACCTGATCTATTCCTCTCATAATGTTGTGCACCTCTATAAGATCACCCCTCATCCTCTTATTCACCACCAATTAGCACTAATTCCATTTTATTTTCTCATTGTCCCTTCAACTACCCCCCTACCCACACCCCACTCCCCACCAGATTTTACCACGCAACTCAACATATTGAGCATATTGCCGGAATTAAGAGGCAGCAGCTCTACTAACTGCATCACTTTGCCACTAAGTATAAACTAACCATTGGACTCTTTAACTTGTTCATTTATGTTACCCTGAAAAAGTGCCAGCTCATTTCACAGTTGGTTTGGTGTGAAATATTGTTTGACAATGCACTCATGAAGCAATTTGGGGTATTTCACGACACAATAAATTTTGTGAGCAAATCACCAATGAGATAATGACAAGATCTGATCATTCAAACACTTACCTGTTGGACATCCTGCTGGAAGACACACAGCTGAAGCCGTTGATGTAGTCGCACCTTACGGTGTTGCCAAATGCTTTCAAGCCTTCGTTGGTGGTGCAACACTTCATGTACAATGTCCAAGACCCGATGAACTGCTTTGGAGTAGTTTGCAGTTGCAGTGAGGGAGTCAGAGTTTCCCGGGCTTAAAGGTCGCTGCAGTACATCGAGAAGAGCTTTGCCATCCTGACTCACCTGCAACAAATGTAAAGGCTTCAGCATCGAGTATTGTATCCTGCTACTAATTCTTCACCAGGATTTAGTTTAGATTACAGATACAGAGTGGGAACAGACCCGTATAAACACCGTACAAACAGCCCCCTTAGTCAGGATCGAACCTGGGTCTCTGGCACTGTAAAGCAACAACTCCATTAAGTCACCCCTAAAGATACAGCATGGGAACAGGCTCTTCGGACCACTGAGTTAATACCAACCATCTAGTTCATAGTCTTTCTATGTTATTCCACTTTCTCACTCACTCTCCATGCACTAGGGGACAATTTACAGTAGCCAATTAAACCACAAACCCACATGTCCTTGGGATGCAGGTGGAAACTGGAGCAACTAAAGGATATCCATGTGGTCACTGGGAGAATGTGCAACCTCCACACACAGATGGCACCTGAGGTCAGGACTGAACCCGGAACTCTGGCGCTGTGAGGCCAGCTGCTCCATTATGCCGCCTTTGCAAGTTGATTTAGTTGGCTTGCAATTGTAATTAAATTGCAATAAGCAGAAGATAGTAACAAAGAAAGTAGTCCAATTACCTTATTGGCACAAGAGACTGCAGATGCTAAAACCTTAAGTAAAACACCAAGTGCCGGAGGAACTCAGCTGATCAGGCAACATTTGTGGTGGTAATGGTCATATGATGTTTCAGGTTAAGACGCTTCCCCTGAGGCCCTCCGAAGATCACAGCTGCACCCGCCTCACCTTACATCACCGCCATACCAGGCCTACCCGACACCACCGCCGGACCGGGCCTACAGAGCATCGCCGCCGGACCTGGGATCCCCGAACATGGCCACCGCACCGCACCCCACTCATCTCGCCACCTCACCGGGCGGACCGAACTGCGCCCCACCGATTACCCGCCCACCATGACCACCCACGCATTGCCCGCCGACCCCGACTCTACTGCCCGCGGACTCCTACCTTCGGGTCCGCCGACCCACGACACTCCACCGCCCTCCAGCAGCCTGCAGCCGTCGCCTCACCTGCAGACTGGACTCTGCAGCGGGCCTGAAGCCTCCACGTTGCTAACTCCCACTACTCGGGTTTTGACGGCACTGGGTCCTAGTGCCCGTCTCCCCAACCCTGGTAACCTCAGTGGCTATTCCACTGGGTCTTCCCCATCACCCCTCTACTATGTAACCCCTGCTCTTCCCCACCCACACCACAGCCCCCATACCCCCCCACCCCCTGTCCACCCTCCACCCCCCCCCCCCCCCCCATCACACAACGCTTCATCCTCAGTCCACTCACCTGCCTTCCTCCGGCCACAACCCCATCCCTGCCGCGTGTTCACCATCCCCCCGGACCTCCCCCTCTCCGACACCGAAAGGTCGGTTCTCAGCAGAGGTCTTACCTTTGTCCCCCTCCTTCCCCACCTCAATAGGTTCCGCGCCCACTACGACATGGAGCTCTTCTACCGTCACCTCCGCCTCACAGCGTTCTTCCACGGGAAGAAGCCCTCGCCCCCCACTGATGATCCCTTTTCCTGTCTCCCACGTACCGCCTCCTCGTGGACCCTCCCTCGTGGCCCTTCGGCTTTAGAACTATTTATCCAGAACTGCCGTCGCGACATCAACCGCCTCGACTTCTCCACTCCCGTCTCACTCCAATCTCTCCCTCCCCGAATGTACTGCCATCGACTCACTCCGTAACAACCCAGACTGGGTTATCAAACCCGCCGACAAGGGAGGTGCCGTGGTAGTCTGGCGCGTCGATCTCTACAAAGCGGAGGCCGCGCGCCAACTCTCGGACACCTCCTCCTACTTACCCCTGGACCATGACCCCACTGACGAGCACCAGGCCACCATCTCGAGCACCATAACCGACTTCATCAACTCCGGCTCCCTGCCCCCCCGAGCCTCCAACCTCATCATTTCCCAGCCCCGCACGGCCCGATTTTACCTTCTCCCCAAAATCCACAAACCTGACTGCCCTGGCAGACCCATTGTCTCTGCCTGTTCGTGCCCCACCGAATACATTTCCACATACCTTTACTCCATCCTATCCCCCTTGGTTAAATCCGTCCCCACCTATGTTCAAGACCCTCAGACACTCTCCGTCGGCTCCGCGCATTCCATTCTCCAGGCCCCTATCCTCTCATCTTCACCATGGACGTCCAGTCACTCTACACCTCCATCCCCCACCAGGATGGTCTCAAAGCCCTCCGGTTCTTCCTCAACCAGAGGAGCAATCCATACCCGTCCACTGACACCCTCCTCCGCCTAGCGGAGTTGGTCCTTACCCTCAATAACTTCTCTTTTGACTCCTCCCATTTCCTCCAAACACAAGGCGTAGCTACGGGCACACGCTTGCCTCTTTGTCAGGTACGTCGAACAATCCTTGTTCTCGGCGTACCAGGGCCCCATCCCCGATCTCTACCTCCGTTACATCGACGATTGCTTTGGTGTCACCTCCTGCACCCACACACAACTGACTGACTTCATCCATTTCACCACCAACTTCCATCCGGCACTCAAATACACTTGGACCATTTCCGACACTTCCCTACCATTCCTTGACCTCACCATCTCTATTGCAGGTGATACACTCCTGACCGACATCCACTACAAACCAACTGACTCCCACAGCTGTCTGAACTACTCTTCCTCCACCCTGCTTCCTGTAAGGACACCATCCCCTATTCCCAATTCCTCTGTCTACGCCGCATCTGCTCCCAGGATGAGGTGTTCCACACCAGGGCATCACAAATGTCCTCATTCTTCAGAGAACGGGGATTCCCCTCCCCCACTATAGATGAGGCTCACACTAGGGTCTTCTCCATACCCCGCAATACTGCCCTCTCTCCCCATTCCCCCACTCGCAACAAGGGCAGAGTCCCCTGGTCCTCATCTTTTACCCCACCAGCCGGCACATACAACACATAGTCCTCCGCCAGTTTCGCCACCTCCAACATGACCCCTCCACTCGCCACATCTTCCCATCTCCCCCCCTGTCTGCCTTCCGCAAAGACCGCTCCCTCCGCAACTCCCTTGTCAATTCTTCCCTTCCCTCCCGCTCCACCCCTTCCCCGGGCACTTTCCCTTGCAACCGCAAGAGATGCTACACTTGTCCCTTTACCTCCCCCCTCCACTCCTTTCAGGGACCCAAGCAGTCCTTCCAGGTCCGACAGAAGTTCACCTGCACCTCCTCCAACCTCATCTACTGCATCCGCTGCTCTAGATGCCTGCTGATCGATATCGGTGAGACCAAACGGAGGCTTGGCGATCGTTTCGCCGAACACCTCCGCTCGGTCCACAATAACCAACCCAACCTCCCGGTGGCTCAGCACTTCAACGCCCCCTCCCATTCCGTATCCGACCTCTCGGTCCTGGGCCTCCTCCACGGCCAGAGTGCGCAACACTGCAAATTGGAGGAACAGCACCTCATATTCCGCTTGGGGAGTCTGCATCCTCTGGGCTCGAACATTGAATTTTCTCAATTCTGTTAACCCTTGCTGTCTCCTCCCATTCCCACCTCTCCCTCAGCCCTCGGGCTCCTCCTCCTCCTTTTTCCTTTCTTCTCCCCATCCCCCCCACCTCCCATCAGTCTGAAGAAGGGTTTTGGCCTTAAACGCTGCCTATCTCCTTCGCTCCTTAGATGCTGCTGCACCCGCTGAGTTTCTCCAGCCTCTTGTGTACCCTCGATTTTCCAGCATCTGCAGTTCCTCCTTTAACAAGATGCTTCTCCAGTCTGACGAACGGTCCTGACCCGAAACATTGTCCATTTCCTCCACAAATGCTGCCAGACTTGCTGATTTCCTCCAGCACTGTGTGTTTTGCCAACTACGGTTCCTTTTCTAAATACAGAAAATGTTTCTTTACCTCTGCATACGCCTGTGTGATCTGCTCATACAGAGTTTGATGGTGGTGAATGGCAATCTCCAAGTCTTGCATTTCGGATGGAAGTCCCCCCTCGGCGCAGGTTTTGCACCAGATATCAACACTTGATAAATACTGGAAGAAAACATTAATAGTAACTGCTAATTAAAAAATAATGAAGTGAAAAACTATGAAATGGAAGACTACAATAATTTTACTTTAATTTATTATTGTCATGTGTACCAAGGTACAATGAAAAGCTTTCATAGATTGTTCAGTCAACGAAAAAACTATACATGATTACAATCAAGTTGTCCACGGTGTACAGGTACATGATAAAGAGAATAATGTTTCATGTAAGATAAATTCCAGTAAGGTCTGATAAAAGATAATCCAAGGGTCTCCAGTGAGGCAGATGGGAGGAAAGGACCACACGCTAGTTGGTTTGGATTACAGTATCCAGTAATAGGTTCTCTCGTAAATTTAGAAAGCGATTTGAAAAGGAGAAAATTGCCAAGTTGAAGGAAAATGGCAAAGGAATGGGATTGATTGAAAAGTTCCAAATAGTTGGAAGAAAATCCACAGGAATGGCATTCAGCCTGTCTGACCTGAAACTACCTTACTTACTGTTTTTATTAGATTTCTTTATAATACAGTAAGGAAGGTAGTTTCAGGTCAGACAGGCTGAATGCTATTCCTGTGGATTTTCGTCCAACTATTTACCTTGCTGTAAAGCAAAACATAGAATTGAATTTTGAAGAAGTATTTATAACATAGGTTGAAATCAACGAAGGCAGATGAATCTGACCAGGTACACAGATAGAAAAGGTTGAGAGGGATATTGGCCAAATGTGGACAAATGCCACTGGTGTAGATGAGGTATTTTGGTCGGCATGGGCAAGTTGGGCCGAAAGGCTTGTTTCCACGCTGTATGACTCCATAACTTGCATGTCCCTTCTGTCTGCCACCAGCTTTCATTGGTCTCCTCTAGTTGGTGTGGGCCCTAGTCAGCCTCACAATTAAAATAACACATGGGTATGCAGTTGCGTCAGGATCGGTTGAGAGTGGTTCTCGGACAAAGATGATTGTGCATTTAAATGTTAATCCAAAACAGTTAGCTGTGCAGTAGAACACTGACCAGAGCCAGTTCATTTTCCCAAATACAAAGCCGTATGATCCATTGGTAGCCAGGGACCAACAGATAACTGTAGATCACCCTGATCCTAAAGAAATAGGGAATGAATAGAAGTGAATTCTAGAAAGTGATAAAAAAAAATGTAAAGCCTGTATTCAAATGCAAATTTATCATTATATCCAAGGAAATAGTTAAAGGGGAAAGAATACGTACTACATCTTACATAATTGCCATGTCACCTCGTTACAATGGACTTCTACAGAATAATGAGACGCTTCACTGCCCTTTACAAGGAATCTAAAATGGATATATTTTATTACAGAAGCAATACAAAATAGCCATTGAATGCCCGAAGGGTCAACAAAGGTAATAATGAGTTGTTTTAAAGATGCCTTTAATGTAGTAAAATGTCAAGGCATTTCAAAAGAGCATTGACGGAGAAACTAGCCACTGATTCACGGATGATGATGTTGCGATTGGTGACTAAAAATGTTATCAAGGAGTGTCTACAGGAGATAAAGGAGGCGTTTTAAAGATGCAGAAGCGTTTTTTTTTAATAGAGAATTTCAGAGATAGGCCGGAACTAACAAAAATACAATTGTCAGTGCAAAATGATTAAATTCATTAGGCAAATTGGGAGAGGCATACTGGTGTCCCTAGTATATGTCTGCTTACTTTCACAAAGCATGGACATTTGGATTTTGTTTATGCAGGAGAAATTGGATTCCCATAGTAACACAATTAGATTTTAACATTACACAGTAGCCTGGGAATAATATTCAGAATATTTTGCATATTTTAAGCATTATAGTTCATTAGATTGGACAAAATGGGTCAGAGGCTCAATGCACAAAAATATTTTTGACCAAAAATGTACAGAGCCAGAGAGATCGTAGAGTGATACAGAAGGAAACAGGCCATTCGGCCCATCAAGCCTGACCATCAACCTCCCATTTAAATAAATCTTATTTTAATCTTATTTTAATCCCACATTCTCATCAACTCCCTTCAGTATCTACCACTCATCGACACACTAGGGGCAATTATAGGCTACCAATTCAAAGTATAGGACTTCCATAAGTTCATAAATTCTCAGAGCAGAATTAGGCCATTCGGCCCATCAGGTCTACGCCATTCTATCATGGCTGATCTATCTAACCCTTTCAACTCATTCTCCTGTCTTCTTCCCATAACCTCAGAGACCCTCATTAATCAGGAATCTGTTGATATCTGCCTTAACTTGACTTGGCCTCCACAGCGATCTGTGGCAATGAATTCCACAGATTCACCACCCTCTGACTAAAGAAATTCCTCCTCATCTCCTTTCTAAAGGTGTGTTCTTTTATTCTGAGGCTATAGCCTCTGGTCCTACACTCTCCCACTGGTTGAAACATCCTCTCCACATTCATTCTATCCAGGCCTTTTACATATGCATATCCATACTTACTTACACAGGGAATGGAGGGATATGGATCACGTGCAGGCAGATGAGATCAGTTTATCTTGGCATCATGCTCAGAACAGACATTGTGGGCCGAAGGGCCTGTCACATTCTGGACTGTATGTTCTATGTACATAACAATAATCTTCAAAAATCCCTTTAATATTCACTTCATAATTGTAATTAAATGCTGAGTTATTACGAATACAACTTGAAACACACCCAACTGTGCGAGTGATTTGTTAATTATAACTTGACAACACTACAGAGGGACGCAAGATTACAACTCTTTGTCCCAGGGTAATTCTCCTGGGGATGTTTGTATTCTTTTGAAATCTTCCACGTGGTTAAAAAGACTTTCCTTTTCAAATGCAAAAAACAGAAAGAGAAAGTACAAAAAAAAGGGTTTTCTTATAAATTGAAACATTTTTTAGGTATTGCTTTATTCATAAAGTTGTCACTTACTATCTTTCCAGGATTTCAAAAATCAGTTGCTAGAGTAGTTTAGTATAGAGGTACAATCCTTTGGCCCACCAGGTCTGCACCGACCAGCAATCCCCCTACACAAGCATTAGTCCTACAGGCTAGGGACAATTTATCAATTTTCTTACCAAAGCCAATTAACTTACAAACTTGTGCATTTTTGGAGTGTGAGAGGAAACCGGCGCACCCGGGGTAAACCCATGTGGTCATGGGGAGAACGTACAAATTCCATGCAGCAACACCCATAGTCAGGATTGAACTCGGGTCTCTGGCGCTGTAAGGCAACAACTTTACAGCTGCGCCATCATGCCGCCCTGATATAATTACCATGTATAAAAAACATGTAGGTGCATAGTTTTAACATTGCAGCCAAAATCAAAAATAGGGATAGTTCAATTGAAGGATTAAAAAAAAAATGGCAGCACTAACAATTGTCTGTAAAACAATGTAAATTAGGGGGATCTTGTTTGTGGAAATAAATATCCAACATGTGTAACAATATCCAATGTGTAAGATTATACATTTTTCCTCCTGAAACTCACCTGTTCAGCCTTCTGGTGAAACACTGCAGACATCGCCAAGATTGTGCTACGCTCATCTAGAGCAGCTGCAAAGCTCTTCCATTCCTGATCAAGTTGGGCAGAGATCTGCTTGATCTGTTGAGATGCATAATGACCGGCCTCAGAGAGCCTGGATGCAACAGACATGATTCTATTGATGTTGACATATGCGTTCTGAAAAGGCAGAAAATTGCCAGTTACAACATTAACTGAAAGAATGCTGTCAGCAGCTCCATCCATCACGATTGCAGCAAAGTTAGCAAATTAACATTTGTAAATTATTGATGCTTGGTTCAGACAGTAAGCTTCTCTTTTCTGGAAATAAAAGAGTAATCTCAAAAGAATACTTCTATATTTATTTCATAGCAATGTGTTTTTAAAGTGATAGATCAATAAAGCAACTACATTAAACAGAATGGGAAGATTTTAGCTTTGCTCATTGAAGCAGCAGACTCACAGACCAATTATTATTTTTACACTTTAATATTAATGTCATGCATATGAATCTAAGTCAATATTAATGTCATGCATTTGAATCTAAGCAATCAAATTGCTTACTGGTTTATTTGGAAAAAAATATCAAACTATGTTTAATTATACGTCCCTTTCTCGTGTAGTGCAGTCTTTGCTTTGTGGCAAGAAATCAGCAATTATTATATGATCATCAGCCTTGCTCTTTGGGCATGTTCATATCTACCCACCATGTGGTATTTGGGTGCCAGAGGTTCAGTAGCACCAACAGAAGTAGCAAACTCAAATAAACTAATTGTATGGAAAAATTGCTGTCATCTAATTATGAAATATTCTGGTAGTGCAGACATCATTCTTTGTGTGGCTGGCAAAACTTGAAAACTTGGTTGATAAAGATACAACATGGAATCAGGCCCTTCGGCCTACTGAATCTACACCAACCATCAATCACCCATTCACATTAGTTTGATGTTATCCCACTTTCGCATACACCCACAACACACCAGGGGCAATTTACTTACAAATCCTTGCGTCCTTGGGAGGTTGGAGGAAACCAGAGCTCCCGGAGGAAACCCACGTGGCCATAGGGAAAACATGCAAACTCCACACAGACAGCATCTGAGAATCAAATCCAGGTCTCTGGTGCTGTGAGGCAGCGGCTCTACCAGCTATGCCACTGTGCTCCCGTACACTGCTAGATCAATCATAATGGTCACTACTTTGTTTGAATGACCGAGCTTTTATAAATTATTGAAAAGTTTCCCAAATGTTCCAAATAAAGAAAAGGGCCTTTTATCATAAATAACAGTTCAATGGTTGGCAGGAAATGTGTTTGCAATATGACTTCATGTTAATAAATTAATACTGTTTGAACTTTTCACCCCGTATATGATGAGCATTGAATAATATTTATTGATGTAATGACTGCAACAAACAAACTGACCCAGCTAGGCTCCTTTATTTGTAGAGGCGAAGTATTAAAAGCATAGCATGTTTTTTGAGAATCTGATCACAAAGAAAATTTCTAAATTGAAGCCTTGATTGAGGTAGCAGTCTTGAAGTATTTTAAGGCAGGCTGTTGGAGCTCTAAAATGTAACCACCAGGACCCCAGTCAAAAAAGAGAATCACTTTGGTCTCACCAGCAATTGTACCCCAAGTATTATTCAACATATAATGGTAGTTGATGCACATGCCTTTTAACATATTTCATAACTGTTTAAAGTTAAAAACATTTAATACTTGTGAGAAAATTCAATATTTGCATGCTACTCAAAGTCTATATATAGGAACAACTAGGCATTCAGCCTTAAGGGTTTATTTCATTGTTTAATTGGATCTTTATATACTTAGTTAACCATAACTGTATCCATCATATTGAATCTTGTTATCATTTTAAATATGTTCTAAATGAAATTTAAAAAATCCAAAATGTAACGTGAGAAAATTTTTTTGTAGAGCATAAGCATTATTCAATCTTTTTTCTTGACATTAATGAGTGGATTTTTCTCACTATTTCCATAAAACACAGTCAAATGGAAATAATGTATTGTTTAAAGATTGATAAATGATTAAAATTATCTATAATAAAAATCATTTTCAAAACCAAACAAAATATATTGTTTGAACTCAATTCTCCAGCAGCAACTGTTTTGCACTTCTATATATATATATATATATATATATATATATATATATATATATATATGAAAAATGACAGATATATTCTTAAATAAAGAAGATATTGATATTTCTGGGACATTAGTCCCATGGAATGCCTGTCATTTTACCACATAATCAGTTTTTTTACCTATCTCATTACAACAAGATGAAACATTAATGCTTTATTGTTCATTTACAGTCACACTTTAAGTTTGATTTACAACTTTAAAACCTTCCCCTCAGAACTTACCATTGAGTTCATAGCAAAATGGTTGTGCTGTGTTTGTAGATCCACAGTATGCTGGTAACTCACTCCAATCTCCGTGTGACTTTGGAGGAATAGCTGCTTGTTGTGGCTAATCCAATCAAACATCTAAATAAAAAGGGGATTGGGTTAGAGCAACCTTTCAGTTGAAATTTGTTTCAAGATCTTTACAACCAGCTGTTACATAATCAGAAAGTAACAAAAGGTAAGCAAATGGAACTAAAAATGTGTGTACACAGGAGCTACACTTCTTTACACATTCAAACACTCATTCACAGGGAATGATCACAGAGTCATCGGAATCAACTGCAGGAGCACAGGAAGAATCTTCACATTTTTCAAGGCATGCCTCAGTCTTCTTTATTATTTCCTGAAATGCCCCAGATGACTGTGACAGATGCAGCAAGGCTTTTCAAAGCTGAGAGTGTGGCAGGGAATTTGCTCTCATCTTTTATAATGCCATGATTTGTGTAAGTGAGCTCTCATTAATGGCCTTATGTCTGGTTCAGAGCCGTCATTGTTTCTGTCTGCGCTCAGTCTAAAGTAATTGCTAGTTGTTTAGGATGGTACAGCAGTTGAGTTGCTGCCTTACAGCGCCAGTGACATGGGTTTGATCGTCACTACGGGTTTGTACATTTTCCCTGTGATTGCTCGGCTGCTCAGGTTTCCTCCCATATCCCAAAGACATGCAGATTTGTTGGTTAATTGGCTTCTGTAAATTGTCCTTAGCCTGAAGGATAGAATTAGTATATGGGCGATTGTTGGTCGGCGTGAGTTCTGCGGTGGTGGGCTGAAAGGCCTGTTTCCTCGCTGTATCTCTAAACTAAACTAAAAACTGAGTATCCCGGAGAACAATCTTCAATAATTTTACATACCGCTGTTAATGAGGCTGTTGATTTCACAATACCAGGAACAGGGTGTCTTGAAACATATTTTTCAAATCAAAACAATCTGGACAGGTATATAGGTTGCACATATTTGTACGTATAGATACAAGGAACAACCGATGCTGGTTTACAAAAAAAGGCACAAAGTGCTGGAGTAATTCAGTAGTTTAGGCAGCATCTCTGGAGAACACGGATGGATGACATTTTGGGTCAGGATCCTTCATACTAATCAGTATGAAGAAAGGTCCTGACTGAAAAACGTCGCCTCTCCATGTTCTCTAGAGATGCTGACTGACCCGCTGAGTTACTACAGCACTTTGTGTCTATTTTTGTACATATAGGTATGGTGCACAGTTGTGAATGATATTGCCTCACAGCTCCAGACCTCGAGTGCATTCCTGACCTCGGGTGCGACCTGTGCGGGGTTTGTATTTCCTCACCAAGATTGCATGGGTTTCCTCTGACTGCTCCGATTCCTCCCGCTTAGTGTAGCTAAAGAATCAAAGAGGAGTTGATGGACATGTGTGGAAGAGAATAAAGTTTCAGGGATATAGACACATGGGGAGAGAGGGAACAGTCTTCATGTCTGAGGTGGTATGGTTTTATATTGCTTGCCCTTGCTAATGGAAGGAACCTGATAGGAAGCCTGGTAGGCTGTGGATGGAGATTATTTACAGTGTCCTCATCATTGTCAACTTTAAAGGTCTAAGCCAACGCACCTTGCAAACCCTCAAGGGACTAGGCAGGCAATAGAGTAGCAATGTGTTGTTCAGTCCGAATTAGTTAATTAGTTCATGACATAAGAATAGAATTGGCACATTCGGTCCATCGAGTCTGCACCGCCATTCCATTATGACTGATCTATCTTTCCCTTTCAAACCCTTTCTCCTGCCTTCTTAGTGACGTTCCAGGCTGAAATCCTTCTTTAGACTGAGTTAGGGGAGGAAACGAGAAGTATGAAAAAGTTCAGAGCGGATTAGACTCGGCACCGATGACCAAGGACAGGTGGAGCCCACAATGGTCCATTGTTGGTTGTGGAAGAGGTGTTAACGAAGGGAACGAATGATGCAAACAGTGGAACAGGCAGGATGACTAGGGTGGGGGACGGGCGGAGAGTGAAGGAATCCAGAGGTTGCTTGAAATTAGAGAAATCAATATTCTTACTGTTGGGTTACAAGCTGCTGTAGTGAAACATGCATGGTTTTCTGAGTAGTCTAGTGGGTTCAATGACACCTTTCCCCATCAGATGCAGGATGGAGCTTTCTTCTGCAGCCTCTCTCCTCCACAGCACCCATAATGTAGATTGCTGTTATTTTACTACCATGGGGAGTGCACCTTTAAGTGCCGAAACACATCTCCAAGTGCTGTGCAGGAAAGTGTCTGCAGCAGTGTTAAAGTGGGTTGGGTTTTGGAACAACACCTCATATTTCACTTTTGTAGTTTACAGCCCAGCAATATGAACATTGAATTGTCTAATTTTAGGTAACTTCTACTTACACTGCTCCTTCCCCATTCCTCCATCCCAACCAGTTTCACAGTTCACCACATTGTGTCGTTACTGAGATCACACCATCCATAGTCAACAATGGGTAGGGAGCCACCCTGTCTGAGGTTATTTGTTGCTGGCCCTGATTTGAGCTGGTCTTTCTTACCTCCAGCTCTCCACCCACCACCCCCCAGCCCCTACTTGCAGTCTGAAGAAGGCTCATGACCTGAAACGTCATCAATCCTTTTCCTCGACAGATGCTGCCTGACACACTGTTACGTCCGCACTTTGTGTCTATCTTTGAATTTTTTTAATAATGGTTTTGGGTGCAAATCATCATGATACCAGACCTGTTCCTAAGATATTTATGACAATTTTCTGCAGTGGACCCAACTTAGCATTGGCACAATAAATATCACTATTCAGAATGATAAGAAGTGATAAATTGCAAGTTCGAGCAGATTTGTTTAGTAATTGGCACAGGTGTTTGCATTGGCAGTTTGATGTGTATTTTATAAACTAATGTGCTCACTTGTATTAATGAGGTAACACACTGAGAATATCCGTCTGCAAAAATTACAGAGTGTGAACTACCCCAAAGATCTCGGAAGAACTTATCAATGTTTTCGACTGAATAATACATCTTTGTTGAGCCTCAGCTCAACTTTGAATTGGAAATCAGCGGCCGGAGTTTAACTCAATAGCTCGAATAATTTTTAATAGTCCAGTAGAATTGTTTAGTTTAGAGATGCAGCAAGAAACAGGCTCTTTGGCCCATCGAGTCCACGCCGACCATTGATCATCCGTCCACTAGTTCTATGTTATCCTACCTTATCCTGCACACTAGAAGCAATTTACAGAATCCAATCAACCTACGCACCTGCACATCTTTGGAATGTGGAAGGAAACTGAAGCACCTGGAGAAAGTCCACACAGTTACAGGGAGAACATGCAAACTCCACACTGGCAGCACTCAGTCACGATTGGTCCCGGTTTCTGGTGCTGTGAGGCAGCAGCTCTACTGCTCTGCTGCCCTACTTTTCCATTTGTGGATGAAGAAAATGATTAGAAACACGTTTTCTTGGATCTTTGTTTTTACTGGTTCACCAATTACCTCCTGTGAATTTTCAGCGAATTGACAGGTTGTCTTCAATATAAACCAATATCTGCAGTTCCTTCCTGCACAATTTATCAAAGTATTTTTTGCACATTTTGTAATATTTGGTGTTATGTGCACGAGTAGAAAGTGAAAAAAAAATCTGGGTAGCTATCACTAAAGCTTATTCAATTCAATATCTGCCTGGGGCCTTAACATATTCACTGAAATTTATTGAAAACTTCTGAAAGTTTTAAGGAAGCAGATTTACGTTTTATAGCACAATAACTGCAATTGTTTTATATCTATGGCATAAATGTTTCCCGTGTTTCATCTGCAACTTATGTTACATGGGAGCCTGAGGGAACAAGAAATCAGGGTTGGTTTATAATGGAAGTATAGTTAAACTAGCATGTATTACACAAATGTAGAAAAAGACAGGAATTGTTTATTAATTGTCTTCCATTAGAAACATTCTTAAACTGGGCAATAAGAACTTCATCTTCAAGCAGTCCTTACTTTATCATCAAATTACAAAATCATCAAAGCCATAAATAACAGTTTTGGTATACTTTCACACTTTCCACTATGATAAATGGCGTCTTTGAAGGGTTAGGAAGGACCTGCGCCACCGTGCAGCCCAAATTATATTGTGAATTTTTAGTAATTTAACTAATCAATGCTATAATTTTAAAAAGATGGAAACCATATAACCATATAATATAACAATTACAGCACGGAAACAGGCCCTCTCGGCCCTTCCAGTCCGTGCCGACCATTTGTTTTCCCCTAGTCCCATCTACCTGCACTCAGACCATACCCCTCCATTCCCTTCCCGTCCATATACCTATCCACTTTACTTTTAAATGTTAAAATCGATCCTGCCTCCACCACTTCTGCTGGAAGCTCATTCCACACAGCCACCACCCTCTGAGTAAAGAAGTTCCCCCTCACGTTACCCCTAAACTTCCGTCCCTTGATTCGCATGTCATGCCCTCTTGTTTGAATCTTCCCTACCCTTAATGGGAAAAGCTTATCCACGTCAACTCTGTCTATCCCTTTCATCATTTTAAGGACCTCAATCAAGTCCCCCCTTAACCTTCTGCGCTCCAAAGAATAAAGACCTAACTTGTTCAACCTTTCTCTGTAACATAGTTGCTGGATCCCAGGCAACATTCTAGTAAATCTCCTCTGTACTCTCTCTATTTTGTTGACATCCTATAATTAGGCGACCAAAATTGTACACCATACTCCAGAATTGGTCTCACCAATGCCTTGTACAATTTTAACATTACTTCCCTGCTCCTATATTCAATGCTCTGATTTATAAAGGCCAGCACACCAAAGGCTTTCTTTACCACCCCATCTACATGCGATTCCACCTTCAGGGAACTATGCACAGTTATTCCTAGATCTCTCTGTTCCACAACATTCCTCAATTCCCTACCATTTACCATGTACATCCTATTTTGATTTGTCCTGCCAAGATGTTGCACTTCACACTTATCAGCATTAAACTCCATCTGCCATCTTTCAGCCCACTTTTCCATATGGCCCAAATCTCTCTGTAGACTTTGAAAATCTTGATGAATATTTTTTATTATAGAAACATATGTATGAAAATAGCAATATTTTACATAAACGAAAATACATCATTAAATACTTTCATAATATTAATAATAATAATATTAATATTATTAATATTATTACTAATATTGAGATTTAGGACTATATGCTTCTATACGCTTTTTTAATTATTTTTTATAAAGTAAGAAAAGATAGAGATAAATAATGAAAAAAATATGAAAACGAATGGAGTATTAATCGTTATTCCGTCATTGGAGATATAGGCATGATTTATTATATTTCTTTCTTCATCCATTCTAATATTCAGGCCTCAGTCAAGCCCTCGTACCGAGCCGTTATGACTCTGTAAATATTCAATATATGGAGACCATATCCCTCTGAAGAGATCTAACCTGTCCATTAGGACAAGCCTCAATCTCTCCAGATGAAGAGTCTCCGACATTTCTGTATTCCACATTTTGATTGTAGGGCCTTTCCAAAATTTTAATATTAATTTTTTCCCAATTATTAACCCGTAATCAATAAAAATTCTCTGGTTTGTTGTTACTATTTGTTCTGTTTCCAATATTCCTAGTATTATTAGCTTTGAATCGGGTGTCAAAGATATATTAACAACATTCGAAATTATCCTAAAAAATCTACTTCATTATCCAAGAACGTTCCTAGGAGTGGAGAATTTTAAAAGATGATCCAGTGTGGTCAATTACATTTTTTACATGGTTCAGCACCAAGCCAGAGGAACAGCATGTCTTAGTTTTCATTGTAGAAACAAGGAACTGCAGATGCTAGTTTAAACCAAAGATAGATACAAAGTGCTGGAGTAGCTCAGTGGGTCAGGCAGATCTCTTGTGAAAAAGGATGGGTGATGTTTCAGGGTTGAGACCCTTCATTAGACGGTGTGAAGAAGGGTCCTGACCTGAGACGTCACCCATCCTTTTTCTCCAGAGATGCTGCCTGAGTTACTCCAGCATTTTGTGTCTATTTTCGTTTTTATTTCTGGTCTCTGCTGAGTTAACTGATCAGAACTATTGTTGTACTGCCACTGAACTCAGATTACAGGAATTGAGGAGCAGTTGGGATGTAGTGGGGAAGAGAAATGCACTGTTAATTCTAACTTCTAATTTAAAATAAGAAATGCTAAACATGAATAGGCAGCCTCAGCGAAGAAAGAAATAGAGTTAATGTTGCAATTTGCTGACCTATCCAGCAGTACTTTTGATTGAAAGATACAGCATGGAAACTGGCCCTTTGGCCCACTGTCCACACCGGCCATCGATCAACCGTTCACACTAGTTCCATGTTTTCCATTCCCTACACTCCAGGGACAATTTACAGCAGCTAATTAATCTAGAAACCCACATGTCTTTGGGATGAGGACGGAAAACGGAGCACCCGGTTAAAACCCATTTGCTCACAGGGAGAACATGCAAACTCCACACAGACAGCACCTCAGGTCAGAATTGAACCCGGGTATCTGGCGCTCTGAGGCAGCAGAATGTTTGCTTCTATAGGCAGTATTATTCTCCACAGACACTGCCTGAATTGCAGAAACTTTCTAGAATTTCTTCTTTATTCTATGTTACCAGCATATGCAATATTTTGATTTGGGATTTTAATTGATGTGTTCACCATTGAAGGCCCCATGAAGAAAGAGTGATTTGGAATTCAGAAAATACAAGCCAAAGTCAGAAAATGTCAGCAGCTTTGTGTCAGTTTAATTCAGAGATACAACTTGGAAACAAGCCCTTCGGCCCACTGAGTCCGCACCGATCAGCCATAAACTAGTTCTATCCCACACACTCGGGACAATTTACTGAAGCCAATTAACCTACAAAATTGTACACCTTTGGAATGTGGGAGGAAACCGGAACACCCTGAGAAAACCCATGGGGTCACAGGGAGAACGTACAAACTCCATACAGACAGCACCCATAGTCAGTTCAAATCTGCGTCTCTGGCACTGTAAGGCAGCAACTTTACTGCTGCGACATTGTGCCGCCAGAGATGGAGACCATTTATACAAATATAAAATTAAAATCCAAAGTGAGCAGCACTGTCAGCGGTTCTGAGCAATGTGTTTCCAGAAAGTGTTCATCTAGAGAGCATTGCTATCTTTACAAAGTCAAGAGATGTCATTATCTCACAGGGTACACAAAAAGCTGGAGAAACTCAGCGGGTGCAGCAGCATCTAAGGAGCGAAGGAGATAGGCGACGTTTCGGGTCGAGACTTTAAATCATTATCTCACAGCTTTGTTGTCGATAAACCCCTACAAATTTCCTGTAAGCTTCCAACTTTGCCGGGCCAATCATTCCGATAGATTACGTTTTCCTTTAATGTTATTATTCTTACATAACCCATAAGGTCAATTTTATCCATCTTACTTCTGACAACACAAGTAGGAGGCCATTAAGCCCATCAAGACTATGACAACCTGGTACTGCAACCATGTGTTTCTGTCCCAGAATGTTTAGATTTATTATTGTCACGTATACCGAGAAACAGTGAAAAGCTTTTGTTTGCACACTATCCAGCTCAAATCAGATAATACTGCACATGAATATAATCAAGCCAAACACAAATACAACAGGTAGATCGAAGAGGAAAGCGTTTGAAAAGTTGCCAAGCCTCAGTACCATCTTGCATCTATTGTCTTGCATCTGCTCACAATTCTCTTTTGATTCCTTCACTGAGCGATTACAGTTGTCGATTAAACTACCTCCACTTTTCTGGGACCCTTAAACCATTTCAGGGTTTAGGTCACTTTTATTTTGAAATTTGATGAAAGAAGACTACGGAGGAAATGCCAAGGGCATGTGTCATAGATTCACACAGCATGGATACAGGCCCTAGGACCCAACTTGCCCACGCCGACCAACATGCCCCACCTGCCCACGATAGGCCCATTACCCTCTAAACATGTCCTATCCACGTACCTGTCCAAATGTCTCTTAAATGTTATGAGAGTAACTGCCTCAACTATCTCCCCCGGCAGCTCGTTTCATAATACCCAACACCCTTTGTGTAAAAAAAGTTACCCCATCAGGTTCCTATTAAATCTTTCTTCCCTCACCTAAATGAGCTGATGGGCATATGTTTTTCAATTAAGCTTGTTGAAGTGAACCTCTCATATCATGTCCACAAAGGCCTAAGATAATTCTTTGCAAATGGCAGTCCTATTTCTCCTCCATGAGCATCCATTGAAGCACAAATTGCCCTTGAGGGCCAGTTTCATTGAAACTGAGCAAAGGTTACTGGATTCTGAAATATGAGGTCAAGCTGCATTGAATTCCACTCTGGACTGACAATTGAATTGAATTTCCCGGCTCCTCAACTGGGTATCATTGAACTTTGACTCAGGGTAACATAATCTCCCTCCAATTATTCAGCTGCAATTTGTGAAGTTTGAACAAGAAATGGAGCTTGATTGCTGCCTTACGCTGATGTAAGTTTTATGATTTACACTAGAAAATGTCATTGTAAGGTCAAAACAACAACAGAGAGCAAGACTATTATTTTTGAAAGGTGTAGTCTAGTTTGGTTTAGAGATACAGTGTGGAAACAGGCCCTTCAGCCCACTCAGTCCATGCCGACCAGTAATCATCCAGACACTAGTTCTATCCTACACACTAGGAACAATTTATACAAGCCAATTAACCTACAAGCCTGTAGATCTTTGGAATGTGGGAGGAAACGAGCACCCGGAGAAAACACACGCAATCACAGGGAGAACGTACAAACTCCATACAGACAGCACCCGTAGTGAGGATCAAACCCCGGTCTCTGGCGCTGTAAGTCAGCAGCTCTACCGCTGCGCCACCTTGCCGCCAGAGCGATGTCACTGAATATCTGTCTTCTCCATTTTATTTGCAGTTTCAAATATTATTTTCTCTTCATGGCCTGAGATTATTGTGACAAAGAGAATGGAGACTGACCACTGTCTAACCAACCAGCGACATGAATGACCAAGTTGATCAATATTTCTGTACCTTTTTCTCTCAAATGAATTCATTCAATTTTATTTTTTGAAACATTAATTCTGTGCACCATGTAAAACATTTGCTCTTTGAACATAAGTACTCAACTAGGCAGAGGTATATTCAACTGGCCACTTCAAAAGGGTTAGGTTTAATGGCTCTGGGAAATCTGACTTGCTTGAAACTCTGGTTCCATTTTAGATTGCATAAACATATTATTCAGAAAATGCAATGGCTAAGAAATAACCGTGTGATTAATAATAGATAAATGTATTCAATTTATGGATGAAATTGCAGTTTTCACCTGTGACTGCACATTCCTTGGATGGGTTGGGGGGTGGGTAGAATTTGAGAAAACCTGTTGTGATGTGAATAAATATGTTCAATTATAAAATCAAGATAGTGTAATATATATGGATTTCGCAAACATTCTTCTAATTTGTCAATATCACAATGCCGAGGCTCTCGAGATACAGGAACATATAATGAAAACATTGTAATGAAAACATTGAAGACACGTACAGAGTCACTCTCCAGAAAAACTGTGACAGCCAAGAAGACACACCGACGCCTCTACTTCCTGAGGAGATTGAGTAAATTCAGCAAGTCTCCAATGGCTTTTATATACTTCTATAGATGCACCATCTAAAGCAAACTGTTGGGTTGTGTCACAACTTGGTTTGGGAACAGCACTGCCCACCCACAACAGCACAAAATTTCAGAGGGTTGTTGACGTTGGCGAGTTCATCATACAGACCAGGCTTCTCACCATTCACTTCATCTACATTTCCACGATGTCTTGCAAAAGAAGCTAACATGATCAAGGAGTCGTTTCATCTTGATCATTCCTTCTTCTCCCTGCTCCCACCTGGCAGAAGATACAGAAGCCCGAGAGAGCACACCACCAGACTTAGAACCAACTTTTTCCTCTCTGTTATCAGGTTTCTGAACAGTCCTTCCATTGACTAGCGTACTATCCCATTCACCTCTACCCCATTGTGGACATTGGACTTTGTCCATGGTTTCACTGCATAACAATGCTGAGAACTATATTCTGCACTCTGTATCTTTCTCTTTGTTCTATCTATTGTACTTGAGTTTTACTTGAATGACATATATAGTATATCTGATCTATTTGGATTGCATGCAAAATAAAGTTTTTCACCATACCTCCATACGCGTGACAATAATAAACCAAAACCCAATAATATTTCTAGCCAAAAGTCATGCTTCAGTACTATGGGTGAAGCCGATGTCCGTAACATTTGAAACTGTGTGTGACTGCATGGTGACAGTACAGTAAACACTCGCAATAACGGATCTCTATATAACAGATATTGGTTATAGCGGACCGAGGTTCCCGTTGCACCATCCCCCGCTTATGCCAGTTTCCCAGTGAGCGGGTGCCATGTACCGTGCTTCCGGTTGCGGCAGTGGTGAGAGTGAGTAGCATGAAAGCGGCGTGAGTACTGGGCCCATTGCTGGCACACCACATGTGGGGCCAGGAGCTTTGCAGATCCCCAGCCTGTGAATTGCCGCTTGTTTAATCCCCTCCCTATGTCGCGTTTCTTCCCTCCCGGCCTCATCATTCGGTTACAGCCATGAATCGTGGACAACATCCCCTCGCCCTGTGGTCCGTTCTAGCGAGCATTACATTTCACTCGCTATTCTTTTTTAAAATTTTACTGTACCACATTTTGATTACTGTCAGACATGTGAAAGTAAGCACTGCCTGTTTGGTAAATCGATATGCATGTGAGCATTAATTGGTGTTACAGACAGCATGTGTGGTGAGAGTGAGACAAGTATTCAAAATCTTGCCGCTTCTGTTACTCCTTTCATTTTGGATGAACTACCAAATAGAAACATTTGGGACTCAAATCCAGATCTCTCTCGCTGAATCCAAATCAAAAGCATCAGTGGAATTGATGCACAATGTTTCCTAGTATTAAGCTTAAATTTATTATGTCAGGTATAACCTGGAAATCTATCAATCATAACCATATGAGCAATCCTAACCTTAATAAAGGCAATTCACTTTTACATCATCAAGTAATATGCTGCAGGCACAGGATCATTTAAAAATTATAGCATCGTAAAAGTTTATGGCACAAAGAAGGTAGCTCCTGAAGCAGTGCTTCCACACAGACCAAGCAAGAGCCTCACTGATCCCATGTTTCAGCTCTCAAATCCATGGGTTTTCATAAATTCAGAAATTATAGGAGCAGAATTAGTCCATTCGGCCCATAAAGTCTATTCCACCATTCAATCATGGCTGATCTATCTTTCCCTCTCACCCCCATTCTCCTGCCATCTCGCCATAACCTCTGACACCCGAACAATAGAAACATAGATACAAAGAAAATAGGTGCAGGAGTAGGCCCTTCGAGCCAGCCCCGCCATTCAATATGATCATGGCTGATCATCTAAAATCAATACCCCGTTCCAGTTTTCTCCCCATAACCCTCGATTCCATTAGCTCTAAGAGCTAAATCGAACTAGCTATTGAAAACATCTCCAATTGAATTGACCTCCACTGCCTTCTGTGGCAGGGAATTCCACAGATTCACAACTCTCTGGGTGAAAAAGTTTTTTCTCATCTCAGTCCTAAATGGCCTACCGCTTATTCTTAAACTGTGACCCCTGGTTCTGGACTCCCCCAACATCAGGAACATGTTTCCTGCAGTCAAGCATCTGTCAACCTCCGTTTGTAGGCATGGTCTCTCCAAAATAATACATGATACTCATAAACTATTTCATTAATTCTATTTAAATATAAAATCTTTCCTAATAATGTTCAATGAACTTTTTGAATATGAATCTTTGTTCAATTTGACACAATATACTTAGAATTTACTTAGATATACTAAATATACTTAGATTTTATGGGCCAATATGTTTAGAATAAAGGGGAGGTCATTTAAGATTGAGGTGAGAAAAAACTTTTTCACCCAGAGTTGTGAATTTATGGAATTCCCTGCCACAGAGGGCAGTGGAGGCCAAGTCACTGGATGGATTTAACTGCAAGTGATTTATTGTCATGTGTCCCTGATATGAGTTGGGATAAGGATAAGAGAGAGTTAGATAGAGCTCTAGGGATTAGTGAAGTCAAGGGATATGGGGAGAAGGCAGGCACGGGTTATTGATAGGGGACGATCAACCATGATCACAATGAATAGCGGTGCTGACTCGAAGGGCCAAATGGCCTCCTCCTGCACCTATTTTCTATGTTTCTAAAATAATAAAGCTTCAGCCCCTTCTCTCCTTTCAGTGCATTTCATTCATGGGTATCATATTTTTATGATGGCTTTGGGATGGCAATGTTGATCTTTCTAATCATAACCTACTGTGTCTGCATACTGTGTGCTACACAGAAACATTGGGTCAGAATAGGGCAACAGTGAATTAATTTTTTTAAAATAGCTAATTACCCTATTTTCACATTATAGGAAATAATTTTATAGAATTAGTCTAATCTCCCAATAACCTTTTGTTTACGTACAAAAAGTATAGACCAGACTGGTGTGACTATCCTGACATCATAGTAGTGTGGAAGAGGCGTAGAATCATATAGTATGGAAATAAACCCATTGGCCCAACTTGCCCATGCAAATCAACATGCTCCATCTACAATAATTGCACCTGCATTGTTTGACCCATATCCCTCCAAACCATGTACCTGTCTAAACGTTTCTTAAACATTGTGATACTACATGGCTCAACTACCTCCTTTGGCAGCTCGTTCCACACACCTACCATATTTTGTGTAAAAATGTTGTCCCACAGGTTCCTATTAAATCTTTCTCACCTCACTGTAAACTTACAATCCTCCAGTTCTTGATTCCCCTACTCTGGGTAAAAGACTCGGTGCATTCACCCTGTCTATTATGATCTTGTACAACTCTATAAGATCACCCCTCATCCTGCACTGAATGGAACTCCTACCTCGACAAGAACCTCATATCTACCTCGACAAGAACCTCGACCCACTGCAGTTCGCTTACCACCACAACAGGTCGACGGTGGATGTGATCTCACTGGTCTTCCACTCCGCTCTGGACCACTTGGACAACTCGTATGTCAGGTTGTTGTTCATATACAGCGCGGCATTTAATACCATCATCCCCTCCAAGCTTGTTACCAAGCTCACGGATCTGTGTCTCTGAGCATCCCTCTGCAATTGGATTCTTGACTTCCTCATCCACAGACCACAGTCTGTCCGTATTGGTGGAGATATGTCATCCTCGATAGCAATCAGCACGAGAGCACCTCAAGGCTGCGTGCTCAGCTCCCTGCTGTACTCATTCTATATTCATGACTGTGTAGCCGGACATAATGCGAACTCCATCATCAAGTTCGCCAATGACACCACTGTTGTGGGACGAATCACTGATGGTGATGAGTCAGAGTTTAGAAGTGAGATCGACTGATTGACCAAATGGTGCCAGCACAACAACCTGGCTCTCAACACCAGCAAAACCAAGGAACTGATTGTGGACTTTGGAAGGAGTAGGATAGGGACCCACAATCCCGTTTATATCAACGGGACGATGGTGGAAAGGATCAAAAACTTCAAATTCCTGGGCGTGCATATTTCTGAAGATCTTTCCTGGTCCCAGCACACTGATGCAATTATAAAGAAGGCACATCAGCGCCTCTACTTCCTGAGAAGATAACGGAGGACTCTCTCGAACTTCTACAGTGCACAGTAGAGAGCATACTGACTGGCTGCATCGTGGCTTGGTTTGGCAACTTGAACGTCCAGGAGCGGAAAAGAATGCAGAAAGTTGAGACTACCGCCCAGTCCATCATTGGCTCTGACCTCCCCACCATCAAAGGGATCTATCGCAGTCGCTCCCTCAAAAAGGCTGCCAACATCATCAAAGACCCACACCATCCTGGCCACACACTCGTCTCTCCGTTGCCATCGGGAAGAAGGTATAGGAGCTTGAAATCTGGAATATCCAGGTTCAGGTACAGCTTCTTCCCCACAGCCATTAGGCTATTAAACATGCCTCAAACAACTCTGAACAATAACAGTCATTACTATTGCACTTTATCTGTGTATTTATTGTGTATATATATGGTCTATGATATATAGACACACTGAACTGTTCTGTATTATGTTTACATATTCTGTTGTGCTGCAGCCAGCAAGAATTTCATTGTCATATCTGGGACACATGACAATAAACTCTTTTGACTTGACTTGAAATAGGGATTTAACACATTCAGGTATGAAGGATGCAAAGATAAAAGGGAGTTGACAGTCCATACATTCCACCATCTATCCGATCTATCATCAGTTCACATGAACAACGATTACTGCTCATAGAGCAGACTAGAGAGTGGTTGACAATGAGCAGAAGGAGAGGGGGGAAGGGAACTGAGAGGTGGGGGTAACGGGAGAAAGTTGTGAGCACAGGAGGAAATGGAATGGGAGATGAAAATAACAGGGTAGATGGGAAGGGGTGTGGGGGGGGGGGGGGGGGGGAGGTATCTGTAATTGGAAAATTCAATGTTCATCCCACAAAGTGCTGGAGTAACTCAGTGGGTCAGGCAGCAACCCTGGAGGACTTGGGTCGGTGACGTTTTGGGTCGGGACCCTTCTTCACAATTATTCGCAGTAGGGGTGGAGGAAGGAAGAAAGCTGGAAGAGAGGAAGGGCAGGACAAAGCCTGGTGAGTGATAGGTTGAGTCAGGTGACGGGTGTTTTGATAAGCAGAGGGTTAGATTAAGGTTAGAAAAGGATAAAAGGTGTGATAAAAGGATAAAGGTGTGCGGATTGTGAAGGCAGATGAAGAAAATACACCTATTGCTCGCCAGGTTTGGTCCTGCCCTTCCTTTCTTCCAGCTTCCTCCACCACCCCCCACCCCATTACAATCAGCTTGAAGAAGGGTCCCAACCCAAAACATCACCCATCCATGTCCTCCAGAGACGCTGTCTGACCTGCTGAGTTACTCCAGAGGTCCAAGGATACAGATGGATGAAAGGATGGAAGTTATGGAAGAATGGAGACACAAGGAACTGCAGATACTGGTTTACAAACAAAGACAATAAGTATTGAAGTCAGTGGGTCAGGCAATATCTTTGGAGAACATGGATAGGTGACATTCGGGTTGGGTCTGAAGATGGGTCTCAACCTGAAACGTCACCTATCCATGTTCTCCAGAGATGATGCCTGAACCACTGAGTTACTTCAACACTTTGTGTCATTTATTTAATTATAGAAGTTCTGATTATTACCTTGCAAACACACTTTGCATGCTGGAGAACAATAAATGTTTGGCCTATTATTCACATAATAGTGAAAATCAATAAAAAAGCACAAGGAACTGTTTCAGTACTTGAAAAGGAGTGGGGAAGAATAACAGGCCCATGAAAGAGCAAGGAGCTAATTAGATGTCTCTACCTAAATAATTGGCAGGAGTACAATGGCTCAAGTGGCTTCCTGCTGTGCTGTATAATTTATAGCACACTAATGTGTCAGGCCCACCCTCTGAATTCACTGTAAAATAACTACGTTGCTACTCTAACATTATTATCATTAGTCTAACATCAGCCACAATATATTGGCCACATCCAAAGTGTATTGCACCGCAAAATAAGTTCCGCTACAAAATAGGTGAGAATGTTGTTATGTTGTGAGTGTGAGCATGGTGCCACACGTAGTTTAGAAAGAAGCTTTCTAAAATGGCGCAATTATAATGCGAATGAGTTCAACAAACACCTGATCTTCCTGGCCACCAACCTGACAAAAATCATGGTGCTGAGTTTTAGTTCATTGCAGGGCAGCATGGTGACATAGCAGCAGAGCTGCTGCCTTATGGGCCTGTCCCACAGGCGATTTTTCAGGCGACTGCCAAGTCGCCGTCAGTCGCCTGAAAAACCGGCGAATGTCAGAGTGGAACACACACACATCGCTTCCTTCACCAGCCCGTTACGGTGGGGGACAGGGCAAGCGGAGGGAGTGCTGCCTGGGTGAAATTCACAAGGTGATACAGACACACACCGAGATGAACAGGAAATTGCTTATGTTTTTTTTTCCCCAATGAAGCCAACGTAGCCACCGGCTACAACCTATGAGACCCTACGACCCCCGGTAACCCACTAGGACCTCCTGGCGACCCACCTATGGCACAATAATTCTCGCTACTCTCCATGGTGGCTTCATTTGGGTCGCCGCTAATTTTTCAACATGTTGAAAAATTCGTGGCGACCATAATGAGGCCGCGACTAGTTCCGAGAATGCAGGAACTCCTCACGACCGTGAAGGCGACTCCCCGGCAACCACCCGCGAACATGTGGCGACCGCATAGTCTTCTGCAGTCGCCTAAAAAGTCGCCTAAATGGGACAGGCCTATAACAGTGCCAGAAACCAGGGTTCGATCCTGACCATGGGTGCGGTCTGTGCAGAGTTTGTACGTTCTCCCTGTGACTACATGGGTTTTCTCCAGATGCTCCGGTTGCTTCCCACACTCCAAAGATGTACAGGTTTGTAGGTTAATTGGTTTTGGTAAAATAGTAAATGGTCCCTAGTGTATAGGATTGTGCTGGCGTCAATAGTCAATAGTCAATAGTCAGATTTATTTGTCACATACACAATGAAGTGCAGTGAAATGAACTTGCCATCAGTGGTACAATAAAAAAATCTCCATTATTCAGAATAAAATGGCCTGTACTGTAGGTGGGTGATAAAACTGAAGGGAATATAGGGGGAATAGGTTACAGGGAAAAAAGTCAATTGGTCAATGGGATTATTCCGTATGTTGGCATAGACTCGATGGGCTAAATGGCCTCATTGCATGTCCTAAGAAAATATGGAAATCCAGAATGTATGTCATTTGGCCATAAACTTAGAAACTGCTACAGCCTTAATGAAAAATCAATAGCAAAGCAGCTCAAGGTTTTTGGTTGAGTGATAAATTGTCTTATTGACATAGGTATTTGACTTGCAGTGGGGAGTCCTGATAGCCACATGGCTTTCATCAGTAATATTCTGTGAGCTGGTGAAACTTGATAAGCAGTAAAATTTATTTGCACTTCTCAGCTGACGTCTTCCTCTCGATGAGCCTGTGCTTCTTGTGTTTCCCTTGGGAAACATGGCATGGGTCAGTCGCCTTAGACAGAGCGGGCCTGTATGCTGGCTAGCTAACCACGACCCCAAATGTGGTCTAAAAAGATCCAGTTGCACAGAAGCATTGTTTGTAGTGACCTTTGCAACACAGGAAGAATCACAAAGTCTTTAAAATTGCCAGTTAATCTGCCTGATCCAGACTGCATGCCTCCGCTACTTACATTTAGTGCAGCAGAGACGTCAAGGAGAAGCTCCCTGGACCATACTCGGATGGAAATTTCCATGAGTATCGTTTTGTGTAGTGTAGTTTAGAGATACAGCATGGAAACAGGCCCTTCAGTCCACCAAGTCCACACCGACCACCCGTTCATACTAGTTCTGATATCCCACTTTAGCAACCACTCCCAACACATTAGGGGTAATTTACCCACAAACCCGCATGTCTTTGGAGTAGGGGAAGAAATCAGGGCACCCGGAGGAAACCCATGTGATCACAAGGAAAGCATGAAAACTTCACACATCACCCGAGGTCAGGATCGAATCTGGATCTCTGGTGCTGTTAGGCAGCAGCATTACAGCTGAACCATTGCCGCTCATATGGTTTATGGTATAAATATTGATGGTATTGATGGCTGTGATCTTAGAAACATAGAAACATATAAAATAGGTGCAGGAGGAGGCCATTTGGCCCTTCGAGCCAGCACCACCATACATTGTGATGATGGCTGATCATCCACAATCAGTAACCCGTGCCTGCCTTCTCCCCATACTCCTTGATTCTGCTAGCCCCTAGAGCTCTATCTAACTGTCTTTCAAATTCATCTAGTGAATTGGCCTCTACTGCCTTCTGTGGCAGAGAATTCCACAAATTCACAACTTTCTGGGTGAAAACTTTTTTTCTTAGACTGTGGCCCCTGGTTCTGGACTCACCCAACATTGGGAACATTTATCTAGTTTGTCCAGTCCTTTTAGAATTTAATATGTTTCTATAAGATCCCCTCTCATCCTTCTAAACTCCAGTGAATTTAGGCCTTCTTTCTTTAGGCCTCTTTGGACCTCCACAAATTGACATTTCCACAAATTGACATTTCCACAAATTGACTAACTAAATCATGCAGCTTATTCTTTGTGAAAAAGGTCAAAGAGACCTCCTCCTCTCAGTTTAATTAAATAAAATATAATTGTATCCCAGTAATTCCATCTTAGAAATGTTATCAGAATGTTTTCATATGCAGTGTGATGAAAGACTTGTGGGCCTGTCCCTCAGGCGACTGCAGGAGACTATGCAGTCGCAACATGATCGCCACATGTTTGCGGGTGGTTGCCGGGGAGTTGCCTTCATGGTCATGAGGAGCTCCCGCATTCTGGGAACTAGTCGCGGCCCCATTATGGTCACCGCAAATTTTTCAACATGTTGAATTGGTGACTAGAATGAAGCCGCCATGGAGAGTAGCGAGAATTCTCGTGCCGTAGGTGGGTCGCCAGGAGATCCTAGTGGGTTGCTAGGAGGTTGAAGGTTCTCGTAGGTTGTAGCCGGTGCTGACTGGTGAATTTCATTGGCTCATTGGGGGAAAAAACGTAAGCAGTAGTTTTCAGAACCAAGGATAACCGGCCAGTTATCAGAAGTCCGCCGAACTTCATAGCCATGTATCTCTGGCTTCTTAAAAGTTGTCTGGCTTCTTTAAAGATGCCTCCACTCCTTCTCCCCCCTCTCCCCAAAGACGTACCGTACACTGTGCTTTAGCCGTCTTAATTACAGTGCCAACCTTCCTGTTCATCGCAGTGCGTGTCTGTATCACCTTGGCTTTGCACCATGTGAATTTCAGACAACGTTCCCCCCGCTTGCCTGTGATGTGTTTGTGTGTGTGTGCTCCACTTTGACAGTCGCTGTTCCAGTTGTCGGTTTTTCAGGCGACAGCCGGCAACTTGACAGTCGCAGGCAGTCGCCGGAAAAATCGCTTAAGTGGGACAGGCCCATTACGAGTTTTGAGACTTGACTGGATACTTTGTCAAACAGTCATGTATTTTGAAATTGTTGATCCCTCCACATATGATGTACAAAGCCATTGAAACTGCTGAGCACACATCGTGAGATCAGGATGCACACAATACTTCTCAGATGGAATTCATGCAACACTTTTCCACCACCTCCACCAATTCCAAAACCTCACCCTGCTGCATACATGAATTTCTGGTATTGAACAATGAAGGGGGGTGGGGGGTCATAATGGCACAAAGGTAGAGTTGCTTTGTTTCACAGCTCCAGCAACCCGGGTTCGATCCTGACTATAGGTGCTGTCTGTATGGAGTTAGTACGTTCTCCATGTAACCACGTGGGTTTTATCCGGGTGCTCTGGTTTCTTCCACATTCCAAAGACGTATAGATTTGTAGGTTAAACTAGACTAAGTGGGACCCGTTGGGTCCCAGCTTTCAATGGGAGGGCTGGTCCCCCAAAGCAATATTCCACCTCTCCACCAATTCCAATATTGCTGGCCAGTGGGGGGGGGGGCTTTCTGGTACGCTAGTATGTGTGTTGTGGGTCAAAGGGACTGGTTTCCATAGGGTTAGTATGGACATTGTAGGCCGAATGCATTCTTGGGCTGGCAGCTCAGTCACTCAGGCCAGGCAGCTCAGTCACTCTGGCCAAGCAGCATGTTAGAAGCAATAGAAACACTTTTTGCAAGCATTTTAGAACCAATAGGGACACTTTTTGCAAGCATTTTACTACCAATAGGGACACTTTTTGCAAGCATTTTAGAACCAATAGACACACATTTTCTGCAAGCACTTTAAAACCAATAGGCACACTTTCGGCAAGCATTTTGGAACCAATAGACACACTTTTTGCAAGCATTTTAGAACCAATACACACTTTTTGCAAGCATTTTAGAACCAATAGAGACACTCTTTCTGCAAGCATTTTAGAGCCAATAGATACATTTTTTGCAACCATTTAAAAACCAATACACACTTTTTGCAAGCATTTTAGAACCAATAGACACGTTTTACAACCATTTAAAACCAATAGACACTGTGCAAGCATTATAGAACCAATAGACAGTTTTTGCAAGCATTTATAGAACCACATTAAGGGCACTCACAGTTGAGTAGACATGTGTTCAGTGCTAGTCAGAGCTCAGAGAGATGTGACCCTCTGGCTTCCTCCATCTTGCAGAGTGAGGCACACCACTTCCTGGTTTTATTGTCCCTCCCCCTGCCGCCAGCGGGGGCAGCAGAGAGAATGGGGAATCGATGGAAAAATCCTCTGGTCCAGGAAGGCCGAGGGGGTCTCTGAGCGAGGTGGCCAAAAAGACGGCCGTAGGTGACAGCGTTCTCTCGGAAATCGCACCACAGTGAGCCAAAAGTGGTCAAGATCAGACCTTTAGTAATATAGATGGCTTAGATAAAATTGTTAAATTGTCCCTAGTGTGTAGGAACATTAGTTACCACGCTAGTGTAGTGTACATGGTGATCGTTGGTCGGCACAGACTCAGTAGGCCATCAGTCCTGGTTCAGCACTGTATCTCTAAAGTCTAAAGTCCTCAGCACAGTGTCGAAGGCTTCTTTGCCGTTAATTAATCACACTATTCTAGCGGGATCAATGCCAGGAAGAACAAGACTTTGATCTTTCCGAAGATATTTTCAAGGGACTGTCACTAATCCCACCCCTGATTCTGATCATCTTTCCACCAGTATTAAACAACCATAACATGATTATCACACTCAGACATTCATTCCAAATGTAACCTGAACTCTCAATTCCAATCATCTTCTCAACTGTGGCTGTTATTGACTGATCCTCAATCATCAACCCTAATTCTTCTGTCAACTCCACAACTGACATGTAGCTCCAAATGAATGCCCTTAGAACTTCTCTCTCGCCACCCTGCTCTGACATCACACGATTCTCTTTCATCATCCACTCCTGAGCTTACTCACTCTTCGACTCTACTGTGTGCAATGTTGGGTGATCATAAAGGATTAGCCCATGTGTGAATCTGCAGGCCCGATATTAACTGCACTAGAATCTCCAGCTAGTTCAGTGTAACTTAGTACTGTGGAGATTATAAAACACTCTAAGAATGTAGAAAAGTAAAATTACCATAAGGTGTTTAATGTGGCATAGCGCTGCAGCCAGTAGAGCTGCTCTAACAACACCAGAGACCCGGGTTCCATCCTGACCTCGGGTGCTGTCTTTGTGGAGTATGCACGTTCTCCCTGTGATTATGTGGGTTTCCTCCTGGTTTTCCCCACTTTCCTTGCACATTCCAAAGACATGCGAGGTTGGAGGTTAATTGGCTTCTGCAAATTGTCAAATTTCACTACCCCAATTGGTGTATGTGACAATAAATGTCCTTTGACCTTTGTCTTTTGTCCCTAGTGTGTAGGGAGTGTATGAGAAAGTGGGAATAACAGAACTAGTGTGAATGAGTGATCGATGGTCGGCGAGGACTCTGTGGGCCTATTTCCATGCTGTATCTCTAAACTAAACTAACTAAACCAGAGTAAACTAGACTAAACTAGACTAAACAGAAAACAGATGACCGATTAGTTTCAATAGACAATAGACCAATGCTGCAGGTGTAGGCCATTCGGCCCTTCGAGCCAGCACTGCCATTCAATGTGATCATGGCTGATCATCCCCAATCAGTACCCTGTTCCTGCCTTCTCCCCATATCCCCTGATTCCGCTATCGTTAAGAGCCCTATCCAACTCTCTCTTGAAAGTATCCAGAGAACCGGCCTCCACTGCCCTCTGAGGCAGAGAATTCCACAGACTCACAACTCTCTGTGAGAAAATGAGTTTCCTCGTCTCCGTTCTAAATGGCTTACCCCTTCTTCTTAAACTGTGGCCCCTGGTTCTGGACTCCCCCAACATTGGGAACGTGTTTTCTGCCTCTAGCGTGTCCAAATCCTTAATAATCTTATATGTTTCAATAAGATCCCCTCTCATCCTTCTAAACACCAGAGTATACAAGCCCAGCCGCTCCATTCTCTCAGCATATGGCAGTCCCGCCATCCTGGGAATTAGCCTTATAAACCTACGCTGCACTCCCTCATTAACAAGAATGTCCTTCCTCAAATTAGGGGACCAAAACTGCGCACAATACTCCAGGTGTGGTCTCACTAGGGCCCCATACAACTTCAGAAGGACCTCTTTGCACCTATACTCTACTCCTCTTGTTATAAAGACCAACATGCCATCCACTTTCTTCACTGCTGTACCTGCATGTACCTGCATGCTTACTTTCATTGACTGATGAACAAGGACCCCCAGATCCCACTGTACTTCACCTTTTTCCAACTTGACACCATTTAGATAGTAATCTGTCTTCCTGTTTTTGCCACCAAAGTGGATAACCTCACATTTATCCACATTAAACTGCATCTGCCATGCATCTACCCACTCACCCAACCTGTCCAAGTCAACCTGCAGTCTCATAGCATCCTCCTCACAGTTCACACAACCACCAGCTTTGTGTCATCTGCAAATTTGCTAATGTTACTTTGAATCCCTTAATTTCCACAAAGAAATAAGAGCATGTTTATTTTAAGAGATTCTATAAAACAATTACACCTCACCTGCCCATTATATGGATTAATCCAGTTGGGGCCAGCCCTTACTCTAATCCTAACTTTCTTCATAGGGTTATATTTCACCAAATCTGCCTATAAATTGAAACATAGAAACATAGAGAATGGTAACTGCCTGAAGCTTGATTCTCTGGACCATAAATCAAAGAATTTAATATGTTGCAGCTCCAGCAAAACCATAGGAAATGCTTCTTCGACCAGAACTTGTTACAAAATATTTGCTTTTTTTAAGTTTACAGTTCCAATCATTACCAGGTTCAGAAGGTGTGCAGAAAACCCATTTACTGCTGAGGAAATGGAAATTGTTTGTAGAACTAATTCTATCATTGTTTACTAGTGTCACATGAGAGATAAAAGGTAAATATATTTGACAATGGAATGACACTCCATGACATTTTAATCTAATGTCTCACAGCTTTGACTCCAGGGACAGCAGGGTGAGTCAATACTTAGTACACACGTCCACAATGAGTTACATCAGAATCAATAAATAATAATTATACTCAAAAAAACCCATTCATGTCATCCACAGTTGATCCACAGTTTATCCACATTACTAACAGTGGTGCAGCGGTAGAGTTGCTGAATCACAGCGCAAACATCCGGGTTTGATCCTGGTACGGGTGCTATCTGTACGGAGTTTGCATATTCTCCGGGTGCTCTGGTTTCCTCCCACACTCAGAAGACATGCGGGTTTGTAGTTTAATTGGCTCCTGTAAATTGTCCCTAGTGTGTAGGACTGAACTAGTGTGCGGGTGATCGTTGGTTGACGTGGACTTGGTGGGCCAAAGGGCCTGTTTTTACACTGTATCTAAACTAAACTAAACTAAACTAAACTAGGAGTGTGGTAGAATCCTGATTAATACTGAATTTGGTTAAAAAAATTGGAAATAAAAAGATGAAGGAAACATGTAAAAATTGACAAAAGGGCATCTGCATTGTTGTAAAACCAATTGTTTGGCCAATATCCTTTCAGGAAAAAAACATGTGTTCATGCTGGTTTGACACTTATACAGTATATGATTACAATACCACATGGTTGAAAGACTCCAAGTAGCCTGAAGAGCTATTTAATTCCAGCAGAATCACACAAATAAGTTACAGTTTACTAACTTAAGTCTGAAGAAAGGTTTCGGCCCGAAACATTGCCTATTTCCTTCGCTCTATCGATGCTGCCGCACCCGCTGAGTTTCTCCAGCACTTTTGTCTACCTTATAGTTTACCAACAATTATTTTTTGCAGAATAGACAATGAGTATTGACCCAGCCAGCAACATGCACAGGCTAAAAACTAATTAATATAAAGGGAACCGCTTTATCTTTCTTGTTTAGCCGAGAGAAGGCCATGCATGATCACAGAAACAACAGAAAGTTGGGACACTTGTTTTGATCCTTCAAGTCTATGAGCGGGCGGATGTAAAAAATTCCCTTGTATCTGTTTCTCTAAGTTGCATTCATTCCCACCTCCCAGGATATGTGAATAAGTGTGGCATGGTGCTGCAGAGATTAATGTGACTGCGTACAGCACCAGGCACTGGTGATTCATCCTGACCTCATGGCTTTCCTCATGGGTGCTCTAGTTTCCTCCCACATCCCAAAAGATGTGCCGGTAGGTTAACTTGCAACTGTAAATTACTTTTTTTATTGTAGATTAGCGGTAAAGATAATCAAAGGGGAGTAGATTAACATGTGGGAGATAGAAAGTGAGACAGGAAAATAAGGGAAGCAAAGATGAGAGTTAAGAGATTGTTCCCATGGGAGTTGATATGGACCTAATGGGCCAAAAAGCTTCCTCTCGCATTGTTACAGGCAGAAGATCCAAATTTGCAAGTACTGAGGTATAACACAATCATTTTCCCATAGTAAACAAAGAAGTGTCGGTCTCAATCAGTAGATAGAGATTTAATGTTAACAATATGACTACCTGCAGCATTAGGTTAGTAATTCGGACTATGTTGCGCAGATAAGAATGTGTGTAGAAGACAAAGGTAATAGGATGAAAGAGATTCCTACAACTACAAAGATTTCCTATAGATTTGAGGATATTATACTTTGTCTATGGAACTGATGCGCCACAATACTGAGAACTATATTCTGCACTGTGTATCTTCCTCTTTGCTCTACTGATTTTATTTGAATGTGGCTTGCTTGTATTTGTGTACAGTATTATCTGATTTGATTGGATAGTTGGCAAAACAAAGCTTTTCACTGTACCTCAGTACACATGACAACGGTAGACCTACACCTAAACCTAATAAAGGATTAACCATGATCTTACACTGGTCAGGGGCAATGTGGCTTTGATTCTAATAACTGAATTAATTAACTGAAAATAAGATCAGTTAATTAACTGTAAATAAATTAACTTATGATTTAATTAAAATTAAAATTTAAATTAGATTTTTAAATTACTACAAACAGTAACGTTGACCACACAACTATTATACTATTATATCACTCCATCTCGTATATAAATGCATTTTAGAAAGGAAAATTGTTGTCATTAATATCCTTTGAAATATAAACCTAGCAAGCCATATTTATTCACTCTTAATTGCCCAATTGGCCGACCCTATAATTATGAAATTATAGACAGAAGCCTAGAATGACAGAAGTCGATGACTCAAAACATTAATACCATCAAAAACAAGTGGGAGTTTCGTTTAGATACAGTGTGGAATCAGCCCCTTCGGCTCACCCAGTCCATGATCACCCATAGCGATAACCCATAGACTATTCTATCCCACACACTAGGGACAATCACAGGTTATGTCGAGTTATTTGAAGAGAATTCGACCGTAAAAGTCAGAGAATAACAATAGATAATAGACAATAGACAACAGGTGCAGGAGTCGACCATTCCCAATCAGTACCCCGTTCCTGCCTTTTCCCCATATCCCCTGACTCCGCTATTTTTAAGAGCCCTAACTAGCTCTCTCTTGAAAGCTTCCTCGTCTCCTCGTCTCCGTTCTAAATGGCCTAATCCTTATTCTTAAACTGTGGCCCCTGGTTCAGGACTCCACCAACATCGGGAACATGTTTCCTGCCTCTAGCGTGTCCAAACCATTAACAATCTTCTATGTTTCAATGAGATCCCCTCTCATCCTTCTAAACTCCAGAGTGTACAAGCCCAGCCGCTCCATTCTCTCAGCATATGACAGTCCCGCCATCCTAGGAATTAACCTTGTAAACCTACGCTGCACTCCCTCAATAGCAAGAATCTACGCTGCACTCCCTCAATAGCAAGAACTTTAAATTGTAACGTGGAAGCAAGCTTTTAAGTCACCAGTAAATAAAATTATTGTTCTTGAACTTAGTTATTAATACATTTGAGAATGCCAAGTTTCAATGTACAGTACACATGACCTGTCAAAACAGTTACAGACTAAAAATGAGAGAACAGGAAAACAAATGAAAAAATATTTTAGAGAATTTTGAAACATCACAGCTTACAGTCTAAAGGCTTGTTGTTGTGTTAAAGTATTTAAGTTATAATAACACAGCTAGCTACAATTAAAGTGCAGAGGGCTTGATATGTTATTTGGGTTAGTACTTAATGAGATTCCTTTCAGCTAAACCTTTAGGACCAGCCTTAGTAGTTTCCTTCGTTAGATCCCTCTGAATCTTGCAACTACAGAGATACCATGCTTTCGATGAGATGTTACATAAATGTCTTGACTAGCTGTTTAACTAGACTTAAACAATTCTGATATCAGATGCATTGAAATGTCACTTTACATTATGTGGCAAAGACTTTATGAACAAAAAGGTCTACTCAGTAAAAATATTAATGGTGGTAATCAAAGGCACAAGGAGAATTTTGTCAATAAATCTAACCACACTATTATGAAAGGTGTATTTGGAAGTTCTGGATTTCCCATGGGAACCTATGTCACTATTCCAAGGTTTCTTCTAATCTGTACATAAAAGGAAAGATGTTAAGAAATAAAACAAAAACTGACCCTGACCTTTTATATCTTCATTATCTTAAAAGGTTTGCTTCATTATTAAAAATATCAATCATCTAGAGGGAAATGACAACCAAAATAATTTTGATTGAAATAGAAAATGAGAAAATCACATCATTTCTCATTTGAAAAAGTTTCATTTTCACCTTTCCTCAAGGCATTAATTTTCCTAACTATTCATTATAAAATAACAAATTCATTGTCAGAATTATAACATTTAACCAGCTTATTTGCACTATAAGTGATAAAAAGTGATAAGAAGATTATGAAGCCCAAATATGCCAAAAGAAGAGTGAGAATATGTCTCTTTATGGCTGTAAGATGCGATTATTCCGAAAAACTAAATTGAATATTAGAATCAAATGCACAATAGATTTGCTTATTTTTCATTCTGGTTAAGCTGGAAAGAATGCAGTAAAGATTTACGAGGATGCTGTCAGGACTCGAGGAACTAAGCTATAAAGAGATGAGGGGAGGCTAGGTCTTTATTCTTTAGAACATTGAATGGTTGCTATCTTTAGGGAGGTACAGCATAGAAACAGGCCCTTTGGCCCACTGAGTGCACGCTGACCATCGATGACTCATTTACACGCTTGTTTTCTTCATCCCAACACACTAGTGTCAATTTATAGAGAGCCAATTAACCTATAAACTCGCACATCTTTGGGATATGGGAGGAAATTGGAGCAGCCAGAGGAAGCCCACGTGGCCACAAGGAAAACGTGCAATCTCCACACAGATAGCATCCGAGGTCAGTATCAAATTTGTGTCTCTGGCGCGGCGAGGCAGCAGCTCTACCCACTGCCCCAACCAAGCGGCACCCTGGACTGTGGATCAGATGAGTCAAAGATGAATGCTATCTTTTTAAACATTTCTTCATGATGTGTCATTAACCCTCAATTACAACAACATTACAAAGACTTTGCGTTCATTTATACCAATGGTAAGAACAGAATAAATATGCCTGCAATTAAATGTGATCTAGGAAGCATAATGCCAAACCAAAAAATATGGTTCTGTATATTTGACAGTTGATGGTGAATAGAATCAGAGTTAAGAATGGCGTGTTACAGGACATTTATGCAACAGTAATCTTTATTTTGTATAACTGTTTATTGCAATGCGGTACTGCAATGCTTCAGTACAGAAGCATTATAATGATCTATCAGTGTGCCACACATCTGAAATCTGTTACAGTCAATGTAGTCACAAAACTTCTAAATGGGGCACCAAGTAATTTGAACATTACTGAAAAAATATGCAGTAAATAGTAATATCTTACATGTGTAAAGATTAAAAAATGGTGAAAATCATACAATCAAACAAATTCTGAGATGATACACTGTGCAACCATGACACAGGCTCCAAAACATTATTTTTTTCCTTTGTTTTATTTTAAGACCGCAACATTCATTAAAAACTCCCTGCTCAATTACTAAGTGAATGGATAGGTTAATGAAATTAAAATCAAAGATAAAACAGTTTAGAAATAAAAGTCAGAGGGAAGGAAGATTTGAATAACTTCAGTCTGTTAAGAACCAAAGCAAAGTATAATTTGTTACTTGCGCAGAGTAGAAAATTAAACGCATGTGATTCTGTTGAGTGCTGCCACGCATGAAGGAAAATGGAAGTTACACACAGTGTCCTCCATAATGTCTGGGACAAAGACCCATCATTTATTTATTTGCCTCTGTACTCCACAATTTGAGATTTGTAATAGAAAAAATCACATGTGGTTAAAGTGCACATTGTAAGATTTTATTAAAGGGTATTTTTACACATTTGCGTTTCACCATGTAGAAATTACAGCAGTGTTTATACATAGTCCCCCCCATTTCAGGGCACCATAATGTTTGGGACATGGCTTCATAGGCTTTTGTAATTGCTCAGGTGTGTTTAATTGCCTCCTTAATGCAGGTATAAGAGAGCACTCGTCACCTCGTCTTTCCTCCAGTCTTTCTATCATATTGCTGTTTATCAACATGAGGACCAAAGTTGTGCCAATGAAAGTCAAAGAAGCCATTATGAGACTGAGAAACAAGAATAAAACTGTTAACAAGACATCAGCCAATCCTTGCTTACCAAAATCAACTGTTTGGAAAATCATTAAGAAGAAATAGAGGGTTACACAAAATGCCTCAGCGGGTGCAGCAGCATCTAAGGAGCGAAGGAGATAGGCGACGTTTCGGGTCGAGACCCTTCTTCAGACTGGTCAGGGATCAGGGAAACGAGAGATATAGACGGTGATGTGAGAGATAAAGAACAATGAATGAAAGACATGCAAAAAAGTATCGATGATAAAGGGAACGAGCCATTGTAAGCTGTTTGTGGTGTGAAAATGAGAAGCTAGTGCGACTAGGGTGGGGGAGGGAGATAGAGATAGAGAGAATGCCAGGCCCGAGGGCTGAGGCAGCAGGGGTTAACAGAATTGAGAAAATTCAATGTTCAAGCCCAAAGGATGCAAACTCCCCAAGCGGAATATGAGGTGCTGTTCCTCCAACTTGCGGTGTTGCTCACTCTGGCCATGGAGGAGGCCCAGGACCGAGAGGTCGGATACCTGAGCTCGGGTTGGTTTTTGCGGACCGAGCGGAGGTGTTCGGCGAAACGATCGCCAAGCCTCCGCTTGGTCTCACCGATATAGATCATCTGGCATCTGGAGCAGCGGATGCAGTAGATGAGGTTGGAGGAGGTGCAGGTGAACCTCTGTCGGACCTGGAAGGACTGCTTGGGCCCCTGAAAGGAGTGGAGGGGGGAGGTGAAGGGACAAGTGTTGCATTTCTTGCGGTTGCACCCGGGGAAGGGTAGAGCGGGAGGGAAGGGAAGAATTGACTCTTTGCGGAAGGCAGACAGGGGGGGAGATGGGAAGATGTGGCGGGTGGAGGGGTCACGTTGGAGGTGGCGAAACTGGCGGAGGACTATCTGTTGTATTTGCCGGCTGGTGGGGTGAAAGGTGAGGAACACCACAAACAGCTTACAATGGCTCGTTATCATCGATACTTTTTTGCATGTCTTTCATTCATTGTTCTTTATCTCTCACATCACCGTCTATATCTCTCGTTTCCCTGATCCCTGACCAGTCTGAAGAAGGGTCTCGACCCGAAACGTATCTCCTTCGCTCCTTAGATGCTGCTGCACCCGCTGAGTTTCTCCAGCATTTTGTGTAACCCTCGATTCTCCAGCATCTGCAGTTTCTTCGTTAACAAGAAGAAATAGAGCACTGGTGAGCTTACTAATCGCAAAGGGACAGGCAGGCCAAATGAAGACCTTCAGCTGATGACTGAAGAATTCTCTCTATAATAAAGAAAAATCCCCAAGCACCTGTCCGACAGATCAGAAACACTCTTCAGGAGTCAGGTGTGGATTTGACAATGACCACTTTCTTCAGTAGAGTTTGTGAATAGAAATACAGAGGCTACACTGCAAGATGCAAACCACTGGTTAGCTGCCAAAATAGGATGGTCAGGTTACCATTTCCCAAGAAGTACTTAAAAGAGCAACCACAGTTCTGGAAAAGGGTCTTGTGGACAGATGAGATGAAGATTAACTTACATCAGAGTGATAGCAAGAGCAAAGTATGGAGGAGAGGAGGAAATGCCCAGATCCAAAGCATATCACCTCATCTGTGAAACACGGTGGTGAGGGTGTTATGGCCTGGGCATGTATGGTTGCTGAAGGTATGGCTCACTTATCTTCATTGATGATACAACTGCTGATGGTAGCAGCATAATTAATTCTGAAATGTATAGGCACATCCTATCTGCTCAAGTTCAAACAAATGCCTCAAAACTCATTGACCGGCGGTTCATTCTGCAGCAAGACAATGATCCCAAACATACTGCTAAAGCAACAAAGGAGTTTTTCAGTTAAAAAATGGTCAATTCTTGAGTGGCCAAGTCAATCACCTGATCTGAACCCAATTGAGCATGCCTTTTAAATGCTGAAGAGAAAGCTGAAGGGGACTAGCCCCCAAAACAAGCATAAGCTAACGATGGCTGCAATACAGGCCTGGCAGGGCAACACCAGAGAAGAACCCAGCAACTGGTGATGTCCATGAATCGCAGACTTCAAGCAGTCATTGCATGCAAAGGATATGCAACAAAATACTAAACATGACTACTTTCATTTACATGACATTGCTGTGTCCCAAACATTAAGGTGCCCTGAAATGGGGGGGGACTATGTGTAAACACTGCTGTAATTTCTACATGGTGAAACCAAAATGTATAAAAATGGCTTTTATTAAAATCTGACAATATGCACGTTAACCACATGTGATATTTTCTATTACACATCTCAAATTGTGGAGTACAGAGGCAAATAAATAAATGATGGGTCTTTGTCCCAAACATTATGGAGGGCACTGTACATGACAGAGAGGGGGGCAGGAGTGATAAATTAAAGACTAAATGGATGAAATCTTACCTTTTCTGCATCTTGCTCAAAGAGCCGCAGTTGGAAGCATTGATCTAACTTCAGTTTCCTTACGTGCCACATCTGATGTAAGTGCTGTCTTGTTGAGTGCAGCTTATCCAACAAACTGGTGATCTTTGGCACGACACTTTGAAAATCGGCGCTGCCAGATATACAATTCTTTCCAGAGAAGCCGTCACTGCATCTTATACACTGCAGCAACCTTTGCCCCTCATGGTCCAGTTCTTCCACAGGGGCTTTGATGACCTTCTTCTTCAATTGCGTATGCTCGTCAATTAACTTGCGCGAACCTTCAACATCCATGGGAAACTCCTTCCGGGCCAACATCTCCTGTAGGTCTTCTAGTCTGGACAGCAGATGCACAGCACTGCTAATGAACTCTTCCAGGGCCAGCCGAAGCTCAATCCACTCATCATGATTATACTCCAGTGTGCCATCAAATTCTTCAGTCAGTTGGGAAGGATCCACTAATTTGGAAAGTCCTTCCACAGATACCATACTTGTCTGAAAAGGGACATTTCAATGCAACAAGATAAATATCAGGAAAGACATGGAAAACACTGCACAATTGCCCCATCTCCACCAAAGATTATCAGGAATGATACAGAACCATTATTTAATACTGTTTATGGAGTCCATTTAAGTAATGGGCGACACAGTGGCACAGTAATAGAGTTGCTGCCTTACAGCGCCAGGGACCTGGGTTTGATCATAATTACAGGTGCTGTCTCTACAGTGTTTGCACATTCTCCCTGTGACCACGATGGCTTTTCTCTGGGTGTTCTGGATTCCTCCCACATTCCAAAGGCATGCAGGTTGATAGGTGGTACACAGATATGCTGGAGCAACTCAGCTGGTGCAGCAGCATCTATGGAGCGAAGGAAATAGGCAACATTTCGGGCCAAAACCCTTCTTCAGACTGATGAGGGGTGGGGGGAGGCGGGGAGAAGAAAGGAAAAAGGAGGAGGAGCCCGAGAACTGAGGGAGAGGTAGGAAGGGGAGGAGACAGCAAGGGCTAACAGAATTGTGAGAATTCAATGTTCATGCCACCAGGATGCAGACTCCCCAAGCGGAATATGAGGTGCTGTTCCTCCAATTTCCGGTGTTGCTCACTCTGACCGTGGAGGAGGCCCAGGACAGAGGTGGGATATGGAATGGGAGGGGGAGTTGTAGTGCTGAGCCACCGGGAGGTCAAGTTGGTTAATGCGGACCGAGCGATGGTGTTCGGTGAAACGATCGCCAAGCCTACGCTTGGTCTCACCAATGTAGATCAGCTGACATCTAGAGCAGCGGATGCAATAGATGAGGTTGTATAAAAAGTGTCCTTAGTGTGCTTGCTCCAATTGGTGTGAATGATGATCGCCGATCGGCATGGACTTGATGGGCCAAAGGGCCTGTTTCCACACTGCATATCTAAACTGAGCCAATTACAGAGGGAGTATTCAGCCTAGTGTTTAGCAATCTAGAGTGCATGTTGCAATATGTTTCATTCCTCAGTCACCAGCAAGGCAAGGCTCATGCGCAGCTGTACCATCAGCTGGCCATCTCTCTGGCGAAAGTTCTTTCTGTTTGAGGTAACCTGCCGATCATCACACAGTTCTTAGAATTCTAGTAATGATTGCAATTTGCTGGAAGCTCTGGGTGAAATTCAGAGCTCCTAGGTAAGCATTCAACTGAAAGGTGTTTGCGTGTTCATGCATATTCATGCATGCTTAGACCTTCAGGCGGATATCCCTACATGAGCGCAGTGAACACACACATTTTTAATTTGAGTGTGTTTGAATGCTTGAATTAGAATCTCACCGTGGTCTGGAAGTATCGCCTGCATTTTTAAAATTTCTGGGCTTCATTTCAATCCCACTAACTTTCTCTTGGAAATAAATGGGAAACAAGTTCCAATTCAGGCAACACTAATACCGTTAACATTGGGTCCCGAAGTTTGTGTCTCATTTAAATCATGCATGGTTAATAGTGTTGGTTTAAGTGCAGATGATTCTTACAGTCTAAAATGCTTTTCCAAGCATAGATAGCATCTGCTCTTCCTTAGACTTTAACCAGAATTTTGAAAATCAGCATATACTTATTGGTAAAATTGTGCTTCGAGCTCTATTTTATATTTGGTCTTCCTGTTACTCATTATTCAGTAGATTGGTTAAAGGTAGCAAAGGTTCCCATCACCGCCATTTCCAAATGTCCTTCAAATCTTAAGTTGGTCTGTATTGGTCCGCTTCCTGCCATAGTGGTTTAATTTTTAAAAAAATTCACTACACTCCTCTTTTTACAATATTATGCCTACTACAAAAATAAACAATAACAAAAATATGAATGTGTAATTTTTGAAGGATTTAATTTTGAATGTGACGCTTACCTCAAATATAAATTTTGAGCTTCCGAAGTTGGTCTTTTGCTTCTGCCAAAAGTTATCTGGCTTGATAATCAGTGCAACATGGATATCAGCAGGGAAAGACTCCTGGAGAGTTTTAAGTAAAGGTTTGATCAGATCCCACTTGGAACCCCGCATGTCGATGATAACAGTGAATCCTCTCTTACTCACATCTTCACTGTTGGAATATAAAGCAGCCGTTACTGAAAGGAATATGTATCTTTAAGCATTCACTCGACTTCAAATACATTAATTATCCCAATCTAAACTTGTAACACACGCATGACGCACATTTTTGCAGCAGTAACAAAATCTAAACAGAATAGTGCACACCCATAGGCTGACTCACAAAATCCTCAGCTATGCTTCTGAAGCTGAATAAGAGTAAGGGACGGTAGACAAAAGTGCTGGAGAAACTCAGCGGGTGCAGCAGCATCTATGGAGCCAAGGAAATAGGCAACGTTTCGGGCCGAAACCCTTCTTCAGACTGTGTGAATGGAGTGTGAAAGAGAGTAAGGGACGTGATAAGGAGTGATGAGGTTGTAGAGAGGAGGGTGGGTATGAGTTGGAGTGAGAGATGCATGCTTTGGAGTGAGAGATTGTGAGACAGGGTGTATTTCAGCTTTAGAGAATGAAAAGGAAAAGGAAAATGTGGATTGATCCACAAGCATTAATCTACAAGCATGAATTAATAAGGGCATGGTGTGCTTTCATTACCACTATTAAATGCATCTTCTCAGAGCAGTACAGGAACTTGGAATGGGAAGAGAAATGTTATGGTCCAGTTTCTGTGGCCCATTTTAGTTTTTTTAAATTTTTAGAGATACAGCATGGAAACAGGTCCTTCGGCTCACCAAGTCCACGTCGACCAGCAATCACCCATACATTAGTTCCATCCTACACACTAGGGTCAATTTACAGAAGTCAATTAACCTGCAAACCCACATGTCTTTGGAAAGTGGCAAGAAACCGGAGTACCCGGAGTAAACCAACACAGTCACAGGTAGTTCGTACAAGCTCCAGTCAGGTTTGAACCAGGGTCTCTGGTGCTCTAAGGCAGTAACTTTACCACTGCGCCGCTCTGCTACCCATGCGGAAATGAGTGACACTGATATGATTAAGAAGAGGATTATCTAATGATTTAATGGTACTTTATTATCACATGTAATTCAGTGATTTTTTAAAATGCATGTTAGTTAAAGTATTGCTATACATAAGCACAATCTTAGATCATGTACAAGTGATATAGAAATAATACTTTGGGATAGTATACAAGAGTCGCCAGGTTTGCCAGCCATTTTCCAAGGTACGAATCCAAGTTGTTATAAATATAGAGTTCTTAACCTGGCCATCAAGGCCCATTATCCTGGTGGAATTGCGGGGGATGGAGTGCAGGAAACATTACTTGGGTGGTCAGCTGGTAAATCATTGTGATTTCTGAATAAATTAAGACACAAAGTACTGGAGTAACTCAACAGGTCAGGCAGCTTTTCTGGAGAACGTTTCGTATTGGGTCCCTTCCTTAGACTGATTGTGGTGTGTGGGAAGAAAGATTGAAGGGGGGGGGGGGCGGGGAGGACAACATCTGGGAAGTGATAGGTTGATGCAGGTGAGGGGAGGAGGGGGAGGGGGGTGAGGTTTTCTGATGGATTTTTGAGAGGAATTGCTGAATAGTTGAATATGGAAATTTTCAGGAAACTATTATTTAGCTTGTTCCAAAAGCAACCTGATGGGAGAATTAAACGCAGCTTAAATATTTTTTTCCACAGTAAAAATTGATTTATTTTGTAGAATTTGACTGGCAGGCCATTAGCTACTGACATGATAATGAGCTTGTTACCTGTGTTGCTTTGTTATGTGAGCTACAGCACCAGATTACAGATGAGTAAAAATGCAGGCAGCAATCTCCTGTCAACGTCCGAATTCAAAGAACTCTTACTAATAGGGTGGCAGGAATGATATTTGCTTGAATTTATTATTATAATCAGTGAGAAGCCAACAATCAAAGAATTAAGCTCAGTAAAAATAATAGCAATGGAAATAGTAGTGGATAAACAGCAGTAATGTGTCAGATCTAGGATCTTTCTTAAGAACTAAAGATTTCTGATTTTCAGCATCTGTGTTTTGTTTGAATGAAATTCAGCAATGTCATGTTATCTTTCCACAACTTATATCGCTGAAAGACAGCCATGTTTAATAAATAAAATCCAATACAAAATGTAAATATCTTAAAAAGGGCAGGAACAAATTATACATTTGAATGAAATGTATAATTGGCAATATCCTCTGATAGTAGTAGGGGGGAGAATGTTGGAAGAGAGATGGGAGCAGGATGAAGCCAGGTAAGTGATGGGTGGATACAGGAAGACGTACGTATAGATGGAAGGTGATGGGGGGAAACAGGAAAGGGCGGCATGATTGTAGGTGAAATGGTCCACGTGGGCCACAGGGAAATGAGGGGAGAGAAGAGGGGAGTTGTTTGTCGGTCAGTTACCCGAAAGTTGAGAATTTAATGTTCATACCATTGGTTTGTAAGCTAGTCAATATACAACAATATGTTGTAAGCGGAGGTTTCTCCAGTTTGCATGGGCCCTTACTCTTGCAATGGTGGAGGCCCTGGCCAGAAATGTCCTCATGAGAGCGGGAAGGGAACTTAAAATAGTTAGCAACCGATAGATCCAGCAGACCTTAGCGGACTGAGTTTTGGCTTTATATCTCTTCCTCTGGCTTCACTTTCATGCTCTCTCACAGCCTCAGTTTTTTCAACTCTGGTCTTTGTCCAACCATCCACCAATCAAACCCCCCACCCATATTCACTCATCACTTCCCTGGGTTTGTCCAGCCCCCACCTCTCTTCCAGCTTTTACCCCTCCCCCACTATTGTTTGCCTAAATATGGATCCCAACCCAAAATCTCACCTATTCATGTCCTTCAGAGATGCTGCCTGACCCGCTGAGTTACTCCAACACATTATGTCTTTTTTTTGTAAACCAGCATCTGCACTCCTTTGTGTATCCATTTAAAAAAAATTCTATCCATGATACAATACATTCTTTTGAGAGAGGTAATGCAGATGTGTTTTTCTTCTATTGTTAACTTTGTACTTGCAGTTTTAAAATTATTTAAAATTATAGGGAATCACTATAGTCTCAAATAATTCTTAACCAAAATACCCATTTCTTCACTAAAGTGCCTCATATAATTTTTGTGCATAGTGACAGCTTGTCAGTTATTGAAATAAACCAATGTCTAGGATTGCTGCAGGGAATAATGTTAAAAATTGCATATCAGAGCTATCTACTGACAGCTAATCCTGTCCAATATTAACATCACAAAAGCCTCAATTCCTCAATGTTAACTTTGCAGCAAAAAAGAAAATGAGTGTTCATATATTTTTTTAATTTTGGTCCTGTTCAGAAATGTGTATGTGATTTTGTGAGGTTATTGTATATGAACCTGGACCTTAATTACATTTACCAGTGTGGTAAAATTCTATGCTTCAATTATTCTGATGTAGATGTAATGGTCTATAATTTACATGTCAAACTTTAGAAGAAGGATGTGATATCTTCCATACTTGTAGAACAAAACAAAAGATAGTTAATTCCTCTGTTCATCCCATTAATCTTCTGCTGGGCACCAACATGTCTATCACATTAACTCTTATTACTTCACCAAACCGGTCACCAAGAAATTAGATGTTGAGAAGAAGAATTGCATTTAATGAGTGCAATTAAATATAGCTGCTGTTGGTTTGGTAAGTATCTTGTTACTTCTGCCAAGATGATGAATTATCTCTCATTTTTGATGGATTATAATCTCCTTGACTACGCTACTCAATTATTTCACACTATGAATCATTACCTGGATGCATAATACATAATACAAAGTGTTCCGACCCAAAACATTGTCTATTCATGTTCTCCAGAGAAGCTGCTGAACTGTTGAGTTACCCCAGCACTTTGTATCTTCCCTTGCATAATATATAATCTTGTTTTTTCCGTGAACTGCATGTCTTCTACACCCATTAACATGACCTGTTCTATTTTTTAATACTGTTGTGTGATATCGATCTCATTGGCATAGCTCGATTTAGTGCCCATCTCTAATTATCCATAAGGAAGTGTTACTGTGCTGTCATCTCGATGCATTGTAGTCAATATCTTCAGGGTAGTACGACAATACTATCAATTAGAGAGCTCCAGGATTTTGCCTCAGTGAGGATAAACAATTGGCAATATTCTTCCATCATATTATTAGAGGGAATGTTTCAGGTGATGATTCCGAAGTATCTGCTTCCTTATTCCTATGAGTGAAAGTCATGGGCTTAGCAGGTGTTCAGCCTTGATGAAATAGCTGAAAACATCTGTGCAGTACAGTGGCAATGGGTAGAGCTGCTTAATTAAAGGTCAATTTTGAGTGTCATAGCAAACGGTCTCAATACTTATGTAAATGTGATATTTCAGTTATTTATTTTTAATTACTTTGCAAAAAATTCTAAACACCTGTTCTCGCTTTTTTATTATGAGGTGTGTGTAGATTGATGATAAAAAAAAAGAATTCAATCCATTTTAGAATAAGGCTGTAACATAACAAAAAGTGAAGGGGTCTGAATACTTTCTGAATGCACTGTATGTCGGAGCCCTCAATGGAGTTTAGAAGGATGAGGATCTCATTGAAACCTACCGAATAAGGAAAGGCCTACACAGAGTAGATGTTTCCAGCGTGGGATAGTCTAGGACCAGAGGGTGCAGCCTTAGAATAATAGGACTTACCTTTAGCACTTTGAAAGGTACTGAAAGATATTTCCTTCTCAAAAGAGGAGGAATTTCTTTGTCAGAGGGTTGTGAATCTGTGGAATTTATTGCCACAGTTGGCTGTAGGGGCCAAGTCATTGGGGATTGTTAAAGCAGTGATTGATAGGTTCTTGATTAGTAAGGACACCAATGGTTACGGAGATAATGCAGGAGAATGGGTGAGAGGGGAAAATAGATCAGCCACGATCGAATGGCAAAGTGGATCTGATGGTCCAAATGGCCTAATTCTGCCCCTATGTCTTCTGAACTAATGATGGAAACAATTTAACAGTTACTCTGAGATAAAAGAAACACAAAGAAACAGAAAACATTGGAAGCACTCAGCAGATCATGCAGCGTGTATGGATGTTAATCCTGGCTAAATTGGACCAGCTAGGACTTCAAAATGGGGTTGAGTTTCAGGGTTGCTGGGAGATTTGGTCAAATTGGAATTACTCTCTGCAGAGCTGGGACAGGCTGCAAGAGGTGCGAGAGTCTCTGGAGCTGAGACAATTTGCAAGCAAAGAATGGGAAGCCTTGCAAACCCTGTCAATTTGGTGCAAAAAGCATAGAATGGATTGGATGGCTGCAAACTAGACATACACCTTGTAAATAGTTGTAAATAATGTTGCAGAGTCTGACTTTGCCAAGTGTTGATTGGATGAGGTGTTGAGCCTTGTCTGGGTTTTCTGTTAATTAAGGTAAATGTTTGCAAGTTGACTTCATCTAGAGGTCCGTTTTCAATACAATGTATTGAACTGTTGTATCATTGGGTTAGGGAAATGCCTGTTATGTATGGGGTTAATTGATATCTGTAATTGGGTTATTGAGAGACCACCCCCATGTGGTTCGGCCCCTCGAGGTCCCGGGTAATATAAAAGTCCACGATCTCGAGGCTCAGCGTCGATCTTTTGGAAGAACGCTCATGACTGCGTAAACTTCTAGAGTGCCTCTGTCTGAGTGAGGCCTAGAGGGTTTGAACAGGCAGACGCGAGGATCGAACCCGCGGTGGATTAGGTACAGTGTGTGATCTGTGACGCGCTTTTGGTAAAATAAAATTTAGTTATTTCATGTGCTTGATTCAGTGTTTTTACTGAAACTAGACTGGGGGGAAGCTTAGAAACGAGCAATTATCCTGGAGAGAAGGCCCAAACGCCACCGGCTACGGGAGCCAGGATCGTCCCGTCAACGGAAGGCCAGAGGACTAAGAAGGGAAAAGATTGAACTTTTTTTCGACTTCCATCACAGTGAGGAATGTGGAGTCACTGTGGTGGATGTTTATGTTAAAATGTATTTTGTGTGTTCTGTTGCTTTTTATTGGTATGACTGTATGTCAAATGAAATTCCTCGTATGTTGGCTAATAAAGTATTATTATGATTATGATTATTATGATTATGAGAGGATTATCAGGTTGATGATCTATCTTTAGAAGGGCAACACAGCTGTCAGTTTTCACACGTAAATGCTAAACTATCCCAGTTTGTACTTTTTGTGGTATAAATGCAGGCTCCCCATTGTGATACAGAATTGGATCATTTCACTGGCTGATTAAATTAGAAAGGACCTTGCACAATATTCATAATAACATTGCACTGGAAGACAGTCAAGTCAGAGAATCACTGAGTCATTCAGTGTGGAACTGACTATTGTCCAACTTGCCCACACTGACCAACATATCCTATCTACACTAGACCCATGGCCCACGCTTGGCCATCTCCCTCAATACCCTGACTGATGGCCAATATCCCAAAAGCCTTCTTGACCACCCCATCTATCTTTGATGCCACTTTCACGGAACTATGTATCTGCACTCCTTGATCCCTCTGCTCTACACCATTCCCCAGAGCCCTGCCATTCACAGCGAATGTCCTGCCCTTGTTAGACTTCCCAAAATGCAACACCTCACATTTCTATATGTTAAATTCCATCAACCATTCCTCAGCCTACATGCCCAACCAATCAAAATCCTGCTGCAACTTTTGACAACCATCTTCAATATCCACAATACCACCCATTTTAGTGTCATCTGCTAACTTGCTAATCATGCCTTGTATTTTGTCATCCAAATCATTGATATAAATCATGTGCCCATTGACATAAGGTAAATAATTAGATGAAACATAGATTTGTGCAAGTGAACGCTGCACAAATTGCAAAAAAGCATACAAGTTATCTCACCAATTCCATTCAAACCAATAAAGATAGAATTCCAAAATATAAATTGAATACAGGTCCACCAACAATTTTCCAACACCCTTGGTTCCAGAGCTTTGCCATATGATCCCTTTTACCGGACCAACAGAGGTCACAGCCTGGGAGGGCGGAGTTACCAGCCCTCAAAATCGGCCCCAGAAGTCGGCTATGGGCACGGATCTGCCGGCTCCGGCCGGGCCAAAGTTCCAGAGCTCCGGCCACAGGAGGCAAACTTGACCCGCCGATCAGCTGCGGAAGTCCCATGAGGTCGAGATCAACTGCCTGGCCTGGCCGAGGTGCCACATTTTCCGAGGGGGAACACTTCTGGTGAGGATTTCAAGAGCTCTTTCATAATTTTGTCCAGATTTAAGGAGGTGCCAGACCACCAGTTTCCGGAAAATCAGTGGTGGACCTGTAATGATTTCTCCAGAAAGCAGGATGATTAATATGTATTACAGGACAAATTCTTTCCATTAGGTATGTTGCTGTACTATGTCATACGTAATACTTGTACTCTACCTGGGCACGCTTGCTAAATAGGTAACGAGCTGGCGGAGGTCTTCCTGCTTTATTCTATCGTGATTACTGCGAGCTGGGAAAGTCAGGATTGGACCACCTCTTTTGTCACGTCCACCTGCAATGAAATTATATTTTTAAACATGCAAGGACTCTGAAACTGTACGCTCTTGTAGCTAAAGACAATCATTGCATTTTAAGTTTTATTTTGTGGATGAGAAGTGAACAATAGTCTCAAAGCTCCTCTGCTTCAGGAACTAGAAGGATTACAGCAGATATGCCAGGTTGAATAGACATTGTACGTCTTTGCAGGTGCTGCCAGTGGGCAGACGAACAGGTCAGACCTGTAGATCCCATGTAGATTATTTGACTTTGCTTCCTCAGGCATTCTGTAGCATCGGTTGCCTTGCCTTTGCAGGCAGAGTTTGTAATGAAAACTGACATCCAACCAAGCTCCAAGTACGGTGCAAGTGAACGCTGCCAGCAATGTTACTCTTTGACAACAAACTGAACAATAGACAGGGTAGGCTATCAAAATATTTTTCCAACTGTGGAAATGACCAGCACTCGAGGGTATCAGCTCTAAGTTGAGAGGGGGTTGTTTAATGGAGATGACGGGGAAGTTTTTTTTTTACACAGAGAGTGGTGGGGACCTGTAAAGTGTGCGGACGTGGCGTCCTAGGACGAGAAGCCACAGCAAAGATGTGGAAGCCAAATAACCGGACGGAAACAAAGATGAAAAGCCAACTAACCGACAGCGTACGGAGCTGAAAAGCCAACTAACCGAAAGGGCTGGACGCCTAAAAGCCAACTAACCGAAAGGGCTGGACGCCTAAAAGCCAACTCACCGAAAGACCGCTGCGCCGAAAAGCCAGATAACGGACATGACGTCGCTGGGGGGGGGGGGAATTGTCAACCACTGGTGCAGACCCCCGCGTCCATCACATCACTGGCCAGGGGTGATGGGAGAGTGGGGGTCATTTTCCCACACAAGACCACCCTGGGCTTGAGGGTGACTGGGCACTCTGAACCCGAGCACCAAGTTGTAAGCGGCCAGAAGGAGCGCATTCCTCGGGACAGCCCCCACTCTCCCACGGCCACCCTACGCCTCATCTCCCCCAAAACATGGCCGGGTTCAAAACCATGACTTTTCACACCACATCGGACTTTCACCCCCCGAAACATGATTCGGCCCCGGGGGGGGGGGGACACAAATTCCCAGGCGGGCCAATGGCAAGTGTGCATGACAACGAACAATTTTAAGAGCGCACTTGGATGAATAGATGCAAGCGGCATGGAAACGTCTAGTGTCTCTTCCATGCACGCAATGCATGAAGCCGATGAAATGAGACAACTGTCACACCAAAGAATAGACACAAAATGCTGGAGTGACTCAGTGGGACAGGCAGCATCTCTGGAGAGAAGGAATGGGTGGCGTTTCAGGTTGAGACCCTTCAGACTCAGTCTTCAGGTCTGAAGAATGGTCTCAACCTGAAACGTCACCCATTCCTTCTCTCCAGAGATGCTGCCTGTCCGCTGAGTTACTCCAGCTTTTTGTGTCCATCTTCGGTTAAAACAGATTACAGATTATCTGGTGTTTTGTGTGTGGGAGCTTGTGTAGGAGTTTTGTGTGTGGGAGCGTTACGCAGGCAACTAGACGTTATTACTGTGTTTAAACAATAAATAAAATGTGCTTCTTGTTGTCGGGGGGGGGGGGGGGGGGGGGGGGAGGGGGGAGGAGTGGGAGTAGATATAAAATTGTTCGTTGTCATGCACACTTGTCATTGGCCCGCCAGGGAATTTGTGCCCCCCCCCCCCGGTTTTAAAAGCGATTTACTATGGCTCCCAATGCCCCGGGCCGTCTGTCCCTGCGGCCGGGTGGGGGTTGGGGGGGGGGGGTGAATCACCCTGTGTGGGTTATCAGGGGGTGAATCACCCCGTGTGTGGGTCGGAGTCCGGGGGTCGAGGGGTGAATCACCCTGGTGTGGGGGATGGGATCCGGTGGCGGTGCATCGCGGCCAGTGACTCTGGGTGGGCTGAGGGGCGGCCGTGGACGTGGGAGAGTGGGGACTGCGCTCCTTCAGCCGCTTACAACTTGGTGCTCAGGTTCAGAGTGCCCAGTCACCCTCCAGCCCAGGCGGTCTTGTGTGGGGAAATGATGTGATGTGATTGGCACAGGGGTCTGGACCAATCACTGACAAGTCCCGCCCATCCTGTCCATTATTTAGCTTTTCGGCACTGTGGCCTTTCGGTGAGTTGGCTTCTAGGCGACACCGCCTTTCGGTTAGTTGGCATTTTGTCATAGCGGCCTTTCGGTGAGTTGGCTTTTAGGCGTCCCACCATTTCGGCTCTTTGACTGTTCTGCTTCATTTCCGTTCCATTATTTGGCTTCCACGTCTTTGCTTCGGCTTCTCATCCTTCGACACCATGTCCGGGTACCACCTCGAAGGCGTTGCCAGGAGTTATTATGGAGATAGATATAATGCTGCTGTAAAAGAGGCTTTTGGATAGGCACAAGGAAGTGCAGGGAATAGAGGGTTAGGGACCATATACAGGCTGATGTGATCAGCTTAACTTGACATCGAATTTGACACAAGGGACGCAGGGCCCATTGCTGTGCTGTACTGTTCTATGTTGTAACCCTTTTGCACACAGTCTTCAGTCATCTTGATCTATACTTGACACGTCACTGACAAAATAATAACACAGATCAATTGTTTTTGAGCACTATGGCTCTCTATGGTCCCCATATATATTTTACATCATCTCCTTTGGTGGCTGGAAGTTCCAACATTGGTGATTAATGTTTTACAGTGAAACTTGGGTGAATAAGGTGATTATAGTTTGATTCTTGTATAAGAGAAAACATAAATCAAATTACAACATGTCAGTACATGGAATATGATTTCTGATATTGTTGCAAATGCAAGTCCAGCATGGTTTGAAGCTGCAGAAGCAAAGCTATCCGTCACATTTAATATGGCTGGTCTGGAGAGGTCAGTAAACTTACAAGAATGGGGAGGCACAATGGGATTTGTTGGAGATGAATCCTATTGTTTCTTTTGGCTTTACTTTCCTTAGAGCTAGAACCTCCTTTGCCAAATTATCAACATATATACCTCAGCTCTAGAATGTTGCTTATAAGCTTTAGTTACGAAGAAAATCTGAGGGTGTGACTTTAAACTAGATTCTTGCAAGGACACAAAATGCTGGAGTAACTCTCAGTAGATCAGGCTGCATTGCTGGAGAATATGGAAAAGGTGGCCTTACAGGTTGAGACCCTCATTCAGACTGATTGTGTATGGGGGAGTGGGGTGGGGGGGGGGGGGGGGGGGAGTGGTAGATGGAAGCTGGAAAAGGAGAGAGGCAAGACAATGTGTGGCAGGTAATAAGTTGACACAGGTGAGGGAGGTTTTTGATAGCAGATGGTTAAAATAAAGGCCAGAGACAAGAGCAGAAAGTGTGAAAAGGTTTAAGATCTGCATATTGTGAAGCCAGTGGGAGGAAGGTAGCGGGGGGATGAGGGAGGGGGGGGGGGGGGGGGGGGAGAAAGAGGGATTTACTGCTCTACCGTGAAATACACTCTTGCCATACTCTTGCAAGCTATTCAATTGGAAAAACAGCTAAAATATCCATAACTAGGGATTCTATTAATTATTTTGAATATACCCACCTGATACAAAGGCAACTTTTTCCTTCATTATTGGCATCACATCAGATAGTTTTAACCCATCATTTCTGAACGGTCCTGCAAAACGAACAATTGTAATTATTCATCTTTTTCATCTTCAGTTTTCACTGAACACAATTATCATTATAAGTTAACATTTTAACTATTGATAGAAATAATTAAGCATCCTGTGCATTCCGTGGAAGTCTCGCCTAACAGACTACCGTGAGTGCAAATTAATCCATACCAGAAGGGTCTTCCACAGCACCCAGGAGACTGATCATCTATCCAACTGGATATAGGCCCGCAATAATAATTGGCAAGCGATCTTGAAGAAATACATCGCTGGAATGATTGCAACATATAATTTTTCTCAGAAGATCGGAGCCCATTTTCTTGGTTGCAATGGAAAGGAAACACTGGTTCTTAAGCTACCTCCAAAAAGAAATTGAATAAAAAAATCTAAAGTAGCATGTGAACACTTCACAAGCATCTCCTTCAGCCGACTGTCATTTCCAGATGGATGACGGAGGACTCCTGGGATTTGCAGGAAAGCTCTTATCCATGGACTGTTTTATGTCAATGGAAATCTATTACACACTGAGTGCCATGAAAACCAAAGTGGTCCTTACTTCCCCCATCCTTTCAAATAAGTCGACACAAGACAATAAAATGAACCCCTTAACTGCATTCTTACATTTCAGTTCCTAAAATTTAAATCATCATAAACTTAAAATTAGAGAGATGTTCATATATTTTCTCCATTAAGGCCTCCATAAAAGTCTTCAAATGCTTCATATATAATTAATAACTGAATGCAGTGATTGTTTTAAAAATGAAATATCCTTTTATATAGAGCACATTGGCATGATGGGACCTAAGAATCTTTCAGCTGTTTGAAAGCTATATGATGAAGCAGGAATATTGACTTGGGCACGAGGAAAAAAATGGTACTGTTGAATTATAAATGTCCATTTTCTATCTTAGGAATAAATTAATTTAAACACATACTTCAAAACAAAAAGAAGTCACCTCACTGGCACAATTGAACTGCAATGAACACGATAACTGAGAGTCTTAGCATGGAAGCAGGCCTTTCGGCCCACCATTCCCAGGCCAGCCATCATACTCCCTATCTACACTAATACTTCACAGCCCATAGCCTCTTACTCCATGGCATTTCAAGTATTCATCTAAATATTTTTTGAATGTTGCTTGAGTACTTGTTTCCACTAGCACTTCAGTCAGTGAAGTTGGATTTCAACCATGTCTCAGTGAAAAAAACATTCTTAAATCCCCTGAATCACCTTGTGATCACCCATGACATGTGATCATAGACATGTGTTTTTTTTAAATGGATGAAGAGGTGTTGACCTTCAGCTTTAATAAACACTAGACTAAGTGGGACCTGTTGGATCCCTGTCACACAGGAGGCTTGGTCCCCCAATGCAATATTCCACCACTCACCCATCGTATCCAACTGCACAGGCGCCGCTCATTTCCCCTCACCCCTAGCACTCTTCCCCTCCTCTTCATCCTCCCTCTTCATTCCCCTCTCCTCCTCCCCTCCCCCAATCCCTCACTCCTCTCTCTCCCTTTCCTTTCCCCTACCCTCAGTCACTCCCACCCTCCCTCCATAACTCCTCTCGCATCCTGAACCCCCTCCTATCGCTCTATCCCCACCTTCCCCACTCCTCACCTCCTCCAAAACCCCCTCACTGCTCTCCTCTCCCCTCTATTCACCCTCCTCCCCCACTCTCCCTCCAGCCTCTTTTCTTCCCTCTCTTCCTACCCTCCCCCACCTCTTCTTTCCCCTATCCTCAGCCATTCCTTCACTTCATAACTCCTCTCCCTACGCACCCACTCTCCATCTCCTCTCTTCCCCCACTCTCCCTCCCCAGGACCTCGAGGTTGCCGCTTCTCTCCCTTCTATCTTGCCCCGGAGGAGCTTCAGCCGTCAGTCGGATCCTCGGCTTGGCCCAGAAGCTCTAGTAGCTCAGGGGGAGGGGGGGGGAGGCGGCGGGTGGGGGGGTGGCACCCCGCCCAGAAAAGACAGGGGAAGAGCAATGAGGGTATCACGGGGGGGGGGGGGGGGGGGGGGGGGGGCAGGAACCAACAAGAGGGGAAGGGGCTGGAGCTGCTGTGTGTTGTGATGGCGGTGCGTTAGGGGCTCACAGTGGGCGCTGGACATATTCCTCCACCAGGATCAGATTCTCCACTTTCCGCTTGGCTACATCTCCCGCGCTGCGCCGTGCCAGGCCGCGCAGGGCCAGGTTAGGCAGCTTTCGGTTCCTCCGAAAATTGTGTCCGGTTGGAGACTTCCGCCAGCCACCCACAGCATCCCTCAGCTCCAGTAAAGATGCGATGGCGCAGGAAGGGGCAGACGGTCCCGCGGAGTGACATAAGAGACCAATCCGCATGCTGCTGACTGACAGGAGAGGAGATCAATCTGCACACACGCGTTTTTAAACCTCGCTAACTTTTACAATATACCACCAGTCGGAATAAAATTTGTTGCACACGCAGCACAGGAGAACAGTGAGTGAGCTGGCAAAAAATCGTAGCGCTGTCGCGTACCGTATTTGCGCGTATATAAAAACCGCGCAAACCGGCTGAACACAAGATCAGAGTTTTAGTTATGTATGGATACACGTTACTCGTGCGGTAAATACAGTACGGTAAATAATGTTTTGTTTTTTTTTACATCAAAATAAAAGAACTGTAGATACCTACAGTGCATTCAGGAAGTATTCAGACCCCTTAACTTTTTCCACATTTTGTTACGTTACAACCTTATTTTAAAATGGCTTAAATTCATTGTTTTCATCATCAATCTACACACAATACCCCAGAATGAAGAAGCGAAAACAGGCGCTTAGAAATTTTTGCAAAGTAATGAAAAAGAAATAACAGGAATATCACATTACATAATTATTGATACCCTTTGCTATGACACTCAAAATTGAGCTTAGGTGCATCCTGTTTCCATTGATTATCCTTAAGATGTTTCTACAACGATTAAAGTCTACCAGTGGTAAATTAAATTGATTGGACTTGATTTGGAAAGGCACACACCTGTCTATATAAGGTCCCACAGTTGGCAGTACACGTCAGAGCAAAAACCAAGCCATGAAGACGAAGGAATTGTCCGTAAACCTCAGAGACAGGATTGTGTCAAGACACAGATCTGGGGAAGGGTATAAAACAATTTCTGCAGCATTGCAGGTCCCGAAGAGCACAGTGGCCTCCGTCATTCTTAAATGGAAGAACTTTGGAGCCACCAGGACTCTTCATAGAGCTGGCCGCCCGGCCAAACTGAGCAATCGGAGGTGAAGGGCCTTGGTCAGGGAGGTGAGCAAGAACCCGATGGTCACTCTGACAGAGCTCCAGAGTTCCTCTGTGGAGATGGGAGAACCTTCCAGAAGGATAACCATATTTGCAATACTCCACCAATCAGGCCTTTATGGTAGAGTGGTCCGATGGAAGCCACTCCTCAGTAAAAGGCACATGGCAGCCCGCTTGGAGTTTGCCAAAAGGCATGAGAAGCAAGATTCTCTGTTCTGATTAAACCAAGATTGAACTCTTTGGCCTGAATATCAAGCGTCACATCTGGAGGAAACCAGGCACCGCTCATCACCTGGCCAATACCATACCTACGGTGAAGCATGGTGGTGGCAGCATCATGCTGTGGGGATGTTTTTCAGCGGCAGGAACTGGGAGACTAGTCAGGATCGAGGGAAAGATGAACGGAGCAAAGTAGTTCAAGTTCACATTTATTGCCACATGCACCAATTAAGGTACAGTGGAATTTGACTTGCCATGCAGCCACACAATCAAAAAGAGCACAATACACAATGGAATATAACATGAATTTCCACCACAGTGGAATCAACATTCTTCACTGTGGTGGAAGGCAATAACGTTCAGTCAGTCCTCCTCCATGGTCGGGGCCATGAACCCTCCGCAGTCGCCGCTACGGACGGCCTGATGTACAGGCCCTCTCGTCAGGATGATCGAAACTCCGACGTCAGGACGGACAGACACTCCACGGCTTGGAGGTCCCAGATCGGCCACTTTCTATCGGAGACCACGACTTCACGATGTTATAGGCCGGCGGTCGGAGCTCTTCTCCGGCGATCCCCAGCGAGGGATCCCAGACACCGCGATGGAATGTCCACGCCGCGCGTGCGGCTAGAAGCTCTGCAGACCGCGGCTTCAGGATGTTGTAGTCCGCAGGCTTGCAATCAGGAGCACTTCTTCTGGCGACCCCCTACAAGGGACCACCTGGCTCCGTGATGGAAAGTCGCGCTGCGCCTGCTGATGAAGCTCTGGGCACGACTCCAGGAAAGGCCACACCAATCCAAGCTGATAGGCCGCGAGGGAGGGTGAAAATACGACTAGGAGAAAAGTTGCATTCCCACGAGGTAAGTGACTGAAAAACAGTTCTCCCTTCCCCGCCCCCCCCACCCCCCCACATTAAATCACACTTTTAGACATACTAAAAACAAAGAAAAAAATCGAAAGGACGAACAGCTGCTGGCGAGGCTGCCGACTCATGGCGCCACCTGTCGGAACAGAGAGATCCTTGATGAAAACCTGCTCCAAAGCATTCTGGATCTTGGATTGGGGCAGAGGTTCACCTTCCAACAGGACAACGACCCTAAGCACACAGCCAAGACAACGCAGGAGTGGCTTCGTGACGAGTCTGTGAATGTCCTTGAGTGGCCCAGCCCGAGCCCGGACTTGAACCCGATCGAACATCTCTGGAGGGACCTGAAAATAGCTGTGCATCATCGCTTCCCATCCAACCTGACAGAGCTCGAGAGGATCTGCAAAGAATGGGAGAAATTACCCAAATACAGGTGTGCCAACTATGTAGTGTCATACCCAAGAAGACTTGAGGCTGTAATCGCTGCCAAAGGTGCCTCAACAAAGTACTGAGTAAAGGGTCTGAATACTTATGTAATTGTGATATTTCAGTTATTTCTTTTTAAGTACTCTGCAAAAATGTCTAAACACCTGTTTTCGTTTTTTTTATTATGGGATATTGTGTGTAGATTGATGATTAAAACAATGGACTCAATTCATTTTAGAATAAGACTGTAATGTTACAAAATGCGGAGAAAGTGAGGGGGTCTGAATACTTTCTGAATGCACTGTATGCTAAGTTTTTCATTATCCTCAATCAAGTCACCACTCGGCAATCCCTACTCCAAAGGAAATAAATCCATAGTTCAAACACTCCATCCATTGGCCCCATCCTCCAAATTACAGTCACGTCCTTTCTGTAATGTAGTGACCAAAAACTGCACATGGTATTTCAGAAGGGGTCTAACTAATTAATTATATAGTTGTACCACAATCTCCCTGCTCTTAAAAGAAAGACAATTGAATTATTGTTTTAATTTAATTTTTAAAACCAGGAGTATTCAATGAATCCACATCAGACAAAATAACATTACTCCCTTTTTATCCATCTAGAATTACAACTTCTTGTAGCATACTGTATTTAACAGAACAGTAAGCAGTTTATTTATTTCATGGACAAATCTGCCAAAAATGTTCATTTTGCCATCTCTGAATTTGACCTAATATGTAATCTACTTGAAGTGGTCTTCTTTATACAAACAAGATAAATTGTTTAATAAAAGCTGGCAACTATATGAGGTGATGGGGCTACAAGTCAACACTTAGAGAGAGTAAAATTATTATATTTAGATCAAATTCATTCTCCACATACCAATTTGCCTTTACATAGAAACATAGAAAATAGGTGCAGGAGTAGGCCATTCAGCCCTTCGAGCCTGCACCATCATTCAATATGATCATGGCTGATCATCCAACTCAGTATCCCTTACCTGCCTTATCTCCGCACCCCCTGATCCCTTTAGCCACAAGGGTCACATATAACTCCCTCTTAAATATAGCCAATGAAATGGCCTCAACTACCTTCCGTGGCAGAGAATTCCAGAGATTCACCACTCTCTGTGTGAAAAATGTTTTTCTCATCTTGGTCCTAAAAGATTTCCCCCTTATCCTTAAACTGTAACCCCTTGTCCTGGACTTCCCCAACATCGGGAAAAATCTTCATGCATCTAGCCTGTCCAACCCCTTAAGAATTTTGTAAGTTTCTATAAGATCCCCCCTCAGTCTTCTAAATTCTAGCGAGCACAAGCCGAAAAAAACTGCATGTTTCAACTACAAAACATTTTAAAATTTGAACCATATTTTCTCAGTTCATAAAATGATCATCAGGTAAAATGTAAAACATTCTTAATTCACCAAATTTAAGTAAAGAACAAGATGATGGTCTTAATTGCCTTAAAAAATTGCTACATGATTGTTGGAGCAGGGGTAAACTGTGGCAAATGCCACTTTAATGTGGCTTATTAATATATTCCTCCCAGAATAAGCTGCACTTTCATATTATTCATAATTATTTTAAAAGAAACAAACTTTGAAAATTATTATCCCATTTGTGACAGGTAGCGGGTATATGGAACAAGCTGAGGCAGGTACCATAATAGCCTCAATATGCACTTGGACAGGTACATGGATAAGAAAGGTTTAGATAGATGTGAGGCAAATGTAAGCAAGTGTGACTATTGGATCTTTTTTTAAATCAAAAAAGCTATTCAATTATTAAAAATAATATTTACAATACAATAAAACAAAACATAACCCACCCCCATAAAACAAGACAAACAAATTTACTAAATAACCTACTATATAACTATACAGTATTACAATCCTTGTCAAGGATACATTCAATCCCCCGCGGTGCCCAGCGGTCATCCCCCAGGATGCACGTGGACAGTGCATAATCCCTCTCTGACACCACCCGGGTGTAGACGTAGCCCCAGAAAAGGGGCGGCCCTCTTCCGCCTGGCACCGTGACTCACAGATGGCCAGCTTGGCCAGGCTCAGGAGCAACCCAACCAGGACATCTTCGGCCGTACCCTCTCCCCTACGCACAGGGTGTTCAAAGGTGAGGATTGTGGGTGAGAAATACAGCCAGAAGGCAAGGACCAGCCCCTTTAAATATTAGAACATGGGCTGCAGCCTCACACACTCCATATACACGTGGTACACAGATTCTTCCAGCCCACAAAAGTGGCAGGTGGCTGGCAAATCTGTAAACCGTGAGAGAAACAGGTTGAAGGGGACTGTACAATACCCTCCACCCCAGGTCCCCAGTGTAGAGGGGGAGAATTCCTGCGTAGAGGGACCGGGAGGCAACACGGACCGCCACTTAGTGTCCGGACGGTGGACCAGGGTGAGGAAGTGCAGGGTGTGGAGGAGGAGCCCGTACAGGACACGCCTCCCTGCGTCTTGGAGGGAGATGAAGGGGGTCGAGGATAGGCAGCTCAAATTGTGTGGGACCGGCTCCCGGGAATGATTACGAGTCCGACGAGTACTTCCGGCTGAGCGGGGGTTTGCTCAACCTCAAGTACGCCACACGTTTGAGCCCCCCGACACCCGGTGGGGCGGGACAAGGACCGGCTGCTCTCACGACTGAGCCGTCGCCCTCCGCCGGCGGATGGGGGGCCCGGTCGACGGTAACCAGGTTCCAGACGCTCAACAAGTCCCTGTAGAAACCGGACATCCCCAGCAGGACGGCATGGCTGACGCCCACCATCGGGATCCACATACCACCTTGAAGGCAGCGGCCCCACTGGAAAACGTGCGCCACTAGCACGTGCCACCTGTGAGGACGCCCTGAGTACAGGTATCTCAGCCGGGTCCCGAGGTGGAGAGCCGCCAACTGGGTGCGTTTACACACCAGCGACTGACTGCCCTCTTTGATCGGGAGACTCTGGACCGCTGCAGAGCTTTCCGTTGCCCCAGAAGAAGTCCACCAACTTCATCTGGATGATCCCAGCAAAGGTGGCTGATTGGACCAATGTGGTCAATCTATACCAGAGCATGGAGGCCACGAGTTGGTTAATGACCAACACCCTGCCCCGGCAGGAAAGCACTCTGAGGAGACCCGCCCAGCGCCCCAGCCGGGTGACGACTTTCATCTCCAGCTCCTGCCACTTCGCTAGCCAGGTCTCAGGTAGACTCCAGGTAGAGGAGGTGCATGGTACTCCACATGAAAGACCTCATCTCCTCCAGGAAGGAGTCCACCTGACAGAGACCCACCAAGAGTCCAGAACATTTCCCCCACTTGATCCTGGCAGAGGAGGCAGCCGAGAGGACTCGTTGGCACTCACGCATCCTCTGCAGGTCGACAACCATGAGGAGCATGTCATCGGCGTAGACTGAGAGGACCACCTCCAGGTCCGGCTCACATAGAACCATGCCCGTCAACCTCCTCCAAAGCAGATGAAGGAATGGCTCCATGCAGATTGCGTACAGTTGGCCTGACATAGGGCAGCCCTGACGTACTCCTCTGCGAAAGGGAATGGGGGCCATCAAGGATCTGTTTACTTTAACGAGGCACTCCACGGCAGTGTATAAAAGCTGGATCTGGGCCATAAAGTGTGGTTCGAACCTAAACGCCCACAGTCTTCAGGAGATACTGGCAATGGGTAAGTTGGCCTGAAGGCCTGTTTCTGTGCTGTTGGACACTGACCCTACAATGGATCATACCTTACTGAATGACTCCATGACCCAATAATGTATTTTATGCACTGGATAAAATGTTCCAAGTCTAGCACTTATTAATAATTACCTTACCTTTTGGTAATAACAATTATCTTTCCAGTTACTGACTTTCTCTGTGCCTTCTGAGGAAGGTGAGAGTTTGAATAATCAACATCATGATTATAATGGGGGTCAGCTCAGAAATGTATATGTAATTAGCTTGCTAAAATATTCTTGAATATACTCATAGCAAAGTACAAACACCATTTTAAGGTCTCAGCAACTGTTCCCATAAGCATTCTATAAAATAGTATTATATCAGAGTCACAGAGGACTTTTATATTAAATCAGAAATTGTATTATTATTTTGAAGGTTTTCATCTCAATCATATCATGCTGCTTTCAATACCAATTGAGAATTTAGGAAGGAAGAGATTCTGGCATCTCAGGCTTGCCACAGCCCCTCAGACTCAGCCTCAGGAAGAGACACTGGCTGTCTTGGCCTTCTTTCCCTGCAGTCCAGTCTTGACCACATGATCGCGCAGGCGGTCTCAGGTCTGTTCCAGTGGCTTAGTCTCGGTGAACACAGCTGGGATGGAGGTAGCCCCCTTCCTTTCTTCCTTTCTTCCTTTCTTCCTTTCTTCCTTTCTTCCTTTCTTCCTTTCTTCCTTTCTTCCTTTCTTCCTTTCTTCCTTTCTTCCTTCCTTTCTCCCCTTTCTTTCCCTCTTCATCCGTGGGGGGGGCTGGGTTTTATAGGGAGTGGGCTGACACGGTTCAGGTGGCCAATCAATCACAGCTAATTGGACCCAGCTGTTACCGATGATGCTCTCTCCAGGCATGTCAGCCAGATAGGGATCAGAGCGATATCCAAGGGAGATGGTGCTGTCACATTGCATTTCAAAAAAGCATGTTTAACTAACAAATTAAACTTGGAAAAAAAAAAGCTGTGATGGCATCAAACTATCCGACAATTCAATACATGATGTATCTTAATGTTTGTCTGCCTCAATCAGGTTTCTGGTGCTGCCACATAGCAAAATGGCCCCTCTCAAAGTCACAACCAACTTTAATCTATCTCTCCTTGTGTTTGTCTACATTCTACTATTACACAGACCTTCATCCACATCATTGCTACACCCAGTCCGAACTATTCTAACTCACCCCACACAGCAACAGACAAAGTGCTGGAGGAACTCAGCTGGTCAAGCAGCAGATAAGACACAAAATGCTGAAGTAACTCAGCAGGTCAGGCAGCATCTATGGAGAGAAGGAATAGGTGACGTTTTGTGTCGAGACCCTTCTTCAGAGTAGTCAGGGAAAAGGAAATGAGAGATATAGACAGAGATATAAAACAAATGAATGAAAGATATCCAAAAAAGTAACAATGATAAAGGAAACAGGCCATTGTTAACTGTTTGCTAGGTGAGAACAAAAAGCAGGTAGCATCTGTGGAGGGAAGTGGACAGACGATGTTTCAGTTTGGGGTCCTTCTTCAGTCTGAAATATCACCTGTCAATTTCCATCCACAGATGCTGCCTGACCCTTGAGTTCCTCCAGCAGTTTATTTCTTACTCAAGATTCCTGCATCTGCAGTCTCTTGTAGCTTTGTCATTAACTTAACATCTTTCAAATCTTTATCCCCCGACTAGGAATCACGTGTTGTTCACACATCACTCCTTTGTTAACACTCGCTCTACACCCACACTGATTTCTGGAAAAGCAATTACCCAATTTTAACAAATCTTTTCCTGTCGTATTTAGTTTCAAATCATTTCATGACCTTGCACCTTTCTATCACTGTAATTTTCACCAATCCAAAGCCATCTAAAATATCTGTCCTTTCCTGAGCAACATTGAATTTAATTTCACTCCCACTGATTGCTGCACTCTCAGCTACCAAATCACTATCTCTGGACATCATTCTTCTGTAATTTGCTCCCTAAAATCTCCACCACTTTCTCTTGCTTTCTGCTTATGACACTCAATACTTATGTTCAGTCGCCTTCATCCAAACCTACGGTTATCTCTTCCTCATGTTTTCCTTCAAATCTTGTTTAAGGGATTCCTGTGAAATATTTTGATGCATGTCCTTCTATATGAGAAACATGTCTTAAAGAATCAAATTATTGTTGCTATCTGGATGTCCAAATGCTTTAGATGTACGTTTATTACTGTCACTGATGTCGGGTGAAAAGCATGGTTTTCCTTGCTATCCAAACAGATCATATAATACTATGCATAAATACAATCAAGTCAAACTCAAGTACAATAGATAGAGCAAAGGGAACGATACAGAGTGCAGGATATAGTTTAGGTTAGTTTAGTTTATTATTGTTGCCATGTGCATCAGTTCCGTAGGCAAAGTCCAATGTCCACATTGAGGTAGCAATTGGACAGTACTCTAGCTTATGGAAGGACCATACATTAAAAATGTTTTTTCTATCTTTTTAAGCAATGTATGAAAAATTAACATTTTTAGTTATTCACGGAATAAGCAGGATTCAGCAGCACTTTCTCTGAATCTGTGCCATTTTTAAGAGCGATTACCCAGATTGATTTTGTTTGCCCGCTCTAAGGTTTTTTAGCTCCTGCAACCTAAAATACAATTTCACACTTAGCTGGGCCACTTGTCTCTCTTGGTCATACCTACAGTTTGCTGCTTGTTGCTGCATTAGAGAAGTCATCCAAGCTTCATCAAGTCAAGAGTATTTTATTGTTATATGTCCAGAAAAAGAACAATGACATTTTGTAAAACCCATAATAAACAATTTTAACAGTTCAGTATATTTAAAAAAAAAACAAGCAGACAGATAAATAGACAATAGTAGTGTAAAGTCAAAAATAATGTCCCCAAGCCGATATAGTTTGTAGCCTGTTTGGAGGTTGCAGTGTTTAATAGCCTGATGTTTGTAGGGAAGAAACTACTTCTCAAGGGAGAAGACTTCATCAATTTTTCCTTTAGCCCAAAGCTTCCTGTCGTCACGTGTGAATAAATTGACTCTAACATTGTTACTCTGAGTGAAATGGAGACTATAATCATTCAGATACATTAGCCTGACAGATGTGCATATCTATTACCTGGATGCTGGGAACTTTACTAATTTCTCTTTACACTACTTTATTTGCCAGTGATAGACCGAGAAGATGTCACCTCAAAGGAACCACCATACTCCCATTTCCCCGCAAATAACAGCAGAAGCAATGCCACAGGCTTAAAGAAAGATTTAAACAATCCTTGTGCTGTGATGCACCTGGTACAACTCAATTTCTCGCAAATGCTCCGTCTCCACAGCATCTGCTCCCAAGATGAGGCTTTGCATTCTAGAACATCCAAGATGTTCTCTTTCTTTCGTAAATGTGGTCCCCCCCCCCACCCCTCCCCAACCGCCCCTCCCCCACCCCTGCCGCCTCCAGAACGTCAAGATGGAGTCCTCACTCGTGACTTCTCTGTGTCCCATAGTTCTGCTCTCACTCCCCCTCCCCCCAGATGGAACAGGGACAGAGATCCCTGGTCCTCACCATTCACTACACCAGCCTCCGCATCCAACACATGACATTGCCGTCACCTCCTCCAAAGTCATCCGACACATCTTCCCATCCTCACCCCTTTCCACCTTCCACAGAGACTGCTCCCTCCACAGCTCCCTGGTTCACACATCCATGCATTCACGCATCACCTATCCATGTTCTCCAGAGATGCTGGCTGACCTGCTGAGTTACTCCTGCACTTTGTGTCTTTTATGCGTCTAGTACAAGTTGAGGCAGAAGTGTCAGGCATAGCCCCCCAGATGACTTGACAAAAGATCAGGCCAGGTTTTAACTTTCTAGGAAACACACAGTGTGTGCAGACCAAGCATGAATTTAACCTCCATGTTTTCATTAATTATGGGGAAATAAAGCTGCCATACAATGACATCTTGAGGCTGAACTCGTGCTGAGGCCAAACTCTTGATATTTCACATACCCTAATGGCTTCTCCCGAGCTCAAAATTAATATCTTGCCACTGGCTCAAATTTGTGTTAAATTAATTTACACAATAGTCAACTGCCACAAGAAAAAACCGTCATAAGACAGCAAATTGTACCAGCTATTTAACTGCTAATCACATTGCTTATTTAACCGACTAATTACCTATTAATAGCTCAAAGCAGCTCATGGTTAGGGTAAAATGAAATGACTCTAAGCTCCTGTGGCACCTCCTACCACTCAATTATAAAGAACCATTGAATACAAAATCACAGTATGTATTTTTATACATATATGATGTTAGAATCTGGTTAAATTTTGTGAAATAAATCAACCATCAGATCTTCAAGTATCCATTTTCAATACTGACTGGTGTCATGGAAGGAACTTGATGTGATTTACATTTAAAAGTTATTATACAGTGAAGTCTAACTAGCATAATAGTAAATTCTGAGGAGTAAAACTGTGATTTAAAATCCAGATGATGCATCTATCCAAGTTGTGTGACGCAAAGAAATGTAGTTAATAATCATCTGCAACTATTGTTGATGGGATATGTCTGTCCAGTCTGAAGAAGAGTCGCGACCTGAAATGTTGCATGTCCACTCCCTCCACAAACGTTGCTTGACCCTCTGAGTTCCTCCAGCACTTTGTGTTTGGTCCTGTCCCTTTAAATTTGACTCTGGTCGCTTGGTTAAGGAATCTTGGTTATCAAGGAATCTTCGCACAAGGAGGTTAGTGGCCAGTTTAATTGATTACATATCTTACTGGCCCACCTCGAGACAGAGGAAGTCTATAAGCCAACTTACAACTTCCCTCAAGCCAGAATAATGAAGAGAAAAACATTGCCCTGGGAGGATTGGAAAGACTGAAAATGGAAACTAGGAATAGAATATAGTTTCCTTTTCGAAAACAGAAGATTCGGTTGCATGACCAAAAGAATAACAAAGAGAAGTAAAATGTGTTGAGTATTTTTACTAAAGTTACTAGGGAGTTAGTATATTTGTGGACGCAGTTAGTAGGGAGTTAGTATATTTGTGAAGACATTAGGGAATATAGCTGAAGTTCAGAGTTCACTGGCCTGTTCAGTCATGTTTAACTTATAAAACAGATTCCAGATCTCTTACAATAGACTTGTGTCATCCTGACATTCATTATTTTGTTTTATGCATAGAAAAGTGGAAAAGTATGCATGCTTATACATGCAAGATTGCAAAATAATATTCATTTAAAGTGGGACTCCTATTGTTAGAGACCACATTTAGATGTCATATTTTCCTAAAAGTACAAATTCAGCAAAAGGTAATAAATATGAGGTATTTTATGGGAGAAATTAATCAAACTAAATTTGAGGGAATACCAAAAAGTATCCTCATCTGAAACGCCATCTATCCATGGATTTCAGCGAAGCTGCCTGACCCACTGAGATACTCCAGAACTTTGGGTCTTTTTTAAAAATCTGAAACAATAATTGCTGTTTAAGGCTGGTTTAATGGTTCTGGTTATTATCAAATATAAAATCCACTAATACCTTTGAGGTTAACTGGAACATTCAGTTATTGGGAATGACTCGGAGATTCAGAGAATACCTTTTGAGAGACAATTTGACACAAAGTGCTGGAGTAACTCAACAGATCAGGAAGCATGAAGAGGTAACTTTTCATGTCAGAATCTTTCTTCAAAGACAATTATTTGAATTAGAATTCAAATTGAATTAGAGGTAGAATTAAACATTTACTTAAATGCTTCCGTGATTGCATGTTGATCCACACATAGTTTCCTGCCATCATTTTTTAGACCATCTGAAACTCGCCTATCCCTTCGCTCCAAAGATATGTGTCCAGTTTTGGCTGGATTGTTTGTCAATACAGCTCCCTAGCACAAATGTAAATTCATGACATTGCATTAGCAATATCACTCTCAAATTCTATTAAGGGGCCATACCTGCTCACTGAAGAAAATGTGAAGTAGAAGGCATGTGCATTAATAGGGAACTGGAACCAATGATTCATGAGTTTAAATGCAAGCATTTTTTGATTGACACACATTCACCATGGCCAACATAAGAACCAATGCGTTTTCGTTTCAGTATTGCTATGGGAACCTCTGTAAAATGTAATATTGCATGGGAAATTTAAAAAAAGCTTCAAGGATTTTTTTTTAAAGCATCTCTGTCCCAAAAAATACAGGGGTGGTGAATGCATTTTTCACTGCTTGCAATGGAGCCAATAAAATGTCTGACACTTCCTCACCTCACACAAAATATTATTCACTCTGTTCTCTCAAAAGACTAATGTCAGGCAGAAACATGAACTTTGCCAAAAGAAAGACTGAATGCAGTCAGAGATTCTTTTGTTCCTCTGTGGCCAATAAGACCCTAATTATTTTCTCTAATGTACCAAAGTAAAATGAATAGAAATACACACGACTCTAAAAATGGGACCAAGCGAAAAATCGATTCAGAAATGCACAATGTCCAGTTTTGTCAATGAAATGACAGTGTAACTGAACAGAAAGCTAAAATCAGCTACATCCAAACATGGTTGGGTGACAAAGTTCAGATTGTTCAATTGCCAGCCCCAATCCATGCAATAAAATTCCAGATCACCAGTCTACTTTCCAAATAAGGTTAAAATGTGGAAAATACAACCCAACATTTAGTAAACTTGTTTCCAAATCATAGACAAAAATGAAACTCAATTGCATCTAATTGCATTGTCAGCAAAATCTAAGCTAAGGTAATCATGGCTCTCTAAAAAATTAAGAGGTATAATGTAAGTCTCAGTTTGGCTCTTGTTTTATTTATTAAATGTGTGCTAAAACCAATATTTTGCAACAAGGATGCCTCTGCAGTAATTATAAATCAATAAAATGTTCCAAAACCACCCAAAGCTGAAATTAATAAATATTTGAAAAATTAATAATTGAATGGCAAAATACATAAATTAAGGGGAAAATGGTACACGGGCAGCTTGATGGCACTGTGGTAGAGTTGCTGCCTATTACTGCACCGGAGACCTAGGTTTGATCCTGATTACGTGTGTTGTCTGTACAGAGTTTGTACGTTCTCCCTGTGACAGCGTGGGTTTATTCTGGGTTTCCTTCCACATCCTAAAGACATGTGGGTTTGTAGGTTAATTGGCCTCTGTAAATTGCGTTCAATGTGCAGGGAGTGGATGAGAAAGTGGGATAATATAGAATGGGGTAATCGATAGTCGGCATGGACTCGGTGGGTCGAAGGGCCTTTTTCCATGCTATATCTCTAAACTAAACTAAATTAAACTAAACTAAATTTTGCTTTATACATCTCTGTCCTTGCAATGGTAGCTATATTCTCCCTGTTCTTCGTACGGCTGCATGGTGCTCTGGTTTCCTCCCACATTCCAAAGACATGCAGGCTTCTAGGTTAATTGGCTTCTGTAAAATGTCCCCAGTGTGTAGGATGTGAAACTGGGATAACATAGAACTTGGGTACGGTGTGATCGCTGGTCGGCATGAACTTGGTGGGCCAAAGCGCCTGTTTTCATGCTGTATCTATAAAACTAAAACTAAACTAAATATGAAATCTAGTTTCATTAGACCAAATTAAATTACATAGCTGCATCAATCAGAGAGACTGGGAATGCACTTTTGCAACCGACAACAAATAGGACAAAATAATCATAAGTAAATTGGTGCAATTGAATTTTCACTGAGACGACTCTGATAGATTAGTACATTGTGGAATAAACTTATATTGCTGCCTGGTTTTCATGCATCTGCTTTCAAATAAACATTTTATAAAAACAAAAGGATACCCAGTGTCAAAGCATACAAAAAAAAAATGCTGGAGGAACTCAGCAGAACAGTCAGCATCTGTGGAGGCCGAGGGATGGTCGATGTTTCAGGTCAACACAAAACATCAACCATCCCTCTGCATCCTAAGCTGCCGAGTACCTCCAGCAGTTTGATTTTTGCTCAAAATTACAGCCTTTGCAGTCTCTTGAGTCTCCACCAAAGCATACATTACCTATTGTCCTGCGTTCAACAGTAACTCATCACAATTGGATCAAACTCTTCCTTCCCACTAACTGCACAGTTCTTTCAAAGAATTGGGGTAAGATTGAGCGCTGAAGGCCTTCCTTTGATGCCATATCATTTCTGATACTTTGAAAGTCAGTTTCATTTTCTTTAATCAACTCTATATAAGTTCAATCTCCCTGTTGGATTGCAACCTTGTCCTGGTCGGGGAGCTTGTGTGTCTCAGTGACTCCTAGAGCTATGCCAGCAGGAGATTCGTCTCCAGTTAGGGTCTCCCATGCTGGACAGGTCGAAGGGTAGAGGCGAGATGAAGAGCGATCCACTGGTCCTCCAGGTTGGAGATTAGGTACAGGGCTAACAACCCTGTCTCATAAAACACATATATACGGAAACAGCAACTGAAGGAATCAACACTACTGGGCGTGATGGACTTCCAGGGCTATCGACAGATGCTAGGATGAATGTCAGAACCAGATCAACTCTGTCTAGGAATCAATATCCTTGCAAGCATGTTTTGCTTGTGCTATTGGGGTAAGATTTAAACTAGCTTGAACAAAGGATTGGAGGGTGAGGGGGAATACCCAAATAATTCAGAAAGATGGGTAATAAAGTAGGAAGGGGAAGTTGGAAATGTGGTACCTGAGCTAAGCAGATATCCAAAACAATGTCAGACAGCAAAGTAAATTAACGTACATTAAGACTTAAAATGTGAACATTACATGCTTTATATCTGAAAGCTTACAATATTCACAGTGTTAATGACACCAGTAGAAGAAAGTGTGTCTGATCTAATTGCCATTATAGAAACATAGCTGCTAGCTGCCCAAAGCTGGGAACTACATTTTCCAGGATATTTGACATTTAGAACGGACAGACAAAGAGGCAAAGGGGTTGATGTAGCGTCATTACAACATAGAACACAGACCGCAGAACAGTACAGCACAGGAAGAGGCCCTTCGGCCCACAACGTCCATGCAGAACATGATGCCAAGTTAATCCAATCTCCTCTGCCTACATGTGATCTATATCCCTCCATCCTCTGCATGTCCATGTGCCTATCTTAAAAGCCTCTTGAATGCCACTGTCATTTCTCCTTCCACAATCACCCCTGGTAGCACGTTCCACGTACTCACCACCTTCTCTGTAAAAAGACATTCCCACCACATCTCCTTTAAACTTTGTTCCTCTCACCATTAAGCTATTCTTTGATGTTTCCACCATGAGAAAAAGGCTGACCGACTACCTACAGTGGCTTGCAAAAGTATTCATACCCCTTGAACCTTTCCACATTTTGTCACGTTACAACCACAAACGTAAATGTATTTTATTGGGATTTTATGTGAAATAGACCAACACAAAGTGGCGCATAATTGTGAAGAGGAAGGAAAATGATACATGGTTTTCAAATTTTTTTACAAATAAAAAACTGAAAATTGTGGCGTGCAAAAGTATTCAGCCCCCTTTACTCTGATACCCCTAAATAAAATCCAATGCAACCAATTGCCTTCAGAAGTCACGTAATTAGTAAATAGAGTCCACTTGTGTGTAATCTAATCTCAGTATAAATACAGCTGTTCTGTGAAGGCCTCAGAGGTTTGTTAGAGAACATTAGTGAACAAACAGCATCATGAAGCCCAAGGAACACACCAGACAGGTCAGGGATAAAGTTGTGGAGAAGTTTAAAGCAGGGTTAAGTTATAAAAAAATATCCCAAGCTTTGAACATCTCACGGAGCACTGTTCAATCCATCATCCGAAAATGGAAAGAGTATGGCACAAATGCAAACCTACCAAGACATGGCCGTCCACCTAAACTGACAGAAGAGCATTGTTCAGAGAAGCAGCCAAGAGGCCCATGGTAACTCTGGAGGAGCTGCAGAGATCCACAGTTCAGGTGGGAGAATCTGTCCACAGGACAACTATTAGTCATGCATTCCACAAATCGGGCCTTTATGGAAGAGTGGCAAGAAGAAAGCCATTGTTGAAACAAAGCCATAATAAGTCCCGTTTGCAGTTTGCCACAAGCCACGTGGGGGACACAGCAAACATGTGGAGGAAGGTGCTCTGGTCTGATGAGACCAAAATTGAAGTTTTTGGCTTAAATGCAAAACGCTATGTGTGGCGGAAAACTAACACTGCACATCACCCTGAACACACCATCCCCACTGTGAAACATGGTGGTGGCAACATCATGCTGTGGGGATGCTTTTCTTCAGCAGGGACAGGGAAGCTGGTCAGAGTTGATGGGAAGATGGATGGAGCCAAAAAATGGGAAGAAAAGCTGTTAGAGTCTGCAAAAGACTTGAGACTGGGGCGGAGGTTCACCTTCCAGCAGGACAATGACCCTAAACATACAGCCAGAGCTATAATGGAATTGTTTAGATCAAAGCATATTCATGTGTTAGAATGGCCCAGTGAAAGTCCAGACCTAAATCCAATTGAGAATCTTTGGCAAGACTTGAAAATTGCTGTTCACAGGCGCTCTCCATCCAATCTGACTGAGCTTGAGCTATTTTGCAAAGGAGAATGGGCAAAAATTTCAGTCTCTAGATGTGCAAAGCTGGTAGAGACATACCCCAAAAGACTTGCAGCTCTAATTGCAGCGAAAGGTGGTTCTACAAAGTATTGACTCAGGGGGGCTGAATACATTTGCATGCCACACTTTTCAGTTTTTTATTTGTAATACAATTTGCAAACCATGTATCATTTTCCTTCCACTTCACAATTATGCACCACTTTGTGTTGGTCTATCACATAAAATCCCAATAAAATACATTTACGTTTGTGGTTGTAACGTGAAAAATGTGGAAAAGTTCAAGGGATATGAATACGTTTGCAAGCCACTGTATCTGTGCCTCTCTCAACTGTACCTCCTTCTATCAGGTCTCCCAGGTGGGGAAGGACCATCGCAGTGGTGAGAAATAATCTTGACATGATGGATCATGTTGAAGACCTACAATCAATTTGTATTTTGTTAACAAATACCAAAACATTGTTTTTGTAACAAATTTTTGTTAAACATTTTTTGTTCTGCATCGCAGGTAACAGACTACTGACCAACATCAACTACAAACCCACTGACTCCCATGGCTATCTGGACTACACTTCTTCGCACCTGGCTTCCTGTAAGGACTCTATCCCCTACTCCCAATTCCTCCGTCTACGCCATATCTGCACCCAGGATGAGGTGTTCCAAACCAGGGCATCAGAGATGTCATAATTCTTTAAGGAACGGGTGTTCCCCTCTTCGACTATAGATGAGGCTCTCAACAGGGTCTCCTCTATATCCCGTAGCTCTGCTCTCACTCCCCATCCACTCCACTCGTAACAAGGACAGGGTCCCCCTTATCTTCACCTTCCACCCCACTAGCCTTCACATACAACAGATGATCCTCTGACATTTTCGCAACCTCCAACGGGATCCCACCACTGGCCATATCTTCCCATCTCCTCCCATTTCGGCTTTACGCAGAGACCGCTCCCTCTGTAATCCCTGGTCAATTCGCCCCTTCCCACCCCTTGCAACCACAGGAAATGCTACACTTGTCGCTTTACCTCCCCCCTCAACTTCATCCAAGGACCCAAGCAGTCTTTCCAGGTAAGGCAAAGGTTCACCTGCACCTCCTCCAACCTCATCTATTGCATCTGCTGCACTAGGTGTCAACTGCTCTACATCGGTGAGACCAAGTGTAGGCTTGGCGACCGCTTCGCCCAACACCTCCGCTCAGTTTGCATTAACCAACCTGATCTCCCTGTGGCTCAGCACTTCAACTCCCCCTCCCATTCCAAATCCGACATTTCTGTTCTGGGCCTCCTCCATGGCCAGAGTGAGTCCCACTACAAATTGGAGGAGCAGCACCTCATATTTCACTAGTGTTTTGCCAGATGATGACATAGTGATTCAGACATTGGATGTGACATAAATCAAGTAACTAAAGGTGCCTGTAAAATATAGTAGTCATGGGAGACTACCATATGTATTGGATGAATAAAATTTGCTGAAACAGAATGGAAGATGAATTTATGGTAATAATCTGAAATCCTTCTGGAGACCAACTGGGGAAAAGTGATGTAGTTTGTTTTCAAAGTTTGATCCAGATTGACTTCTCTGGAATGTGGAAGGTTGAGGGATGCCCTGATAAAACTATATACAATTATAAGAGATAATATAGATAGGGTAGGGAGTCGGAACCTTTTTCCCAGTGTGAAAGTGTCAAAGATTAGAGGACATAGGTTAAAGGAGATGTGGGGGGCTAGGTTTTTTACACAGAGTGGTGGGTGCCTGAAACACATTGCCGGGCGGTGGTGGAGGCAGATACAATAGTGGCTTTTAAGAGGATTTTGGATACGCACATGGATAGGCAGAGATTGGAGGGATGTGGTTCATGTGCAGGCAGAGGAGATTAGTTTAACATCATAATTTGTGGCGTGGATATTGTTGGCCGAAGAACCTGCTCCTGAGCTGCAGTGTTCTATGTTCTATGTTCAACGCAAAATGAGGCTCTTAAAGCTAAACAAAGGAAACAATGAAGGCACATCAATCTGTCGATGGTTGATTGGGAACATACATTGAAAGGTATGTCAATCGCACTACAGGAAAGCTGAAAAAAAAATCCTTTAAGGCTCATGAACCCAACAATAAAAATGATTCATCCATGCTGACAAGAAAAATTATAAACAATGTTAAATCCACGGAAGAGGCTTATAAAATTGCTTGAAATGGCAATACATGAGAGTTGAGATCATTTAAGAACTCAGCAATAAAGGACCAAGAGATTGATAAAAAGAGGCAATACTGAAAGGCAAAATTGGCAAGAAACATTAAAATAGACTCAAACATTGATGTTAAGAGAATAAGATGAGCAAAGGCAGATGTGGGGCCCTTAGAGACAGGGAAGCTAGAATTAATAAAAGTGAATAATGAAATGGGAGAGGAATTAAGTAAGCACTTTGTGTGGGTTCACAGCGATGAAAACAGATACAACCTGCCAGGTATATTAGATAATCAAGGATCTGGTGATATTGAGGAGCTGAAAGAATAAACATTAGTCAAAAAATAGCACTCAAGTAGCTGCTTAACCTCAAAGCGGATAAATTCAAATAATGTGAAATCAAGTTTATTGTCACATACACAAGTAAGGTGGGGCACTGTACAATGGAAATCTTGCTTGCAGCATCCACTGGTATATAGACTTGGACAACATATATAACATTATATTTTAATATAAAAGACTGCAATAACAAGACACGAGTGCAAAAGCACAATTAGAAAACAAGTCCATGATAGTGCACAAAATCGTCCGTTGTGTCCCGCTGACAAGGTAGGTTTATGGTTGTGCAGATCAGTTCAAGACCTCATGGTTGTAGGAAAGTAGCTGTTCTTGGTGATGTACCTCCAGTCTGATGGGAGTACCAAAAGAGCATGGATTGGATAGTGGGGGTACTTGATGATACGGTAGACACAGTCTCCTTGAGGCAGCTTCTCATGTAGATGTATGCGATGGTGGTGAGGGTTAACCCCATGATGGACCAGGCTGAATCCACTTCCTTCTGCAGCCTCTTGCATAGCCATAAGTTGGGATTACTATACCATGCAACAAGTTAGGATAATTTCTCCAGTGCCTCTGTAGAGGTTCGTTAGAGTATTGGTTGACATTAGTTTAGTTTATTGTCATGTATGCAGTGAAAAGCTTTTTGTTGCGAGCTAACCAGTCAGCAGATAGACTATACATGATTCTAATCGAACCGTCCACGGGGTACAGACTGAATCTCTTTAAACTTCTAAGAAAGTAGAAGGTGCTGGTGTACCATCTTTGTGATTACAATGATGTGCTGAGACGGGAAACAGCCAGGAAAATCTGAAGAAAATGTGTACTTACAACAGGGGCATTGAGTGAAGATTCACTTGGTTGGTTCCAGGGATTACACCATTGCCATATGAGGAGAAATGGAAGAGATCAAACGCTCTAATATTTCGAAGAATGAGGGAGATCTATTTGAAACATACAAAATTCCAGGCCGACAGGCTAGATATAGATGTTACCCCTGGCTGAGGAGTGTGAGACGAGAGGGCATGGTTTCAGAATAAGTGGTAGGCCATTTGGGATTGAGATTTTTTTTTTTCCTTCACAAGAACACCAGAAAACAGGAATAGGGCACCCTGCCCCTCAAGCCTGTCATGTCATCCAATATCATCATGACTGATCTCAACTCCTTCACTCAGAGGCAATGAACCTTTGGACCTCTACAGCCCAAAACCTCAGTTGCAGGAATTCACTCAAAACAGAGATCAATATATTTCTGTTCATTATGGGAATGAGGGGGACTAAGAATAGCGCTGGAAACGGGACTGAGGTAGATCATTCATGGTCTTAATGAATGGCGAAACTGACTCAAAGAGCCTGATACCATACTCCTGCTCCTTTTTCTATGTTCTTATTCCCACTGTAATTCCTGTCTTTGTCCTTCTACACTATTTCAATTGAGCTTAATGTAAACTCATAGTACAGCGTCTCACTAGTTAACAGCCAGGAAAATCTGCAGAAAATGTGCCAGGCTCTTTTCAACCTCATTGCATTAGCATTTATTATGACAACTTGTCCTTAAGCACAATTTACATTTTCCCTTTGAAATTGATCTGGCAGGTGCATTTTTGGCAATTCTCAGGATTGTAAGCAGTGGGGAGAGGAGCAGGGAGCTGGTGTGAGCAAGTGGTCCAAGATAAACACAAAGTGCTGGAGTAACTCAGCAGGTCAGGCTGCATCCCTGGATGCTTAACGCGGCACAGTGGCAGATCATAGAGCTGCTTCCTTATAGTGCCAGAGACCCAGGTTCGATCCTAACTATGGGTGCTGTCTATACGGAGTTTGTACATTTTCCCTGTGGCTGTGTGGGTTTCTCCTGGTGCTCTGGTTTCCTTCCACACTCCAAAGATGTAGAGGTTTGGGTTAATTGGTTTTGGTAAAAATAGTAAATTGTCCCTCGTGCTAGGATAGTGCTGCTGTATGGGTGATCACTGGTTGGCATGGTCTTCGTGAGCCAAAGTGCCTCTTTCCGTGCTGTATCTCAAAAGTCTAAAGTCAAAAGTCAAAACGATGGGTGACTTTTTGGGTCGGAACCCTTTCTCAGACTGGAAGTCTGTCTTTCAGTCTTCATGGCCCTTCGTGACCCGAAACATCACCTGTACATGTTCTCCAGAGATGCTGCCTGACCCGCTGAGTTACTCCAGCACTTTGTATCTATCTTTGGTATAAACCAGCATCTGCTATCCCTTCCCACACATATGTGGTCCAAGATGTTAATTAGGATTGATGGAACCCCTCACCAATGCTCCTCTTCTTCATTCACCACCAGAACACAAACAGCAGTAGTCTGCTGCCCAGATGTTGCTCTAGACATTGAAGTGTTGCTGGGGATCCTAGGGATCCCATTCTACCTGATTAGCTTTAGCAATTCCCACACCCCCTCAGTCTCATATGTGTTGTTGATTGATCTCAATGTGCTTCCTGCTAATTGTGATTTCTGCACATTAATCTTCCAACATCACTCTTCTTTTCGCCACCTCCAATGTGACCCCACCACACGCCACATCTCCCCCCCCGCCTGCCTTCCGCAAAGTCCGCTCCCTCCGCAACTCCCTTGTCAATTCTTCCCTTCCCTCCTGCTCCACTCCTTCCCCGGGCACTTTCCCTTGCAACCGCAAGAGATGCTACACTTGTCGCTTTACCTCCCCCCTCCACTCCAAGCAGTCGTTCCAGGTCCGACAGAGGTTCACCTGCACCTCCTCCAACCTTATCTATTGCATCCGCTGCTCTAGATGTCAACTGATCTATATCGGTGAGACCAAGCAGAGGCTTGGCGATCGTTTCGCCGAACACCTCCACTCGGTCTGAAATAACCAACCTGATCTCCCAGTGGCCCAGCACTTCAACTCCCCCTCCCATTCCGTATCCGACCTCTCTGTCCTGCGCCTCCTCTGTGGCCAGAATGAGCAGCACTGCAAATTGGAGGAACAGCACCTCATATTCCGCTTGGGGAGTCTGCATCCTCTTGGCATGAACATTGAATTCTCTCAATTCTGTTAACCCTTGCTGTCTCCTCCCCTTCCTACCTCTCCCTCAGCCCTCGGGCTCCTCCTCCTCCTTTTTCCTTTCTTACCTCCGCTTCCCCCCACCCCCCACCCCCCATCAGTCTGAAGAAGGGTTTTGGCCCAAAACCTTGCCTATCTCCTTCGCTCCATAGATGCTGCTGCACCCGCTGAGTTTCTCCAGCATTTTATGTACCCTTCTTTATCCCTTCTGGTATATTAACTTTCTTTCTCCCTCTCCTCTCACTGCTTCTTTTCTTCATGCTGCTCCCTGTTTGACTATTATTTCTGCACAGATGTTGCCTGAATGGTTAAGTATTTATAGCTGTTTCTATTTAATTAAAAAGAGAAAAAATATGTTTTTTTCTTCAACATGACTCAACGCAATGTGGCACAAGACCTCAAAACACACAAGTTGCAAATGAAAGTTTCAAGGGGTTACGCTGATTGAATTCCACCACCGTAACATTGCCAGATCACACACAGTGTTTCATTTACTTCATGGAGAACTGGAAGTTCTTTAAAAAGTAAAACAAAAAAGATGAAAGGTTTATTTTTAATTGAGAACTAATTTCTAACATTATCAGGACCAATCCATCCTTGTACAAATTAACCTCTTCTGAAGTGATCTTATTAATAACATCCAAAAATAATACAGAATGCCCCATCAAAGAGGAAAACAGAGGCAGGAAGAGCAGTAAGTAGCGCAAATAGAATATATAAATCAGAATCAAAGTATTATTTTGTAGCAATAGTAATCATTATTTTTACTCAATATCACAAAGACCACATTATTAAAAGAAAACAACAAAGCAGCAAAATCGTAATGAACTACTGAAACACCACTTGGCAACAAAATGGATCTTCTGCCAAATTTGAGGAGGCCAGAAAATTAAGTCCCACTCGCTGCCGAGGTTTCTAAAGGACACAAACATATGTCTTATTCTCAAAGCCTGTGAACAATAACGAGTTAAGTAGTGCTATGTATAACGACCATTTCAGAAAGCAATGTACATGAAACGGTGGAACCCCCAAATGCGATATTTCCCCAAACGAATGTTGATTTAAGAGATGTAATTCCTTCATTCCCTGCTGTAACGAATGTTTAGAAATCGTAACAATAATCACACACCAGAGGGCAGCCTGAACAAAATGGGAGAAGTGACAGATGAGAAAGGATGAGTGAGCCTTGCTAGTGAGATGCACAGGGAGACAAAGAGAATGATGTCATAGAATAGAGGAAAGACGACCAAAGGGACACAGGGGGAGGGTTTCGAATAATTCTGAACGACTCACGTACTTAAGGAACATGATAAGCAAGACTGTGATGAAAACGAACCCAAGCTCAATTGTAAAAAAGGGCACAAAGTGCTGGAGTAACTCAGTGGGTCAGGCAGCATCTCTGGAGAACATGGATGGGTGATGTTTCGGGTCATGAAGGGTCTCAACCCAAAATGTCACCTAACCATATTCTCCAAGGATGATGCCTGACCCGCTGAGTTACTCCAGCACTTTGTGGCCTTTTGTGTATTAAACAGCATCTATAGTTCTTTGTTTCTACAATTGTAAAAAGTAGCTTACACTTTAAAAAATTGTTGGGATTGTTAGAAGAAGGATTCAGAATATGTGCAGAATAGAGACATATAATGCACTGAGGTATCACAAAAGCTACTAAAAGCACATTATATCTTCCATTTGGTGATGTCTCAAAATGGAAGGCAAAAATCATAATGAGATTTTACGAGGCGAAGCAGAACTCATCAATCTCCCAGCCTCTTGGGTGAGGTGTGCAAGCTGCTACATAAACAACCCTTGGGAAAATCAACGTGACCAACCATTGACGGTAACCCATAGCAACACATCCTGTTCAGTGCTAAAAAGCAGGTCAAATAAAACCATGAATAGTAGAATTCAGGCAGACTCCCTTTAAGAAGAAATACGCACCATTTACTGATCAGCTCGTGTGAGTGTGGCAAGCAGTACTCGTTTTCTTATTGGTCTGCTTCGAAGGAAACGGGATAATGAGGATTCTTTTTCCTCAGAAATGACCAAAGATAATATAATGAATGTAGTTTATAGGAGACGATTACAATCTGTTGACAATAGAGGGGACAAAGAATACATTGTTTAATTAATAGTGAGCCAACTTGGATCCATTCATATAAACCAAACTGCAGACTGTATTTATCGCAACTGACAAAAAATACAAAGCAACATAAAAAATTCATACTAAATGAATTATTGTACATTAAGTGCTTGGGATGCGAGTAAACTGCCAGGAGTACTAATTGAGCCAGATTCAATTGGAGCACTCAAAAGTGAGGGATAAATATCTAACAAGAAATAATTTGCAAGGCTCTGGGGGGAAGGTCAAGGGAAAGGGACCATTGGATTACATTGCGCTGATACAAACTCAATAGTCCCTCAATCACCCCATAAGCAGAAACCCAAACCTAATGATCAGTTAAGCTCACTGACAATGTGTCATTGTCTCTGCCTTTGATTTGATCAACAGTAGATAGCACTGATTTACAAACTTGCTGATGCACTGGACTGCAAGGGTGTTTTGAGTGCAACCTTCTAATTTGTCTTTTTGGGGTATCAAATAAGCACCCTCACCTCTTATCGCCCCCTTCCCAGCACGTGCACCTGGGCCGATGGGCTGAATGGCCAAATTCTGCTCCTATGTCTTTTGGTCTATGATCTTATGAGAATACAGTTCAGGAATTAATGTAAGGAAAAAGTGTAGAGAGAATAGGAGGTTGACAAGAGGGACCAAGTGTGTCACTTCATTTGACACCCTCAGCATCACTCAGAGGTGGCACTGATGAACAAATAGATCAGAGGGATACATGTCACTGAGAGAAAAATTGGGCACAAAATATTCGGCGGAACAGTGGCATAGCAATAGAGTTGCTTCCCTACAGCGCTAGAGATCCGAGTTCTATCCTGACTATAGGTGCTATCTGTACAGAGTTTGCACGTTCTCTCTGTGACCGCACGGGTTTTCTCTGGGTGCTCCAGTTTCCTCCCACATTCCAAAGACATACAGGTTTGTAGGTTAATTGGCTTCTGTAAATTGCCGCGAGTGTGTAGGATGTGAAACTGGGGTAACATAGAACTTGTGTACAAGTGATTGTTGGTTGGCGTGGATTTGCTGGGTCAAGGGGCTGTTTCCACGATGTATCTCCAAATTAAACTAACAAGTGGGCTGTGGTTTTGCACAAAGCAGAGGGAACCCGGGGTGGTGGATCTGCACTGTCCAGAGGACATGAGATCATGATTAGGATGAAAAGCCTGATGGAAATGCATGCAGGTTTACTGAGAAACACTGTCAAGTCTGCCTAGCCTAAAACAAGAGATGACAGGGACCATTGAGCAATCTAACCCTTGGCTCTCATGGGACTGCAATGGTAGAGCAGCCCTTTGCCAATTATAGCCTCACTGCAGCAGACTACATGATTGTGAAATAATTACACTCATGCCAAAGCTGTCATGTTATTCTAGCGATGATTGAGTATGACCTTCAAAATGAAGTTGATTACTATCTCACAAATTCTTACACCCTGCCCGCTCCACTCTTGTAACACCCATCGGAGGGGGTGACAGTTCTGTGACAGAGAGATATGAGAGAGGTCACAGGGTGAGGTAAAACATCTGCTCTGTTGCCCTGTCTCTAGCCTCCACATTCATGTGAGGATTGAATGCGACAGGAACGTATACTGGAACATTGCAGCAGTATTGCTTGTACGGGGAGGTGTGATACTGTATTGATCACGTGCAGTTCTTATGAGCCGAGTGAAACCTGGTGCGTCTGCATCCGATACATCATCAGTTTCACATTATGTACATCTTGAACTGCTCAAGCAGTGTGGTATCTTAAAAATGTGCCTCAACTGGACTCTCAGGAGGGATTTCCCGTTCCTGAATCACTGTGGACCATTGACTGGAAACGCAAGCGCTTCATTGCTCCCCCTGACACATAGAGTCCACATGTCACAGTGCGGTTTTGTGTATTATTCTCAGTGCTGTGGAGTAATAGTGACCTCTTCGCATTGATCATGAGCAGCAGTCCGACAAATTCAGGATTCCAAGCGACATTTAGAACCACAGAATGTTTAGTTCAGATTCCCACCATCAAGGTTTCAAGGTCCGTTTATTGTCACATGCACCATTTAAGGTACAGTGAAATTTGAGTTACGATACAGCCATACTAAGTGAAAAGCAACAAGACACACCGCCACATAAAATAAAAGTTTACATAAACATCCATCACAGTGGATTCCACATTCCTCACTGTGATGGAAGGCAATAAAGTTCTGTCTTCTTCCTCTTGTTCTCCCGCGGTCGAGGCAGTCAAACTATCCGCAATCGGGGCGATCAAAGCCCCCGCAGCCGATGATCGAAGCCCCCGTCGGGGTGATTGAAACCCACGTCGGGGCGGTTGAAACTATCACAACCTGAGAGTAGTCTTGAACTATCTACCTCATTGGTGACCCTCGGACCATCTTTGATCAGCTTTATCTTGCACTAAACGTTATTCCTTTATCATACATCTGTACACTGTGAATGGCTCGATTGTAATCATGTATTGTCTTTCTACTGACTGGTTAGCATGCAACAAAAGCTGTACACATGATAATAAACTAAACTGAAACTGACTGAAACTGAGGTTTGGTTTAGTTTAGAAATTCAGATGGAAAAAGACCCTTTGGCCCAACAAGATCGTCCTGGCCATTGATCACCCGTTCCCACTAGTTTTATGTTATCCCACTTTTGCATCCACTCCTTACATGCTAGGGACAATTTTACTGAGGTGTAGGCCATTCGGCCCTTTGAGCCAGCACCACCATTCAATTTGATCATGGCTGATCATCCAGAATCAGTACCCTGTTCCTGCTTTCTCCCCATATCCCTTGATTCCGTTAGCCCTAAGAGCTATATCTAACTCTCTCTTGAATATAGTGAATTGGCCTCCACTGCCTTCTGTGGCAGAAAATTCCACAGATTCACAACTCTCTGGCTGTCCCGCGAATTAACCTGGTGAACCTATGCTGCATTCCCTCAATAGCAAGAATGTCCTTCCTCAAATTAGGAGACCAAAACTGCACATAATACTCCAGGTGCTGCCTCACTAGGGCCCTGTACAACTGCAGTAGGACCTCCTTGCTCCTCTCACAATTAACCTACAAACCCACTTGTCTTGTAAGAGGAAACCAGAGCACCTGGAAGGAACCCACTTGGTCATAGGGAGAATGTGTGGGGTCCATACAAACAGCACCTGAGGCCAGGATCGAATGCCGGTCTCTGGCAATATGAGGCAGTGGCTCTACCCGCTGCGCTAATGTGCCAAATGCGTTCAGAGAGTTCACACTGTTCTCTGTGTGAAGGTGAGAATTCATAGAACTGAGATGCCAGTCATCTGCAAATGCAAAGAAGTTCCTTCTACCGACTGATTGTGGCGGGGGTGAGGGGTGGGGAAGCGGTGATAGCTGGAATTGAGGTAGGGGCAGGCTGGAGTCTGACAAATGATAGGAGTGTGCCAATGCATCATCTCTGGTGTAGAAGTGGGCATCAAGTTGTGAGACACAGCAGTAATCTGTCGGGTCCACTTCATACAGTAACTGTGATGAAGAAGTGAGTAAGTTGACCTCAGCATTTAGACTTCAGTGATTCAGACTTTAGAGATACAGCATGGAAGCAGGCCCTACGACCCACTGATTCCACAACAACCAGGGATTATGCTGTACACTAGCACTACCCTACACACTAGGGACAATTTACAATGTTTTTTAACCAAAGCCAATTAACCTACAAACCTGCACGTCTTTGGATAGCGGGAGGAAACCGGAGAAAACCCACTCAGTCACAGGGAGAATGTACAAAGTCTGTACTGACAGCACCTGCAGTCAGGATCAAACCTGGATCTCTGGCGCTGTAAGGCAGCAACTCTACCGCTGCGCCACTGTGCCACCCATGTTCCAAAGAGAGAGAGTAGTCCAGGCATGAGATTTAAATCACATCTCAATCATAGAGTCATACAGCACAGAGCTCTTCGGCCCAACAAGTCAAATAAGATGTAAATCTGAGCTAGTGTCATTTTGCCTGCGTTTGGTCCATATTACTTTAAACCTTTTCTATTCTTGTACGTATACAGAAGTATTTTAACTATGGTAATTATACCCTTCTGCAGCTTCCTCTGGCAGCTCGTTCCTTATACCAGAGCTGCCAAGTTTTGTCAGAGAATTTCAGTATTCTAGTACCTGAAAATCAGTATTTTGCTGAGGAAATCAGCATTTTTATGCAGTGCCAGTTTGCTGAATTTTTTTTTTTAATGTGCGGTCATACCCATGTCAGAGTAGAAGAATGCATAACTTTGCTACCGATTGACATGTCTTCTATGCACCTTACTTTACAGTGCATTCATACCATCTCTTTGTATACTGCTGTTTGAACGGCTGCTTCCTGCTTTTAACACCAGATTATGATATAGAAGCCATTTTGGAAGCCTCCCTCTCCCTCTCTCTCTCTCTCCCTCCTTCATCTCTCTCCCACCCGCCCTCGCCTTCCCTCCCTCCCGCTCTCTCCATCCCTCCCCCTCACTCCCTCCCTCCTGCCCTCCCTCCCTCTCTCTTCCTCCCTCTCCTCCTTCCTTTTTTTCTCCATCCTTCTCTTATTCCTTTCTCCCTCTCTCTCTCCTCCCTCTCTCCTTCTCCCTCCCCTCTCCATCCTCTTGCTCTCTCCACCCTACCCTCTTCTCCCCCTTGAGCCCACCCACCGTTCTGTAAAATCAAGGCCAATCCCAATTTAACTGCAATCCCACTGGTAACCTTTCACCACAAGGCTTATCCAGAATTCTACCACTGCCTCAAAAATAATCAAAGGTTCAAAGAGAATTCCAAAGACTCATTGTTATACGATAATTTTCCTGAACAGTCTGTGACCCATAGCGCTAGGCCATAGCGCTATGTGTAAAGCCCACAGCGCTATGTTTAAAGCCCATAGCGCTCCAGCCGGTAGCGCTATATTTAGATCCCACTGCGCTCCAGCCGACAGCTCTTTGTTTAAATTCCCACGCGTTAAACTAACAGCACTAAGTTTAAACCTGGAGCGGGACAGGCAGCAACTCTGGGGAGAAGGAATGGGTGACGTTTCTGGTCGAGACCCTTCTTCGGACTGAACTGAACTCCGTATTTAAAATCCGTATTTAACAACATAAAATCATACATCAGTATTCTTATCGCATTTCCGTACAAAATACTGAAAATCCGTATTACTTGGCAGCTCTGTTGTACCCACAACCCTCAGTGTCCCTCAACTCTCTTTCAAATCTTTCTCCTCTCAATTTAAATCTGTACCCTCCAGCTTCAGATTCCCCTACCCTGGGAAAAAAGACCGTGGCCAGTCACTTTATCTCTGCAGCTCATGATTTTATATACCTCTATAAGATCATCCCTAGACATCCTACGCTCCAGGGAGCAATGGTTCAGCCTATCTGACCTCCACCATAACTCAAACCCTCCAGTCCTGGTAACAACACTGTGAATCTTCACAGCACCCTTTCCGACCTATTAACCTATTTCCGATAACTGGGCTACCAGAACTGAGCACAATACTACAAGCGTGGTGATGATAGCTTTGTAAGTATGATCATGGGAAGGCATTGCTCATCAGGGAGGATTTGGTATCTCTGAAGATTCACTGGGCGAGTGCTCTTCACATCTCCTATGGCAACATTCCTGATGCAGCCTCAGTAGCTAGCGCCGCCCATACCAACGCCTCAAAGTGATGGAGCACTATTGGAACTCTGTGGAACGCTGGAGAAAAACTTAATTGCCATTGAGCATATTCAGTGTACTGTGGGAGGAGTTAAAGTAGCCTGTGGTCAGTTCTGAAACAGGCAAATCAGGTCTCTCTCAGTGTTGGCGGAGTGTCCCTTTAAATGGCAAAAGAAAAGCAGGAAAGCAGCACAATCTGCTCCTGGTTTAAGAGATTGTAACAGCATGATTGTAGCCAGGAGCATTGAGTTCCAAGTTAACTTGTTTCAGTCAGAAATATGCCTTGGCCAATATGATGTCAATACGTGTGTTAACTGAAACTGGGAATAGATCAGGCGCGCTAACATGCATTGTGACTGGAAATATCCAGTTTCATGAAAGGCTTGATTTCAGCTGAGTAAAAATTCCCTCTTTGAGCAATGGCCCTCTTTGCTAACAAAACCAACATGGCATGATCTGAGTTTAAGCTTACGTTTGAGTGCATCCATAAGGTGACTTCAATTGTTACCATGTAATCCTGCTGAGGAAATGGCAATGTGCAAAAGCATCTGGTACCCCTGCAGTTTTTTCCATTCACATCTTCACTTTACTATCGTATATCTTCCAGAGCACAGCGAATATTCTGTCATTGTATTCTCAACTAGGAAACAATTCACAATCAGAAGTTCTCCAAGCAGGGAGAGATAGCTCTATCTCTAGAGTCTAACGATGTAGCAGCTGCTCGATGAGATTCCTCAGCAATTATATTTCCAGATTTGGCACAAGAAACCTGAATATGTTCATTTAAATGAGTATTACAGGACTGCAGAGAATAAAGATAAAAATGAACATGGAACATAGAAATGTGCAGCACAGGAAAGGGCACTTTTTCCCACAATGTCCGTGCCGAACATGATACCAAGTTAAACTAATCTTCTCTGTCTGCACGAGATCCATATCATTCCATCCCACATAGATATCCCTATCTAAGAACCTCTTAAACATCGCTATCATACCTTCTTTCACCGCCACACCTGGTAGCATTGTATGGCTGTATGGTGATCACATTTCACTGTGCCAACTGGCACATGTGACAAATAAATGTATCTTGTATCTTGTATCTTGTAGGGGTTCCAACCATCCAACACTTTGTGTGTAAAAAGAACTTGCTCCTTATATCTCCTTTACTCTTCGCCCCTCTTAACTTAAAGCTATGCCCTCGAGTCTTTGAGGTTTTAAAACTTTAATCTTGTGTGGTATATGACAATAAACTAAACTAAACTAAAAATCAAAGTCATGTACAGGCTTGTGAAAGAAGACCATTTTTGGAGATACTTTAATTTTCTTGTACTTGATAAATAAATGTCTGCATTTGCCAGCATAATGATACCCAATCATTGGGCTCTCCCCATTTTGCAAGCCTCATTAATTTCTGATATTTCCCAAAGCAGAGGATTGGCAAGTGCTGAACCAGGCTTCTGGCAATACCAACTTGAGGTGAGCAAACAACATTTTAGGGCATCTGTAACCAGTTTGAGTTGCTTTACCCTCTGATATTTCCTTTCCCTTGGGCGGAGACCTATCCGCTCATCCAGCTAATGAGAGAATCTCGGGGGAAATCATGGAGCCCAACCTCTGTCATACAACTCAACAATGAAGTGCATCTGTGCACTAATACATTTGCTGCTCAGCCAGCCATGAGTATAATTTTGCTAAATGCTGCTAGTATGTATACAAAGCTACCCGACTTGCTTGCAAATCAGCCACATGGGCTTTTAGCAGGTGAAATGGCTTTCCTTTGGGATGATCAATTTTAAAAATCTTGGTTCATTGGGGGTTTAATCAGGCTCTTTAGAATTTGTTTTTTTTCATTACTACATGGTGGCGCAGAGGCTGATTTGCAGCCTTACAGTGCTCACAGCGCTGGAGACCCGGGTTCGATCCCAACTATGGATGCTGTCTGTACGGAGTTTGTACGTTCTCCCCGTGACCACGTGGGTTTTCTCTGACATCTTCGGTTTCTTCCCACACTCCAAAGACGTAAAGGTTTGTAGGTTAATTGGTTTGGTGTTTGTGTAAATTGTCCCTAGTGTGTGTAGGATAGCGTTAGTGTGCTGGGATCGCTGGTCGGCGGGGTCTCGGTGGGCCCAAGGGCCTGTTTCCATGCTGTATCGCTAAACTAAACTAAAATTTAAAAAATGCATTCAATGCTGCAACTGCAGATGCATTTGTTAACGAAGACTACTCATTGAAATTTCTGTGGCTCTGCATACATGTCTTCTCGGGTGAACTCTGGGCATTGATCCCATGGTGTGTGTGTGGATTGGCAGGACATTCTAACTCTCTGTAGATATAGAATGTCCTTTCTCTTTTCCACCTCCACTACAACATCTAGCATAACATTCAAAACACACCAGAGTCCCACACTCTCTCATTTTGACCCATTGTTCATGTTTCAAGATTGATCGCAACGTTTAAGCAGGTACTGTCAGAACATTTAAGAAACGTTTAGAGAGGTACATGGATAGGATAGGTTAGAGGGATATGGGCCAAACACGGGCTGGTGGGACTAGTGGGAATGGGGCATGTTGGTCAGCGTGGGCAAATTGGGCCAAAGGGATTGACTTAGTCTGGCAACCAAAATCTTCGCCATATATAACAGAACTCCACCACTTCCACTAGCTCTGATGGTATGAGTGGTGCACATTATTTACTCACTGTTCAATGCATGTATATAGTAAATCCAGGCATTAGTAGTGATTAATTTGATTTATGTATGTGCAGAAATTAATGGATGTGAGTAAATTGATATGAGGCTCTTTACAATGGAGAGGAGAGGTTCATTGAAGCAGCATCATATCCAATTGTAGCCTCTTCCTTCCTTCCTGCCTTGCACTCATCTACTGGGCAGTTCCTTCCAGCCAACCTGAGATGACTTGTGCTGTTGTACTACGGGAAGAATGGAAAATAAGCAGTATAATAAATTAAACATGGAAAGGAAGAGAAATTTAAACAAAATTGAAGACAGAACTTCTTAATGGATATCATCTGAAAGACAGATGTGTATTTCTTATAGACCCAAAATGCTGGAGTAACTCAGCGGGACAGGCAGCAACTCTGGAGAGAAGGAATGTGTGACGTTTCAGGTCGAGACCCTTCTTCACATTGACCCAAAACATCACCCATTCCTTCTCTCCAGAGATGCTGCCTGTCTCGCTGAGTTACTCCAGCATTTGGTGTTTATCTTCGGTTTAAAGCAGCATCTGCAGTTCCTTCCTATACATCCTGTGAATTTCATATAATAGATCCCACCTTTATTCATTGAGTTACACATACTGGCTACGGCATTCCTTTATGGGATTTTTTATTTCTGCAAACTACTATCATTCAAACAAACTATATGTCTTCAAAACGTGGTCTCTGGACCTTCCAATGCTCATAAGGATAAGTCATGCGATGGTAGATGTCAGCACATTTATCCCATCAGTTGTTAAATCATTGCATTCTTTAGATTATCAGCACATTATTTATGTATAATAATAAAAAATGTTTTACTGCAATGTTTCCTGTGGGGAGTGGATACAGTCTGAAATTTAGGACAGGAATCCCCGGTATTGCGTTAATATTTGTAGGAAAAAAAGCCCAAAATATTTGAAATACGCAGTACAATAATTTTTGTTGAATCGGGTGGGAAATATATCAGCCGCATGGTGTAAATCAGAATTTTGCAATAAACAACAGAAATTGGGGAAATCACATTGTTAATTTGGTGCCATCATGTTAAGACTGTATCAACTTTTTACTTTGACAGCTGCAGTAAAACTCCAATAGTTCACTATCTTAGTGGTCAGAAATATTGATCGTTCCCCTCCTGGCTCAGCCCATCCTGTGCTCACTTGAAACTCCACAGGGCCACGGTTAGTGCCTTCTTTTGAGTTTACTTTTACTTTAGACTTGAGAGATACTGTGCAGAAACGGACATTTCAGCCCACCAAGTCCACGCCGACCAGCGATCCCCCCGTACACTAACATTGTCCTACAAACTAGGGACAATTTACAATTTTATCAAAGCCAATTAACCTACAAACCTGCACGTCTTTGGAATGTGGGAGGAAACTGGAGCACCCAGAGAAAACCCACGCGGTCACAGGGAGAAAGTACAATCTCTGCACAGACAACATCCGTAGTCTGGATCAAACCCAGGTGTCTGGTACTGTAAGGCAGCAACTCTAGCACCGCACCACTATGTCGCCCCCTTCTCTTGAAACTTACCAAGTTCACAAGAAAATTGATTATAACACTGCATGATATATAAAAAAGTGAATAAAAAGTGTGTTGCGATATTACATCTAGTAGTTTGGAATACCTGGCAATCTGGCACCACCCGGTTATCCCACATTATTGATTTCACTGTATCTTTGAAATAAAGTTAAATTAACCCCGGCAATAAAGTGTGGCTTTGCTGCCAAAATTGATTTTGTACCATAGAGCCCTAGTAATCAATGTGTCATGAAAGATGTATGTAAATTATAAGCAATGCATCGTAAACACGTGCATGATTGCCAAAGGATGGACAAAATATGTGAAATGCTGATGCCATAGCTGTGGGTGGGGAAAGTTCATAGTTTTATCCCCTGCTGCCAGCAATTATTTTAATAGTTGGACCTTGAAGATGGTATTTTGCTGGGTGACTGCAGCACAGGTATCAATTGTCCGTGTTCCTCTGCACTCCAAGGGGTGATAATCCAGCACTTTGTTCCTTTTTTGTAAACCTAATCTGCCATTCCTTGCTTCCACATCCCTCCAGGGATGCTGCCTGACCCACTGTGTTACTCACAGCATTGGGATAACAGCAGAGTGTCTGTTGGAAATTCCAGAAATAAGTAATTAAATTGAATAAGATAAGACATAAAGTGCTGGCATAAGTCAGTGGGTCCTGCAATTTCCCTGGAGAACATGGATAGGTAACGTTTCAGGATGGGACCCTTCTTCTCCAGGATGCTGCCTGATCCACTGAGCTACTTGTGTCTTTTTTTTGTTAACCAATGCTTGCAGTTCCTTGCTTCTACAATTAAATGGAATGACTTGTTTCAAAAGTCCCTCAATTTATGTTGTGGTTTGCCTCAGGCATCATAACAAGGTACATTAACCCACGGGAATGAGACTGGGGAATGTAGAAACAAGGAACTGCAGATGCTGGTTTACAAATAACCCACATGAGTGAGACTGGGATTTCTCTTTGCACTTGTTTCAACGTCACTGAAGACTGACAGTTAGACTGTTAAGTAATATTGTTCTTGCCTTGAGTCTATAATTAGTGGCCTAAAGCCTGCTTGCTATACCTAGTGGCCAGGTACAGCAGGGAGTGAAGAAAGCGAAAGGCATGTTGGCCTTTATAACAAGAGGAATCGGATATAGGAGTAAATAGGTCCTTCTGCAGTTGTACAGGGCCCTCGTGAGACCACACCTGAAGTATTGTGTGCAGTTTTGGTCCCCTAATTTGAGGAAGGACATTCTTGCTATTGAGGGAGTGCAGTGTAGGTTTACAAGGATAATTCCTGGGATGGCGTGACTGTCATATGCTGAGAGAATACATAGGAGGTGCAGGAGTAGGCTGGGCTTGTAACTCTGGAGTTTAGAGGGATGAGAGTGGATCTCATTGAAACATATAAGATTGTTAAGGGCTTGGACACACTAGAGGCAGAAAACATGTTCCCGATGTTGGGGGAGTCCAGAACCAGGGGCTACAGTTTAAGAATAAGGAATAAGCCATTTAGAACAGAGACGAGGAAACACTTTTTCTCACAGAGAGTGGTGAGTCTGTGGAATTCTCTGCGGTGGAGGCAGGTTCTCTGGATGCTTTCAAGAGAGAGCTAAATAGGGCTCTTAAAAATAGCGGAGTCAGGGGATATGGGGAGAATGCAGGAACGGGGTACTGATTGTGGATGATCAGCCATGATCACATTGAATGGCGGTGCTGGCTCGAAGGGCCAAATGGCCTACTCCTGCACCTATTGTCTATTGTCTATTGTCTGAACTCAAGTTGCTATATTTTGGTGGAGGGCTTTCATTCATATTTCGCTAAATGGATTAAATCAATTACTTTTAATGCTTGGATTACCTCTCAATGGGAATTGGTGAAAGGGTATATACAGAAAGGAAAAAAGCAGAAAGGACAAAAAGAAAGCAGAGTGCATGATAAGAGGAAATATTTATGGAGGGACAATGGGAGACAGTGAAAGGGAATGAGTAAAACTGAGGAGAAAATGTTCGGAGGAGAAAAGGATAGGGGAAATCAATTGCAACAAAATGGGACAGCAGATGCTGCTTTAACCCAAGATAGACACAAAAGCTGGAGTAACTCAGTGGGTCAGGCAGCATCTCTGGGAAATAGGAACATTCACATTTTGGAACCTTCTCTGACCCAAAACGTCACCTATAACTTTTCTCCAGAGGTGCTTCCTGACCCAATGAGTTACTCCAGCATTCCGTGTCTATCTTTGCAACAAAATGGGAGGTACATCTTGCAGGAAGTAAATGAATGTCAAGACCTTGGAAATTATATTTTGCTGAGGAATTGAGAGAAACTGGAAGCATTCTGTTGCTCTGGAGGAGGACAATGGTAAAATAGAAGCGAGCTGTTGGATCAGAGAATGCTGGCACTAGCAGAGAAAGTATGAGCAGAGAGTGTGACAACAATATTCGTCGGGGAGAGGGAAGAAAAACAATTTACTTTTAGTGAGACTGGAAGAATGTTGATCCAATGGAGTAGAATCAGAGTGATATGGGGGAGTGACTAGAGAAAAGATCACTAGTCTGAACTAAGATGATTGCAAAAGAGTGTATCTCTGTGAAAGGACACAATCGGAGTATTCTAATCGGAGGGAGTAATGATGAAATTTCAAAAGGATTAACTAACCAAGATAAATGCAAAGATCCAATGGCCTTTCTTCCATTCAATGTAGGATGATAATATGGATGCCTGGAGTAAGTGTTAAAGATATATATGCAATGACAACCTTATGGTAGCCTGCTTCCAGCAGCACGTTGGTCTGGGAGCAGCTTCGCAGATGGACTCAGAGGTCAGCATTGAGTCCGGACCCGGGGCACGGGCGTTGGTGACTGGGAGGAAGAGGCGTAGTGGAGCCGCTACTGGGCTTGGAACATAGAGTCGGTTGCGGGAGGTGCCTTGGCTACGAGAAGTGAGAGGGTCGAAGTGTCCATGGAGCAGCCAGGGGGCTGCATGTATCAGGCGCTGCTGGAGGCCTCACAGAGGCTACAGATTGGACATGGCCTGCAGCCATACAGAGCAGCAGTGGAGGACATCGACAGCATGGCCAGGCCAGACCAACCCTGCAACACTGACCCAGTGCTGCTGCCAGGCCAACAGGCCTTCAAGGCCGAGATAAGAGTCTGAACTCTAACATACCTGAAACTTGAATGGCACAACTGGGCAGCAGAATGTGGCGACTCTTCATTTGCTGCCTCGGTGAAGTCTACTATTCCTACAATACAATTGTTGTACTTTAGTACTTATTTATTATTGTGCTTATGTACAGTATGATTTTGCTGAATTATATGTAAAACAAAGATTTTCACTGCATCTAGGTACGTGACAACAAAGTACCATTGAATTCACCATTAAACTACAAATGTATACGATCTGACAACTCCATAATGTCTTTAAGGAATTAAAAACACATGTTCTGTGGAAGGATTATTTGTGTTTCTACATTAACAAGCAAATTTGACAAAGTTTCACATGAACACCTGTTTCATAAGCACATTATTTCTCTCATTTAAATGCTATGATTGTTTGCTTATTTCCATTCCAACGGATTTCAATTACCCCTTACTTCAAACATCAGAAATCATTAGCTGTTGTGGAAAGGGGAAGGCAAGGAGACTCACACACATACATGGGCACTGAGAATAAAATGACAAAAGATTAACCATCTGTACATGTCAAGAAAATGAACAGGTCAAGGGATATGGGGAGAAGGCAGGAACAGGGTACTGATTGGGGATGATCAGCCATGATCACATTGAATGGCTCGAAGGGCCAAATGGCCTACTCCTTCACCTATTGTCTATTGTCTATTGTCTATTGTAAGGGAAGGAAGAAAATTAGCTGCGGCTACAAATGGATTGATGGATATGCATTGACACGTATGTAAAAGGATAGATAGGAAGAGAGAGAGAGAGAGACAGTTTAGTTTAGCTTAGATACAGCATGGAAACAGGCCCATCAGCCCACTGAGCCCATGCCGACCATTGATCACCCGTTCGCACTAGTTCTATGTTATCTCATCCCTACACGCCAGGGGCAATTTACAGAGCACTACCACAGACACAAAGGCACAATGAAAACTAGAAAATGAAGCGACTGTTACTAAATATAGTGGCGAGAATTATAGCTAAACACTGGGAAAGGCAGTCAGGCCAATTTACTGTGCACATAAACACTGTGTGTTTTACCAATTTTACCAATTTACCAGCACATTTTACCAATTTACTAACACAAACAAAGCAGAAATCAGTTGAACATGAAAATGAACGACTTCAAAATATCTTTCTAGTTTTTAAGCTTACTTTGTTACAATTAATTAAAGTTTATGTCAACCATTTTAATAAACCACATATTTGGAAAAATATGAAATACTATAAGACTTTCTAAGGACATTATCAATACAATTATTTACAACAAAATAATTAGAAAGTAGAATAACATTCCAATTTACATTTATATGGAGCACACTAAGTCTAATGACTTCATAATTGAGGAATATGATGCTGTAAATCCATGCTAGGAATTTATACAATCTCCTCAAAAAGGATTAAGCCTGTTTAATTACTGGACACGTATATAGATAGCAAAGGTTTGGAGGGATATGGGCCAAAAACGAACAGGTGGGACTAGTCGAGATGCAGCATGGGCAAGTAGGGTCAAAGAGCTTGTTTCCATTCTGTAAGACTTTACAACCTATTACTCTAGAGTCATACAGCATGGAAACCGGCCCTTCAGCCCAACCTGCCCATGCCGATCAAAATGCCCCATCTAGACTAGTCCCACCTGACTGTGTATGGCCCATATCCTTCTAAACCTTTCCTATCCGCATACTTGTCCAAATGTCTTTTAAATCATGAGAGGATCAAGACAGACAAGAAAGGAGAACTTTAATAACATGGTGCACTGAAAGCTGCTGTCTGATTTATGTGCGGGTTAGGATACTGCCGTTTGCATCATTAGTGAACAAACAATCACAAATTATCCTGCAACGGGGAGTGGAATTAAAATAGTAGATTTCCAAAGGAAAGGAATTATGATTTTGAGCGCAATAAATAATATGTAACAAGGTAACAAACAATTTCAAATTAATACTAATATTAAAATATTTTAGCACTGTGAAATACATATTAAAATCTTTCTTGGTAAGTGTGGAGACGTTAGCTCCACATGCAACCTTTTCATTGCAGACTTCTGTAGATTGGCTATAGCATGTTAGCCAATTAGAATGCTTAGTAATTATAGCCCTGCCTAATTATAACATTCATAGTGTAAAGGGCCTGTCCCACCAGCATGCGAGTGCATGCGGCGAGTGCGACCAAACGTGGTGGCTTGAGCTGTACAGCCTCGCGGGGCCGGTTCCAATTCGAAACGCAGAGGCGTATGGAGTTGTACGGGGCAGGTCCCGACATCATACTCACCATCGCCACGTGCCAGGCATACGCCGTCAAGACGCTGCGTACGGCATCCAGACACAACGTACGGCATCATGACGCTGCATACGATGTTGAGACATTGTGTACGGCCTCAATGCGGCTGCGGGCCTGTCGGCCGTTGCCTCGCGGGATTTTGAACAATGTCAGTTTTTCGGAGCCCCGCGCGATGTCGGGACCAGCTCCGCACAACTCCATACGCCTCCAGTGATCAAAGTGGGACCGGCCACGCGAGGCCATACGGCTCAAGCGACCACGTTAGGTCGCGCTCGCCAAATGCAGTCGCATGCAGGCCCTTATGATCCTACCCACTGTCTAATAGTTAGAGTAGCAGTGTGAACGTGTGATGATCTGCTTAGTAGTTAACAACCTGAACAATAAAGATGCTTGTGCTTCAACCTGTGTGAGTCTGAGCTCTTTACATGGTGTCAGAAAATCGGGTCTACCCCGCGTCTGTTTACCGCATTTTTATTCGTTTACCAGTTTTTTATTTGCGTGTTTTTGTGATCTGAGGACATGGCTAACTCTTGTCGAAAGCCTAGCCCGCTCGTGATTGATTCTCATATCGCCGAGCGATGACGAATGTTTGAGAAGGACTACTCTCATTATATCTGCAGCATTCACTGAAACGATCCTGACGATTTGAAGGCTTCGCTACCGTTGAATCTAGTGGGTCCGGAGGCTATGATCCGCACTGACTCGTTCGAATTTGCACCTGCTCAACTTGATGCGAATGGCCAGGTATTGGTGCCAGCTGAATCTATTGACAACTCTATGGTGTTGCTGAGGAAGTTCAGAGAACTGTGTGACCTGCCGTCTAACAGAATCCTTGAGAGGACAAGAATTTTTTGCTTGGATGCAACAGGCTGACAAGCCTGTGGAATGATTCATCAGCGATCTGAGACATATCAGCTCTCGAAGCAGATTTGGTGAGCTAACAAATGAGCTGGCTCGTGATAAAATTGTGGGAGGAATGAGTGACCCCAAGCTGCGAGCCGATCTGCTGCAGAATGCAGAACTGACTTTAGAGCAAGTGATACATGCTTGTCGAATGGCTGAGACTGTGGCACCAATGGCTGACTTACATATTAAATCTTTCTTGGTAAGTGTGGAGTTGTTAGCTCCACATGCAACCATTTCATTGTACAGTTGAATGTGAATTTGGCTAGTTATTCTCCGCAAAGATTTCTCAATGCGTCCAACAAAGTTCAGAACATGCCTAACGCGAGGTGCACAAACCGTAACTATTTCCACCCCAGGGGGCGCCAATTTTGTATAGTCCATGGGAAAGTATGTCATAATTGCAAGAAACTCAACCACTTTGCTAACTGTTGTCGATCCAGCGGGAGTACAGCTTCAAGGACGAAGCTGCACTTGATTCAACAAAACCCGTCTGATTCTGATTCCCGTGAACAAGACGAATCTTCCCATGGGAACGACTCCGATAACACAGATACTAAGTGTAGTACTTTCCCTAAACCTGCGCACCCACAGGCAAAGTGACTGATCCTGCTGTGACCATGATAATCAATAACAAACCCATGATCGCCAAAGTCGATACTGGCGCCAGGGTGAACGTCATGTCACTCAAAGTGTTCAACAAGATAAGAACCACTGAGCTCATGGAAAAAAGACTGCTCCACTCTACATACTTATGGAGGAGAAATTCTTCACTCGCTGGATAAAGCTGATTCAAATCTACCATCAATGAACAGACGAAGGACTTGGTATTTTACATCGTTCAGCCAAGTTCTGGAACCCTGCTAGGCATTGATGCATGCCATGACCTGGGTTTGGTCTATTTTGGGCGTGCTGTACACAAACTCTGTTTGGCAGAGGAACCAACCAGACAGATGCTATCCAGCTACAAAGACTTGTTTGACAACAAACTCGGCAAACTACCTACAATATACAAGATCATTGTTGATCAAACAGTCACCCCAATCGTTCGTGCCCCTCACCGCGTTCCACATAGTATGCGTGAGCAAATACACGATGAACTGAAACGTATGATCTCCATCGGAGTTCTTGCCGAAGTCAGCGAACCCTCTGACTGGGTCTCCACCATGGTTGTCACCACAAAGAAGGACAAGAAGGAGTTACGCATCTGCATCAATCCCAAAGATTTGAACACAGCAACACTACCCGATGAGGACCACCGAAGACGTAGCGGCACAACGGTGTTCTCAGTCTTGGATGCCAAAAACTCTTTCTGGCAAATCCCGTTAGACCGTGCCTCATCGGTGTTAACAACCTTTGCCGTTTCCTAAGAATGCACTTTGGCATCAACTCCGCCAGCAAAGTTTTCCAGCGTGCAATGGAACAGCTGTTTGCATAATTCCCCTACGTAAAGTACTGGACCGTGCCAGAGACATCAATTTAAAACTGAACCCTCTGAAGTGCATGTTCAGGGTTCCTGAAGTCACCCATGTAGGCCACCTGTTCACCAGCAATGGGCTAAAACCCGATCCGCTGAAGACTGCAGCAATCAATGAGCTGCCGGTACCAACTGACGTCACCAGCCTACAACGATTTCTAGGCATGGTCAACTACCTGGGAAAATGTATTCCCAATCTCAGCGAATTATCAGCCCCCCTGCATCAACTAACCCACAAGGACAACACCTGGTCCTGGTACCCAAACCACCAGCGAGCTTTCGAATCTTTAAAACTCCAGCTCGGCAGTGCTCCCCATCTGTCTTACTTCAATATCGACCTGCCAGTTACAAACACCTGCGATGCATCCCAGTATGGGCGTGGCGCAGCATGCCTGCAGACCTCTTTCAACCGCGATGTCATGCCGGTATCCTACGCTTCCCGAGCCCTGACAGATACCGAACTGCGCTATGCACAGATAGAAAAAGAACTGCTCGCCGTAGTTTTTGCCTGCTCCAAATTCAAAGACTTTATTTTCGGCAAAACTTTCACGGTAGAAACTGATCACGAGCCGTTGGTTACCATCCTGAGCAAGCCGATTCATGCAGCCCCAGCAAAGCTTCAACGCGTGATGATCATTAAAGGCGGCTGGCCAAACAAGTACTACAGGACGGTGTGATAGTGAAGGGTCACATGACGGTCATCCACCCCTCTCTGCGAAATGAGTATGAGGGGTTCCACGGTGGCCACCCAAGCGTTGAAGCCACCCTACAGCGCGCTAAAGAAATGATCTATTGGCCCGGATTGACCAAGTACATTCGGGGAAAAAACAGAATCATGCACATTCAGTCTGAAAGAAGGGTCTTGACCCGAAACATCGCGCATTGCTTCTCTCCAGAGATGCTGCCGGTCCCGCTGAGATACTCCAGCATTTTGTGTCCATCTCCAATTTTCTCGGCCCCGCTCTGGGAGTAGAAGTGGGGGCGGATCCGGACCGCAACGACGTGAGCCCCAGGTCGAGTTCGGCGATCGTTTGCCTGCTTCTGCTGCTGTTGCAGGCGACACACGCCAGGGCTTTGGGCCTGTCCCACTTTGGCCGTCAGTTACGCGACAGGCCGTTGGCGCGCCAAGATTTTGTTCGCTACAAAAATTTCGGAGCCCCGCACGATGTCGCGCACAACTACATACCCCTCCACGCTTCTCAATGGGTCCGGCCTCGCGCGGCCATACGGTGCCCGTGCGCCTCAACGCGACCACGAGGTCGCTTAATTTGTGTGCCAATGACACGTAAGTGGGACAGGCCCTTAAGATCCTACCCACTGTCTACCAGTTAGAGTAGCAGTGTGAACGTGTGATGATCTGCTTAGTGGTTAAGGACCTGAACAATAAAGATGCTTGTGCTTCAAACTGTGTGAGTCTGAGCTCTTTACAACTTCCAAAGGCTTCCTAAGCTTCAGAGGCATGTAAATATTAGCTAGGCTTTAAGCTTTCAATTACTACATATAATGAGATTAGAAGGAATATTTCTACTATGACTTTGAAATGGTTCTAAAACTCTAGTCAGTATTAGGTAAAGAAGCACAGCATTTCTCGTTTTATCAAGCTTCAATGCAAAGAAGCTTTAAATCTCACATCCAATTTGTACGAATAAACTGCCAATCAACGTTTCACCTCCTGCAATCAACCACAAAAAAATTAAAAGGATACTTCACCAAGCTGATTTAATTTCGTTTATTATTAGTTTAGTTTACTATTAGTTTAGTTTAGTTTTATTATTGTGACGTACATATTGTTTTTGTTATTTATTATTGTGATGTACAGTGAAAAGCATTTTGGTTGCGTGCTATCCAGTCAGCGAAAAAGCTATGATTACAATCAAGTTGTTCACTATGTACAGATGCAGGATAAAAAGAATTACGTACAGTGTTGGATAAAGTCCAGTGAAGTCTGATTAAAAATAGTCCAAGGGTCTACAATGAGGTAGATGGTAGGTCAGGACCGCTCTCTTGTTGGTGAGATTTTAAGATGTTAAGATTTCAATTGTTAGTTGGATCTACACAAGTAAGAAGCCAGGATAAGATAGGAGCATGTATGCATTCTTGTAAGTGTTCTCGGCCTCTACATTATGAATGTTTTAATCAGGGCTGTTGTTTAGTTAGACAATTATTAGGTTGGAGGTTTTAGCCCTACATCCCTTTTTAAAACCAAACAATGCTAATGCAACAGCAAATCAAAACTCATAAATCAGAATATAAGAAATAAAAAGTCGTATAGTTCCTTGTAACATACATTAACATCATGGCTGATCTTTTACCTGACACTACATTCCTGTATTAACATGGACAGCATGGTGGCACAGCAGTTGAGTTGCTGCCTAACAGTGCCAGAGACCTGGGTTCGATCCTGACAATAGGTGCTGAATATAAGGAATTTGTATGTTCTGCCTGTGACTGCATGGGTTTTTCCCGGGTGCTCCAGTTTCCTCCCGCACTCTAAAGATGTACAGGTTTGTAGATTAATTGCCTTTGATAAAGATTGCAAATTGTCCATAATGTGTAGGATAGTGCTAGTGTACGGGGATCACCAGTTGGTGCGGACTTAGTGGGTCGAAGGGCCTTTTTCCACGCTGTGTCTCTAAACTAAACTAAACACCATGCCCTTGCACCATATCTAAAAATCCATGAAGCTCTGTCTTAAATATACTCAGCAACTGAGACTGAGACTCCACCTCAGGTAGAGAATTCCAAAGATTCAGGGTGAAGAAATTTCTTCTCATTTCAGTCCTGAATGGTTGGTCCCTTATTTTCAGTCTGCGATTCCTCTTCAGACAGCGGAAACATCAACTCTGAATCCACCTTATTTATCTGAGAATTAAGTTTGTACATTTAAATGAGAATATCTCTCTTTAATCTGGTCAAGACCAATAGTGCTCTCTCTCAGATGGTACACACTGTTCTCAAAGGTTTATACAATCTCCATGTAAACATATATTACATCACATTGTCAAGTAACTATTTACATATTTAATTACGTATCATTCAAATATTTATATATACAGGAGCGCCATGAGTTATAAACAATCTGATCCACGGAAATATAACTTTATCCAAATTCCACATATTTTTAAGCATTTTTCATGCTGGGAATAAATGGTGTACAGTCATACAACACAGAAATAGCCCCATCGGCCCAACTTTCCCATGCCAACCTAGCATCATCTACTAGTCCCACCTACCCACGTTTGGCCCATATCCCTCTAAACCTTTCCTATCTAATTATTTTTTTATGCTGTCTTAGTATCTGCCTCAACTACCTCCTCTGGCAGCTAGTTCCATAAACCCACCAGCCCCTGAGTTAAAAAGCTATCCCTCAGGTTTGTATTAAATCTTGGCCCTCTCATCTTAAATAGTAATGACAATGTTTCATAATATTTGTTAAAGAATGGATACAGTGTATATTTCAGTACAATTAATTATGGGTACGATTAGTGCATATATTCAATAAAATGAAAGAATTACAGCAAGTGTATGTAAGGCACCGCAATGTGGGTTACTATAGTAAACGGAGATTTCTAACTTGTGAAAACAGACAGTTCCCAAGAACAGAACCCTTACTGAACCTGTGAAATGACTGTAAATGCTGTCAGTTGACAGCTATAAGTTTAATCGATCTACAGATTTCCTTAACTGCTGAGACCATTAAATGTTTGGCTGCTCCAAACTCCGTTGCGTCCACAATTAGCAACCTATCAGCATTTATAGATGGAGAATTCCTCCAGATGGAGTGTGGGGTGGGCCTATGCATAAATGACAACTTCTGGACCAGTTGGATATTTGCCCAGTAACTGGCACTTCAATGGCTTTATGGTGTAAGCAGAACATTGAATCTTCTCATCGGATGTTGTGGAAGCATGCCGGTATGTCATATTGCATTGGCTTAGAGGATTGTAACAAACTGTTCTGCACCTAAACTGTATTTATCTAGACATCATGCAGGCAGAACTCCAGCGCGTCCGGTTCCTTGTCCAAGCTGTCTACGATGCCCTACCAAGTCCAGCAAACCTCCACATCTGGGGCAAGAGCTAGACATCTTCCTGCCCACTTCGCTCTGGAAGAGGGTCATTAGAACATTCCGCAGCAGCTGCCCAAAGTCTCTTGGGGAAGGTAGCTATCAGTGGCGGCATGGCCAGGTGCTCAAGGTGGTTGCTGAGAGCATAGCCACTGCCATCGGTAACAGCAAACACCACCACGCCCCAAAGAAATCAATCACTTTTGTCAAAGCTGGAGAGAAGCCCCGGCCACAACCACAAACAAGGACGGGCCTCCTCTACACAGCCACTGACTGGTAGTTGCACAAACAGCTGAAATTTCCACAGCACATCACAGCAACATCACTCCGGCCAGACATGATCATCACCTCCGAAGTGACAAAACAGCTGATCATTGTGGAGCTGACAGTGCCCTGAGAAGAGCGTATTGAAGAGGCTAATGAGAGGAAGCGCGCAAAGTACCAGGAACTGGTGGAGATGTGCCAGGACAGAGGCTGGAAGACATACTATGCGCCCATAGAGGTGGGCTGTAGAGGCTTTGCAGGACGCTCACTCTGCAAAGTCCTCAACCAGTTGGGCATTACGGGGCTGGCAAAGAAGAGGGCCATTCAATCCGCAAGCGAAGCCGCAGAGAAAGCCACTAGGTTGCTTTGGATTAAGAGGGCTGATCCGTGGGTGGTTGCTGCTGGGACGCAAGTCGGGGCTTGATCAACCCCGGCTGGGTCGCCTGGGCGAGGGTGTCTGATGTTGTGAGACCCGAAACACCCGATGACCCCAGGTCACATCACTGAGGATGCGTCCCAGCGCATCTAGAAGATGTATCTTTCACACAGACAGTTGCCAAATGGCAGTCCATTTGGAAGGCTTTTTCTTAGACTTCAGAAAGACAGCAGAGAAACAGGCCCTTTGGCCCATCGAATCCGCATCAGCCAGCGGTCCCTGCACACTTGCACAATCCTACACTCTCAGGACAATTTTTTTAACTGTAGCCAATTAGCCTACAAACCTGTACGTCTTTGGATTGTGGGTAGAAATCAGAGCACCCGGAGAAAACCCACAGGGAAAACATACAAACTCCGTACAGACAGTGCCTGTCGTCACGATTAAACCCAGGTCTGTAGGTTGGTGTAAGGCACCAACCCTACCGCTACGCCACTGGGGCATATGTAGATAAAACTAATCTCAGAGCTTTAATGGCTGGTTGAGTTGAAGCCCAAAGCAACAGTTCCAGACATTTTAAGTGTCTATCACTTAAAGACCGAGCAAAAGATCATAGTCTATGTCCAGCCTGTTGGATGGGATGAGCAGTGAGAGTCTGTGGGCTTGTAATGGATGTTTGCGCCAAGCCTATCTCATGTAATAGTGACAGAGAGACATTTAGACAGGTACATGAATAGGAAAGGTTCCGAGGGATATGGGCCAAATGTGGGTGAATAGGACAAGACCAACTATAAAACCTGGTTGGCATGGACTAGTTGCTTCAACACTATTTTGATAGAAAATTCTGGGCATTCAGTCTTTCCACCAGCCTTTGAATTCAACTGATCATCTAATGGGATTTCGTCAGCTCCAACAAAGGTCCCCTTTCGTGCATTTTAAAGAGATTGCTGCATTCCCAACTCCCTATTTTACTGTTACCTCCATACTAATGACTCCCTGTCCTATGGCACTTTCGCATGCAATCACAGGAGAAGCAACGCATGTCCTTTCATCTTTTCACTTCCCACCATCTAGGGACCTGGGGACTGAGGATGGTGGGTGTATGGAACAAGCTAGCAGAGGAGGTAGTTGAGGCAGGTGCTATCGCAACAGTTGCAAGACATTTTGATACATGGACAGGAAAGGTGTAGGGGGATGTGGGCCTAACGCGGGAGGGTGGGACTATTGTAGATGGGCCACCTTGTTTGGTATGGGCAAATTGGGCCGAAGGGCCCGTTTCCGTGCTGAATGGCTCTATGACTCTATGATCCAAACAGCTTCTCCCGGTGCAGCAGGTGATTCAGATGCCCTTCTTCCACTGTCGTGGACTGCCGTAAGGGCCTGTCCCACTTAGGCGACCCTTTAGGCGACTGCCAGGGACTAGTTTTAATTCACCTTCGACACCTGGCGACAACCTATGACAGCACCTATGACAACCTACGACAACACCTACGTCAACCTACGACAGCAAAAATTGTCGCTGAAAAAATTTTCAACATGTTGAAACATTTTCGCAGTCGCCTAAAAAATCGTCTAAGTGGGACAGGCCCTTTAGTGTTCACAAAGTGCTCTCCTCTACAGTGAAGAAACCAAATGACCAATCACTTTGCACAGCATCTGCATTCAGTTTGCAGGAGTGACTCCGAGCTTCTAATTGCTAAATACTTTAATTCACCATTCCACTCTCAAGGGCCTGTCCCACTTGGGCGTGATTTGTGCATAATTTACACGACATCATTTACGCGTCATGACATGCACGCGATGCGCGCACGGTGCACATTACGCACGCTTGGTGCGTGGTGACGTCGGCAGTGACGCGCGGTTGCGCGCGGCGCCCCAGGATTTTGGGATGTACAAAATCTTTGCGCATCATCTGCGTGATGTGCAAATGACGCCCAAGTGGGACAGGCCCTTCACTCTGACCTTTTTCCTGACCTCCTGCACTATTACAGTGAAGACCAACACATGCTTGAGAAACAAAACTTCTGGGTACATTCCAGCCTTCAATACTGACTTCACCAACTTGAGGTAACCCACTCAGCCCGTCTCAGAACTCCCCACTTTGCCTGTCTTCATTGTGGTTCAGTACTTTCTTTTCTGGCATGTCACGAGGCCTTGTGATTAGTGATGCATTACACAAAGAAGTAAAACCTGAGGCTAACTGCTATTTAAAGTGCTACAAACTGTTCCGTTTTGACTCCCATTTGCTCCCCTTGTTCTTCCCATCCCGTCCCCACCTTTACAGCTACAGATCCACCACCAATTTCCCGGCAACTGATGGTCCGGCACCTCCTTTAAACTGGACAAAATTAGAAGAGCACACTTGAATTCCCTTTGAACCCCCCCCCAGACATTTTCTGCTTTTATTTCAGGCTTCCATCACCTGCAGTTTGTTTGATTTCCACTAAATTAATACCATGGATATGGCTTTAGATGTAACCTGTTGTTGTATTGACCAGGGCAGCAAATTGAAATTGACATTAATGCACCTTGTTAACCTATCTCTTTCTGCCAACTAACTAATGACCCTTAAATATAATGACGTGTTTCACTCCATTTCTTTTCGGTATTTGACAACCTTAAAAAAATATTTGCTTCAAAGTACAAATGGGCAGGAATAATTGGCTTCATGATTGACAAGCATGGCTGATGTTTCAGCCTCAATTTTAACTCCAGGTAAGACTGCAGTTAATATAATTGGCAGCTGGGCTCTGGACATCTTGGTATAATCAGCAATTCTAACACTTCTTAAGGTAAAACAAAAGTGCTGTGTTCGACCAGTACCAGAGCTGGATATTTTGTTACAATAGATGCTAAATCTCGGCATAGAACATTCAAAACCAATTTCCTGATAATACCTGATTTTTCAGTCAGTGTAAGGGTAATAAATTATGTACTCCTGAGAAGCTAATACATTGCATGGTAAACATTTTAATTTTCCTATTGTTTCCATTTATTTTACCTACAAATCACATACCCTTTCTCAACTGGATAGGAACAAACTGCCCAACTCTTCTAATGGCTCTGTTTACATAATTAGAGCACACATGCAATATATCCAGATCAGTCTTTTTCAGCATTGAAAGTCATTTTCTTAATTATCACGTGTGTCGTTGTAACTTTGCTTTTGCACATATTCCTTTTTTCCAAGGCAACTCTCAGTAACCTTTTGAGGCACAGGCCAATTTTCCCTAATAGCCTAAAAAAGATGCCAGTTTCTAAAGAGAGAACAATCTGACAGAATTTACTTCCAAGTCATGACTGAGGAATTGAAACAATTCACTGCCTCAGAGGTTGCATGCATGTCAGCCTTCTGCATATTTCATCACTCCTGCCGTCCACTTCATCAACTATTCCATCAGAGCCTAAACAATAATTCAAGCAGAGTAAACAGAGATCGCTAAGTGACAACTTCCTGAGTTCATTGTTTGCAGCAGAATTGCAATCTTGCTCTTTTACTCTTGAGTTTATATTTTTTGTCAAAGAGAATGAACAATATTTCTTTGCATCTAAAATCTTTGAACCTAAGTAACGGAATAACAAGAAACAGTGCAATCAAAAAGTCTATGTTCCTATGTTACTCAGGTCCAGGCCAGAGACGCAATAGTGGTATTGTCAGAAAAGCAGCAAAGCTTTCAAAGGTTAAGGAGGGTGTATGCTGAACATATACCAGCAAAAATCCTCTTAATGTACCCACAACTTCACTTCTATTCCCGTAGAGCAATTGTGTATAATTTGGAATATTGTCCTTGCCCCGAGTTTCCACTCTCCCTCACTCCCTCACCCCCTCCCCACCACCCCCCAACCTCTATCTTTCAGTCTGAAGAAGGGTTCTGACCCAAAACGTCACCTATTCCTTTACTGGAGAGATACTGCCTGATGCTGGGTTGCTCCAGTATTTTGTGTCCTTGCATTTCAGGTCTTACCAATCAGAGACTAAATCCATGCCAAAGATAGACACAAAGTGCTGGAGTAACTGAGCAGATCAGGCAGCATCTCTGGAGAAAATAGATAGGCATTTGGATCATGTCTGAAGAAGGGTTCTTTTTTTTTCTTTAATTTATTTTTTAAATTTTAAAATACAACTTAGGAGATGGGTCCATAGGTAAGAAAACAAAACTATTCGTCTAGTCCTGGGTTCAAGCTTCCGTCGAGCCTCAGCGCTGGCCCATTCTACCCCTTCAAATAATCTATGAACGGGGACCATATTCTAATAAATAATTCAGGTTTGTCAATTAAGACAAATCTAATTTTTTCCAGATTTAAGGTCTCCGACATCTCCATAATCCACATTTTAATTGTAGGGGATGCAACGTTTTTCCAAAATTTTAATATTAGTTTTTTCCCAGTTATTATACTATAATCCATGAAATTTCTTTGGTTTATTGTCAGTTTTAGGTATTGTTCAGATATGCCCAATATTATTAATTTAGGATCGGGATCCAGTTGAATATTAACCACTACGGAAATAATTTTAAAAATATCCACCCTGAAGAAGGGTTCAAAGTATTAACCACTATGTTTCAGTCTGAAGAAGGGTTCTGACCTGAAACTTCATCTATCCATTTTATCTAGAGATACTTCCTGACCTGCTGAGTTACTCAGCATTTGGTATAACTCATCTTTGGTATAAATCAGCATCTACAGTTCATTTTTATTACTAAATCCAGGCCCTTCTTATTATGAATTTGAGGAATCCAAAAGCAAAATAACATTAAGGTTGTGGTTTATTTTTTATTTCATATCCCTACGATCAATAAAGTATTTCCGATTAAGGTTTTAAGGAAGAATGATTTGTAAGGAAAAGGCATAATCAAAATGGCAACCTCTAGAGTTGTGGTCACTATCAATCCCTGTTTAACGAGGACAGAGTGAACTAATGTTGCACCATTTGACAAGCACTCTCTTGTGCAGGTCACACAATTAAAAGCAAGATGATAGAAAAAATATGTTTAAAGATAAACATTCAAAATAGTTGACATGGATGTAAACGCTATGAACAGACAGTATTCATCTAAGTGGTAAGGATGTAATTATACCAGTGCCACCGTGTGCATAGAATTTACGACACTTTGTTCTGTCTTAGCCCTTGAAGTCCAGTTGGTTAAGGTTGGGGGGAAAGGGATAGTTTTTAACCTTTTCCCATTTGAGTAATAAACTGCTTTTCAGTCTGGGATTATTGATTGAAACATGCGGCATGGAAACAGGCCCTTCAGCCCATCGAGTTTATGCCAACCATCGATCACCCAATCACTCCACTTTCATAATCATTCCCTGCATGCTAGGGACAATTTACAGAGGCCAATTAACCTATAAACCCACATGCCTTGGTATGTGGAAGGAAACTGGAGCACCCTGGAGAAACCCATGCAGTCACAGGGAGAACATGCAAACCTCACACAGACAGCACCCAAGGTCAAGATTAAACCCGGTTCACTTGCACTGTGAGGCAGCAGCTCTACTGGCTGTGCCTCTATGCCACCCTTGATTACCTGAATAGAACTTTCCTTTATAACAGTTCAGTCGAGTCCTAATCAAATTCATTGATAAGGAAATGTTTTAAATCAACACCTACCCAGTACTTTTGAAGATATAAGTGATTATCTCCTTCCATAAGCTTCAGTTATTCAGATATGAAAGTTAGCCAGTACGGGCCAGTGCGGTATTCCAGGAAGAGATTGACTGTCACTGCGTTTGTAGTAATACTACTCCAGTGAGAAAGTTACAAAACAGTACCAGTAAAAAAAAAACTTAAGATACTTTTATTCCTGAAGTTACTTCTCACAAACGAATAGGTTTAGAGGGATATGGGCCAAACACAGGCAGGTGGGACTAGTGTAGATAGGACACGTTGGTCGGTGTGGGAAAGTTGGACTGATGGGCCTGTTTCCACACTGTATGTTTCTATACAATTAGCTTGGCAGATTTTTACCTGGATTGCATCCAATGGGAGGTAATGGGTCACCCACCTAGGGATGGATAGAATTGTAAAATTCTTTCTTTTAAAGACATTTTGAATCTCTCTGAATGTTTCAGCGACAATCAAAGACGCTTAGAAAAAGTAAAAGCATCGAAAAGCAATAACAGACATAAAACATTTGTATGAAGAAGGATCCCGACCCGAATCGTTCATGATACACTCTTGCATGGTATGATTGGCATGGAAAACACAACGACACTAAAGTTTCTCTCCATATGTCAGTACACAAGACAAGAATAAACTAATATCAACATGCATCGTTTTCACCCTGGTACAGAACTCTCCAATGAACATTGGGCTGAATTTGCTTCATCCTCACTTACCTCCATGCGGAGGCATCTGTCTATGTATAGTCTGCTACCCACTGGTGATGTACTGATTGAAACTTCAGGATTTACAAATGCATGCATGGAAAGTTGTTGTCAATTGCTGTCATGCTGCCAACCGCACACAATCAAGGAATATGTCTTTTTTGTTTCACTTTTACATAAATATAGTGTACAATGAACAATTGTGTGAGACACTTCAATCACAATGATTCTTCCTGTTGAAGAAAGGAAATAATTTTTTTAGAGGTCAAAATAAACGTCAAAGGCTCCGTGCAGAATAATGCAAACGAGGTATTTGCCAGAAAGACAGAGGAGTCACTGGTGGGAATGAAGCAAAGCTGAGAAAGGTTAAGAAGGGTGTATGCCGAACAGCTAATGCTCTTGTAAATAGTTAAGTGCATTTGGAGAACTGCTATACCAGTGTGTCACATCTTGTGCACCACAACAAATTATAGCAATTATATGCTGTGGTCTGAAGAAGGGTTCTGACCCAAAGCATCACCTATTCCTTTTCTCCAAATATGTTGACTGATCCGCTGTGCTACCCCAGCATTTTGTGTCTATCTTTAATATAAACCAGCATCTGCAGTTCCTCCCTACACGTAGCAATTGTACTGCTAGATTTATGACATTATGCCAGTCATTCTCTGTGGTGCAATCTGAACAGCAACTTAGGATGTCAAGATTCTGTATCTGCCCTACTGCACAATTTAAAAGTGGGTGAAAAAAGACACAAAATGCTAGAGTAACTCAGTGGGTCAGGCACCACAGAAGATAGATAGGTGACGTTTTGGGCCAGGACCCCTCTTCAGAATTCGGTCTGGAATATGAAGAAATCAACAGGAATTAGAAGAGTCTTTAAAGGACTCCAGTCTGAAGAAGGGTCCCGACCCGAAACGTCACCTTCCTTTACTCTCCAGTGATGCTGCCTGACCAGGAGAGTTACTCCAGCACTTTGTGTCTTTTTTTTTGTAAACCAGCATCTGCAGTTTCTTGTTTCTACATTAGCAGCATAAAATATGCCTATTCTGCATCAGGAAAGACAAAGATGATAAACAACTAAAACAATCAATTCTGATCACATGAAATTACAAAAAGTGAAGAGGATTTCTGGGCAGAGTTCAGTGAGCCATTCACTCTTTTGGGAATTTAGTCAGTTCTTTGTTACTTTACACTTGATTTGCGACTTAATTGGTTTTACAGTAAATTTGTTTTGATTTGGAAAACCTTTCTTCCTGAGAAGATCAAGCAATTTTGCCAACTCTAAAGTATTAAATATCCTTTATGAGGCCAAAACATTGGCTACTGTTTGGAATTTATTGCAAAGAAGGTAACTTGCATTTAAATCATTTATCCTTTGCCTTTACCAATCCAGAATGTGGCTGCAGAGGAAACTATTCCCATTCAGGCCAAGTTTCTAACCAAAGCAAATCATTAAAATATTTATTCCACACCTTTCTCATGGATGAAGATCAATAAACTCCAAACCGTGCCAACATCCATGGCGGGTATGTGGGCAGTTAACTTTATATAAAACTTTTACAGACAAGCGAAAATGGGTTAGATTTCCGATCTATTCTAATCTCAATTTAGACTCCATAGAAATACTCCAAATTGTCCAAGTATTTCAACTTTTTGTCAGAATTTTGGTTTCTTTTCTCATTGTTCTATACCGTGGAAAGTACTTGTGTGATATGATATTTTGATTTGTCTGAACCAGGACGATCTTTAGATAAACACAAAGTGTTGGAGTAACTCAGCGGGTTAGGCAGCATCTCTGGAGAAAAAGGAAGGGTGACGTTTCGAGTCGGGACCCTTCTCCAGACCGGCTATTCCCTTTCTATGTTTGAATGACTGGGTGACAGTCATGGTATAAGGCACAAAGTACTTTGTACTCCTAGGAATACCTGAATTTCAAAGAGCAATTCCTTTGCACAAATCGCAGGCCTCAAAAGGATGGATAAAGGCTGGAATGAGAACAAGAGTCCTGTAGAATTCCAAGGCTAAAGGTAAAAGCCAGTTTTGTGAAGCTGATGTTACAATGACACAAAATAATTAAGGAGAACATCGATCTTCTGCAGTTGTCTCCGGCTCTGGTAAGACCACATCTGGAGTATTGTGTACAGTTTGGTCTCCTAATTTGAGGAAGGACATCCTTGTGGTTGAGGCAGTGCAGCGTAGGTTCATGAGATTGATCCCTGGGACTGTCATATGAGGAAAGATTGAAAAGACTAGGCTTGTAATCACTGGAGTTTAGAAGGATGAGGGGGATCTTATAGAAACATATAAAATTATAGAAGGACTGGATAAGCTAGATGCAGGAAAAATCTTCCCAATGTTGGGCGAGTCCAGAACCAGGGGCCACAATCTTAGAATAAAGGGGAGGTCATTTAAAACTGAGGTGAGAAAAAACTTTTTCACCCAGAGAGTTATGAATGTATGGAATTCCCTGCCACAGAGGGCAGCGGAGGCCAAATCACTGGATGGATTTAAGAGAGCGTTAGATAGAGCTCTAGGGGCTAGTGGAGTCAAGGGATATGAGAAGGCAGGCACGGGTTATTGATAGGGGACGATCAGCCATGATCACAATGAATGGCGTTGCTGGCTCGAAGGGCCGAATGGCCTCCTCCTGCGCCTATTTTCTATGTTTCTATGTTTCTATAGCATTAAATTAGTTTAGAGATACAGCATAGAAACAGGCCCTTCGACCAACTGGGCCCATGCTGACCCTCGATCACCCGTTCACAGTAGTTCTATGTTATCCCACTTTCTCCTCCACTCCCCACACACAAGGGCCAATTCACAAATGCCAATTAACCTACAATCCTGCACGTCTTTGGGATGTGGGAGAAAACTGAAGCACCCAGAGGGAAACCATGTGATCACAGAGGAAATGTGCAAACGCCACACAAACAGTACCCAAGTTCAGGAATGAAGCCAGATCTCTGGTGCTGTGAGGCAGTAGTTCCACCAACCGTGCCACCCTGCCGCCCTGTAATACTCTGGAATGTACAGCAAAATGGTTGGTATCTGGAAGAAATGTTAACAGTTCTATGTTGTATTTTTACCATTTATGTTTCAGGTTTTTGGCATTCCTGTACTTTTCAAAAACTTTTTAAAAGCTTTCTTTTTCTTTTTTTCTGGGCATTGAAGTGAAAATGAAACAAAACTCGGTTGGATACTCGGAGAAGTGCTGAAACTGCAATATTTTACGGTTTGCATAAAATACACAGCAGTCATGATTTTATCCAGATAGATTGATTAACATTGCAGTGTTTATTTTATGATTCAACTATTTATACAAGTTTTGAAAAGTGAGTTTTATTTGGAATTTCCTGCTTGAATTCTGTCTGATTGATTTAGATGACTATTTCACTGTGTTTACAATACACTGCATTTGCACCAAATGCCAGACACGACGGAAGGGGAAAGGCAAGACTTCGTCAACTCAATCCACTCAAGCTATCTATTATAAGAAAGTACAAAAAGCTGTAATATTACTTCAAAAGCTTAAGCAATGCTCAATAAAACGGTTTCTCCTGGTGATATGTGCAGTTGCGATTCATAACTCTAATCAGAAGCGGTACCAATGAGGCAATATCATGGTTTGATTTACCTGCATATTTCAGCATATGTTGTAAATCCATATTAAACAAACATGATGTTAGAGTGTACTAAAATTAAAAGTCATCTTAAATTACACAATTAAATCTAAACATGGTGGAAGGCAACTGAGCAGTCAGAAAGCAAAGAGCATATGCTTGCTTCAATTATTCCAACCACAGACTTAATAGAACTGAAATTGGAAATTTTGGCCAACTGGGCGTTTAGCTTTTATGGTCCATGTAGGTCTTACCACACCTCTTCCTCCATTAGCATATCAGTCCCATTATGTTATTCCAGCTTCCTTTTGAAAAGCCAATCTATGCACTTTATATATTATTCCTCACTCTTACCATTCTTTGAGTTTCTCGCAGAGTGTGGTGGATTGATGGAACGAGCTGCCAGAGGAGGTAGTTGAGGCAGGTACTATAACAACATTTAAAAAACACTAGGAAAGGTACGTGGGTAGGGCAGATTTAGAGGGATATGGGCCAAAAGCGAACAGGTGGGTCTCGTGTGGATGGGGCATCTTGGTTGGCATGGGCAATTTGGACTGGGGGGCTGGTTTCTGTGCTGTATAATTCTATAACTTTATGACTATGAAAACATTTCTCTTGAATTGTCAGCTGGATTTATTATTGACATATTTATGTCATTTAGTTCTGAATGTCTTCCAAGTGGAAATATCTTTTACAAAACACGGCAGTGTCAGCAATAATGACATAATTGTCCACACAAAGGAGACTGCTGCTACTAAACAGAAGGAGACTAGTGTTACTAGAAATATCTCGTCTTCTAGGTAAACCCAGACTTTTCCCGAACAATTTATTGTACCTGAATAATACATAAAGACCATTTAAAAATATATTTTGCAAACTGTGAAGAGGATAACAATTAAATTATATTTTTAATTATCATTTTATTAATAAGCTTCGGAGTCACGTGAGTGACTACGTGAAGAAGAGCCCGCCTCACGCTGGTAACGGCATGACGTCGACGCTGACGGCAGAAGGTGGAGCTGCAGTAAGGAGCAGCTCCTCGCAGCGGTCGGAACGGCCCGCAGGTAAGTGAAGTTACATCGGCGCGGGTTTTAGGTTACGCTGGATGTTCCAACAGCGAAACTAAAAGTAAAATTTAGACGCTAACGTGCTGATGAGCACAAGATAAAATTTTAACAAAATGGAGAAATCGGGAAGGAAGGCTTCGCGGGTGAAAAGAGCCTCCCGGGGTGAAAGTAAATATACGGGAAGCGAAGCTAGAGTGGACCCGGTTCCGATACCGTTGGCCACTGATTTACCCGATATAGAATTTCCAGATTCTCCGGAAATTATAACCACGGAGGAAAGTGTTCCTAAGAAATGCAAAAAGAAAACTGTGAGGCCCGTGGATTCTGATGATTCTGATTTTGAAAGACCTCCAGTTAATAAAACTATGTGGCTAAAAATGGAGCATATGGAGAAAGTTCTCCAAACTATTATGAGACAAGGGTCACAGTACCCTCATGAATCCCAGAAAATCCTGAGGGGTTTCAATATGATGAATATGGCTGTGGGCCCAAGTTGGGAATATGATACTCCAGACCCACGATTTGGGCTGGAAGAAGTCTCATGGGATAATATCCCGATGGAATTAGGGCTGCAGAAGGCAGACCCTGCTGAATTTGAAATGATTTTTGAAAGCACGCCACAAAGTAAAAGAAAAGGCTTGATCTGCCTGGGATAGCACAAAGTTTTGCTATACCTGAAGGAAGTGGTGAGGATATGGAAGAAAGCCTGGCTGCCAATATAAATTATATGGTATCTCACCAGCTTCATAGTACTGTGATGAATGAATTATCAGAATTATATAAAGCACCAGGCAATTGTGCCTCATTGGAAGTGCCTACGGTGAATCCGATGGTATGGGCATCTATGACTCCAAGTATGAGAGCCCAAGAAATGAAATTTCAAAAGGTGCTAAAATTATTTTCGGCTGCCATCACGGCATTTGGCAGGCAAATGGAGAAACTGGAAATGGACAAGATTCAAAGAGATACTTTGGGTTTAATGTGCAATTCGTTTTATGAGATCAATTGCATGAGGAAAATGGGCGATTCGGCCCATATTTCACCCTAGATTTGCAAGCCTGTGTCAAGAAAGTGGAGTTCAAGCTCCTGGATATTTGTTTGGAGAAAATCTGCCGAAACAACTGAAGCAGTTGGATGAAGAAGCTAAATATTTTAGCACTATTAAGCCTTTTGTCTTTGGACAAAGGAAAGGGTTTTTCGGCCCGAAGGAGTTTTGATTTTCGTTATAGAGGCAGAAATTTGTCACGAAGGTATTATCGTGCTACACAGGCCACTGCTTCCCTGCATTCGGGAAAGAGGAGACCATCACGCTCCTATGGAGAGGTATTAAAGACTTCTATCCTTAAAGAAACTGTGGATAAATCTCCAGTTGGAGGGAGATTGCAAAAATTTTATAATGCCTGGCTTAATATTACTTCTGATCGGTTTATATTACAAGCAGTTTCAGGAGCTATTATTATTTTTAAAGAAGGGGTCAATCCTCCTGTACAGAATAAACCTGCTTATGCTTATGTGTTTTCTCCAGAAGAAAGAATGGAGATTGATGTGGAAATTGGCAAATTATCCGAAAAAGGGGTAATTGAAAATACTTATGAACATAAGCATCAATTTGTCTCTAATATATTTCGCAGAGATAAGAAAGATGGTGGTTGTAGAATTATTCTAGACCTTACAGATCTAAATAAGTTTGTAGAATACAAACGTTTTAAGATGGAGACATTTAAAACTGCAAAATATTTGATTTCAGCAGGTTCTATATGGCTAAGATTGATTTAAAAGACGCCTATTATTCTGTACCAATTCATCATCTTTTTCGGAGATACTTAAAGTTTTATTGGCAGGGGCAATTATGGCAGTTCAAAAGCTTTACCAAATGGATTAAGTTCAGCTCCTAGACTCTTTACAAAAACTGTTGAAACCAGTTTTAGCTCAATTAAGAGCACAGAAACACATTGTAATGGCTTATCTGGATGACATTCTGATTGTTTAATGATAGTCAAGAGTCAGCTGAGCACTCAATTTCAGTTACTAAAGCTTTGTTTAAAGAGCTTGGATTCTTAATTCATCCAATTAAATCCCAGCTGCAGCCAGTTCAATCAATTGATTTTCTGGGGTTTGTAATTAACTCAGTAACTATGTTAGTTACGTTGCCAGCAAAGAAGACAAATGATATTTTGCAAATGTGTAATTATCTCATTCACAAACCTTATCCCTCCATCCGAGAAGTGGCAAAAGTCATTGGTACATTAGTGGCAGCTTTTCCGCAGTGGAGTTTGGGCCATTACATTATCAAAATCTTCAAAGGGGACAAAGTAAGGGCTCTTAAAGATAAGGCAGGTCACTTTGACAGACCTATGCAATTAACAAAGGAAGCAGTATTGGAATTGCAATGGTGGGTTGAAAATGTCCCACAAGCTGCTAAAAAGATCATGATTAAACAGCCTGAAATGGTTTTGCAAACAGATGCTAGTGCTCTCGGATGGGGGGCCACAGATTTATCTACCAGTTGTGGAGGTAGATGGAAAACTGAAGAGCAAGTGTTTTGCTCCAACAGTATGGTATTAACTAATTTGGAGTTATTGGGGCCTTTTATGGGCTTAAAGCATATTGTTCTGCTAAACAATGTCTGCATGTATTAATACAATTAGACAATAAAACGGCTGTGGTTTACATTAATCACATGGGGGGAGTTAGATCAGTATCATGTGATTGTCTGGTCAATGAGATATGGCAATGGTGTATTGATCGGCAGATATGGATTTCAGCAAGCTATATTCCAGGTAAAGACAATGTGGTAGCAGATGGAAGGTCCAGGATTTTTAAAGATAATACGGAATGGATGCTTAAAGCCAGCAATATTTAAGAATATTGTTAAACAATTTGGCTTGCCAGAAATTGATTTGTTTGCATCCAGGCTTAATCATCAATTGCCTCATTATGTGTCTTGGGAACATGATCCGGACGCAGTTGCAGTAGATGCATTTTCATTACACTGGGGAAAAATGTTCTTTTATGCTTTTCCACCATTTGCTCTGATCCAGAGATGTTTGAAGAAAATAGAGCAAGATTCAGCTTCCGGATTGTTGGTAGTGCCAAATTGGCCAACTCAACCTTGGTTTCCCAGTTATGGTAAATATGATTAAAGAACCATATATGCAGATTCCTAACTGTAGTGATATCTTGACTAATCCAGTAACAAATCAAGGTTACCCATTATATGCATATATGAATTTGTTAATCTGCAGGTTTTGACCAGACCACTACAGGAACTGGGATTGTCGGACCCAAACTTTGACAGTTATTGGTGCATCATGGCGACATAGTACACAGAAACAATATATGACACATATTAAGAAATGGGAAGAATTTTGCACACAGTCAAATATTTCTGATGAATCTGTGAATGTTACTCATGTTTTGGAATTCCTTGCCAATTTGCACTTTGGGCAACATTTAGTTACAGTGCCATTAACACTGCACGTGTGCCTTGTCGTCCTATTTAGGACTTATGATTGGTGAGAAGTCAATTGGGTCGCATCCATTAATATCACGATTCATGAAAGGAATTTTTTCACATGAATCCGCCAAAACCTAGATATACAGAGATTTGGGATGTGAGCATAGTTCTTGCTCTACTTAGAGAATGGACGCCATTGAAGGGTTGACATTGGATAGGTTAACATTGAAATTGGTCATGTTAATGGCACTGGTCTCAGCCCAAAGAGTGCAAACTTTACAAATGTTGCGTTTAGACTGTATGCATGTGACTACAGATAATGTTGTATTCCTATGTTTACGATCTGATCAAACAAAGTAGATCAGGCAGATCTGGAACAAAGGTAACCTTTCAAGCTTTTCATGTTGAGCCTGCTTTGTGTGTGGTTAGACATTTGAACCAATATATTAAAATTACGGACACTTTTCGAGGAAACGAAAAGACATTGCTGCTTACGCACAAAAAGCCACACACAAAAGCTTCAGTTCAAACTATCTCAAAATGGTTGAAACAGGTGTTGGTTTTAGCGGGAGTAGACACTGATGTCTTCAATCTCACTCCACCAGGGCGGCAGCTACGTCCGCGGCGAAGGGGCGGGACGTACCTCTCGAGCATATTTTTAAAAATCGCAGGGTGGAGTAAAGAAGAAACTTTTTCAAAGTTCTACAACAAACCTGTTCACTACTATGACAAGCTTTGGACACGCGGGTGTTGGGAGCACTATAATCACCTGCTTTGTTTGCTATTAATTGCTATAATCAGTTGTGTAGTCACTGATATCTTTTGTCACTTGTAATCAAGTTTCCCTCAAATATAAGGAGGGTATTATATGGTCTTTCAACCATTAAAAAATTTAATTGTGAAAAAGATCTAACTTTTGTCTGCTTTCTCATGTATGTGTTTACTTAGCCGGACTGTCGTACGGATTAATTCTACGACATAAAAAACACACAGAAAGCTTTAAAACTCTTCACGTAGTCACTCACGTGACTCCGAAGTAAAATAGTAAGATTAAACGAGAACTCACCTGTTCGAAGTTTTGATCGTTATTTTACGAGGAGTTACGATGAGGATTACGTGCCCTCCACTCCCACCCTCGTAAAATAAATGATCAAATGGTGGTTCTAAGTCTTTTTATGAGCCTTACTATGTTACTCCGGCTTTGGTGTTCTGTGTTTTTCATGCCGTTGCTTTGAAGTATGCCGTTACCAGCGTGAGGCGGGCTCTTCTTCACGTAATCCCTCATCGTAAACTCCTCGTAAAATAACGATCAAACTTCGAACAGGTGAGTTCTCGTTTAATCTTAATTATCATTTTATTAATAAGCATTGGATGTGAAATATATTAATACTTTGTAACAGGAAAGATGATGTCTCTCTCATTGCAATTGGAGTAGAGTTTCAATTGTCTGTTTTGTATCCTGCTCTCTTCAGGGTTAGGCAGCTGTGGAAATATTTTCTAAAAATGTTTTCCATTTTATCTAGGCTTACTGCTTTTCTTTAGCCCTGAAAACCGTGTATTTTTACCACTATTTTTACCAACTGGTTGGGCCCTAGAAATCCAAGGTCCAAGAAATAATGTTACAGCTGGTAATATGCCCAACTAATCTGAAGATGATGATTCCATTGATCACACAGACCATCTGATTCCCACATACCTACCTAAAAGGACAATAGTTTCTGTATATCATAGATCAGAAGACCATATGAGCTAGGAGCAGAATTAGGTCATTCGGCCCATCAAATTTGCTTTGTCATTCGATCATGGCTGATCTATTTTCCCTCTCAAATCCATTCTCCTGCCTTCTCCCCGTAACCTTGGACACCCATACTAATCAAGAATCTGTCAATCTCTGCTTTATAAAAAGCCAATGGCATCCAGAGCCATCTGTGGCACTGCTCCACTGCACTTAGAAGATTGTAACTAGGCTGAAACATTCAGAAGCCAATTAACAGCAGACAATGTGAGTGAATGGCAGACAATGTGAAGTGAATAGAGTGCAGAATAATTGACATCAATAATCAGTTTCAACTTTTGCCTTGCCTCTGTCAATGGGAGTCTCAGAAAATGCACCTGGGTTAACATGCTCAGCTGCCTGACTGATTTACCTTCCCATTCTTCCTACTCCTCCTCTTTCTTTTATAGTTATATAAGATTGACATTGGAAAGTCTACTCTGTGAATTTCAGAACCTGGCTTATTAATTCCTGTTAATACTACACTTGCCATAGAAATGAAAGTTATGCTGTTTGACTGGGCATTGATTTTATAATGATCACCCTTAATTTGTATATCTCAATTGGCTTGAATGTTTCAGTCTCCAATCATGTTTATCCCGACAAGCTTCTGAAATATCAGACTTCTTCCAATTCCGACTTCTTACACATTCCTAATGGTAAACATGCCACCTCGGATAATTTCCCTTGGATAGTCGAATGCCACCTCGGATAGTTTCCCAGACTTTAAATTCTGGAATTCATTTCCTAAATCTTTTTCCTAATTTATTTTAGTTCCCTCTTTTCAATGTTCCTCAAATTCTACTCTTTAGGTCACAAATCATTTGCGTTTAATGATCTTTGAAGTGCTAGGATTTTTTAAATTATGTTGAAGATACTATATCAATGCAAGTTACTGTTATTTACTAATCAGCTATTTTTGAGCTGGTGCAGACATCAATGACTTAATGACATGCATTCTAATGAAAGGTGCACATCTTAAGACTGCAAAATCATCCAATTCTATCTCCACTATTGACATAAGGTTACCATTTGGAGGAAGAATGATTCATGTCTGCATCATGAAACACAATGGAACTCAGTGGGTCAGGCACCAACTGTGGTGGGAAATGGACAGATAACATTTTGGGACCAGTCGAGATGAAGGGCCCCAACCTGAACTGTCAACAAGTCTGAAGAAGGATCTCGACCCGAAACGTCGCCTATCTCCTTCGCTCCTTAGATGCTGCTGCACCCGCTGAGTTTCTCCAGCTTTTTGTGTACCCTGAACTGTCAACAGTTTTTTTTCCTCTAGTTTTTTGTTCCAAATTCCAACATCTGCAGTATGATGTGTCTCCACAATGGAATTTATGTTGTAATAATAGAAGATAAGAAATTAGAGCAGGAATAGGTCATCTTGCCCTTCAAATCTGCTCCACTATTTAGTAAGATCGTGGCTGATCTGATTTCTAGTTTACATGCTTGTTTCCATAATCCTTGGCTTCTCTTGCAACCATAAATCTGTCTCCACTCTGAATATATTCAAATTCCACATTTCTCAAAGTGGAGATCTCCAAAGATTCATGACCATTAGAGGATAGGAAGAAATTGCTTCCTATCACTCACTCAAATGGCTGAGACTGCGTTCCCATTCTATATTCCCTCAGCATCCTCTCATGCCAATCTCCCTCAGGTTCTCATATCAATAACGCAAATTCCAATGGGCTTAGTCTCACCCTGATTAACCTTTCCCTGTAAATCAACCCTTTATCCCTGGAATTAACCATGTGATCCTGCTCTGATAATTGTCTTTGTAATTATTTGATGAACCTGCAAGTTAATTTTCAATGACAGAGACAAAGTGCTGGAGTAACTCAGTTGGTCAGGCAGCATCTCTGGAAAAAATGGATAGTTAAAGTTTCGAGTAGGGACCCTTCTTCAGACCCTAATTGTAGTAGGGAGAGTGGGGACAAAAAAAAAACTGGAAGTGAAAAAAAAAAAAAAATCAAGGCCAGCAACAGATTAATTTAGGAAAGGAGGTGAGACTCTCCTAGTGGCAGCATGAAAGATGAAATGATAACAAGATTTTGCAGTCTGGAAGAAATGATGAAAGGAATTACGAGCGAATTGAAGAAAGTTCAAGACAAGCTGATTATGTTACAAGATGAATCTAGTGAACAGAAGGAACAAATTGATAACTTGCAAACCTTGGGCCAAGAAAGAGATTTGAAGATTGAATAACTGGAACGGAGAATTAATGAAAATGCTCGGGCACTCCAGCAATACAAGATTAAAAATATGGATCTGGAAAACAGAAGCCGTCGACTGAATTTGCGAATTGTTGGTTTGCCTGAAGGTCAAGAAGGGGATAATGTTATAAAATATGTCTCTAAAATGATAAAGAGGACTTTCAACACTGAGCAGTATGAAAATCTTCCAATTTTGGATAACGCACACAGGATCGGGAAGAAATCTGGTCTCCAAGATAAACTGAGACTTTTGATCGTTACACAAAAAGCTGGAGAAACTCAGCGGGTGCAGCAGCATCTAAGGAGAGAAGGAGATAGGCGACGTTTCGGGTCGAGACCCTTCTTTAGACTGGTCAGCGATCAGGAAAACGAGAGATATAGACGGTGATGTGGAGAGATAAAGAACAATGAATGAAAGACTTTTGATCATTCGCTTTCACTTCTTGCAGATGAAGAATGTCCTCCAAGCAGCAAAAAAGTTGGGCAAGGTTGAATATGAAGGATGTAAGTTTCGGTTTGTTCCTGATTACAGCCGTGAGCTTTTGGAATTGAGAAAGTCTTTCCATAATGTAATGTCTGAGTTGTTTAAGAAACAATTGCGCCCCGCCTTGCTTTATCCAGCTAGACTGCGTATACGACTCTTTAATGGTAACAATCGATTTTTTAACAATCCTCAAGATGCTTCCAGCTTTCTGGAGGCTTATGGGGGTGAAGCCGCGACGGGGAGCTACTGATAGTTGATTAAGTTGATTAAGATAGTTAGATTTATTGTTCCTATTTTGACAATATATCGTTTTGTAAATGATTAAGAATTTAATTGGATGAGTTGTTCTTTAATTACATTTTAGAATTTTAGTATCAACCAACAACTTTTACCTTCTGTAAGATACTGTTAATTTAATGTAATGGTATTATAAATTAATTTTAAAGATCTTCTTTGTTGGCTTTTCTATTTTTTAAATCAAAGGATTTTTTTCCCCTGTCTTTAGACAAACAAAGTGAATGCAGTTCTTGTTTTTCATATTTTTACCTTGGATAAGTAATATGAAGTAGCTCTTGTCTTCCACAGTTAACATGCACTTCTTAACCATAACATTAATTTTGTTTTGGCTATTGAGTGGTAAATATGCCTTATTTTTTCGTTGGGTGCTGTCATTAGGAGAGATGGGGGTAGGGAAGGGATTAGGTAGTGTACTGACTGTCTACTGGTCAGTTTCTGGCTTTGCATGGGTGGGGCGGGGGGATCTTTCGCTTCTAGCTTAGTTTTTTCTATCTGGGCAGAATTTGGACTACAAAAATGTCTGAAATGTCGTCACTTCTGGCTCCGCCTTAGATTCTTCTCCTTCCAGTATCATGAACTATTATGCTTTAAGAAATTAACCCTTTACATTCCACATGATTTTTACAAACAATATGGATAAAGTTATTAACTTTCTTTCATGGAATGTGAATGGTTTGAACCATCCCATGAAGAGGAAAACATTTTTTTAAGTTCTTCGTAGACTAAATGCTCAGATTATCTTTGTTCAGGAAACTCATGTAAGGAAAGACGACAATTAACGATTTTTTAAGTTTTGGAGAGGACAGCAGTTTCATTCAAATTCACAGGCTAAGGTGAAAGGAGTCTCTATTTTTATTGACTCCTCAATTTTGTTTGTTCATTATGAAACAATTTCTGATCCATACAGTAGATTTTTGATGATTACTGGTGTTCTTCATAACCAAAATGTTGTTTATGGTGAATTGATCACCCTGAGTTTTTTAAACAGTTAATCGCATCCTCTCCTAATTTAAATGAACATCTTTTAATAATGGGTGGAGATTTTAACTATTGTTTGAACCCCTCGTTGAACAGATCTGCATCTGATCATGTGCTTCCAAATAACTCAGCTTGTTCCATCAATTCTTTTTTACTTGCCTCTGGAATGTTAGAAGTCTGGAGATTCCTATGCCCAAATGACAAATAATTTTCTTTTTCCTCTCATGTATATCAGTTACTCTAGGATTGACTACTTGTTAATAGATTCTCGGCTAGTTTCATCGGTCACTGCGTGTGAGTACGATGCAATTGCTATTTCTGATCATGCACCATTGAAACTATCAATTAAACCACCTGATTCCTAGTTTAGTGCTAAACAATGGCGATTTAATACTGCTTTGCTTCAAAATCTAAATGTTGTTAATTTTATTAAAGATCAGATTGTTTTTTTCTTCTTAACAAATTCTACTGAAGAAATATCCTATGGTGTAGTCTGGGATGCTTTTAAGGCATATATTCGTGGACAAATTATTTCATACTCCGCGGGATTAAAAAAACAAACTCAAAATGAAATACGTATATTGACTGATGAGATTAAAGAAATTGATAAAAAAATAGTCAAAAGCTCCTAGTCTAGATCTCTATAAGAATAGAGTTGAACTTCAATTGAGACATGATTTGTTATTAGTATCACCGATTGAGAATCAGATACTTTAAACCAAAAGTCAATTTTATATACATGCCGATAAATCTGGTAAATTACTCGCCAATCAATTGAAAGCTGTGTCCGCCAAACGTCAGATTACTAAAGTGAGTAAACGGGATGGTACATTGACTGTAGGCAATGATGAAATTAATAAATCCTTTCAGGAATTTTATACCTCTCTATACCAATCAGAATTTCCTACTGATTCCAATATAATGCATGAGTTTTTAAAGAAAATGAACTTGCCAAATTTACCACATAATGAGTCTCTGTTCTTAGATGAACCCATCATGGAGGAAGAAATACAGAAAACAATCCTTTCGATTAATTCTAGTAAAGCTCCTGGTGTAGATGGGTTTACAGTGGAATTTTAAAAGTAGTTCTCAAGTTTACTGTCTCCCTAGCTATACAAGGTTTTTAAAGAAGCCTTTTTAATGAATAGATTACCACAATCCTTTTATGAAGCATCTATTTCTTTAATTCTTAAAATAGATAAAGTTCCTACTGAAGTGGCATCATACAGACCTACATCACTGTTAAATGTAGATTCCAAAATATTAGCTATGAGATTGGAAAATATTTTACCGCAAATTATTTCTGACGATCAGACAGGTTTTTATTAAAAATCGTTACTCATACTTTAACGTTAGGAGATTAATGAATATCGTATATACGGTGTCAAATAAAACTTCAGAATTGTCATTTTACTTGATATTGAGGAGGCGTTTGATAGAGTAGAATGGGAATACTTATTCAATGCACTTGAAAAATTTAAGATTGGTCCAAAATGTATTTCTTGCACCAAGCTGATATATCATATACCTCAGGCTTCTGTACTTCCCAATAATCAGAGATCCCCTTTTCTCAGGCGCTTTCAAGGTACTAGACAGGGCTGCCTTTAAGTCCTTTACTGTTTGATATCGCTTTGGAACCTTTGGCCACCACTATTAGGGAATCCCCTAATATTTTTGGTATTGTCCGTGGGAATAAGACACATAAGCTATCTCTTTATGCAGATGATCTGTTATTATACATCTCTAACCCTGAGAAATCTATTCCGACAATAGTAGCTCAACTTAATCAATTTAGTAGTTTTTCTGGTTATAAACTAAATCTTAGTAAGAGTGAGCTTTTTCCATGAAACAATCTAGTTTTGAATTATGGACAGTTTCCATTTAGATCGACATTTATTTATTTCCATTTAGATTGACTTAGATTTTCCTTATTTAGGCATTAAGATCACCAAGAAACACAAGGATTTATTTAAAGCCAATTTTACGCCTCTAATTGACCATATCAAACAACAGTTCACTAAATAGTCACCAATGTCCTTATCTTTAATAGGCCGAGTAAATGCTATTAAAATGTTAATCTTACCTAAAGTTTTGTATTTATTTTAGACAATACCAATTTTTATTGCTTAATCTTTCTTTGATATTATTGACTCCAAAATTTCTTCATAAATGGCAGAATAAAAATTCCAGACTGAGTAAAAAATACTTACAGAAATCAAAAAAAGACAGTGGTTTGGCACTGCCAAACCTTAGATTCTACTATTCGGCAGTTAATGCTCGCTACCTAACGTTTTGGACAAAAGATTTAGAAGATACCCAATGTCCAGGATGGATAGATCTTGAACGTGATTCTATGCAAGGGCTATCATTGGCTTCTATTCTAAGGGTCCATTACCTTGTACAATTACGAGATTGAATAAATATACGATTAACCAAATAATAAGACAAACAATCCGAATATGGTTTCAATTTCGTAAGTTTTTTGGATTGAATGATTTTATCTTATCGAGTCCTATCATATCTAATTTTTTCTTCCAACCTTCCAGCACTGATCAAGCCTTTCTGTTATGGAAGAGGAAGGGATCAGTAGCTTTTCGTGATTTGTTTTTGGATGGATGTTTTATGTTTTTGAACAACTCGCCAATGAATATAATCTACCTAACACATTTCTTTTGATATTTACAAATTAGACATTTTTTGAGGGCTACTCTACCCTTTTTTCTGTTACCACATCAAACCGAAATCTTGGAAAACATTTTACATTTGAACCCTTATATGAAGGGCTTAATAATGACTATTTATGAGTTGATTTTGAAATTAAAAAAAGATACATTTGATAAAATTAAGAATGACTGGGACAGAGAACTTCAAATTTCTATCTATAGAGAAATGGGAGAGGATTCTTCAATGAGTTAATACTTCCTCAATGTGTGCAAGACACGCTTTGATGCAATTCAAGGTGGTTCACAGAGCTCATATGTCAAAAGATGTTAGCTCGTTTTTATGGTCATATAAATCCTACTTGTGACAGATGTAATTCTGAAGTGGCCACATTGACTCATATGTTTTGTCCTGCCCACTTTTGGAAAAATATTGGAAATAAAATTTTGATACTATTTCTGTTGTTTTAGGTATTATAGAAACATAGAAACATAGAAAATAGGTGCAGGAGGAGGCCATTCGGCCCTTTGAGCCAGCACCGGAATTCATTGTGATCATGGCTGATCGTCGCCTATCAATAACCCGTGCCTGCCTTCTCCCCATATCCCTTGACTCCACTAGCCCCTAGAGCTCTATCTAACTCTCTCTTAAATCCATCCAGTGATTTGCCCTCCACTGCCCTCTGTGGCAGGGAATTCCATAAATTCACAACTCTCTGGGTGAAAATGTTTTTTCTCATCTCAGTCTTAAATGACCTCCCCTTTATTCTAAGACTGTGGCCCCTGGTTCTGGACTCGCCCGACATTGGGAACATTTTTCCTGCATCTAGCTTGTCCAGTCCTTTTATAATTTTATATGTTTCTATAAGATATCCTCTCATCCTTCAAATCACCAGTGAATACAAGCCTAGTCTTTTCAATCTTTCGTCATATGACAGTCCCGCCATCCCAGGGATCAATCTCGTGAGCCTACGCTGCACTGCCTCAATCACAAGGATGTCCTTCCTCAAATTAGGAGACCAGAACTGTACACAATACTCCAGATGTGGTCTCACCAGAGCCCTATACAACTGCAGAAGAATCTCTTTACTCCTATACTGAAATCCTCTTGTTATGAAGGCCAACATTCCATGAGCTTGCTTCACTGCCTGCTGTAACTGCAGGCCAACTCTCAGTGACCGGTGTACAAGGACACCCAGGTCTCCCTGTACCTCACTCTTACCTAACCTAACCCCATTGAGATAATAATCTGCTCCCTTGTTTTTTCCACCAAAGTGTATAACCTCACATTTATCTATACGATACTGCATCTGCCATGCATCTGCCCATTCACTCAACCTGTCCACCCTGCAACCTCCTAACATCCTCTTCACAGTTCACACTGCCAACCAGCTTTGTGTCATCCACAAACTTGCTAGTGTTGCTAGTCCTAATGCCCTCTTCCAAATCATTAGTATATATGGTAAACAGTTGCGGCCCCAACACCGAGCCTTGCGGCACTCCACTCACCACTGCCTGCCATTCTGAAAAGGACCCGTTCACTCCTACTCTTTGCCAACCAATTTTCTATCCATGTCAACACCCTATCCCCAATACCATGTGCTCTAATTTTAGTCACCAGTCTCCCATGTGGGACCTTATCAAAGGCTTTCTGTAAGTCTAGATATACTACATCCACTGGCACCCCTTCATCCATTTTACTTGTCACATCCTCAAAAAATTCCAGATTAGTCAAGCATAATCTCCCTTTCATAAATCCATGTTGACTTGGACTATTCCTTTTACTGCTATCCAAATGCCCCATAATTACCTCTTTAATAATTGACTCCAGCATCTTTCTCACCACCGGAGTCAGGCTAACTGGTCTGTAATTCCCCGTTTTCTCTCTCGCTCCTTTCTTGAAAAGTGGGATAACATTAGCTATCCTCCAATCCACAGGAACTGATCCTGAATCTATTGAACATTGGAAAATGATCACCAATGCGTCCACTATTTCTAGAGCCACCTCCCTGAGGACCTTGGGATGCAGACCATCAGTCCCAGGGGATTTATCATCCTTCAGTCCCATTAGCCCACCCAATACTATTTCCCGCCTGATGAAAATTTATGTCAGTTCCTCTACCCCCTTAGAATCTCTGACCTCTAGTACATCTGGGAGATTGTTTGTGACTTCCTTAGTGAAGACAGATCCGAAGTACCTATTCAACTCTTCTGCCATTTCCTTGTTGCCCAGAATAATTTCACCTGTGTCTGCATTTGTCTTTGCTACTCTTTTTCCCTTAACATATCTAAAAAAGGTTTTACTGTTCTTCTTTATATTCCTGGCCAGCTTCCCCTCGTACTTCATCTTTTCAGCCCATATTGCCCGTTTTGTTTCCTTCTGTTGTCCTATGAAAGTTTCCTCTGGCTTCCGGCTACTCTTTGCTGTGTTATACATCTTTTCTTTTAGTTTTATTCTACCTCTAACTTCTCTTGTCAGCCACGGTTGCCACCTACTCCCCTTAGAATATTTCTTCCTTTTTGGAATGAAATGATCCTGCATCTTCTGGATTATGCCCAGAAATTCCTGCCATTGCTGTTCCACTGTCATTCCTGCTAGGATCCCTTTCCAGTGTACCTTGGCCAGCTCCCCTCTCATGCCTTCATAGTCCCCTTTGTTCAACTGCATCACTGACACTTTCGATTTAACGTTCTCCTTCTCAAATTGCAGATTAAAACTAACCATATTATGATCACTACCTCCAAGCAGTTCCTTTACCTCAAGTTCTCTTATCATATCTGGTTCATTGGACAACACTAAATCCAGAATTGCCTTTTCTCTGGTCGGCTCCATTACAAGCTGCTCTAAGAATCCATCTCGGAGGCATTCTACAAACTCTCTTTCTTGGGGTCCTGAACCAACCTGATTTTCCCAGTCTACCTGCATATTGAAATCCCCCATCACCACAGTGGTATTGATTTACAACTTAATTCTATTACTGCAATTTTTGGGCTCCCAATGTTAGATTCTATTCATCTGTCCCGTTCCGCCCATCAGTTGATTGCTTTTACCACATTAATCGCCAGAAGATCTATTTTATTTAAATGGAAAGACTCTAATCCTCCGACCACACTCCATTGGTACTCTGAAACTATATCATGTTTAAATTTAGAAAAAATGAGGAGTGACATTGTTGAACCCTTGGTTAAATTTGATAGGACTTGGGGAAGATTTATTCAACATTTTCATACGACATAAATTGTCCCCTCTCCAACTGTTATAATAATGATTTTACCTTTATACGTGGAATGGACTTGACGACAAACAGGGACTTAAATTGTTGAAATTCTTTGCAGCCCAGATTCTGTTTTGCTTTGTTTTTAGTTTAGTGGGGTTTTGTTTTTTTTGTTTTTTCTCTTTTTTCTTTTTTTTTCTTTTTATCTTTTTGTTTTTATACATATCTCTTTTAAACACTTAACTATATTTACATAGAGACCGGGAGGTCTATATTCAATGTGTATTTTGACACTGGACTCATATTTAGGTTATACCTGTTATTAATGTAACCCTGATCCCTATGTATCAATATCATTGTTATGTTTATTCGTTATTTTGTTGTCTAGTTTTTGCTTTTGAAAAAAACTAATAAAAATATTCTAAAAGAAAGAAAGGAAAGGAGGTTCCCTGATAGACTGATTTTTGGATATACTCAGGTGTGATCCCAAGAGGGATATATTGTTGCAGACTGTTGAGCTGGTTAACAAACTTTTAGTGGAGGAAGGAGGAGAAGAGGTGGGGGGGGCGAGAGGGGGGGGGGGGGGGGGGGGGGGGGGGGGGGGTGAGAGAGAGGGGGGAGAGAGAGAGGGGGCAGAGAGAGAGGGGTGGGGGGAAGTGTTTGTAGAAAGTTATCCAAAATTGGAGAATTCAGTGTACAATGTCTTTTGTATTGGGATGCTCAGATCCCTCTATTTGCTAGTCCTGTACTTTCTATTTGAACCATGTTATTAGTTTAATTTGGCACCATGTTTGGCATGGACATTGTGGGCCGAAGGCCCTTTTCCTGTGCTGTACTTTGTATTATTCTAGGGATATTCTTTCTGCCAAAGTAAATAACTTCTAATTTCCCAGTTTACAACAATTTTGCACACTTGCTAAAATCTATTGGTATCACTGTCCTGACTTTCCATAACCTCCTCACATAGTACTTTCCCTCCTGTCTTTCTAGAGTCTGCAAATGTGGCTTTAATACACTTAGCCCCTTTAACTAAGTCAAAAATGTAGATTGTAAACAGTTCAGAATGCAAGACATGTCACCACAGCTATTTTAAGCTTGTGTACAAGATCATGAGGGGAATAGATAGGTGAATGCAGGCAGTCTTTTACCCAGAGTATGGGAATCAACAACCAGGGGACATAGGTTTAAGATGAGAGGGGAAACATTTAATAGGAACTTGAGGGGTAACCTTTTAACACAGATGAGTATATGGAATGAGCTACCCAGAGGAGGTAGTTGAAGCAGATACTGTAAAAGCATTTGAAAGGCATTAGGACAGATAGATGGATCAGAAAGGTTTAGGGCCCATTGCAGGCAGGTGTGACTAGTGCAAATTGGGTAATCTTGGTCAGCATGAATGAGTTGGGCCTAACGGCCTGTTTCCATGCTGTATGCCTCTATGACCTCAACCCACCTAACTTGACTCACTGTTTTCTGTTGTCTATCTACATTACTACATCAGTCCGCAATCATGGCTCTTAACCTTAACTACCATCATCGCCAATCTTACACCTGGCATCCACCACAACCAACCATGCCCATGAGAAATTCTGAAACTTTAATATCCGCTCAGAAGCAAGACCAGTCAATATGATTTATTATTGTTATAATTTATTAGTGTTGGTAATGGGTGACAATGCAGTTGGGAACCATTACCTTTCTGCATTAGAACCATATTTTCTGGAAAATTCTCCACACCATGATAAATGTATCTCTAAACTAAACATATTCAAGTTATAAAACAATGAGTACCACAATACATCTACCTGATCATTTGCATCAATCAAAGAGCACCTGGAATGGGACAGGGATATGTTTTGTGTCCTAGTTGTGGAGTACACTGCAAAATGTAGAAACATAGAACTAGAGATGCTGGTTAATGTACAAAAGGACATAAAGTGCTGGAGTAACTCAGCAGGTCAGGCAGCATCTCTGGAGAACATGGATAGGTGATGTTGAAGAAGGGTCTCAACCTGAGTTAATCCAGCACTTTGTGTCCTTTTATGCACTGCATTATATTGTCTCACTGATGTAATTAGATTTATGAGAAATGCTTTGAAATTATCAAGAACAATATTAATTTTAAAAATGCTTCCAGATGCAGCTTCTTTCATAAAATCTCATTATGGTTACTTTTTATCAGAAAGTTTTTATAAATTATTTAACGCATTTGATTTTTCTTCAAATTAGTAACAAAGTACCTTCTCAGGAAACAATGAAAAGGAGACGGAGACACTTCCTGACAGTCAGCTGGACTTTGAGCCTAGCTCTGGTTTCAATCTCATAAAAATCAATTGAATCAGAGTAAAACATACATTTTCCCAAATGACATTCTTAGTTTTCACCATGTGTAAACATGTGTTCCACCAACTGTAATATAACAACATGTTTTTATAGTATTTTGGAAATCTTAGCTTGATTTACTACTTACAAGCTGTGTTTTGTTTTTATCCTTCTAAACCTTCCTCTCCTCCCTGCCACCAGCATGTTCCCATAAGTTTGCATCCTTTCGGTCAGAGACAAGTAATCAATCATCCAAATTGTGAGTTCAACATTATAAACAATTAGCAACAGTTCCAAGAGTCATAGAGTCATATGACATGGAAACAGGCTCTTTGGCCCAACTTGCCCATACCCACCAACATGCCCCATCGACACTAGACCTACCTGCTTGCTTTTGGTCCATATCCCTCTAAACATATTCTATCCATGTACCTGTTTAAATGTCTCTTAAACGGTGCAATAGTACCTGCCTCAATTACCTCCTCCAGCAACTCGTTCCAAATAACCACCACCCTCTGTGTAAAAAAGATACCCCTTAGGGTCCCACAATATCTTTCATCCCCCACGTTAAACCTATGTCCTCTGGTTCTAGATTCCCCTACTCTGGGCAAAAGACTGTGCGTTTACTCAATCTATTCCTCTCATGATTTTGTACACCTCTATAAAATCACCACTCATCCTCCTGCACTCCAAGGAATAAAGCTCTAGCCTACTCAAGCTCTCCCTATAGCTCAGGCCCTTGAGTCCTGGCAACATCCTGCTAAATCTTCCCTGAACCCTTTCAAGCTAGACACCATCTTTCATATAACATGGTGACCAAAACTAAACACAATACTTTAAATGTGGCCTCACCATCCTGTACGGGTATGGCTGCCAAGCCTGCAGCTGTCCGTTTATTCTCTCTTTTTTTTATTTTTAGTCGAGTTTTTCTGTTTATCGGAGTCCTAGCCTTTTTAATGTGGGGGTGGGGAGGGGAAGGGGGAAACTACTTTCTAGGGTCCCTACCTGGTCAGAGAGGCAGCTTTCTCCGGGCTGCACCGTCGACCCGTCCTCGTGGCCTACCAGCAGGCCTGGAGCGGCGTTTCCTGAGGGGACCGGCCAGACCCACGGCTTCGGCAGCAGTGCAGCGCTGGAGCGCCATCGTGGAGAGGAGCAGGCGATGCCTTGCCTGGGTCGCAGCGCTGGAGCTCCGGTAAGCTGAAGACCGCAGGAGAACATCGCGGAGCTGCGGGACTGTGGAGCGGACGGTGGCGCTGAACTTCAACTCTAACATCGGGAGCCTGGAATCTCTTGGTGAGATCGCCAGTTGTGGAGCTCCATCCAGCGCGGCCTGTTGGCGCCGGAAGCCGCGGTCTCCAGCAAGGAAGCGGCCGTTACAGGCACCCCGAGCCACTGAGAGGGTTCTCCCGTTGATGGAGCACCATCACCCGGCGAAGAAGTGCCTGGAACATCGGCCCCCATAGAGGCGACTGTGGAGGCCTCAATAGGCCAGACTATGGGTGAACTGGGGATGGGGTCTGGACTTTGTGCCTTCCCTCATAATGGGAACCATTGTGGGGGGTGTTTTTTTATATTTTATGTTAAATTATTTAATGTTATGTCTTATCTTTATCTATGTGCTGCATGGCAAGACAAATTTCACTGCATTAATTGGTGTATGTGACAATAAATGTCCTTTGTCCTTTGTCCAACATCTTATATAACTGTAACATTACCTCCCAAATTCGATTCTCAATACTGATGAAGGCCAATGGGTCAAAAATGATGGCCAATATGCTGAAAATGAAGACAAATGTGCGAATTTATATAAAATGATCCTTGGCACATAAAGTGAAGCCTTTTGTTAATTTTAATTTTCAAGGAATAATCTTGCTATATATAGGTTGATTTAATCTTACCAATCCAATGGAAAGTGGATAAGTAATATTGTGACATCCATTCATAAACTGAACCAAACCTATTGACAAGGAACTACAGACACTGGTTTACAAAAATAGACACAAAGAACTGGAGTAAAGGGCCTGTCCCACTTTCCCGAGCTGCTCACAAATTCTCCCGAGTTTTCCCCTTGATTCAAACTCAGAGACTGTTTGTAACGGGTCTGTTGGAGGCCGTGGGAGTCTGTAGATATATTGTAGCGGCTCGTTATGCCAGCCGTAGGTACGCGGGGTATCAGGTAGGTGGGGACGTTTTTTCCAGAATGACAAAAAATGTCCACGAGTAAGAAGATAGTCGGGAGGAGAAACATTGCAACATTTAATGCCCCCAGTACAATGGTCCTGTTACGAACATTCTCCGAATTTGAATCAAGGAGAAAACTCGGGAGAATTTGTGAGCAGCTCGGTAAAGTGGGACAGGCCCTTAACGCAGCAGGTCAGGCAGCATCTCTGAAGAAGGATCCCAACTGGAAACCAAATGTTCTCCAAAGATGTTGCCTGACTCACTGAGTTACTCCAGCACTTTGTGTCTTCATCCATTGACTTCATTATTGGCCTGGTCTTTGCCAGGTGGAAAAGATAGCTGCCTTAATGTGTTGCTTTAAATTTAATCTTTAAATTTAACATTGGGATCTGATAATACCATTAAACCCCGAATAAAGTGTTGGGATTTTGTGGCCCACATAATTGGCCCAAACATACAAGTTTGTGCAGCTTTTTAAAGCATGTTTCATCAGGAACTAAGGGTTGCAGTGACGCCTGTCAGGAACCTTGAAGAAGAAATGAACCCATCTATTTCCTGTGCTCTTCCCTGTCAAAACTCTCTGCCCTCAATTTATTATGTATCAGTTATCATGTATCAATTTATCATTCATCAATTTATCATGTATCGATTTATCACGTATCAATTTATCATGTATCTCCAGCAGAGGCCTGGCTGGCCCGCTGCAGAAACGGGAGCCCTACTGTAGAGGGAAACCGCATAACACGGCCTCTGCTCGACCCAGAGGTCTAGAGTACCGGGAGAGGTGGATAGAGGGTCTGAGACAGCAGCGAACACTAGAACAAAGGGTAAGAATCGGGGGGGGGGGTCAAGGTCGGCTGCCGGAAGTGCTTCCCAGGGCATGAAGGCTGAAGATGGCCCGGCGAGGAGAGGTACGACAGTTCACGGGATGATCCAAATGGAGGCGATGGCTGCAATTGGCCTTGATGACCAGCTTTAGCTGTGACTTTGAAAATGGCACTAAAACCTGGTGACTCTTGCATATGTCTCAGTGGGCTGTTTCTATGCACTCTGTATAAAATCTGGGATTGAACTAATGTTTAGTGATATCTTACAGAACTGCATGCAAAAAGAATTTCACTGTACCTTGGTACATGTGATAATAAAGACCCATTGTATCACGCAAATGTTCATTTACTATTAGCCTATAGACACCTGTTGTCTTAACTGTACTCACACCTACATGCTAATGTTGGTTGTCACTCATTTTGGGTAGCTTTATGATCAATGAATGGCACAGGTAAGATCTCCAAGGAGGTCAGATCTCCAAAGAGGTCAGGTGTCATTTGTTGTCCCCCATTCCCCGTATCCCACCAACCCCCATCCCCCAACCACCACCATCTGTGCCAGCAGGGATACTTCTCCCTAAACAGGCAAACAATTTTCAGGGTCCGCAAATGAGCAATGGCCGGTAGGATGATGCATGTTTGTGCATGGGTGCTCTGTTGGTATTGCGTATGACGTGAGACCCAAGGTCTTGCACCTTCCTCTGTGCCTTCTACCATTTCGGAGGAATTCTGATAGTTGCATGACAGGCATAAATGGCAACAAAACATGGCATTACCTGCATTTGTAAATATGCAAAAGGTTTTTCACTGTGTAGCTGCAAATGTGCCAAATAAAGAACCATTGAATCATGTTTAAAGGCAGAAAGGGTATGGAAGAGTGGGTCAAAGCCTCATTTAGAGGTGAAAGAGGCCTCAGAAAAACTCTAGAAACAAAGAACTGCAGATGCTGGTTTATACCAAAGATGGCCACAAAGTGCTGGAGTTCGGGTTGCGAGTTGAAACGTCACCCATCCTTTTTCTCCAGATATGCTGCCTGACCCACTGGGTTACTCTGGCACTTTGTGTTTATCTCTGATTAAAACTCTGCTGTCATGCTTGTACTGCAGAATACACAAATCAAGTTTTGATTATTTGAATTAAATTTCACCCTCTTTGCATTTTTTCCTGTGCATTTTGAAGAAGGAAAATGTCTCATGCATTGTGAAAACCTGTTTCTGAAGGAATGGTCTGTGACCTTCCTGGGATCTACGCACACAACTGAATCTTTCAGAAATACCATTAAAAGCATATTATTCGTCAATGGGTGTCAGAGCGCATGCATGGGAGCCTCCATGTGCAGCACATTATATGCACGAACGAGCTGGAAGCAATTTAGTAACCATCATGAAATTCACTATGTGTGCCTGATTGCATTTAACGATCAGACATATGATAAAATTTCTTTGCATAGCATGCAAAAGAGTACAAAAATAATTTCTAGATCACAGTGTTCCTGTGAATGTACCATTTTAATACCGACTCTAAAGCAGTGAGAGGGTTTTATAGGGATGAAAAATAAAATAGTCTTTCTATTGCTGGAGACACTAGCTCATCCAAGCCAAATCTTTCAGTAACTGCAATGTACAATTTTAGGTTAGTTCCGTTTGGTTTAAAACATGTAAACATTTATAAAGAAGATAGAAATATGTTTTGATTATGTCGTTGAATACATTTGCACAGTTAATGTACCCTGCTCATCAATGAAAAACTATATTGACTGGAGAGAAGAAGCAAATCTAGCCATTTGTGCCCAGTGACAAGATAAAACACTGACCATCTACTTTGAACAGCATAGCTGTGAGCTGGCAAAATTCAGATTCACAACCATGTGGTCTGAATGCCAGGGGATATGTGGCAGTAAAGTGGAGCATTTCATCACAAGAGTTTCTTTCTACTTTGGCTCTGAATATCAGCAAACCATGAAAGCACAAATGAAGAAAATTTAAGAGATTGAAATGTAATTGTTTCATCAGATTTGTACCTAATCAAAGACATGTTAAGAATGTCCAATGGTTAAGTTCACAAGTTTGTAAGTTTGAGGAGCAGAATTAGGCCATCCAGCCTATCAAGTCTACTCCACCATTCAATCGTGACTGATCTATCTTTCCCTCTCAGCCCCATTCTCTTGCCTTCTCCCCATAACCTCTGATACTCTTACTAATCAAGAATCTGTCAATCTCCACCTTAAAAATACCCATTGACTTGACTTCCACAGCCGTCTGTGGCAATGAATTCCACAGATTCACCACTCTCTGACTAAAGCAATTTCACTTTACCTCCATTCTAAACATTCATACTTTTACTCTAGTCCTAGACTCTAGCATTAGTGGAAACATTCTCACCACATTATTAAAGTTATTCAAATCTTTCTTTGACTAAAATGATCAAGAGCAGGCTTCTTAATAATCATTTTTGTTTTCTTTGTTTTTATGCAAAAAGCACATGGCAAAAAAGAGGATAAAAATCTAATTCAAATAATTAAAACAGGTCTGTATGTTATTTTTGCAACAATCAGAATACCAGAATGAGGTATCACAATAAATTTATGAAACCTAAGGGATATTTTTTGCCAAGTTTTATATCCACTTTGGTGTAACTTCAGTTACAGGAAATATCTGCAGCTGAAGCAACTAGAAGGAATTTGATCAGCCTCTGATTCAGCAGAAACAGTAAGATGTTTTATGATAAAGAAAACAAAAACTCCTTCAGATTCTGATTATCAAGGTAAAACATAGAACAAATCACTCATGCTACTTTCTCATTTTATAAAAGCATTGGTTTCCTTACATACATAAATTTCCTCTTTAGACCTTCCCTTAGACCTAAGGCAAACAGCGTGGAACTGGCCCATCAGCCAACCGAGTCCATGCTGACCAGCGACCAACCCATACACTAACATTATCCTACATACCTGGGACTATTTACAATTTGCAGAAACCAATCAACTAGCAAACCTGTACGTCTTTGGAGTGTGAGAGGAAACAGAAGCACACGGTCACAAGAGAAAACGTACAAACTGCATATAGACAGTACCTGTCGTCAGGATTGAACTGGGTCTCTGGATCTCAACTCTCGCGTTGCATCACTGTGTCGCCTCTTGCACAAAAAAGCTTCATTTCACAGCTAATCATTGCAAAATGCCATAAACCGGGTACTGGATACTGGACAAGCCGCCCTTAAACTATCGCACTGATTCTCAGGCATCTGGTTGTCATCGGAAGTCTAATTGTACCATCAGTCTTATGACCTTGGTGAGAGGCTGGACACATTTTTATAGCAATGCCTCATTTTATGACACCAAAAAATATGTCCAGTACAAACTGCGGGTTGGCTCATCTTTTGTCCTCAATTGAACGAGGGTGAGTGAATGGAAAATCAAATTGATCCATGCAATGTTTAAAGTGCAATAGCACAATTGAAGTGAAGACATAGTTCAGCTCAAAGTTAAGCTCACTTTCAAAGTAATTGGAAAATGACATTCAACAGTACTGGTTATTTTAGTGCAAGCCAGTGATAGAATGAATATATGATATATCGACTCATTCATTATGATGTTCATCAGAGATAGAATGACATCCCTTCTGTTAACAGCAATGGAGGAATATGGATCACATATGGGCAGAAGAGATTAGTCTTAATTGGCATCATGATTGGCATTGGCATTGTGTGGCAAAGGGCCTGTTCATGTGCTGTACATTTTTCTGTGTTAGATTTGTTTTAGTTCTTCATTTTAGAGATGGAGAGCCAGCAATGGATGCCTCGCCAACAGTATGTCTGTTTTTTCATTCTTGTGTTTAAATAGCATGTGTTAAATTAGAGAGATAGTATGTGTTAAATGGGGTGGGGTGGGTTGGGGGAAACTTTTTCTAATCTCTTACCTTGACGGAGATGCGATTTGTTTCCATATCATATCACCGTCCGTACTGCGGCCTAACATCGAGGAGTTGGCGTCCTTTGCTAGAGACTGACTCTTGAGAGCTCCACCGCAGGGAGCCTACGGGATTTAACATTGCAGAGCCCGCAATCCCTTTGCCAGGAATTGACCTTGGAGCTCCAACAGTGGGTGCTTGCGGACTTAAGATCACAGAGCCCGCGATCTCTGGTCAGAGACCGACATCGGGAACTCCAAGCGCAGGAGCTTCGACCGCCCCAACGCAGGAGTTTCGATCGCCCCAATGTGAGAGCTTTGACCGCCGGCTGCAAGAGGTTTGATCGCCCCGACGGATGGTTCGACTGCCCCGACCGCGGGAGAAATAAAGAGGAAGTAGGAATGTTGGGAATCACCTGTGGTGGATGTTCATGTCAACTTTTCATGTTTTATGTATTTTTTCTTTCTTTTCGTATGGCTGTATGGTAATCCGCATATCACTGTACCTTAATTGGTGCATGTGACAATAAAAGACCTTTGAAACCTTTGAAATAGGCCCTTCGGCTCACCAAGTCCGCATCGACCAGCAATTACCCGTGCATTAGTTCTATCCCGCACGCTAGGATAAATTTTGCAGGTCAATTAACCTATAAACCCGCACGGAATTTGGGAGGAAGCCTGCGAACCCGGAGGAAACCTACGTGGTGACAGAGAAAATGTATAAACTATACAGACAGCACCCACAGTCAAGATGGAACCCAGGTCTCTGGTGCTGTGAGGTAGCAACTCTACCACTGCGCCACTGACACCCCGGACTCTAATCCTGCATCACCTCGTTGATTCAATCCTCAGAGAAATAGGAATAGAAAATAAATTACTTCCATAACCAAGAAGAAATGCACTAGCCCACAACTCAATAAACTTCAAATTTTTGTAGTAACAGTGCTTATCCTGAGATTTTATTTTCAATATGACAGGAAATATCCCGTTTAAAGGCTTGACATTGACCAAATGCATCAACCATGATCAGTATCTAAAATATCAGCTATTTCAAATAAGGAAATTATCCACTCAAACTACACTGAAATAACAATCATTGCAAAGCCTTGCCACAGACTTTCCAGTTGTCCTTTTTCTGAACTAGACTTTCCTGATTGTGCTCAGCGCAGTAATGTAAATTAATCAGTCCAGTGATCACTGGGCCAACGCAGCATGAAAGGGATCACTAATCTTTGTTTCTTACTATTTTATCAGCCTATGAAAGTATTAACTTTCCTCAATTAATTTCCTTCCAAAAATGGGTCGACGTGTTGCTGTAACCTTTCCAATCCATCCAGTAATTTTAAATGTTGAGATTGTATTTGCACAGTTTGCGACCTTGATTGAACACACATGTCAATCTCCAGCACACTAATCGTCTACATGATACTCCAGAGGGAAAACGGGATTTAATTGATTGAACAGATCAAAGTGTCAAACACCAAGAACTCGCATGTTTTAGCACTTCAGCCATGTAATATTTTAGTACGTCCTTAAGTAAACTCCATGACTGGAGGTTACTATAATTCCTTGTTTATTTGAGAATTAATACTCTTATTTGGTAGATTGATGGCAACGTAAATGCTGCTAAGGAGGTGTGTTACACAAGCTGAAAAATATGTAATCCTCTTAGCAGCTACGTCTCATTTTAAACACCATACTGTGCACTCTGAAGCTGAATTCCATACAGTATTACATTGAATCAACTGTGGTATGATTTTTTTGCAGTTGAATTCTCCAGTTCTTTTCAGATCTCCATACTCTGCCACACTCACTGACTCCTATTCATCTGACCAAGATACCTCCCTAAATGCAAGCTGTCAGGGAATAAAATAACAAGGTCTTACAAGTTCAGACAGTCAGAGGATATAGGCACAATTATCAATTCATTGATACCTTCAATGTCCTTGTAGGAAGGCAGCAATCAATTTTCACAACTTTACTGTTCAACCGACCACTGTTGCTTATCTTGTTACACAAATAGACTGGACGTGACTGCTCCGTTAGATGTCTGAATCATGAGATCTGCTTTAAAAGAGAGACATGATTCTCAAAGTTATTGAGAATCAACCAACCAGCTGTGGCTGAGTGGGTAACCTTCCTGCCATTGGCCTACAAGGATCAGTGTTTGCCCCACTCCAGAGATTTGAGTTCAGAAACCTCTGCTGATATTCCCTCTACATGGAGTGCCCTCTGTCAGAGAAAGCTTCTTCCCAATGAGATGCTAACTTAATGCACTATCTATCTCTCTGGTGGACATTTTGGAAAATCCTATTATTCTACTTAAAAGAAAACCAGAATTATTCCAGGTCTTGGCCAATTTCTAACATCAATTAAACATATTTTGCAGTTATTGTCATGTTGCTGTTTGTGGATGTTTTCTGTGTGAAAATTGACCGTTATATTTCTTATTGATAAAATAATGACAACATTCAATGCTACTCTATTGGCAGTCAAATACCTTGGAACTTTGTAATACACTCATTTTATCTTGGGTAATTCTGTATCTCAAGTTGTAAACTTCAAAAAAAAAAGAGAAATAAATATTTAATGAAAATTCATATTTGACTACAGTCTAATAACCGTGAAAAAATGAATACTAAAATTTTGGAAAAAACCAGCAGCGCCCACAATTTAAATGTGGATTACGGAAATGACTGAGACCTTGCATTTGGAAAAAATAAGATTTGTCTTAATTGACAAACCAGAATTATTTGTTAGAATACGGTCTCCATTTATTGAATTTTTGAAAAAGTGAATTGGTTTAGCACAGAATCAGCATTGAAACCCGAGTTTGGGATTGGATGAATAGTTATACTCAACATTTCCTGCATCTATCTCCACAATCTTGTTATTGGTAGTTTTCTTTTGCGTCTCCTTTTTTCTCTATTAGTTTCTCTCATCTTTTTCTCTCTTTATCTTTATTCTTCAAAATAAATCATTTAAAAAAACTGAAGCTATGTAAGAAATCTGTAATTAAATTGTCATTTACTATTATTTGTAAACATGCTTCTAATAAAAATATTTTAAATATATATAAATAAAAATTCATATTTAATTATTGTATGTTTATTAGCTATTAGCTAGTATGAAAGTTATGTAATCTTCCCATCCAAAATCAAATCAAGCTAACTTTGAGTCTCAAGAAGGGTCCTGGCATGAAACAATACCTGTCCTATTCTCTCTACTTATACTGCCTGACCCGCTGAGTTCCTCCAGCATTTTGTTTTTGCTCACGATTCCAGCATCTGCAGTTCCTTGTGTCCCATCTGAAAAAGACTCAACATGTTCTCAAACCTCTACAGATGCACTATAGAAAGTATTTTGTTTAGTTTAGAGATTAGTTTAGAGATACAGCATGGAAACGAACCCTTTGGCCCACCAAGTCCGTGCTGACCATTGATCACCCGCACAAGTTCCACGTTACCCCATTTTTGCATCCGACATGCACACTACAGAAGCCAATTAACCTACAAACCTGCATGTTTTTGGAGTGTAGGAGGAAACCGGAGCACCCAAAGAAAACCCACGCTGTCACAGGGAGAATGTACAAACTCCGCACAGGTAGCATCTGCAGTCAGGATCGAACCTGGGTCTCTGGTGCTGTGAGGCAGCAGCTCTACCCCCGTGTCACCACATTCTGAAGGGTCGACATCTCTGCTTTAGTATGGGAACTGCTGTGCTCTTGACCGCCTAAACCTGCAGAGAGTGGTGAGCACAGCCCAGTCCATCACTGGCTCGACACTTCCACTTCACCTTGCATCATCGTAATGATTTGCATTCTCTGTTTTATTTGTTGTTGTATTTATCATTACCGTGTGTGTACTGTTTGTCCTGTGAGCTTCATGTGACAAGAAACCTCATGGCACCCTTGGGTATATGACAATAAACTAAACTAATCCAATTTCTGGGTATTTAAGCAGCTTTTAAGTAAATAAAATTAATTATTTAATAACGTATTTTTCAATCTGGAAGTATTTTAAATGGCTCCTATTAACAGGACCTCAAGAAGCAATGGCTTCCCACTTCACGTAGGTGGGTTAATCCAGTAGCCCTTCACTTTCCCCCACAGGTCAGTGCTTGTAGGGGTTTTACTAGACAATGGGACAAATTCAATACCACCCAACCAATATTTTTCATCATAAGTCACAGGATCAGAATTCGGCCATTTCCCCCATCGGGTCTGCTCCACCATTCGATCATGGCTGATCTGTCTTTCCCTCTCAACCCTATTTTCCTGCCTTGTCCTCTTAACATTTGACACACTTACTAATCAAGAATCTACAAATCTCTCCTTTAAAAATGCCAAATGGCATCCTCAGATGGTCTCCACTACCATCTGTGGCAATGAATTCCAGAAATTCATTGAGGCTAAAGAAATTCCTTCTCATCGCCATTCTATCTAGACTTGTCGTTGTTCGGCAGGTTTCAATGAGATACACCCTCATTCTTCTAAACTCCAGCGAGTACAGGCCCAGAGCCATCAAACGCATCTCATATATTAACCAAATCATCTCCAAGATCATTCTAGCAAACTTCCTCTGGACTCTCCCCAATGCCAACACATCCTTCCTCAGATATGGGACCCAATACTACTCACAAAATTCTAAATGTGGTCTGACCAGCTCCTTTTAGAGCCTCAGCTTCCTTTTATAAGTTACTGGGTTTGACACAATGCACATATTTTTGTCGCAGCATATCTATTGGTTGTTTGTTTAAGGTCACTGATTTACTTTTTTTGAAAAAAACATATTTGGGGTAAATCACATGTCACACAAAATCGTACTCTTTTTATAACTAATGGGATTATAATGGCTCACAGTGGAAAATATTTTCATAAATTAATGTTATAGAAGAATTAGGTTATTTGACCCATCGAGTCTTCTCTGACATTCAAACATGGCTGATCTATCTTTTCCTCTCAAGCCAATTCTCCTGCCTTCTCCCTGTAACCTTTGACACCCTTACTAATCTTGTAATCTCCACTTTAAAAATACCCAAAGTTGGCCTCCAAGGCCGTCTGTGGCAATGAATTCCACAGATTCATCTTGTTAAAGATCACATACAAAATATAATTTTGATTCAAAGAAAGTATGTTATAACATTGAAAATAAGAAAACTATATACAAAATCATTCCTATACACACAAATAAAGTCAGTACCCTTTAAAAGGTCAGTATTGGGTTTTTACGCTGTATGCTTCAATATTTTAACCACTTTCTATAAACTAAGTGCTTTTGCTCACAGCATCTCGTTCCCCAAAATAAGCTCTGACAATATCAAGGTTCATTTTTATAAGAACATCACAAACCACATAGTACTCAAAGATGTTAAACCAGATTTAATGTTGGAATCCGCTTACATAGTGACAGCACTCAAATATCAAACCTTTAAGCAGATCACAGTTAAAACCATCAAAGGCACAAAACATTCTCACACATGCTGATAATTGACTCAAATCTGAAATACGAATCACAGGGTAACAATCCTCAAGAAAATGAAATAAAGCCAGTCACTTTCCCCTCGTCTCCTACCATATATAATCTAGCATTTCTCATAGAGTCATAAAGTTATACAGCATGGAAACAGGCCTTTCAGCCCAACTTGTAAATGGCCCATCAATATTAGTACCACCTGCCTGCGTTTGGCACATATCCTTCTAAACCTTTCCTATCCAAACAAAAAAATCACACTGGAAATTCGGAGTACTTTGCAAGTTTGAAAAATTTGCTTAACAACAGAAATTACAATGGACTGAATGAGCTGAATTTGGACAGCCAGGCTCACTCCCTGTGGACCCTGCCAGCCTGTGCTTATCTGGAGGGACATCAAGCCACCACAAGGCATTGATGGCTGGCAGGGAACAAGCATCATGTTGCTGATGGCCCGCATTGGCTTCTGAATGGTCCTTACATAAGCTAAAGTGCAGTCCGATTATCCTCTACCTCATTGTGGACATTGGACTTTGTCTCTTGAACTGCCGCGCTACAATGCTGAGGACTCAGTTCTGCACTCTGCATCTTTCCCTACACTCTACCTATTGTACCGGAGACTGGCTAGATTGTATTGGTATGATCGATCTGATCTAATTGGATAGCATGCTAAACACAGCTTTTCACTGTATCTCGGTACACATGACAATAATAATCCTAAACATAAACTTGGACAAAGAGCAGGGGCGTGGCGAGTGGCTGAAAGATTGACATTGTGTCAATAATGGCGGCATTTTAAGTCTCTGATATTCAAATACATATACAAACATGTGACAGATAATTTTAACAATAAAATATATTTTTAAATAAAATAATTAAAAAATAATTAAAACATAAAAACAAATTAAAAGAATGAAATCAGTAAGAAATGATTAAAATATTAAGCTAACATCAGTAAGCCCAGGATTTGCAAGGGGTACAACCTTGCACCATGTCTGGATGGTAGAAAGCCAAGACAGATTGTCAGCATAAAAGCCCTGTCTCACGGTGCGAGTCCACCCTCGAGTGACTCCAAGTGAAAGAAAAAAACAGACTCGTGGTTATGCACGAGATTCCAAGTTTATGTTCAAGTGTTTAACCGAGTTCCCACGGGTATGTCATTTCTGCAATGTTCCAAGTTCCTCTCCCGAGTTACCAAGTTCCTCTCCCGTTACTCTTGAGCCAACCGTGAATGAAGGTAAGTGTGTGAGGGTGTGAGAAGTCCATGCCGGGTGCCAGCCGGCCGGTTGCAGCCGCTGTTCTTTCACATCAGTTGCACATCAGATTGTTGGGAGACGGAGCTCAGGGTTCGCCTCCTGAGCTGCTTTGGTGCCCAGGCGTAGGTTGAGGTGGAGGGAGGTTGGGGGGGAGGGTGCACGGTTGTCATTAATCGGTCTGGGGTGACAGGGCTCTTGGGTTAGGCTGGGATCATTCTCTGCGGGATGATCTTAGTGCGGGAGACAAGTGTAGGAGAGGTGTACTGACTGTGTGGGCAGACACTTTGGTAGTGATTGCCCACCAGTCTCAAAAGCCGCTGTGTCTCCCTGTCCCTGGGATAGCAGGGGGCAATCAAACAGCACAATACCCCCCTCCCCCTCCACGCCAACACAAAGTGCCACAATCCCAAGGCTTTAGGGTCAGAAACTGCGGGGAAGCGACAATCACCCGCCATAACGCGAGAGAGACCATGCGCTATTGTGGGTCTCCTTTGCACGTTGGTGTTTCTGTCTTTCTCTATCTCATTGTTGGCCCTGTCTGTCACCAACCCCACCCCCACCCCTCTGCTTCCCGGCCATGTGTGTGACCCCTTCCCTCCCCTCTCCAGCTCCCCATCCATTGCACCGGGCGCGGGGGCTTCACACCGTCTTCACGTCGGCGACGATCCCAAGGCTTTAGACGGAAGGCAGACGCAACAAGCTGGAGTAACAACGCGGGCCAGGTAACATCTCTGGAGAACGTGGATAGGTGACGCTTCGGATAAGGGCTCGTCTTCTGAAGAAGGATCTCAACCCGAAAAGTCACCTATTCCTTCTCTCCAGAGTTGCTGCCTGACCCGCCAAGTTACTCCAGCATTTTGTGTTGGGCATCAAACAAACCCTCGTCCAGTTGTTCTGCTCGTTTTCCAAATCGGCTAATTATACATTTGTTCCCCTGATTACCCCACCCATCTCCTCACTTCTACCACAGTTGCACTTACATAACTGTAACTTTGACTTAATAATTACTGTACTGACTAATCTATTTATTTTAAATGCCAAGCAACATATTTCCTACTGCTTCCCCTAATTCCCATTCCTCGAGAAAGGGTTGAAGCATTAACTTATCACAAAATGTCACAAAGTGTTGGAATAACTCACCGGTCAGGCAGCATCTCTGGAGAAAATGGATAGTTGATTTTTCGGGTCGGGACTCTTCTTCAGGGCCTTTAGTTTAGTTTAGATACAGTGTGGAAACAGGCCCTTCGGCCCACTGAGCCCATGCTGACCACAATTACCCGGACACTAAATTACACACTGCGGGGCAATTTACAGACGACAATTAACATACAAACCTGCACGTCTTTGGAATGTGGGAGGAAACTGGAGCGCGCGGAAAAAATCTACGTGGTCACTGGGAGAATGTGCAAACTCCGTACGGACAGCATCAGTCGTCAGGATTGAACTCGGGTCTCTGGCGCTGTGAGGCAGCAACTCTACTGCTGCGCCGCCAATGTGACATTCCAAGTTTTAGAATGAAGTTAGCCGCTTACAAATCCCATTCTCTGCCCAGCGTGGAGAATCATGAATTGCCAAGACACAAGGCACTGTAGATGTTGGTTCCTTTTTTTAAAATCACGAATTCAAAGTTATCTATTCAAGAATAATGTAGTGTGGTTTGTTGGATTTGTCCATACTCAACTTAAAATTGTCCATAATCTATAACTTAAAGTATTTTAAAAGCATTTAGTGAAACACTACCCCCCCCCCCCCTTTTAACTTGAACAGTAAATTTGACTTGTGGAAAACCCATGTTTGAATTTTTTCACGAGTTAACAGGTTTCACAGGTACCTGCCGTTAGCGCCACGAGACGCTAAGTTGCGCGTGCGAGTTCCGACGTTCCCACTACGTTAATTGTACGTGATTACCGCGAGTGAAAACTCGGGGTCCCTCGTGGGTCAACTCGCACCGTGAGACAGGCCTTTTAATCTGGACAATACCAGCTTGAGTGGGCTCTGCCATTGGATTCCATATAGAGGCCAGTGTTGGAGTGTCATGATATGTGTCAGGCATCTGTCCCTCATCTCATCCTGAACATACAGTGGTTTTGCAGTTGGTTGGCTGATCTGGGAGGGGGTGCACTGGTTGTGGAGGGAAAGATAGAGGATGGGGTACAGATCAAGTGGACTGCTTTGTCCTAGATGGTCGCGATCTTCTTGAGAGTTTAGTTTAGAGATACAGCGCGGAAACAAGACCTTCGGCCCACTGAGTCCGTGCCAGCAGCGATCCCCTTACACCAGCACTATCCTACACGCTAAGGACAATTTACAATCTTTTATCAAAGCCAATTAACCTACAAACATGTACAGAATGTTTTTGGAATGTGGGTGGTAACTGGCGCACCCGATTTTTCTCTCAGTCTCTGGGAGAAAGTACAAACTCCATACAGACATCACCGATAGTCAGGATTGAACCTGGGTCTCTGGTGCTGTAAGACAGCAACTCTGCCGTTGCACCACTGTTCCGCACCATTGGAGCCACATTGATCCAAGCAAATGGTGAGTATTTGACATCTAAAAGGCACAATGCAAGCACTGCAGTTTAAGGACTGTAGTTACTGTAATTCAAAAGGAAGGTAGGCACTTCAAGGCTGCCTCTGATATACAAGTTCTGCTGGATGCCGGGGCTCAGGGCAAACGTGGACATTACATTTCCAGGAGGAAAAAGCCTCTGGTGGATGTCAAGAATGCAAGAGTGGAAGTGTAGACATTAATGCAGACATTAATAGTAAAATTGTGTTCCCCATCTCGTGGATTCAAAATTACAAGAATCTAATGACTTTATCAGACATGCAAAGATAAATTAATGACACAAAATGTTGATAACATTTATCAGATTATTCTATCAAAGAGAAATAGTTCATGTTTCACATCTAAGACAATATAGGAATGGAAGACAACATATTGTTGGCAGAGCGTCTGAGTGGGGCAACAAGAAGCTTGACTTGCAAAAGAAGATTATAGGATCAGCATGGGCTCAATTGGCCCAACCAACTTTTTTAAACTGTGGACATTGTATTAAATGTAATCCAATACATAAATATACGTGGCCCGGATTGAGGTATTGGTGAAGTGGGCCGCTGAAGGCCCTGCAGTAGCCTGGTGCTCGACTGGATTAGGCGCCGCTCCAATAATCGGCCTGCAATGGCACGGAGCTTGTGGAAAAGATGCGGCCAGCAGCGGAGGAGCAGTGCTGGAGGACATTGACAATATCACCAGGCCAGGCCGACCCCTGCAGCTCCGACCCAATGCCGACACCAGGACAGCGGGCCTTTCAGGCCCAAGTTTAAAACTCTACATTTTTAACAACTTTGAACTTGAAGGATACAAGATGGAGCCGGAAGCGTGGCAACGTGTACCTCCTTAGTGTAATCTGTTATTCCTACACGTTTGATCATACTTAAGTATGATTGTGCCTATGCGTAGTAAGATTTTTACAGAAATGCACGTAGAAAATGGAATCTCCCCTTACCTGGGTACCATTGAACCATACATCTCAGCAGAAACAGTCATTCACTCATTCCTGAAAACTATTAGCTTCTAAACGCAACACTCCAATCATTCAGAAACATTTCATAAGATCTATGTGTTTTTTTCCCAAACAATTTTCATATTAGGGGCAAATATCTTCTAATCCCCTAAGGTTGGAGGCCACTCTGTTCATTGAAACAAATCATTTGTGGCATCAACTCTATGTGGAAATCTCTCAAGTTCACATAGACAAGTTCCATCTCCAGCAAGAGTAAAATCTGAGGGACAGCCTGGGACTGGGATGGCAATGCAAAGATTTTTATGGAATATAGTTCATGGAGAAGGTGCCAACCTTGGAGCTGGACCTGTTATTAAGAGAGCTCGATGGTCTGTGGGTATGGCGGGGGTAAGTGGAACTGCTACTTGAGCCTCCTAAACATAGAAACATAGAATATAGGTGCAGGAGTGGGCCACTCCGCCCTTCGAGCCAGCACCGCCATTCAGTATGATCATGGCTGATCATCCGCAATCAGTATCCTAGTCCTGTTTTCTCCCCGTACCCCTTGATTCCATTAGCCCTAAGAGCTATATCTAACTCTCTCTCAAAAACAAGAGAGTTTCTGCTTCAGCTGCCACCATACACCTGCAGGTTAGCACACCTACAGGGCTCCAAGGTAAAGCAGGTAGCAGCATCACTTCCTTTCAAGGAAATGTGGCTTTTCAGTAGATTCCCAACCCCACTCCCACATCGCCTACTGGTTTTACAGAAAGAGTGGAAGCCTATAAAATGTCACACAGGGCAGACGACATTCCTCTTAGAAATGGGAAACCTCATGCCAAACATTGGTAAACCTAGATTACACCGCCCGTCTTCAACATGGCCACGGTTTCACAGGCAAGCTTTGGAGAGCTCAGAAAGTCAAGCATGCAGCTTAAAATCCCAAAACTCCAGTTATTGCTCTTTATGAGCTATTAACATTTTAATATTTGCTAACCAGATCTCCTGCAAAATTTCCAATCACCTCTTGTGTGCTTGCGTTATATTAGGTGGTTTCAGTGTTTACATTTCTGAAGCTCCAGCTGTTTTACGATACTTTACCTCTTGCTCACTGTGGATCGCACCACCCACTTCCTCTCAGTTTAAAACCAACACCCAACCATAACCGTTCCCACCATGCAACAATTGCCTTAAAATCAACAAGCGATAAAAATATTTCATGTTCATGTTCAAATTGTGCTTGCTAATTTAAGGTATGCATTAACCATGGTTAATAGCTTTATAAGGTAGCAGGTAGAGAAATTTCGGAGAACATTTAATACATTTTTGGTTATGGCACTGAATCAACCCCTTTGTTTTGTTTTAGTTATCTACTGCATGCATCTTAGCCCCGATTTTCAAACTGAATTGGTGCATGAAACAAGGCAATGTTGATACTCTATTTCTGTGCAGCTCAGTAAAATTTTTCAAACATCCTATAATGGGATCGGGTTTGATCCTGACCTCGGGCGCTGTCTGTGTGAAGTTTGCACGTTCTCCCTGTGACCATGTGCATTTCCTCTGGGTGCACTGTTTTTTTCCCGTTATGTACAATGTTTACACATTCACATATTCTGTTGTGCAGCAGCAAGTAAGAATTTCATTGTCCCGTCCGGGACATATGACAATAAAACACTCTTGACTCTTCCTTCCAGATCGCAAAGACGTGCGGGTTTGTGGGTTAATTGGCCTCTGTATGTTACTACAGGTATGTTGGGAGTGGATGAGAAAGTGGCATTTCACAGAACTAGTGTGAAAGGGTGATTGATGGTTGGCGTGGATCCGGTGGGCCGTGGTGTTCCGTTCAATGCTCTTACATCCATATTATAGATGCTGATGCTGGTACCTGCAGCTGCATCATTTTATGGGAAATTGAGGCTGATAACTTTTACAGGTAAAATATTATTCTGGGAACTGTCGTGTTGAGCCTGCCACATTGACATTCAATTAGCCCTTTCCACTGCTTCAGCTCTTACTCATGCTGGGCGGGATCCAATAACCAGAACCACATTAGTCTAATCCCCTGATAAAAGCTCTGGCAGAGACAGAAATCTGTACTGTATCAATTTCATTCTTTTTAGATATGACACAAGTTACCATTGAGACTTGCTGAAAAGTGAAAGGTTCGCAACATACATTCCATTGCAATAGTTCTGCTCCCTCTTAAGCACAATAAATATTTCCTGTTTTTACATCAATGGTTCTTTATTGTTATCTGTGCAAATGCACAGTGCAATTCTTTTCTTACATACTTATGTGTAGAGGTGAGACATCAGTACAACTAAAGCAATTTGCAGAGGTGTAGCTACCTTGTCATAAAAAGGAACGGCAGATGCTAGTTTATATCAACGATAGACACAAAATGCTGCAGTAACTTAGCGGATCAGGCAGCATTTCTGAAAAAAATGGATAGGAATGAATAGGTAATGAAATGTCACCTATCCATTTCTCCAGATATGGTGCCTGAATAGCTATTGTGTTATGGCTTTGCAACAGACATTCCATCGTGTTTGCTAATGCAGCGGCAATAATGTGTTGATGAAAGTGCATCTGTAGATTTCACAAATCAATAAATTATCGTGTAACAGTTAAGATAAGCCGAAGTCAGCACTGCAGAATATGGAACATCTGAAAAACTAGTTCTGATTCATATATATAAATGAGCTAATTTTAAAAGTATGAAGCTAACACAGCAGACGTAAAGAACATTGGTTTATTAATGTATTATGTCATGCCAGAAATTTGCTTCATCCCATAAGTCTCCATGCAAGATATTCCCAATATTTTGCATGGGTCAGTGAAGAGAAGTGAAGTGACTAGAGCAAAATTGCATGTGATGCTGCCCACAGATCTCAACACTATCTAGCTAATATAGTTTAGTTTAGAGATACAGCGCGGAAACTAGCCCTTTGGCCCACCGAGTCCGCACCGAGCGCACATTAACACTACCCTCCACACACTAGGGACAATTTACACTTATACCAAGCCAACCTACAAACCTGTACGTCTTTGGAGTATGTGAAAAACTGAAGATCTCGGCGACAACCCACGCGAACACAGGGAGAACGTACAAACTCCGTAGAGACGGCACCCGTAGTTGGGATCAAACCCGGGTCTCCGGCGCCGCAAGTGCCGTAAGGCAGCAACTCCACTGCTGCGCCACCATGCCGTTGTAATAGTTGTTAAAAAGTCTTAGCAGACATCTGCAAGGAGATTGACTGTTTAACGTTTTGGCCACAAAATGAAAACAGGAAAGTGAAGGGTTTTTTCCCCATTTCTTTTACTCTAAAACTCCAGACCTGAAAATGTCAAGCAGACTGCTGGAAAAAGACTAATGGTCTTAACACAGCATGGAAAACTAACTTGTACTAGAGTCAGATGTTATGCAGCAGTTTGGAAACTCTGCGGTTAAATTAGGTGCTTTGCAATGCATTTTCAACAGAAATATTTAAATGTTATTTATTCAGCAAAACTCCAACTATCTGCCATCTAACTGTTTGGAAACCCCAATAGTTCAACATCTGGCTCAGTGAGGGGTCTGAAGAAGGGTCTCAAGCCGAAATGTCACCTATTCATCAGAGATGCTGTCGGACCCACTGAGTTACTGCAGCACTTCGTGTCCTTCAGTGATTTAGCGGTTTCCCCTGCTCCTGATAAATTCACCATGGATCTATTCCCATGTTTCTTTGTAATCTCACGTAGGCCCTGTTACTTTGGCTCTTTTAGCTTTACCAGGGCCTCATCCCAGGTTCCTTATAAATTCAACAGGGCCCCGTTTCCAGCACTTCTAATACATTCAAGAAGGCCCCAGTCCACTGCTCCTGTGGCACATGTCAGGACTCCCATTAAACTTGCCACTTTTTATCCCACATTCTCTTTAAACATGCCAGGGTCACTGAAAAACGTATTATTCTGCTGTGTGACATTAAAAAAAAGTGAATTAAAAGGGATAGGGCAATTTATACATAATATTCAGTAGTCCAGAAAGTCTGCCACGTTGGCACCAAGCAAGGATGCTGGAATAATGTAGTTTCACTCTAATGCGTGAGATTTGAAGGCACAGTTGACTGATTGATTGATACTTCATTGTACACATATACTTGGTACAGTGAAATTATTTGTTTTGTATACAATACACAAGTACGCAAAGAATCGCCTCGTATAGGTCGCCGACAATGTTACAAAAGTATCCCTCTTCCTCTTGCCCCCCCCACCGAGTCCGAGTCCCTCTTTGCTCTTGGCCACGCCGGGTCCCTCTTTCTTCCACGCCGGGTCCCTCTTTCTCACATCAGTGTGAAGAACGGAGTTCTTTGGTCAGCTCATTTCCCCCCACTGATGGGGCCTGACCTGCTGAGTTCCTCCACCACTTTGCTTTTTTTCAGATTGCTTTGCAGATTCCAGCATCTGCAGTTTCTTGCGTCTACAGTTTCTCGCCGGATTATGCAAAACAACCGGCAAAAATATATCTTTCATAATTTGTGGCACACAAATATCCACATGCAATATCTTGCCTTAGTCGCCCTTGTCATGAAGTGAAAAATCTCCCCAGGGCATATCAGGAGCATTATACAGAAACCAAATTTTGCCATGATTTGTTTCATCAGTACAAGCAAAGCAAAATGCTTATAATGACACAAATTGCCCAGATTGGTTCAATCATTTTTTAAATTATCTTGGAAACAAAAATATGAAAAAACATTGTTGTGTAACATGTAAAATGTTTTCGCAAAGAATTGCAGGTGTTGGAATCTTGGGCAAAACACAAAGTGCTGGAGGAACTCAGCGGGTTAGGCAGCATCTGCGGAGGGAATGGATAGCTAATATTTTGGGTGGAGACCCTTCTTCTGACTGGTAGTAGTGGGGAGGGATAAATCTGGAAAAAAAGAGGGTGGGATGTACAAAACCTGGCAAGTGATAAGTGGATACAGGTGAGGGGAGATTCTGAATGGCAGATAGATGCAGTAAGTGAGAGAGAGGTGAAAAGAAAATAAAGGATATAAGGAAAGGATAAGTAGAAAGGAATGTAAAGCCAGATGGGGGGGATATAGTTAGAACGGGATGGAGCGGGTGAGGTGGGGGGGGATAAAAGGGAAATGAAGGACTCCGGGTTGGAAGATGAAGGTGACACAGTGGCGGTGGTGGAGTTGCTGCTTTGCAGCGCCAGAGACCCAGGGTCAATCCTAACTATGGGTGCCGTCTGTACAAATGGGCGAATTTGTACGTTCTCCCTGTCACCGCGTGGGTTTTCTCCAGGAGCTCCGGTTTCATCCCACACTCCAAAGACGTACAGGTTTGTAGGATAATTGGCTTCTGTAAATTGTCCCTAGTGTGTAGGATAGCGCTAGTGTATGGGGTGATCGCTGGTCGGCTCGGACTGTGTGCCAAAGGACCTGTTTCCACGCTATATCGTTAAAGTCTAAAGTGAAGTCTAAAGAGTGAACAACGGACAGGAAAGGAGCAGGGTGAGGGGATGCAGTGTGGGGGCATGTGTACGGACTGGCGTGGAGGTAGGTAGAGTGCGCAAGGAAGAGAGAGGAGTAGGGGGTATTTTATGAAATTGGAGTATTCAAAGTTCATACCATTGGGTTGTAAGCTACAGAAGCGGAATATGTTTCACCTACCACCCTTGCACTTGTCTTCCCATTGACTTGTCATGTTATCCCAGTACCATCATTCACTACCTTTTAACATCAACGTCATTAAATCTGGCTTCTTACATTAGTGCCACTGTAAAATTTGACAAAACTGTACTAGCATTAGGAAAGCAAACCGAAAGATTCAGAGAGTTTGTAATGATTGCTTAAAATGACTCTCTGGAGACATCATTATAAGTATGCATGATTGTATTTAACAATTGTGCTCAAAACATTGGACATTGCCCTGAACGTTGAAAGTAGAGGTGACTTCTTTTAATCGGTATTGTTAACATTGAGACAGGCAGAAAATTGCTTTTGGCTCCAGTGTCTTTTGGATGTGAATGACATGCCAACAAATCTGCCAACTTCCAGATAGATCTGTATCTTTGGTTAACCAAACATGCTTTCACGTTAACTTTTAGCTCACAAATTTGAAGGTTTAGCAGAAAAGCTTCATTTCTCTTTTTAAATGTTTATACATTATCAGTTGAGTTTCTTTCTGTTCGACCTCAATCTTGATACAATTGTAGTGCTAATGAGATTGAATCTTCATGGCACAGATAGTACTGAACTGCTGGTTAAAGGCATTAGATGACTCAGGTTGTTCCTCACCAACACTAGCAACTTTGATTGTTTCATGACTTATGTTTGGCTGAATGTCTCATGTCCAGAAGATAGACATAAAATGGTTCAATACTTCGATGGTCCTTTATAGTCACGTGTACCGAGGTATAGTGAAATTTGATTTACCATACAGTCATACCAAAAGAGCAACAAGATACAAAACTACATAAAGATTAAACATAAACAGCCACCACAGCGGTGTGTGAGAATCCCCAGGGCACGCAGAATAAGCGGAGACCCACAGCCATCAGTTCAATGTCCGGGCCACACACATGCGCTTCACCGTGATGTGACCAGAGTTGTACCGACCGCTGTCACTCTCTCTGCAGTCTCTGTCCGCCCGAACAGCCAGAAAGCCGTCCACACTCGCACCAGACTCCAGGATGTTCTCATGGTGTGATGTCCCCGCAAACACCGAGATCACTGCACTCACGGCACTCCCTCCGAGTCCTCACCAGCACAGACAGCACGTCCATCTTGTTTTTCGGCGATGTCACATTCCCCACTGTGATGGAAGGCAAATAACTTTTACCTTCTTCCTCCTTTTGTCCCTCGTTCGGGGTGATCAAAACATCCGCAGTCGGGCGATCGAGGCTCCCGCAATCGGGGCAGTTGAAGCTCCTGTAGTTGGAGCTCCCGAATTCGATCGCTAACAAAGGGACCGCCAACTCCACGATGTTTAGGCTGCGGTGCAGACGGAGATACGATACGGAAAAAGTTGCATCTCCGTCGAGGGGAGACTAAACAGACTAAAATCAACAAAAGAAGAAAGGGACAAGGCAGGCTGTTAGCGAAGCTGCCACTTTCGGCGCTACCCGGTGGTAACAGTAGAGTAAATCAGCGGGTCAGGCAACGTCTCTGGAGAAAAGGAATAGGTTTAACCATCTGCACTTTTACACTCCCCTTGCCTAAAAACCTATTCCTTTTCTCTCAAGATGCTGCCTGACCCACTGAGTTACTCCAGCATTTTGTGTCTATCTTTGATGTAAACTAGTATCTGCAGTTCCTTCCTACACATTTTTTCTGATGTCCAGTCTAGAATGAAATAAAGCTTCCTTTAGCAAAGGTCAGGAGAGTACGAGACCATTACATTCACTTACTGTTACAAACTCCTGCCACTATCTTCGTCTCTATACCTGACCAACACCCTCAGGATCAATCAGACTGTTTCCCAACCTCTATCATGCTAAAGGTCTGAATTCATTCAACATCAGACATTCCCCTTCTTTTGTTGCACATTTCTCAATTTCTGGAAATTCCCTCTGAATCCCCCTGTTTTGTTCTTTTCTGCACTCTTTAAGAATCTTATTAAAATACTCCTCGGGTAAAGTTTTTAGATGTATTTCCTCATGCCCCCTCTGGCATGGATTCGCTGACATCTTCATACTTTTGTAATGAACATTTAAAGATCTTAACTGTGTTACATGGGTAAAAAATAATCAAGTGTTGTTCCCAGCAGGTTATTCCAAACTTATAATGGATCATAATTAATTTATTATGGCACTGATATTCCTTATTATTGTGAGCAATAACAGAAGAGTCCCAGTAGAACCAAAGAATAATATTTGCATGGAAATAGTATAGAAAATAGCAATGAAGAGGTTGGTAATAAAATATAACAATGTTGGACTTAATTGGGTGAACATATTGGTACTTCAATTGAATTAACAAAATAAACATAAAACAGTAAATTAAATCAAACTGAAAGATCCTGAAACATGAAAGGTATATTTACTATTAATATTTCTTGTCAAGTGCTAACATATTTGCACAGTGGTTGATTGTGTAGGAAGGAACTGCAGATGCGGGTTTCAACCGAAGATAGACACAAAATACTGGAGTGACTCAGCGGGACAAGCAGCATTTCTGGAAAGAAGGAATGACTGACATTTTGGGTCAAGACCCTTCATCAGACTGATGTCAGGAGAGAGGGATTATACATAGATAAGGAAGTGTAAGGTGTGATAAAAGGACAAAGGAGATGCAGATCAAGGAATATATAGAACAGATCATTGGTAGACAAAAATGCTGGAGACACTCAGAGGGTGAGGCAGCATCTATGGAGCGAAGGAAATAGGCAAAGTTGTCTATTGTTAGCTCATTGTTAGCTAGAATAGATCATTGTTAGCTGGGAGAAGGTAACAACAAAGCTAACAGAGATAAAATGTAGTCGGAGACAGTCAGACTGCTCGGAGAATTGGGAAGGGATGGAGAGAAGGGGAAAGCAAGGGTTACATGAAGTTGGAGAAGTCAATGTTCATATTGCTGGACAATTTGTATTGTCTAGCTTGGAGCCTGAATATGACAGCATTTGAATCACATTATCACATTTTTTAAAATTATTTGCCATTGTCAAAAAGAACAATACGTTTGTGTCAATATTACTGTCAACCAAACTTAAATTTAATGAAATTTAGTAATTTTCTGCAGAATAAATCTTCAAATATGGATATTATATGAGACGATATGTATTAAATAAAATAGAGCCTCCTTTTCAGCCTTTTCATTCAATTGCTTCCCAAAATCATTCCTAAATTTGATGTAGCGTGAGTGGATTTTAAATTCCAAGAAAAGATGAGCTTAAATCAGATTCAACGTTACGATTTTGCAGATCTGAACATGAACCGCGAGCTCGCTTTGCTGGTTTTAATAGAGATAGGTCTAGGAGGCACATTACCAGGAATGTTATTGAAACATATAAGATTATTAAGGGTTTGGACATGCTAGAGGCAGGAAACATGTTCCTGATGTTGGGGAAGTCCAGAACCAGGGGCCACAGTTTAAGAATAAGGGCTAAGCCATTTAGAACGGAGATGAGGAAAAACCTTTTCACACAGCGAGTTTTGAGCCTGTGGAATTCGCTGTCTCAAAGGCCGGTTCTCTGGATACTTTCAAGAGAGAGCTAGATAGGGCTCTTGAAGATAGTGGAGTCAGGGGATATGGGGAGAAGGCAGGAACGGGGAACTGATTGTGGATGATCAGCCATGATCACATTGAATGGCGGTGCTGGCTCGAAGGGCCGAATGGCCTACTCCTGCACCTATTGTCTATTGAAGTGCACGATAGAGAGCATAGTGATTGGTTGCATCACAGCCTGGTTAGGCAGTTCAAGCAGCCAGGAACGAAGGGGACTACAGAAAGTGATGGCCATTGGCCAGTCCATCACAGACACTGACCTGGGTCTATTGTAGACACTGCCTCAAAGAGGCAGCCTCCAAAGGCCCCCACCACTCTGGCCACTGTCTCATTTTGCTGCTATCATTGGGATGAAGGTAGAGGAGCCTGAAAACCATGACCGCCAGGTTCAAGAGCAGCCTGTTCCCAGCTAACATCACGGTCATGAACACTGCACAACACTAACCACTATCTCTGCAATTATAATCGTCTATGGACTGTGTCTTTGGTTGCACTACAGATTTTGGTTTTGCACTATAATGGTTACTTCATATTCCGGTTATTAATTCATTATATTATTGATTATTATATATTTATCTGTGTGTTACAGCATTAATGGGGCCATTAAGCTGTGGAAAGTAAGAATTTCATTGTTCCATTGCCGGTACATATGACAATTATATACTCGTCACTCTTGACTCCTGTCTACACCACTGAAAAATAATCAATGTTTTGGACTTAAGCCACAAACTTGCATTGATTTTGTCTTACTGTTGCTTCACTTACACTTATACTCTATACTAAGAAAACTCAAGTCATCTGTACATTTGACCTATAACTTTCTGCATATGTTAGAATAAAATCAATGATTTTGCTGCAGCTTTATCAGTCATTCAGACTTCCGTCTGCATTCAACTCAATCCATTTTAAATCAATAAGTCATCAAAAGTGGTATTTCCTTAATGTCAGCTCATGAGCAAGGCAATGGTAACCATATCTGTTTGACATTGATCTTCAGGCTGCAGAGGAAGTTATTCATGAAATAATAGAAGACCCAATTCAGAATTTGCAATCAAAAGATAGTTTTATTGGTGTTTCCTATAATCCATCTGGGTTACAAACGTCTGACCTATGGACCAGCCTAGAAGCTCTCATAACATTATTAAATTTGAAAGCCCGATGTACATATGTACTTTCATCCTACGAATGGCAGAACATGTTTCCACTAATTCTACACTTTTAGCAATTGTTTTTTCTCCATAAGACCATAAGACATTGGAGCAAAATTTGGCCATTCGGCTCATGGAGACTACTCCACCATTCAATCACAGCTGATCACATTTTTCCCTCTCAACCCAATTCTCCCACCTACTCCTCGTAACCTTTGACCCACTTACTAATCAAGAATCTATTAATTTCTGCTTTTAAAATGCTCAATGAATTGGCCTCCACAGCCGTCTGTGGCAATGAATTCCACAGAATCACTACCCGCTGGCTAAAGAAATTCCTCCTCGTCTCTATTCTAAAGATACGTATTTTTATTCTGAAGCTGTGCCCTCTGATCTTAGACTCTCCCACTAACATAGGGAAAGTGAGTTGCGTTTAGACCGTCGTGAGGCAGGTTAGTTTTCCCCCACTGATGATGTGTTGGTGCATTAGTAATCCTGTTCAGTATGAAAGGATCTGCAGGTTCGGACATTTGGTGTATGTGCCTGGCTGAGGAGCCAATGATGCGCAGCTACCATCCGCGGGATTATGTCAGACTCCTGCCTAAATGTAATGATACTCTAGCGCCACGGCTCGCTTGTAGCCTGGGAGAACGGGCTGCCGTTCTGTGTGGCGATCGGCGTGAAGTGCTGCTGGCGTGGAGTGCGGACAGGCGTGCGTTGTCTCTCATCCGTTTAGCACACCCTATCTTCATGGTGCTAAAATATTTGTAGACGAGCTGATTCTGGCTCAGGGGTTTGTATGTAGCAGAACAGCTACCTCTCTGTGATCTAATGAAAGTCATCTCTCAAACCAGTGATGCGATGGTAGAGTTGGTGTCTTATAATGCCAGAAACCTGGCTTCAATCTTGACCTCGGGTACTGCCGATATGTAGTTTGTACAGTCTCTCTGCGACAATGTTGGTTTTCTCCCAGTGCTCCGGTTTCATCCCACATTCCAAAGACGTGCAGGCAAGTTAACTGTAGGTTAATTGGCTTCTGTAAATGGTCCCTAGTGTGGAGGATAGAACTTGTTTATGAATGATTATTGGTAGGCTTGGCGGGCCGAAATGCCTGTTCTACACTGTATCTCTAAACTAAAAGAACTTACAAATATCATTGCCTTTTCTTAGAAAATATTTTAAATTGCTCTGCAGTCCATAAGCTTCTTACAAGTGTAATTATTGTGGTGTATATCTAATCAAATCAATAATTAGCGCTCCATTATTGCTCTTACGCTGCCACTTATAAATAACCAGTCATTTTAGTATTCAGACTTTTTACTGCTTCCTTCTTTGGGAGATAAAGAACGACCAAATTAATAATTAAAGTAGTTAATGATATGAATGTTTAAAACATTAGAATATCCCCTTTGTGTATCACAGTCTACGTGACCAGATGACATTTTTGACAGCAACTTCGCATAGAGATTTATCAGAGTGCTGAATGCAACTCATTTTCTTCGAGTCAAACATCCTGTGGTGCTTAAATCAGCATTCACAGCATGGTACGAGACCGCAATCCTGTCAATTTGTCTCAATTTTAGACAATCTATAGTTTCCTAATAGATATAGTTTCCTTATAGTTTTAAGACTTCCTTTTTAGTAAGTTGTTTCATTTGTTTATTAAAACGCAGACCCGTTTTGTTTTCTAATTAACCTAATCTACAACTGTTTACATTTTGCCTTAAGGGCCTATCCCACTTGGGCGACCTAATCCGCGAGTCCAGAAGAGTGCCTTCGACCTTCAAGCTCGAGGGCACTCTCCTGGAAAGCCTCGAGCTGGATCGACCGAACCGCGAGCTACATCTACCGACCGTGCGCACACACACACACACCGCGAAGGTGGGGGCCAGGGAAAGCGGAGGGGCGCTGTCTGCGCGATGAAGAGGAAGGTAAACGGCTGCCACAGTGTATGGTAAGTCCTTTAGAGAGCTAGGCATAAGGGGGGGGAGAGAGGGAGAGGGAGGGAGGGAGAGGGAGAGGGAGAGGGAGAGGGAGAGGGAGAGGGAGAGGGAGAGGGAGAGGGAGAGGGAGAGGGAGAAGGGGAGAAGGGAGGGGGAAGGGGGGAAGAAGGAGACACTTTTAAGAAGTTTAGCGGGCATTTTACCTACTGGTAGGTCCTTCTAGGTCGTGAAACTCCAATAAGCCAATCAAAATGCCCGGTCAGCGAAGGAGATTGCCTACGGCTGCCCTCGAGTGCCTGGAAGTAAATAGCAACCCCACTCCACTGCACTATGAGTGAAAAAGACCCGTGCCGACCAAATTTTACTCGCGGAAATGTTTTCAATATCCTACAAAATGTTTCCGCGACCTAGCCGAGGCCGCGAGTAGGCGGGAGCCTCCCTTGAGCATGAAGGAGAGTTCCAGCCACTTCATACGACCTTGTAGGACCACGTGTCAACCATGCTGCGAGTTTGAGTCCAGGGCGAACCCTTCTAATCTCGCAATTTAGGTTGCCCAAGTGGGACAGGCCCTTTATTCCAATGCATACTCTATTAAATGCTATTCAATTTTTACATAGAAACATTATTCCCTCGTCACACATGTTCTAGGCAGCTAAACCTGTTCACTCTACACATTTTCTAAAATACAATCTTTTTTCAATTACATACCAATAATTTCATGCAGAGCAATCCCGGAAAAACACAGATAGAATTCTAACCAAATAAAGATCCGAGCATCACTTTCAATTGATCAACTCTCAATCTTTAATTCTAAATTTAAAACTTTGAATTTATGTATTCAATTTGAATAAACAAATTATTACAGAACTTTAATTTATTTGTGTACAGTTATAGATTTTATCTCTTTTATGAATACATCCATATTGAAGACGGGATGCATCACTGCATGGTTTGGGAACAGCTCCATGCAAGAAATTGTAGAGAATAGTGGACACAGCCCAGACCATCCCTTCGTTTGACTCTATTTCCACCTTGCGCTGCCTCGGCAAGGCCACCAGCACAATCAAGGACGAGTCGCACCCCAACCACTCCCTCTTCTGCATGCAGCCCGTTTGTTTTTACATCTTTTTTTTAATTTTTAGTCCGTTAAAAGTGTGTTTTAGGGGGGCTCGGGGGAGGGGGGCAGGGTTAGGGGGAAACTAACTCCCAGTCACTTCCTGGCGGGGACGCGACTATTTCTCTGAGTCACGTCCTCGCCCCCCACCTCGTGGCCTACCTCCTGGATCCGAGCGACCTTTCCTGCCGGGGACCGGGGACCGGGAACCGGACCAGAGCTGCAACAGCGGCGGCGCTGGAGTCACCGCGGAGCGGGCGATGCCTACCTGGGTCGCCGTTGGAGCTCCGGAGCTTTGGGCCGCTGCTCCAACATCGTGGAGCTCTGGTTTGGAGAGCTTCCAACGCGGGCAGCGCTGAACTCCATGGAGTCCCGGGGCCCTTTGCCGAGGGCCTCCAGCGTTGTGTCTCCACCCGGCGCAGCCTGTGGACTTTGGGAGCCGCGGACTCCGGTAGGAGGGGGCCGACTCGAGGTCCAGGCCGCTGAGGACGTCCCCCAGCCCCGACGTTGGACTTGCATCACCCCGGCGAGCGGGCCTGAACATCGGGCCGCCCATAGTGGCGACTGCGGAGGGCTCGGGGAGGCCCCGACCACGGGTGAACAGTGGGGAACATTGGGAAGAGACTGACTTTGGTGCCTTCCCTCACTGTGGGAAACTTTGATCCTACTGTGAGGGAATGTTTTATGTTGAATTTCTATCTACTCTGTGTTGTGTTCTTTATTTTTTTCCTGTATGGTGATTTCATTTCACTGTGCCAATTGGCACACGTGACAAATAAAATGTATCTGTATCTGTTCTCCCCTCTCTCATTGGGCGAAAACTATAGACTTGTGAAAACGCGCACCTCCAGATTCAGGGAAAGTTTCTTCCCAGCTGTTATCTGTACACTGAGGATGGCTCGGTTGTAATCATGTGTTGTCTTTCTGCTGACTGGTTAGCACGCAACAAAAGCTTTCACTGTACCTCGGTACACGTGACAATAAACTAAACTGACTAATATTTAATTATAATATCAACAAGTATGATTCAAACTAGAGCATATAAGATACTATCATCCCACCGATGATCTTCAACATACAATAATAATGTTTGATTAACTGGTTATTGGCGGAGCAAATCTCTTCCTTCTCAACTGTGACAATTTTGCATTGCTATGATTCTTTGGGTTACATCCTTATGTAATCCCTTTAAATTACATCAGACCCCTTCACAAATTGTGGCTCTGATGAAACTGCAAAGCTAATACCATTTCAACTGTTTTTATTTTATTTAACCCACACAAAATATTATATTTTTGACCTTTTACTCATCCATAAGTTTTTGTCCGGTAACAATAGATCTTTTAAATCTAGCAACAAACAAATACAACACCAATCTTTCACAGTATATTTATAAATAGTAAGCATTATTTACCGTCCACATATCTAATTTTATCCGTTTCAGCATTAAGTTTTCAGTCACCAATTCCAACTCCAATGTGAATTATTATCAGTGGATATTTCCTCTCTACGATATATTATCTTATTCCTTTTCACACCAAATTTTTGTTTAACTTTTTCCCCTTTTCTTTTAAATGTCAAGGTAAACTTGTTCCTTTCTCCTTGATAATTGCAACTTGATCTACATGATGATGCTACTTTATTTAGCACTTTTGCAGTAAAATGTTCCAGCAAATAATATGAGCATTACCAAGCACAGTTTGCAGGTGACCCAAACTTCAGTCAAAGCGATAGATTTTATGAATAAATTTAAAGGAGATTTATGGGTGGAATGGTTTAGGGGGAGAATTGTGGAGATGAAGGCAGCACAGCTATTGTGGAGTGTGTACAACTGGGGCCATGCAAGACAGACTAATTGGAGGCATGTGGACATTTCCGAAGACTATAGATGTGGAAAAATACTGTGATAACAGGAGTTGGAGCCTTGAAAAGATTTGAAAGCAGGGCTGAACTTTCTGCTAAAATGATGTTTCGTCAGAATGGCAGTCAACATGGATCAGGGATCACAGGGTGAAAGATGAATGGGATTGATGTGAGTGAGACATATTTTGTTTGGATGAGTTCACGTTTATGCAGGGTGGAATAAAGGGTCTGTCCAGGAAAGTAATGAATTGTTAAGATTACCATTGACAGGGTGATGAACGTGCAGAGATTTGTGTTTAGTTGTAATAGAAATGGAACTAGGCAGTGCCAAGAAATGGGGAAAGAAAGTGTTAAAATGAAAGTAAGCAGAAAGGACCGACTGAAACGTGGGAATCAAATTGGGAATTGGTGATGATAACACAAACTGTAGAGGGTGATGCACTCTAAAAGGCAGTACAAGTCTTACAACCAGTCACAGAGGAAGAAGTGGGTTTAAACATATAAAAATAAGTTGATCTCTTTCCCTCAAGGAAGTCCCTCCCCAAATCTCTCTACTTCTCTATCCTTGTTTGGAAGCTTCTTAAAACCCACCAAGTTTGTCAAGCTTTTCATCAGTTGTCTTATTATTCCGATGCTTCTTGATGTCAGGTTTTATTTGATAAAAGTCCCTGAGGCACCTTTTGACATTTTTCTGATTAAGTGCATAAGAGAAATGCAAGGTTTTATTATTGGTAAAAAGCCAATAGAATTTTTCAAAGGTAATTGCTATTTTATTATTCCTTAAATTCAATGTTATTTTAAACCGGTGAGATTTAGTATTGCATATTTTCAGAAAATTCCTGAAACATCAGAATTGTAACATACCATGCCTTTCTTTAATAAGCATTGAGGTAATTTAACATTTAATTGGAATTAATGTGATTAATAAAGATAAAACCTGCCAAATATCTTTAAAGGTTAATATCAAGAGTAATCCACTTCATACCGTTAGTTTAGTTTCGTTTAATTTGGAGATACAGTGTGGAAACAGGCCCTTCGGTCCACCAAGTCCATACCAACCAGCAATCCCCCCACACTAATGCTATCCTATACACACCAGGGACAATTTACATTTATACCAAGCCAATTAACCTACAAACCTGTAGGTCTTTGGAGTGTGGGAGGAAACCAAAAATCTTGGAGAAAACCCACGCCGTCATGGGGAGAATGTACAAATTCCGTACAAATAACACCTGTAGTCGGGATCAAATCGGGGTCTCTGGTGCTGTGTGCTGTAAGGCAGCAACTCTACTGCTGTGCCACCATGCTGCTATTCTTTCAAGAGAGTGGCTTAAATGACAAAATTTGTTAAAATAAATTTGCAGCCCATCCAGCCAAGAAAGGAAAAAGAGCCACCAGAGGTTAGCAATGAAAATGTTCTTGATATGCCCTCATAACCTCTTCCTCCTTACTCCAAACATATGTACAAGGTGAAATGAGAAATTATAAAAACATGTTTAAAATTAAAACAAATTAACCAAATTCAGTCCAACAAATTGTATCTCTGCATTTTATAAGAACATAGAAAAACAAAATCAGAAATACAATTACATATATTTAACAATTTGCAAAGAAAAAACTTATTATCAGATGGCCAACAGATGGGCAAAGTAATTCAAGAAGTGATGCAGAACCCAGTGGGTTAACCTCAGTCGTAAGAAAAATAAACATGTATTTTGAAGGAGAAGATACCAAAAAGAGCAAGAAACCAAAAAATCCATAATCAATAATCAGCATAAACCTTAGGAGAGGCAAAAATATTTTTTAATTGTTTTTTCAAATATGACATTCTCAGCAGTGAAAGTGTCTCAGGATAATTAACTCAAGGTGTCTATGATTTTAATGTCACTTCTATATTGACTAAAATGTATTTCTCTGTAACTGTCATTCCATAATGCTGTAACACTATATTCTGCATCTGTTTGCACTACCTGTTGTGCATGGCTTGATTGTATACTTATATAGTATGATTTGACTGAATAATATGCAAAGTTCTTCACTGTATCTCAATTAATGTGACAATAAACCAATACAAAATATTTTAAGAAAACATGGAGTGGACAATAGAAGTGAGATTTCTAAAATAATATAAATGACTATTTCTTCTTCTACTGCAGTGCTGGCTAACATTTACCCTCCAGCCAAAGTAATGACTTAATTTCTATTTTGACAGCAACAATTTTGAACAACCTTTCTGTTTAATTTTCAGGTGAAACGATTATGACTTTTCAGGTCATGATCAAGGTGGGCCAGATCAAATCATAAACATTACACATAATGAGCAACTCGTGTTATCCCATGGTAAATTGGTCTTGATTTACAAACATAAAGGATCACATAATTTAAAACTTTTCATGGACATGGTTTCAATGATATGCCTTCATATTATAATTCCCAGAGTGGGAATCTCTGGAGAGTAAAACAGAGCAACACAGTCAAACACTGTAAAACAAAAAGGATTCTCATTTAAATAAATTATGACTATTACAGGAAATGTCACATTGTGCAATTCAGAGTTAATTTCCTGCAGAATGACATTCCTACGCAACCTTGAGGCTTATCCATTGATTTGGCTTCATTAAATTCAAGTTCAATCAACCATATTATTCCACCTTTCATCAATTCTGCTTTTCCCTCTTCTTCAATGTAACCATAGTAACTGCATTAGCCTTTTGCTCTTATAAAAACAATAACAAATCAAAGTGCGTGGTAGCTCTCACATACAACATCAATCTTTAACTTAAGCAAAACAAAATTCTAATTTCACAATCACAAAATGCTAGCAAGTTGCTAATAGAAGCTAATGAAAGGTTGTATCTAATATTAGAACCAATAAATTGAAATTTCCTCTTAGGTCCTTTGAAAATGTATTTGATTGCAATTTGTTGCAGGTTACTGGAACTCAGCATATTGTGTAATATTATTTGTTGAAATTCAAATACATCTATGAGGAAACACCAAGTAAAATACAAAACGCAAATTCAAAAATCCCAAAAATATATTGAAGGACGGCTCAGTGGCACAACTTTTAGTGTCGCTACCTCACAGCGCCAGAGGCCCAGATTTGATTCTGACCTCAGGTGCTGTCTGTGCGGAGCTTGGACGTTCTCCCTACGACCACATGGGGTTCCTCCAGGTGTTCCGGTTTCCTCAAATATCCCAAAGACATGCAGAATTGGAGGTTAGTTGGCTCCCTAATCCGTAGGGAATGGAATAACATTAAACTAGTGTGAATGGCTGATCTGTGGTCTGCGTGGACTCAGTGGGCTAAAGGGCCTTTGTTTCCATGCTGTATCTCTAAACTAAAGAAAATGCCACTGTGCAGCAACTATTCAAAATTACACACCTTTTTTCAGAATGTTAATACATTTTGTCAACAAGGTTATTATAAAATATACATTTTATATTTCATGTCCAGTTTTTTAATAAATTATAGGTAGACAAAAATGTTGGAGAAACTCAGCGGGTGCAGCAGCATCTATGGTGCGAAGGAAATAGGCAACGTTTCGGGCCGAAACCATATAATTATATTGGTTAGTGTATAAGATCTATAAATGGATATTTGAATGTAGTTGCAGTACAAAAATAGTGTTTTAGTCAAACAGCCTTGGTCAGATCCTGTCTGGAAAACTGCATTTAGTTTTAGTTAGCACATATCAGGAAGAATCCAGCAGTGTTGGGAGGTACTAAAGCACAAGTTCACAGGATTCCAGGGCCTGATGTTAGCCTTGGCAAAATGACATTTCACTGAGTCAGCAGGTTCTGGCTTCAAGTCACACTCCAAAGCTTTGAGCACAAATTCCCCACTTATACCCCAGTGCATGGTGAATGAGGCTATGCAATATTAACCCGAGACCACGCCTGCTCCTTAAGGTGCCCATTATTCCATTTCAAATATATAAATTTAGGATAGAGCCATAAAATGTGGAATGATGTCAACTTTTATATTCTGTTCATTCCTGAATAGTTGTTATTATAGAAGGGAAGCAGTTTACTGAACACCTCCAACGTGAGAACTATTTATCAGCCACTTAGTGATTCACTCCAATCTTTTCCCGTAAGAATATGACACTACGGTCTAGTAATTAACTTTAAATAAAGAGCAATACTATCTACAATGTTATCCTCAAGATTCACTTCTCCACATTAAACTCGTAAACAAAATTAGCATTGCAGCGACACAGTGTTGGAAAATGTTAGTTTTGTATCCTTGATAAATATTCTATGTCAATGAGTCAGCAGCTTGTTTTGGCCAACTGGATGAAATAAGAAATGGTTTGTGGATTTGCTATTATATTCATATGTTGACTGGCAATAAAAGTTAAAATTAGCCATTTTTATATTCATAGTATAAATTTCTCACCTCTAATGACTCAGACAAGTGACACTGAGCAAAATAAACCAGCAGTTTGTAAGGTAAATAGTATTTTATTAGATGCAGCATGGAAACAGGCCCTCCTAACACTGAGTCCAGGGCGACCATCGATCACTTGTTTACACTGGTTCAATGTTATCCCATTTTCCCATCCAATCCTAACACACCACGGCAATTTACAGAGCCCAATTCCACTTCTGGAAGTTAGTATCGAGAGGATGAATGTAAAAGGTCACGGTGAATGTATCCTCTCCACCACAGTTGTTCCAAATGGAATTCTACTGGGGAGCCTGTCACACAGCATAAGTGAAACCAATCACTGAACTTGATTGTTCAGCAGAATTCTCAGCCTGACAGAAATCTGAAGAGGAGAATGCTGAGACCTCCAACTCGGATGTCTTGATGTTTACAATTATTCTATTTTTCATCATGCATGCTCATTAAAAAAAATTGAGGTATGAATGAAAACACCAGGATTCTGGAAACAACTATCAATGGTTCAATGTGTAGGGTGGAACTACAGATGCTGGTTTACACCGAAGATAGACACAAAATGCTGGAGTAACTCAGCTTGACAGGCAGCATCTCTGGTTAAAAGGAATGGGTGACGCTTTGGGTCGAGACCCTTCTTCGGAGTCTGAAGAAGGGTCTCAACCAAAAACGTTACTCATTCCTTCTCTCCAGAGATGCTGCCTGTCCCACTGAGTTACTCCAGCATTTTGTGTCAATCATCAATGGTGCTTTATTGTCACATGTGCAAAGTGCAATCGCACAGTGAAATTATTTTCTTGCCAACAGTGCAGTAGAGTATCACCATACCATCCCCGATTAGCAATTGTACAGATATAGTCACCTGAGGCTTATTATTATTCGCAAATATTTTTGTAAATTAATGTAAAATGATCAAAAACGCCATTATATGGTAATTAAATCAGACGGCTTTGATAATACTTCCACAAACTACAACAGAAATTTGATTTATATATTTAAATCCTATATGGAAATGACTGTCTTTAGTCTTTTTTTTGTTGGGTTTACAGGTACAAAAAGGATTTATTATTTACTACCAGTGAAACCTACCAAAGGTTGGTTTGTCAGTAAAAATGCAACCATAGGCTTCTCAAAGTCAATTGAATCCAACCGAAAATCTCCCCAAATTGCCAAACTGCCTGTTGCTTAAGTCAATCTGGTCACAAGCATGGCTGATTACTGAGGCTTCAAAGAGGAAAAAATGAAACAATATAACATTGTTTATTTTCTCCAATCACTGTGCCCTTTGGAAAGCACCATTTTATTTTTTATACTCTTGACTTATTTTGATTTCCACCGCAATAAACTAGATTAATGCCGCAGTTAAAATAAATGTTGGTTGTGCAGTTTACAACATGCTTACCAAAGCTTATCCCAATAGTCCAAGGAATTACATTGCAGGCCATTGAAACATTTTGTTTTTTCATTAATATATTTTGCGTAATCATCTGTTCTATACTTAAACCTTGGACAAAGTTATGTTTTGATCTCCTCCCTGCTTTAGTCAAGCCATTGACACTTTTGGTGCTTTGATATGTAAACAAGAGTTGATATTTGCTTTATTCCACTGTTGCTTCCTCCCACGGTGCATGAATGATCTATTCAGGAGGTCTTGTTGAAATATAGTAAGTGGAGGCATTGGTGAGCTTTCTTTGCGATGGTATCAATATGCCGGGCCCCAAGACATCTTCAGAGATATGCAATCCCAGGAATTTGAAGGTGTTGACCCTCTCCACCGCTATTCCGTTGATGTAGACAGGTCCATGGATCCTCGGCTTCCATTTCCTGTAGTCAATAATCAGCCTCTTGGTCTTGTTAACATTGAGGGGAAGGTTGTTACACTGGTATCATTAAATCCGATCTCCTTCCGGTACCCTGACATCGTAGGCATTTTTAAAGCTTCCTAAGCAAACCCTTGGAATCAAGAATGACGTGATGTTTTCTTTCCAGATCCATGGGTTCTGGGGTGGCTGATGAGGCCAATGTGGGATCCATAGGCACAAAATACTGGTGTAACTCAGGGGGTCAGGCAGTATCTTGAGAGAAAGGAATGGCTGATGTTTCAGGTCGAGACTAATCAGCGAAAAGGGAAACGAGAGATATGGGCAGTGATGCAAAGAGATAGAGAACAAATAAATGAAAGATATGCAAAAAAAGTAACAATAATAAAGGAAACAAGCCGTTGTTAGTTGTTTTGTTTCTCTCATTTCCCTTTCCCCTGACTAGTCTAAAGAAGGCCTCGACCCGAAAGGTCACCCATTCCTTCTCTCCAGAGATGCTGCCTGCCCCGCTGAGTTACTCCAGCATTTTGTGTCTATCTTTGGTTTAAACCAGACCTGTGGGATCTGTAGACCCTTCTACAGGACCCATTGGAGGTGCTTCATTAAACAGGAATATGGGAGGTTTACTTACTCTGTCATTTCTGGAGCTTCAGCATGCTCCCAATAAAGAGACAGAGAATTGCCAGGGTCACCCTGGATACTGCTTTAATTTGGACAGTGATCATCCAGGGATTTCCTCAAAAAAGGTTGATGTTGCATTGTTTTCAAGAAGTCTTTAAGAACATTTTGAATCACAACCTCTGTCCCCCTGGTAACTCTTGCGCTGCAGCTCAGAACAGATTGTCCATTTCCAGAGTGCTGTTGAGATCATGCCAACAGTGTGGCCTGTCCATCAGAAATAGATAGATTGTGATGATGACATTGTTTAATTTATTCATGCAATGGAGTTAAAGGAGAAAGGATTTTTTGCAGACAGCATTGATGGGAGGTCACCTGAGCATTAAGTTGTCTGCCCTATGTATGGTGCATCGTGGTGTCTGAGGTGTTACAGACCCGTTTTCCTGTTGTTATACTGCCCTTTAATTGTGTCTCCAGCACCCAGCATCACAAATTTCAATTTACTCCCATCATCTTTTGGAAGGTTGAAAGATTTTGGAGCCAATGTCACACATTGCAACCTAGATTTGCAGCATTTATGCATGCCATTGAGCATAACATCTTTTATATAGAACAATTAGTATTTCATACTAGCTTGATATTTCAGATTTCCATCTTATATCCTTTGTTTCTTCAGTGAATTTGGAATCCATAAACCTATCTTAGGGATGCAGTCTTTCCCTCTGTGAAATTAAAGTGGTCAATGGATGCTAGTGTCTTCCCATCATGTACTGTAGATTTCCTTATTTACCATAATTTGCTCATTGCGTGGCCCTAGGTATCATGTGAAGAACTTAGGAATTGTATGCCTAAAGTCTGGACCATGACAGAAAACATACTGGAAATATTTCACACAGTGAGTGTTTCAAACAATAAATCCATTTCCTAATGTAGCAATTGAGTCAGAGATCTTTGTATAATTTCAGGGAAAATGGATAAGCATTTAACCTAGAGAAATAAATGCGAGTGAAGAAAGAGCAGAATAATGAAATTAACCTTTAATTGTTCTGACAAATGAAAAGGACAATATCAACCATCTGTCATGCAAGCTTCTCTAATCCCTATATGCTTTTATGTCTTATAGTCTTCAAACCTTACATCCACTGGACGTTTGGTCACTAAAGACGAGCAAAATTGCACTTCAGGATAGTGTTTCACACAGGTGCTGTTCAAGTTGTAGTGTCTGGGGTTGACCAGCTTTTCTATGATAAAATTATATCGATAAAATGGATCAAGTCACGGTGATTTCACATAACGCATAAGAAGTGACATGAAATTTATCAAATGTTGACTAAACCTAATATAGCATGAGGAAATTAAAGCATAATTTTTCCATTCTTGAAGGAAATTATGAATTATAAATAATTTTACTTTTTCCTATCTCTGGAAAATCATCAGAAAAGTGTTTCCATATGTCACGAGATGAACCGTATCACTTGTATTGAACTAAATAAGTAGACAAGACAAATTTAAGCAGGTAATTCCTTCCATTTTTGCTTTAGTCGCCCATTAGTAAACTAGAGAAAATAGGCAATGCACACTTGCACGAGTTTCTTAGTTTTAGACGTAGAAATAATACGATCTTTATCTATAATCAATTAAATATGGATTTTCACAAAAATGTCAACATAACTAGATAATTATATTAATTCAATAGACATCCTAGGCCAGGGGCCGGTAACCTACGGCCCCTGGGCCGAATGCGGCCCATAACCCGAAATCAGCTGGCCTGCAGCTGATTTTTTTTCCCCGTAATCATCCGGTCCACTGCGCACCCACCCTGAGCGACCCACCCGAACATGCGGTCGAGCTCTAGCTGTACCGCATCCTGCACAAAGCCGCCGACACAGCAGCGCACCTTCTGTGAACACGTTTGAGAAAGAACTGCAGATGCTGGAAAAATCAAAGGTAGACAGAAATGCTGGAGAAACTCAGTGGGTGAGATATGCAAGGATTGCATGAGTTTCTCCAGCATTTTTGTCTACCTTCTGTGAACACATGATTTGATGTCTGCCATCCGGGGGCAGGATCCATGTGTACACGTGATACATGTGGCCCGCCATCCACTCACAGACATGCGTCCCGGCCCATATGCAGAACAAGATTGCAGGCCGCTGTCCTGGGCTGTCAAGAAGGCTCAAACAATAATCCACATTCTTCCTAAATGCATTGGAAGGGGGCCATTTACAAATGAAGCAATTAACAATTTGTTAATTCAAATTAACACTATCCTGCTGCCTCCTCAAGCATTGAGGAGGCAGCAGGATAGTGATACATTTCAGATTAAGACCCATTATCAGGACCTGAAACGTCAGCTATCCCTTTGCCACTGCAAATGCTGCCTGAGTTCCTCCAACAACCCACTGAGTTCCTCCAACAACTTGTTTTACGCTCCAGATTCTAGCATTAACATTCTCGTGCTTCTCCAATTACAAATGAAGTTGTGGTACATCATTACAAATTGAATGTGGTACTGCATTACAAAGTGAATCTGTCAATGTGCCCTCATTATTAGGAAACCTGAACACCAAATTGACAAGAATTGCCACCTTAAATTTACCAAATATCTTAAATCCCTCATGCTTCTGGCAAAATTTTCACTTGACACCAAAGATGTTTAATATAATTTTGGCAACAAATTAGTTGGATGCAGTCATGGTATGTCAAAATGAGAAACATATCAATATATTTGTTGCAAAAAAAGTCAATAGATAGATGAATATAGAAAAATAAACATTTCATGACTAAATTTTATGCAAATCCCCTGAACACATCTTATGTTTCCATAGTAACTACAACAAAAGCAGGAGGAACTGCAGCCAAAAGTGTAATTGGAATAATTCTGTTCTGGAAAGGAAACCATGATATCAAATTTCAGGTTTAACCATTGAATCGCGTTTACCGTGTTTTCAACTTCAAATTGTACATTGAGTCTAAATATAAATGTAACTTATTTTCAGTCATTCGACTCTGTTTAGAAAATATAAACAACATAGAAGAAAACAAATGTGATTCCATAATATATGACTTTTAAGCTGTAATAAATCATGCAGAATGGACAGATGATAAATGTGGAGGAGCCTGGCTTGTCCATAATCAGCACCTTTTGCTTTGTTGTTGCAGTGAGATTCATAATAAATATTCTGTAACGTTACAAACTGTGCTCAGAATATTTCAGCAACAATGGGCTACATCTCATTCAATGGGAATCTAAGGATGAAGATAAACCTTTCCAATTTTACTTTTGAAATGCTGTCATGCACACATAATATGTTTCTGAAACTGAGAACTGAACGGGAGACTACATAACAGTGAACTGATGAATTTTCGATTGCCACAGAATGGTCATGAAATGCATTGAACATCAGTTCCTTAGTCACATTTTCTTGTGCGTGCCAATGTAGCAAATAATTGTAGACTACTAACTTGCCATTTGATGTAAGCCATGTTAGGGGCAGCATGGTGGCACAGCATTAGAATTGCTGCCTTACCCTGCCAGAGATCTGGGTTCATTCCTGACTAGAGGTACTGTCTGTATGAAGTTTGTACGTTCCCCCAGTAACCAAAGGGTTTTCTCAGGATGCTCTTTTCCTCTCACATTTCAAAGATCTACAGGTTTGTAGGTTAATTGGCTTTGCTGAAAATTATAAATTGTCCCTGGTGTGTAGGATAGTGCTAGTGTACGGGGATCGCTGGTCGGCGCAGACTCGGTGGCCTGAAGGGCCTGTTTCCTCACTGTATCTCTAACCTAAACTAAACTAAACTGACCTCCATCAATGCACATGGATATTCCTAATCCCATCACATTTTCCCACCAGTTTCTGGCTCCGTTTTTTTCCCATTCTTCTTAACTCCAATATTAACTCCATCGACAATGTGTTGGATAACACACCTGAGATAGAGGGTAGGTTAAAGTTGGGCAAATTTTAACATCTCACAAATCCAAGTTCAAGACTTTTAAATTAAGATTATTAAATAATTTCCTCTTCCCTCTAAATTCTTTAACTTTCTGTCTATCTCTGCATATTTATTGCACAATATTCCTTCACGCAGAAAACTTCGTAAAAATTGACTGATTCCAGTAGTATGCACCGCCCTGCAAAGTGCTTAATAATAACTTTAATCAGTATTGGCAAATTATTATGGAAGTGCCTTTCACAGCATCATTTCAAATATTAGTTTAAAATCAAGGGGAAATTATTGGATAAAACGTGTAGTCATCTTCCTGTGACTTTTATCATATACAATCTTCATAAATAATCTTTTTTTTCGTGAAGTTGACAAACTTAAAACCTGAAAGAAATTTGAAAGTGTATGTTTTCTCCTTTTCAGTTTTTTTGGCTTACAGGAACAAAATTGATACCCATGCCCATGTGGTACAAATCAGATATTTTCATTCACTAAAGAATAGACTCAAATTGGAGATACAAAGAGCTGCAGATGCTGGTTTACAAATGAAAGTGCTGGAGTAACTCAGTGGGTTCATGCAGCATCGATGGAGGACATGGATAGGCGATGCTTCAGGTTGGGACCCTTCTTTTGGCTCGAGTCTGAAGAAGGGTTCGATTTGGATTTGAAGAGGGGTCCTGACCTGAAACTTTGCCTAGAAAGGTTTCAGCCTAGTAAAGAATCATCAAATGTCAAGAGTGTTTCATTGTCCCATGTACCGACAACAGAACCATGAAACCATGAACCTCGCTACTTTCAGCAGCATAACAGGCCTATAAACAAAATGCATATAGATAATATATAAGAAATAAAAACGTAATAAATTAACAACCACAATACTAGTTCAAAAAGAAACCTTTGTGCAATCAAAGACAGTCCGTAGAAGTTCATAGTTGAGGTTGGTGTTGTGTAGTGTTCAAGAGCCCGATGATGGTTGTTGGGAAGAAGCTATTCTTGAACCTGGTGGTCACGGTTTTCAGATCCTAGTGGTGTTATAATGGAAGGATATAAGAAATCAAGGACATGGGAGAACTAACTCCAGAATATTACTTCATATTAAATTACTGGAAAGTATATTTGTAAACTTGGACCAGGCAAATTTAGGACAGATCCCTGCAATTTATTTACACAAACAATTATCCACAGGTAACTAAACAGAAGAATACAGAAATGGGGTAAGGCACAGTTTTCTTAATCATTTGAGACATAATTAAATCGCCAATGAGGTGCTTTAAGATGGGTAAATGAAGGTGAGGCAAAAGCTCTTCCACATTCATTGTTATCTTTTGCTTAGTGATTGCTCATTTCCTATCTGTCAATTCGATGATCCACATAACATCAGATAACCTAAAGGTGAATAAATAAACTCTGACATTTTAGTGGATTATGTGGCTCATTGTTTAACCAAGTGGAAAAGTCATCTGTCATTCGAGTTGCATTTAGTTCCCAGTTTTCATAGATTCATAGAATCATAGAAGTATGGCAACTAAGGCAATTTGGCTCATCGTGTCTGTGCCAAATTTCAAAAAAGTTTTCTAACATTAGTCGGTGGCCTCACAGGTCATGGCTCATCAAGTGCAGGTCATTTCTGCCTCTACTAACCTTTTAGGCAGACAATTCCTGGTGCCTACTATAGTCCTTAGACACAAAAAGCTGGAGTCAGGCAGCATCTCTGGAGAAAATGAATTTCAGGTCAAGATGCTTCTTCAGACTGAGAGTCAGGGGCAAAGATACTATGTATCTTTTGGTCAGGGGAGAGGAAAACTAGACAAACTAGTAGCAATACTAGGCCAGGGGAGGGACAGAGAGAGGGAAATCAAGGGTTACACAGTTAGAGGAATCATATTCATACTGCTGGGTTGTAAGCTGCCCAAGTGAAATATGAGATGCTGTTCCGCCAACTTGCATTTGGCCTATTGTCTGCCCTATTTACATATCTAGACCTTGGTTAATTGTATACATCTCACTTGTCTCCACTCGGCTTCCTTTGTCCCAAAGAAAGCAATGCTATCTTATATATTTTTTAATGAAAGCTTTATTTTTCCAATCCACCCAGGAACCTCAACCCTTCTGAGCACCTTCTCTTGTACAATCATTGCTGGGTTTGGGTTCCTTCCCTAAAGAGCACTGGGGAGGTATCTTAACCAGAAAGATTGCAGTGGCTCACATGGCTCACCTTTGCTTTCTCAAGGACATTTAGGGATTGGAAATAAAACAGCAGGAATGTCCAGATGCTGGCAAAAATAAATAAAATTAAATCAGGAAACAAGTTTCAAGAACTTGCATATTTCATTCCAGCCCAATGAAATCAGTATTGCGCTGGTTATTGCAACCATGGTTCCCAGAGAAGTCAGCCTCCTTAATACAAGATAGCAGCTTATACCAGTATCACAATACTTCACCTGCACATCAAAATGTAATTGAGGGAAAGTTATGTAATTCAAATATAATTTCAATAAATTATTTTCTTAGTTTATTCCAAGAGTGATTTTACTAGCCATGTTATTTATTTTAAATGACTGAATAACATTTACTGTTCAGTGGACACAATTTACAGACACATTGTCACTGATAGTGTGCATTCTGCACTATGATAGTTCTCATCATTTGAATAATGATAGGCAATCTTTGATTCATTAATAATTAATAATTTTGACTTGAAAAATTAATAACTTTGACCTGAGTAAATGGGCAGTGATGTTTCACTAGTCAAGAGTCAAGTCAAGTTATCGTGCATAGATAAAACCAGTGGCCCCAAGTCTATGTAGCTCAGAGCTCATATGGAGGTTGTAGTGTCTGCAGGGAAGAAGCTGTTCCAGAATTATACAGGACCATGGTGAGATCACATCATGAGAATAGTTTGCCGTTTCAGCCTCTTTATAAGAGCAAGAATGTTCTTAATGTTGAATGCAGTGAATATCCAGATGACTGATTCTGGGATGACTAATATAGGAAAAGATTGGATTGATTAGGGATTGCATTTATTCACTACAGTACAGTAGAATGAGAGAGAGGAACTCATAGAAACCTATTGACTTCTAACTGGACTAACATACTAGATGCAGGAAGGGTATGTCCAATGCAGAGCAGTTCACATTCAGTGGTCACATCCCTGGATGGCACAGTGTTGCAGCATCAGAGACCCAGGTTCAATCGTGACCTCGAATGTTATCTGTGCGGAGGTTGCATGTTCTCCCTGCGACCATATGTTTTTCCTCCGGGTGCTCTGATTTCCTCCCACATTCCAAAGGGGTACGGGTATGTAGATTAATTGGTTTCTGCAAATTGTCCCTGGTGTGCAGGGAGTAATGCGTAAGTGAGATAACATAAAACTAGTGTGAACGGGTGATCGATGGTCAGCATGGGCTCGGTGAGCCGAAGGGCCCATTTACATGCTGTGTAACTAAACTTGTAGCAATCTGTGTAACAAACTGGAGTACGTTTGATGGGCCAAATGGCCTACTCTTACTTCCAACCTTTTATCAATTTAAAATCTTTCAGAAAGTACATTTTAACAGACTGTTAATATTGGTGAATGCCATTACAAGGACATGACAGAGGTCTGGCAGTCAAATAATAAATCTTATAAATTGGAATTTACATTTCAACACCATTGGTCCCAAAGAGAAATCAAATTTGTTGCCTGACATAGAGCTGGTCATAACTTAAAGCTTGTGTTACTGAACAGTGCTTTAAGATGTAAACATTTGGATCCAATACAAGTTCAAATTCTGAAACTCTCTAAATGTCATTTCGGACATTAGCATCGGCAGCAATCATGTTCATTAGGATTTTTTTATTTTTGAAAGAATTATGAGTCTCTTGTTGCATTAGTCATAGTGAGCCAAATAATATGGTAACATTTATTCTGAGACTTTGTAAAAGAGGGTGGATGTGGATAAGGGCAGAGTATTCAATTAATCAACTCAGATTTTACAGGAGCTAGCAATATGTCCCTCCATTCCTTGAGTCACCTGAAAACCTCAACTGGTGTCAGTGTTAATGTCACAAATCCCATTCCATTGAAGATGTCTGGAAATCTATTAGAAATCTACTGAATGATAGAAATTCTGCTTATATTTTCTCTAACCTAGACTACATATTTCCTTACATCTGCTTCTGACTAATGTAGTGGCACGCTTAAGTCAACATTGTAAATCCTGCTGTCAAACCAATATTGCATTTGGGGAAAAATAAGTTTAAGATCTTGTATAGAATGAATACACTCTGGTTGCTCACATTGTATAGTTGCAGGCTAGTTATCAGGGGGCACCAAAAAAGCATGACAGGTAACACTTGGAAGATAGACACAAAAAGCTGGAGAAACTCAGCAGGACAGGCAGCATCTATGGAGAAAAATAATAGGTGATGTTTCGGGTCGAGATCCTTCTTCAGACTTTTTGTGTCTATTTTCGGTTTAAACCAGCATCTGCAGTACATTCCAACACAGGTAATAGATGGATACAGGTGAGGGTTTTTAATGGACAAAGGATAGAGATGAAAAGTCAGAAGGTGTGGGACAAAATGATTGAAGAGTTGCAAATTGTGAAGCTAGAGGAAGGAATGTAGGTGTTAGGGGAGAGGGAGGGGAGAATTAGGTGCAAGACTAGGTGGGGCACAAGAGAGAGAGGGGTGGGAAAAATAAAAGGGGATAAGAAGGGAAGGGGGGGGGTAGTTATCTAAAATTAGAGAATTCCATGTTCATACCATTGGGTTTTAAGCTACCTAAGTAGAACATGAGGTGCTGTTCATCCAGTTTACATGTGGCCTCACTCAGGCAATGGAGGAGTCCCAGGACAAAAAGGTCAATGAGGTTTAAATAGTTAGCAACTATTTGGTGGACCAAGCAAAAGTGTTTGGCGAGAAGGTCACCGTGTCTACGCTTGGTCTCGCCGATGTGCAGGACGCCACATTGGGAACACCAGATGCAGTAGACGATGTTAGAGGAGGTGCACATGAACCACTGGCTCATCTGGAAGGTGTAGTCATGGCTACTTGCATGGGCCTGCCTTTTTGTTGGTTACGTTGAACAGTCCTTGTTCCAGACTAACATGCTGAGCTACCTCAGTACCTTGTATTTTGCTCAAGATTTCACCATCTGCAGACTCCAGTCTTCAATCCACACCATTTGGTTATTAACACACCAACCAATGGAAATGGTTTCTTACTATTTAATTATTAAATTGCTCTCATGAGAAAGATTGCAGGTTTTTTCCTTTCATGCCTAATAACTAAATTCACTGAACAACAAATATCTACCTTCATGCAGGTGAAAATTCTACTGTGGCACAGTAGCTACAAATAAGATGTTTCCTAAAATAAAACATTCAAAATATATTTCTTGGTTGTCATAGGCTTTGAGCAGTATTTCTAATTCCAAGGACTTGAACTGGCTCAGCATTACATACTTATTCAATCAATTTTCTACATTAATGCAATAAAGAAATACTGTCAATAAGAAGGGTTCCAAGCTACAACTGCCTTGGGAACAATCACTATCAAAAAATATTATATAATCATTTTTCTAGTTTCACTGTTATGGTTAAGTACTCATTTTAACAATTCATGCATCTCAAAGACAGCCAATTTGTTGTTGCCATGCTGCAAGTCCTTGCCTCACCAATGCTACTGACAATGCTACACATTCCTCTGGTGAATAGTGAAACACCACCAATGCTCCATTCCTTCTCTCCAGAGATGCTGCCTGACCCGCTGAGTTACTCCAGCGTTTTGCGTCTACCCTCCATACTTGGTATTTTTTAATAGGGAATATAGTTTCCACTGACAAGATATCAGTCCAAAATAGAGCCTCTATTTCAATTGTTTCAACCACCATTTCCTGATTAGTCAATATCTTTGTGGATACAGGAAGGGGAAAGGCAATTGAAAGATTTCAGGCAAAGATAACTTGAAATAAAAACAGAAATGATACCCAAAGGAAAGAACGTTCTGCCACACAAAGACATAAAAGCAGAACGTGATAATGCTGCTGCATCAGTTTATAATTTCAATTCATTCTGAGGTGAAATAGAACTAAATTGTGCAAGAAGCTTCAATTATACCAACATTTAAGCACTCTTTCAAGTTCTTTTTACTCCAGTCTTTAATCTAGTTTTCCCAAAACAACTTTGATTGCCACAATTCAAAAAAAGGATATCTTCCATTCCTGTTTTTCCTCCACCTGACCTTTCCTCCCTTGAATGACAATTACTTCACTTTGCAAAAGAACTGGCTTATCACAAAAAGGCTCCAGCACTGAACAAGACTATTCAACTATGTGCAACAGTAACCCCGCTGCTCCCACTCATCCACCCTCTTCCAAAAGCCCTGCAAATGTACAGAAAATGTGAATGTGCATTTTACTGATTTGGAAAGCAAAAGACCCAGTCATTGCTTTCAACGCCATTAGGTTTAGTGAAAAATATTTTTTTTCCTGGCTGCTTGCCATACAATTTGTCACTGAGATTACACATTTCAGCCCCAGTTTCAGAAAATGCAGGCATTAAAATGCATGTCTCAACGTGATTGTAATCAAAAGTAACTGCAGATGCTGGTCTGTACCAAAGATGGACATAAAATGCTGGAGTAACTGGATTCCCAACGCAATGCTGGATTCCCAACCCAAAATGTCACATCCATTTTCTCCAGAGATGCTGTCTGACCTGTTGAGTTACTCTCACATTTTGTGTCTATCACCACATGGTTGTCCTCTTTTCTGTTATTTACCTAAAATATGTTCCTGATTGAATGATGATAAACCCTATTGGCAGAAGAATCCTTTGATGCCTAATAAGACAGGGTACACATGTTAAATTATCACTTGATCATTAATGTCTGGCTTCTGTCAAATCATAACATGAGTTCCTAAGGTGTCAAACATATGGAATCAGCCTTTCACATTGAACACTTTCAAAGACCTTTCACTAAATGCATGACATAATGGATAGAGTAGATTGTAGGCATGGTTCACATTTGGAGTGAGGATTAGGCTAATGTGTGTAGGTCAAGGCATCAGGCATGGTGAGATTACAAATCTGAAAGTTGCATCCGAGCATGGGATGGGGATTGTATGGATTGTAAGCAGGAAGAGGTGGAGGTCAGGCTTGTTTGCTCCCATACAACCTTGTTGGCTTGGTGGTGTGTTCCCAATTACAAAGAGGTTGTGGCTGGGGTGGGCACTGGTTTGTGGAGCCAGGACATTATAGGATGAAAGTGAATCTGCCTGAAGTGAAGGCCACCATGCAGTGTGTGCCATCTATAGACCGTGCAAGGGTCAACGGAAATCACAGGAGTGGCGTGCCTTTGGGTATATGTTCAATGCTTTTACGTGTTAGCATATCAGCCAACTGGTGGGCTCAGGTGGACTTAAACTATCAATAAGCCTTGAATTACTTAAATATCAATGTTTCATAGAAATTATTCATATAAATGCTGTGTTGCATGTTAGAATTTCTAGGCTATCTTTATGATTATTCTTTTTAATAATTGTCCAAATTGGTAGAATTAATTTTACATACTGCCTTTAAATTATAATTCAGCAGGTCTTCATCTCCCTTTCCTGAACTAAGACGTCGGCATTGCTTAGAGGAAGTTATCTAATGAAAAATTGTTGGTATATTTAAAGAATATTCTGTTATACCCCGTAACTCTGCTCTCACTCCCCATCCCCCCCACTCGTAACAAGGGCAGAGTCCTCCTTGTCATCACCTTCCAGCCTACCAGCCGTCACATACAACAAATAATCCTCCGACATGTTCGCCACCTCCAACGTGATCCCACCACTGGCTATATCTTCCCATCTCCTCCCATGTCTTCTTTCCACAGAGACCGCTCCCTCCATAATTCCCTGGTCAATTTGTCCCTTCCCACCCAAACCGCCCCCTCTCTTGGCACTTTCCCTTGCAACCGTAGGAAAAACGCTTGTGCTTTACCTCCCCTCTTGACTCCATTCCAGGACCCAAGCAGTCTTTCCAGGTGCGGCAGAGGTTCACCTGCACCCTCCAACCTCATCTATTGCATCCGCTGCTCTAGGTGTCAGCTGCTCTACATCGGTGAGACCAAGTGTAGGCTTGGCTATCGCTTCGCCCAACACCTCCGCTCGGTTCACAATAACCAACCTGATCTCCCAGTGGCTCAGCACTTCAACTCCCCCTCCCAATCTGAATCCGACCTTTCTGTCCTGGGTGTCCTCCATGGCCAGAGTGAGGCCCACTGTAAATTGGAGGAGCGGCACCTATTTCGCTTGGGTAGTTTACACCCCAGCGGTATGAACATTGACTTCTCCAAGTTCAGGTAGTCCTTGCTTTCTCCTCCCCTTCCCAGCTCTCCCTCAGCCAACTGCCTCCACCTCTTCCTTTCCTCTTCCCACCCCCGCACCCTCACATCAGCCTGAAGAAGGGTCTCAACCTGAAACGTCGCCTATTTCCTTCGCTTCATAGATGCTGCCTCACCCGTCTGAGTGTTTCCACTATTTTTGTCTACCTTCTGTTATAATTAGTTATCTTTTCCTTTGTTTTACTCATCGTATTAGTTGTTTCCATGTTATTCTGTGCTTGATTTTACAGACTCTTGATCCTATTCTCCATATTTCAATATTTTATAAGACTTTCTATTTAATTGCTTTCTACAATTGCTTTTTCATCCAGTTTGATTTTATTATCAGTTTATTTAAGGTGGCACAGTGGTGTTAGCTGGTAGAGCTGCTGCCTCATAGCATCAGAGCCCCGGGATTGATCCTGATGTTGGATGCTCTCTGTGTGGAGTTTGCATGTTTTCCCTGTGATCGTGTGGGTTTCCTCAGTGCTTCAGTTTCCTCCCTCAAAGATACTTCCCAAACTACGTTGAAAGAGAATGTATTCCTGTATTATGATTATCTCAGGAGTGTATCCAATTTTCTATTAAAGCTCTTCCTCAATAATGGTAGAACAGCAAAATTATAGGGCATTAAATAACTAAGTTGGAATAAAGTATTTTACAAATAGAGAAAGTGGAAATAGGAAAGCACCAAAATACTCACATGTAAGACAGCAATGTGAAATGAAAAACAGTTTAGTTTAGTTTAGTTTAATTTAGATACAGCATGGAAACAGGCACTTTGGCCCACTGAGTCCACCAGTTCCATCCTACACCTGTTCACTAGTTCTATCCTACAGAAGTCAATTAACCTACAAATCTGCATGTCTTTGGAATGTGGGAGGAAACCAGAGCACCGGAGAAAACCCACGTGGTAGCAGGGAAAATGTACAAACACTGTACAGATGGCACCCATAGTCAGGACCAAACTTGGGTCTCTGGTGCTGTAAGGCAGTAACTCTACTGCTGTGCCAGTGTGCTGCCCTAATACCCAGTTACCACCCTTCACCTCTCTTTCTCTGTCCACAGATGCTACTTTACCCACTGAGCGTTTCTATCATTTTCTGTCTTTATTCCCGATTTAGACAATAGACCATAGGTGCAGGAGTAGGCCATTCGACCCTTCGAGCCAGCACCACCATTCACTGTGATCATGACTGATCATTCACAATCAGTACCCCGTTCCTGCCTTCTCCCCATATCCCCTGACTCCCCTATCTTTAAGAGCTCTATCTAACTCTCTCTTGAAAGCATCCAGAGAATTGGCCTCCACTGCCTTCTGAGGCAGAGAATTCCACAGATTCACAACTCTCTGGATGGAAATGTTTTTCCTCATCTACTCTCTAAATGACCGACCCCTTATTCTTAAAATGTGGCCCCGGTTCTGGACTCCCCTAACATCGGGAACATGTTTCCTGCCTCGAGCGTGTCCAATCCCTTAATAATCCTATATGTTTCAATAAGATACCCTCTCATCCTTCTAAATTCCAGAGTATACAAACCCAGACACTCCATTCTATCAACATATGAAAGTCCTGCCATCCCGGGAATTAACCTGATGAAGCTACGCTGCACTCCCGCAATAACAAGAATATCCTTAATCAAATTTAGAGACCAAAAACTGCACCCAATATTCCAGGTGTGGTCTCACTAGGGCCCTGTACAACTGCAGAAGGACCTCTTTGCTCCTAGACTCAACTCTTGTTATGAAGGCCAATATGCCATTCGCATTCATCACTGCCTGCTGTACCTGCATGCTTACTTTCAGTGATTGATGAACAAGGACCCCCAGATCCTGTTGTACTTCCCCTTTTCCCAACTTGACACCATTCAGATAATCTTCCTTCCTGTTTTTGCCACCAAAGTGGATCACCTCACATTTATCCACATTGCATCTGCATCTGCCATGCATTGCAAACTGCATCTGCCATGCATCTGCCCACTCACCCAACCTGTTCAGATCACCCTGCATCCTCATAGCATCCTCCTCACAGTTCACACTGCCACCCAGCTTTGTGCCATCTGCAAATTTGCTAGTGTTACTTTAGAGATGAGCTGGGCCAAACCCTTGCAACTGGTAGGTGGATATAGGCACTTTGTACTTGTCCATGTTCTCCACAGATGCTGTCTGACCTGTTGAGTTACTCCAGCACTCTGTGAAACGTCACCTACTGATTTAAAATACAATAACAGAAAAGTTAGGCTTCTCTTTAAATCTGTCCTAATAATTATCAGGACAGATTTAAAGATTTAACAGATTTAATAATTATTGAGTCTGAACAAGGGTCTCTAACCGAAACATTACCCATTCCTTCTCTCCAGAGATGCTGCCTGTCCAGCTGAGTTAAGGGCCTGACCCACTTGGGCGTCATTTGCGAGTCACGCAGGTGGCGGGTGAAGATTTTGTGAATCCCAAATCCTGGGGCACCGCGCGTTACTGCCTACGCCACCAAGTGTCACCACGCGCCATGCGCGTGTAATGCACGCGTCACGTTCACGTCACGACACGCGCATGACGCGTAAATGATGGTGCGTTGTGACGTGTAAATGATGTCGCGTAAATTACGCGCAAATTTCGCCCAAGTGGGGCAGGCCCTTGTCTCCAGCATTTTGTGTCTATGTTCTATTATTAAGACGGGAATTGTCAGTTTGGGAGATCAAATTCCAATCTCTTGATTAGGGAACATTGAGCACCTGCGGGCATGAAGAATCCCAGATTAGAGAGGAAAATATAACATCAGGTGAGAAAACAAACAGAAAGAAATGCATATATTCTATTTTCCAATATTTTCAGTGATTTATGTGATAAATCATCTTGTCTATTTAGGTTATAGAAATGAACATAAAAATATGAATTAAACCAAATTCAACATACTACCTTACAAGGATCAAATTAAGCAAAATTACTAAAGCAACTTGCTTGATGGTCCATTGAACTTCAAGTATGAAACACTGAGTATTTTTCTTTTCTTGTTCAATTAGTCTAAGTGAAGGCATTTATTGCTTTATTTCCAAAAAATATTTTCTCATGTTAAAAGTCCAATTAGAAAAAAATCACAAATTCTTCAATGCAACATAAATCAACCCTACTCTTTGGTTTTGTGCAGCTATCTGACATTACTCAATGTCGTAAAGGTTATGAAACACTGAATGCCAGCCACAACAAAGCACAGGTTTTAAGTTTATGTATCAGCACAAAAATAGGTGAAACATATAGAAAAAAAAAACATTTGGGGTCAATTATCCTACAACTGGAATGATATCCACCAAGCCCACACATAAAATCTTATCCATGTAAGTTCAGCAAAGGAGCATCTTCCACTTTGGCACTGCAATGTGTTACACAAGACAAGTACAGCCATTTCAGCATTAAAGAAATATGAGCAATGTATCAGGAAAAAATATTTCTGATGCTGAAATAACTGTAAAGTGCTTCTTCCAAAATGTAAATTCAGGCTCATCATTTTACTGCAGCACATGGAGTCCACAAGATACAGCAGCTCTAACGCAGGAGAACTTGGGCGACATAACACCATTTAGTGAAAATACTTCAGAGAATTACATTAACACTGGATTAACATTATTGTGCTCTATTACCTTTGCGGGAGCTCATTCTGCCTGAAGACAAGAAGCATAGCACCAACACAGCTGTCATATTGCACACAAGCCTGGAATTCTGACAATTGCTGTTCCAGCGATCTCCATCATTCGGAAGGCGTTATACAGCAGGGTGCTGCCGGAGTTGTGAATTGCAGTGCAGGCAGTCGGTGATGGGTATATTGCTACAGACTTATCTTGTGCTGGTTATCTGTATCCCAAAGAGGGTCAGAGCTGAGCATGTTTATCACTGCACTCAGCAGGCGTCACATCAGAAAAAACGGCAGTATAGGTAGTTGGTGCAGTAACAAGGAAATGCACTGATTGAAATGTGAGACATTATTCTTCTGTTAATCTAAACGAAAATAGCTTAATTTTCTAAAAATGGGAATATTCTTTCTGGTTGTCAAGGAAACGGATGCAGCATGTCCTTAAGAAAATTCAATATAATGGTTGAAAATTCCCGAATAGACTTAACGTAATAGTAAGTAAATAAAAACAACATTATTTAAAATAATATTTTATGTTCAATCTTTAAATAATGTTCAATGTTTACCCATTTTACCTTTTAAAAGATGCAACGAACCACTAATCTCCGTAGAATAAACTTAAAAATCAGATTTTTAAAAGGCTGCTGCAGATCTGCATATTTTTCCATTACAAAAACAGAAATGGAGGAAAATAATCAGCAAATCAGGCAGCATCTCCAGAGAGAAATGCAGTGCTGATGACTTCAATTGATAAAATTTCAGTAGCACTAAAAAGTTAACTGATCTAAAATATTAATCTGTTACTCATCCCACAATATTGCTTGAGAATGTTAAGCATTTCTTTTTTTCATTGTTGATTTCATCTTTAAATGTCTCTTGTAAAGTTTCCCTCTCTCGCCTTAAGCTATGCCCTCACATCTTGAACAGTGTTTTACTACCAACTGTTATCTATGTTTTAATTAATACCCAGTAAAGATAATTAAAGTACATTGCTATTGCTAGTATCTCTCAATCTGTATGACCTTTGAGTTAGATTCCATCATTTGTACCTGCCTATAAAGCTAATTTAAAATAAAAAGTTTAATTTGGCACCCATTTACCTATCCAGAAAGATTTTTTCTTTTGGCTAACCTAGCACATTTATTGCCATTGCAACGAAAATAATGCTATGCTGGTTTAATTAATTACATAATTAATATTTATTTTTCATATTAATTTACCAGAAAATTCAATTATATGCATCCCACTTGATATCATACACTGTGGGGTAAATTATTATTCCTTTATGCATTTATACATTAACATATTTCTTAAAAATAAACAGCAGAATCCCAAATGAATGTTCAACATTTGTCTGCTGTTTGACTTAAAGACAAAAAGCATGCTTCAAGCAAATAGAGCTTGTATATTCTTATTTGTATTAATTTCTCCAAATATTTTTTTTAATGAAAATGTAATTGTCAATGAATTTAGTCAAGCTGCCAGATTTTAGAGGTGATCTAATTTTTATCTTGCAGTTGTTGCATGATATAAGATCCTCTGCAACTCCATTATTTAACTGGCCCCTAAGTTAATTATTCTCATCTGCAGCATACAAAACAAATAAGTGCTAACATTCAGTCGAATATCCTGAGCAAGTTCTGTAATTGAATGGCTGTGTGAATAAATGATTCAATTTACCATTTATAAACCCCATTGGTTCAATTCAATTTTAACCAACAAAATGGTATCGCAAAGTAACTAACTCTATGCAGAACAGGGCATCTTTGTCATTACTACTATGAAACATTGTCTGTGCTTGGCCCATAGATTAAAGGGATTAAAGACAGCACATGCCTATTACAAAATGATTATTATCAGGCAACTGAATCATCCTACCACAACTATAGAGCAGTCCTGAACTACAATCTACCTCATTGTTGACTTTTGGACTATCTTTGATCGGATTTTACACGCTTTACCTTGCACTAAACATTATTATTGAGCAAATGGCTCAATTGTAATCATATATTGTATTTCCACTGACTGGATAGCACACAACAAAAACATATTAATGATGACATTCTCATCTAAATATTTGATATAAAACACAAACAGCAATTGGCCCAGCAACATTCCTTAAGGCAAACTACTGTACAACCTTCCATCATCACCCTCTGCTTCCTTTCAAGTAGCCAATTCTGTATCCAGGCAGCTTGCTTTCCCTGGATGTCAGGCAATCTAACCATCCAGAGCTGCCTACCGTGCAGAATCTTATCAAAGACCTGGATGAGGTCCACAGAGCCAACATCTAAGGCCTTGCCCTTTTAAATCTTCTTGGTTACTCCTTAACTCAATCAAATTCGCAAGACACGATACTTCACATACAAACCCATGCTGATTATCCCCAATCAGCCCGTCTATTCAAATGTATATATATCTTATCCCTCAGGTTCCTCTCCAGTAACTTTCCTGCCACAGATTTTTGCTCACTGGTCTAGTTTTCAGGCTTATACGTGCAGCCCTTCTTAAATCGAAACACAACACGAGCCACCCTCCAGTCATCCGGCACCTTATCCTTGTTTAACGATGATTCACATATCTCAGTCAGGGCTCCTGCAATAACCTCATTAGCTTCCCACAGTGTTCTCGGATATATCTGATCAGGCCCAGGTGATTTATCTATCTTCATGTACCTTAGGTCATCCAGCATTCCTCGACTGTCCTTACGCCATCTCCATTTCCCGTCCCAACTTCCCTAGTTTTCATGTCTTTCTCCTCAGAAATCCAAATGAGAAATATTAATTGAAGATCTTGTTCATCTTCTGCAGCTCCTCAGATAGATGACTACATTGTTTTCCGATGGGCACCATTCTCTCTCTAGTTACCCTCTTTCCCTTAATGTATTTATAAAGTATATTTAGATGCTCCTTAATCTTACAGCCAGAGCTATTTCTTGTCCCCTTATTGCCCCCTCTGATCTCCTTATTAAATATGCACCTCAGTCCCCTAAATTCCTACAATGATACACTGATCCCAGCTACCTATACCTGGCCCATGCTTCCTTCTTTTTACCTCAATTTCCCTCATCATCCAGACTGCCTTACTGCCACCAGCCTTGCCGTTCACTTTTACAGTGACATGCATGCTTTTAAAGCCATCCCATTTTCTGGATGTCCATTTGCCTGCAAACAATCTACTTCAATCGACTTTTATCATACCATCAAACTTGGCCTTGCTCCATTTTAGAACTTTAACTTGTGGACTAGCCCTGTCCTTACCCATAACTATTTTAAAGCTAATAGAACAGTGGTCGCTGATCCCAAAAAGCTCGCCCACCAACTTTTCAGTTACTTGCCCTTCCCAATTTGCTAAGAGTAGGTAACTCTTTGCCATCTCCCTTGTGGGGTCCTCTACATTTCCCAGCTCCACCCATATAATCCCAATGGACCAGAAGTCACAAGAGCAGAATTAGGCCATTCAGCCCATTGAGTCTGCTCCGCCAATCGATCATGGCTGATCTATTTCTCCCTCTCAAACTCAGTCTGCTGGCTTCTTCCCTTAACCTTTGACACCCTTACTAATCAACTATCAGTAACATGTGCATTTAACATGTTTTGGAAAGAAAAACTTCATGTCATTGTTAAGAGTATGGAGGTTATTCAAAGACAACTGCTCCGAAATGGGACAAAGAGGCAGTGGAGAGATATTGAGAATCCAGATTACAGAGTGGTCAGATTAATCAGTGTGACATTGTTGTTGAAGAGATGCACAGGAAATCAGTGTTAGGGACAAAAACATTGCTGAAAGGAAGGATAATATGATTTACGTTGATAACAAATTATGGTAATATCTTAACAAAATCGATTTCAACCTGTGGTATTTTTTTTACTTGCAATGTAAAATATAATCTCCCAAACGTTCTTGGCCAAATGCCTTTCCATACCTTTGAGTTTCTGTGTGTTTACATGAAGCCACTTCAGTTATTTCTTTGGTAATGATTATCGAGTGATCATGAAGCATGAATAACTTGTGATAATGTAGCAGTATTTAGCTACATGTACATGTTGTATTATGTTGGCATTTTTAAAAATATAGTTAATTAATTTTTGACACCGTTGTTATTGGGAGAAGTGCAGAGTTTTGCCTCATCAAGGAATGGTCATTGTAATGACTATGTGAAAAACCTTGGAGTCAGTGCAGCTGAACAGAACAATGGCACTGCAATATGATGATGATGTCATGAATTACCACCCAAGTGTACAAGACGATTTGATTGTCAGGCAGTGGCCAAACAGTGTCTGGCTTTCATTCACGGAGTAAATAAAAATACATTTAGTACACTTGTGGAATGCGAGATGTATGAAACTTGAGCTTGCTGGATAGATCAAAGGAAAAAGAGAGAGATAGAAAAGTTATGGTTTGCTTGATTAATCACAGAAGCTTTCTGTTCAACTGTATCAGATGTGGCCATCAACTCTCAAAATCCGAGGACTGTGGCTTCCACCGACATTGACACATGCACTCCATGGAAGGCTGGTTATCTGATGTCAGGTAATATTGGTCATCTCAAAGTTACTGAGGGCTCTAATAATAACAAAGTATCTTAGTGTGACGTGAGCCTGAATTCTTGAATTTTTAAAAGCACCATTATTTTGTGAATTTATTACAATCTGGCAAAATATCTTGCTATTCCAGAACAATCACACACTGATGGAGCATAATCTCTCCACTTAACGTACTGCATCAGGAGATTTGGGAATGCATGTCAAATTGACCTTACTGGCCTCAAATTAACCTCAAGTATTGACCTCAATTGATTAAACAATGCACCTACGCTTCAGCCAAAAACAGTTAATCCGACTACTTGTATTCTGACCAGAGTTCATTTCACTGTGCATCTTGCACTAGCTTCTGACTCAGCCCTGTCCACTCGACTGGAAGATGTTGCATGTGTCTCTGGCGAAGCCATGAAACATGTCCAAATGCAATAATCTGGAAGGGCATGTTCATGCTGACAACTTGACCAGGCCCAGCAGGCAGCAGGTCTTGTTCCTAGATGTTGCAAAAATCTGCCATTACCACTCATTATATCATGAGCCTCCACATATATTGATCAACAGACAGGTCAACAATATTTAGCCTTTGCCTACAGACCCCATGTGTAGGATGCAGGCTCCGGTAAAATGAACTTTGCCTACCCCCACTTTACTTCATCTTCTGCAGCTACATTTAGTAGCAGTCTGTGGCTATCCCTGTGGCTCTTTCAGCTGTCCATCACGGTTCCCTTTTGAGCCCCACAGTTATGGAGCTGTGGGGATTTTATTCATAGAGATGTAGAGTCATACAGCACGGAACAGGCCCTTCAGCTCAACTTGCCCATGCCGACCAAGATGCTCCTTCCACTCAAGTCTCACCGGCCTGTGTTTGGCCCATATCCTTCTAAAACTTTTCTAAACCTGTCTTTTAAACACTGAGTTTTGTACTCAGTTTTGTAGTTGAGCAAATGAGAACCACCAAAATGTCGAGGATGAAGAGTTCACCAAGTTAGCATGATTCAGATCAAAATATTCTCCTGTCTTCAAATAGATAAACAAGAGGATAACAGAAAATCTTCACCGAGACAGTTAAGACAGTTCTGGAAGCTGCAGTTTGCCAAATGCAGCTCTTCCCGCTTCATTTCCTCAACCTCCATTCATTGCCACTGTATTCATACTGGTGAGCTCCAGGAAGCCCATGCACTCGGGAGTTAAATTCATTGCCTGCTAATATTGCTCAATGACCGATTAGCACAATCAAATTACTCTGGTGCCTGACTCGGGTGTGATGTAGCCATGATTAAAGACATCAGGTTTGGGTTGCCACATTTAATCCTGATCCATCCACTCACAAATCCACCTGCTAATTCTATATTTCCCTCCCCTTTATTCCACTCTCCATTTCTATTTTCACATAACCTATTTATGCAAAAAACAAATTCCAAATTTCATACAAAATTCAACCTCCTTTCCCTGGGCCACTACATCGCTTATTATTCCGCACCTTTTCTTTGAATACTGCAGAATACACACCAGAATGATTGACATTTCTAAAAATAGTGAGCTCTTGCAGTGTCAGAAAGGATTCTAAAGGCAGTTTTCTACACTTAAGTTTTGATTATGCATCAATGCAGTATCTTTGCTCTAAACAAAAAGCAATGACAGACAATGAAAAGAATGCAGCAATTAAACCTTTAATGTTCAACCACATCAGGATTTATCCAACTGAGGCAATGCACCAGCTGTCAGGAGAGATTAAGCCTGAATATAAACAGTAAGCAGCAGTAAGTGATGCTACTTTAAATGGTGCAGGAAAGCAAACTCAGGCCAACCATAAAGGCCAGTACTCACTGACAAGCTTGCTACTCAATCAGTTGTTTTTTAAATAAATTTTAATACCTCAAATCGCAAAATGCAACTGTTTACTATTTAATTTCATGCTCTGAAACATGTTGTTCTATTCGCATATTTGCGAGCGGTACATAAAAAGCTGTTGATGGCAGATTTCCATCAATGACAGGGACCGTAATGTTCCTGGAATCCATGCTGTTTTTATTGAATGCCCATCAATACAGATCTACAAATCTGATGCATTTCCTTTTATGACATCATCCTCACGGATAAAAGGACACAGTGCTGGAGTAATTCAGCGGGCCAGGCAGCATCGCTGGGGAACATGGAGGCGATGTTTCTGGTCGGGATCCTTCTTTGGACTGATTGTATCGAGGAGTGGGGGTGCAAGAGAGCTGGAGGGAATGAGCGGCCAGACCACGTGTGGATAGAGGTTGTCACAGGTGAGGGATGGGGGGGGGGGGGGGGGGGGGAGGGAGTTTATAGCCAGATAGTAGGAACAGAGGCCTGACAAAAGCAGGTATGTCAGACAGATTAACGAGTTGCAAATTGTGAAGCCAGATGAAGGAAAGGAGGAGGAGGGGGAGGGGAGAAATAGGTGCAAGTCCAGCAGGGGTATAGGGGAGATGGGGTGAGGAAGAATGGTGGTGTGTTGGGGAGAAAGGGAAGAGGGAGGGGATGTTGTCACACATTACAAAAAAATTGTAGAATTCAATGTTCATACCTTTGTAAGCGTATTATGAGTTGCTGGTCCTCCAGTTTGTGGGTAGCTTCACTCTGGAAATGGAGGACGCCCAGGACAGAAAGGTCAGTATGGGAATGGAAAGGGCAGTTAAAATGGTTAGTAACCAGGAGATCCAGTAGGCCTTGTGTTAAAGAAGGAACTGCAGATGCTGGAGAATCAAGGGTACACAAAAGGCTGGAGAAACTCAGCGGGTGCATATAAGGAGCGAAGGAGATAGGCGACGTTTCGGGTCGAGACCCTTGTGGATCGAGTGCAAGTGATCGGCGAAACTGTTGCCAAATCGCTTGGTGTCACCGATGTACAAGAGGCCACATCGGATGCAGTAGATAAGATAGAAGATTAAGGTTATGGGAATCACAATGACTTAGTTGTATGGATTCAGAAGTGGCTTCTTCATAGAATGGTTCTGGTGGAAGGAAGATATTCTGGTTGGAGGTCTGTGACCAGTGGAGTTCTGGAAGGATCTGTGCTGGGACCTCTGCAGTTTGTGATATATATATATTAGGTATGTTACAAAACTTACCTTCAGCGGCGCTGCAGTTCTGCCACTGGTCGTGTGCGCGACTTTGGCTCCTTTGAGAGGGGGGCGGGATTAAAATGCCGTTTTCTCCTGCCTGTCGGAGTCGATCTTTCTCAGGCTGTTCAGCTGCTGCCGAGAAATCGCTCCGACATCCGTTCTATGAAGTTTTTTAAAAACATCACTGGATAATTTAATCGCAGGAGTAAAATAAAAATCGACTTCTAACGCCTTCAACGGGTCGGATCTCCCATACAGGACAAATAAAGGTAAGCCGTTTATTTTACATATAAACTTGCCTCTTAGGATTACTTTAATCCAAATTTTACGTTGCGAAAAGGTGATTTAGGCCCCATACGAACTGACAGTGTTTTCCCTGCCGATATGGGGTTTACATTCACCGCAAACCGCAACGTTCCAAACGATCGCGTTCCACAAATTCCCACTTGCAAGATGATTTAAATGGCCATTAATTTACAGGAATTAAACACTAAATTCCTTCCATTTGGCCTATAAATTCATGACAACGAGATTTAAAAATCATGTTATATTGTGAATTCTTGTGTGAATGTTATTTGGACACTTAGGCTATTTAAAAATGTTAACCTTTTCTTAAGAAATGGATAGATGTTTAGATCTAGTAATTGAATTTTGTAATTAGCTACAATTAGGTAACTAACTAATTATATGCTTTAATTTCAGGTCATCCAAGTAAGATTGTTTCATATTTGTTTCAGAATGCTTCAATCTATAATAACTGAAAATTTCATTCAGTTCTCTTAGTTTTTAAGAAAGTTGTGGGCTTTTGACTGTCCTCGATCACAGCTTTTGAGAAGTCAATGGAAAAGCAATAGGGAACAAGATGCTAATTTCAGAGTATGAAAATGGCCATAACTTTGTTAATACTGAAGATATGAAAGTGAATTAGGTGTCAAATTAAACTTATTTTTATGCTTTATCTGATGGGATAAATTGCAGACTTGATTTTTAAAATCTCAAAATGTTGTAACATTTAGTGAGTACATTTGCTGCCAACACCAAAATTGGAGGAGTTGCATTCAGTGAGGAAGGCTGTCAGAAGGTACAGTGGGATATAGATCAGTTGCTGAAATCAGTTGCAGATGGAGTTTAACTCAAGCAAGTGTGAGGTGTGGCACTTCAGGTGAAATGTAAGGGGAAAGCATACAGTTTTAACAGACCCTTAACAGTGTTGATGTGCAGAGGGATCTTCGAGTCCAAGTTCATAGCTCACTAAAGGTGCCACACAAGTAGGGTGGTAAAGAAGGCGTGGTATGTTTGGCCTCACTGCCAGGGGCATTGAGTGTAAGAGTCAGGAAGTCATGATGCAGCTCTATAGGATTGGTTAGGCCACATTTGGAATATTGCGTGCAGTTCTGGTTGCCCTATTACAGAACATATGTGTACATTTTGGAGAGGGCGCAGACGAGGTTTACCAGAATGCTGCCTGCATCAGTGGGTTTCAGCTACAGGGAGAGGTTGGATAGACTTTTATTGTTTTCTTTGGAATGTCAGATATTGAGGGGAGATTTGATAGAAGTATATACAATTAAAAGAGGCATAGGCAGGATAGACAGTCAAAACATTTTTCCCAGGATGAAAATGACCAGCTATGAGGTGAGAGGGGGAAACGTTTAATGGAGATGTGAGAAGCAAGTTATTTTACACACTGGTGAGGGCCTGGAACTCATTGCCAAGCATGGTGAAGAGGATACTGGTGGAAGTGGCATTTAAAAGGCTTTTAAACAGACATAAGGAAGTGCAGGGAATAGAGGGATAAGGATCATGTACAGGCAGATGAGGCGAGTTTAACTTGCCATTATGTTCGGCACAAACTTTGTGGACTGAAGGGACCATTCCTGTGCGGTACTGTTCTATGTTTATGTGCTATTAAAATGTTAAATTATTAAGAAATAATTTTAAAGTCTTAAAATAAGTGTTAAAAAATAAATGTGAGTTCAAAACACCGAAAAAAACAATATTGAAAAATACCAAGAAACTATTGATCACCCGGTTGCCAAACACTTTAACTCCACTTCCTATTGCCATACTGACCTTTCTGTCCTGGGCCTCCTCCATTGTCTAAGGCCAAACTCAAAGTGGAGGAACAGCACCTTATATTTCGCTTGGGTAGCTTACAATCCAGTGGTATGAATATCGACTTCTCTAACTTCAAGTAACCCTTGCATCCCCTCTCTCTCCGTCCCTCCCCCACCCTAGTCATCGTACTAGTTTCACTGTTGTCCTGTTCAATTTCACTGTCTATATAACTGATTATCATCTACCCCACAGTCAACAATGGACCATTGTGGGCTCCACCTTTCCTTGATCATTGTTGCATTTTGCATCTTTCACTCATTTGTTCTATGTGCTGTCTACATGTCTTGTTTCCCTTTCCCCTGACTATCAATCTGAAGAAAGGTCTCGACCCGAAACATCACCTATTCCCTTTCTCCAGAGATGCTGCCTGACCTGCTGAATTATTCCAGCTTTTTGTGGCTATCTTCAGTTTAAACCAGCATCTGCAGTTCCTTCCCTCACAAAATAAAAGTAATGTATTTTGCTGGTTGCCTCATCACTCGCAACCCTATCATCTCCAGTGATGTCAACAGAGACTTGAGCGCTGTAGCGGGATCTAACAGGTGATTGATTGCCCAGTGCAATGATCAGGAATGCTTGCAAAATTGCCCAGTGATGTAGAAAACTATCAGATTCTGAATCTGCTCGTCACTTACGGACTCTGGCATTTGACAGCCCACATATTGAAGAGCTGGACTTACTGACGTTTAAACAGCTAAATCCTGGTGGTTCCCATGTGGAACTCCTGATATTAGCCAGCAAAATCCAGCCCAATATTAACAGCCTCTTTCTCACGAACACAATGCTTCAACAGCCCATGCCAAAACCAAAGTCTTGATAAATCTACAGTACATATCTTTACTGCATTCGGTATCAAATTTTTCTTGGCAAGTCCATACTGCCCGAGGGTCAGAGCAGAATATACATTCAGAGTGAAACTATTAGCATTAATTCCTCTCAGCTGCTGCAGTAACTCAACATCAACATCCCTGAAGCTTTAACAATGTTTTGCTACATAAAACAAACACAATTAATAGTCTTTATTAAATATGTGTATTAAGACAAATAACAACACCATTTAATGTAACAATTTATATTTAACTTTCAGCATGATGATACCCAAATACTAACTTATTTGATCTATGAAACAAATTAAATCTGAGGTAACTTAATCCATCATTATAGGTTATACCTTACACATTTGTTCAAGGTGGCATTTATTACTCATTCCTGGGGATTCCGGGTTGGGGATGGGAGTTAATCAGTACCAGTGTCTTAAAATGTGCTTTTAGGGAATTGGTGATATATTTAACATAATGTCTGAGTAATGGAAAAAGAGCATAGAGTGAAATACTATGATTTACTTTTAATCCATGATACACAAATATTTTTGACTAATTTCTTACCCGCTCACCCTCCCCAGTCAACCTTCTATAGTAGGGCTGGAGTCACGTGGCTTTCGTGGATGGAATGGATAGGCAACATTTGAGGTCAGGACACTTGTGCCGCCTGTTCATTCCTTCTCCAGATGTTACCTGACCCACTGAGTTCCTCTGGCACTTTCTGGTATACTCAAGATTCCAGCATCCGCAGTTTGCTGTTTCTCCATTTTAGCACAAAAATCCAACTTTTTAACTTAAAATATAACAGGTAGATTTGGAGAACAAATAAAGTTTAATAGTAAGATTAAACGAGAACTTACCAAGTTTGAAGGTTGATCTTTATTTTACGAGGAGTCACGGTGAGGGATTTCGTGAAGACCCCGCCAGCACGCATGCGCAGCATCCTTCAAAGCAGCGGTGTGGAATCACAGAACGCACCATGACTGAAAATAGTAAGATGAAGAACATAGAACTTCCGAGTTGACCTTATGATAGAGGGTGGGAGCTGGGGGCACGAAGTCCCTCACCGCGACTCCTCATAAAATAAAGATCAACCTTCAAACTTGGTAAGTTCTCGTTTAATCTTACTATTTTACTTCGGAGTCACGTGAGTGACTTCGTGAAGATTTCAAAGCTCTGTGATTTCACGCCCTGGACAACGTCCATGCTATCACACTGCCGCAATTCTGATGGAGGAAGGCTGTTAATGCAGTTCAGTCGAAACTGGCTGAAAAAATAATACAATTTATTAATCAAATAATAACAAACAAATAACCCCTGATTCGGGGACAGACATTCACTGAGCGGCTTCCAGCACAGCTTCTGCGAATGTCGCGGGGGCGACCAGTGGCTTATTGTAGAACCTTTGGAAGGTTTCTTCACTGGCCCAGCCCGCGGTGGCGAGGATGTGGTCCATGGGCACCTCCATGGCCCTCGCCGCTGATGTGGATGCAGCCCTAGTGGAATGAGATTTAAAAATGTTAGTAGCAAATCCTGCTGCATCCAGCACCACCGTGAGCCACCTGGCGATAGTCTGTACAGTCACCCGATGATGCGGAGGTTTGCGGCTGATGAGGAACCCCTGATCCTTCTTCCTGATGGTTCTTGTAATTCGGATATAGTGGTGGAGATGGGTGACTATGCAGAGGGTGGCATCTACAGGGTATGCCCGAAACTCCAACTGCAGCCCATGAGCCCCTGGCCTGTGCTGCTTCAATAAGTCCTGGACAAAGAAATTTATTTGATTAGGGGTGGAAACCATGCTATCCAGCCGCAGCTTTTGTAATGTCTGGACTCGTTGGGCTGTAGTCAGTGCCATCAGTATCACCACTTTGAGGGTGAGCTGTTTGAGTGGTAACTCGTTCATTGGAGCCCAGCTCCTCAGTAGGGTCAGAACGATCTCTACATCCCAGGTGAAGGTGTATCAGGGTCGTGGAGGGTTGGTGTTGAACACTCCCCTCATGAGTTTAGACACCAGGTGGTTTGAACCTATACCTATATCCAGGTATGAGGATAGTGCACTCCTGGCGCTGTTGATGGCACTGTAGCTAAGGCCAGCATCGAAATGGAGGCCAGCTAGGAATTCCAGGACAACAGGGATAGTTGCCGTGTTGGAAGTCGTGTTGGTATGAGAGCAGAATGCCTCCCACTTCCTGATCTGCGTGAGGTACTGCCTCCGAGTTGATTCTCGGCATGATGTTGAGATGAGTTCCATGGTTCGTGGTGAGATGCCCGCCTTGATGAGTGGTCTTTTTAGAACCTGCAGGCCAACAAGTTTAGGTGACCATGGCATGGATGACTATCCCCCGTAATGGGGTGAGTAATCAATTTGGGGCATTTCCCAATCGAAACCCATGGTCGTTTCAAAATTTTAAGGACCATCGGGTACCATGGCTGTGTAGGCCAGTCGGGAATGATCAATATGCCAGTTGCAGAGTCCAGTTTAATTTTCTGCAATACCCGACTGATGAGGCAAAATGGGGGAAATGCGTAGCAAAACCATTTCCCCCAATGGATAGAAAACGCATCCATTGCTATTGCCCCAGGGTCTGGTTCCCAAGACACATACGTTGGTATTTGATGGTTAAACCTGGATGCAAAAAGGTCAATATCTGGTGTCCCGTAGTGAGCTATAATGTCTCCAAAAATTTGGGGGTTCAACATCCACTCGATGTTGTCATTGAATACTCGTGACCTGGTGTCCGCCACTGTATTAAGCTTCCCTGGCAAATAGGTCGCCGTAATCCAAATATTCCTCTCGATGCACCAGTGCCAAATTGTGTTTGCCAATTCATCACAAGATAGCGACCTGATACCACCATATGATTGATGTAAGCCACCACTGTTGTGTTATCTATTTGGAGGCGGACATGTAAGTCCCGTGAGTTAGTACAGTAAGCCCGCAGTCCATGAAACGCCCCTAACATTTCTATATAATTTATCCCGTGTGACTGAAGGAAGGTAGACTCACGATAGTCCCATCTGCCACCACAACTGGACATAGTATCAGTTGCTCCCCAGCCTTGTGCGCTTGCGTCAGTCTGTAGCACGACGGATGGGTTGCTTACTATGATGGGTCTGCGACACTCGCTAATATTGTCAATCCACCATTGTAGCTTGGTTCTAGCTTTTGCTGGTAACCGGATTGGTCAATCAAAGTGCCCGGCATTTGCTTTTAATGCTGCGATCTTTGTTCTTTGTAAATTTTGGTAATGTAGCCGTTCGAATTGTGCAGCTGAGAATGTAGCTACCAATTTCCCTATTACTTTTGCCGTTTGCCGGATGGTCTTATGAAGGAACTGGTGGAGAGAGCGCACTCCCCCCCCCCCCCCCCCAGCTTGTCGAGCAAATGCGTGCGTCAATATGTCGCGCATGCGTGCTGGCGGGGTCTTCACGAAGTCACTCACGTGACTCTGAAGTAAAATTACACGCTCCCTTCATTTTATAAATATCCAGAAATTCCCAATACCAACAAACCTTTCTGTCTTTGTGTTCTGGTTCAGATATACATGGCAAGGCTGTGAGGACACACCATCAGTAAGAACTACGTGCAAGAATATGATTTGATTTATCTGGAAGCCAAAGGCATCTCACCAATGTTGGGAGACATTCAATGAAGATTGTACAAGTTCTCAAAGAGGACAATTTGTACGCTCCCTAAATTTTAAATCCTCCCTATTGCAATTTTTTTCTGTTGAATTTAAAATTACAATCTGTTTTGTAGAGAGAGGCCTGTAATTCCTAATTTCCTGCTCCATTGGAGTCTCTAGTCAGTGTGTGCAAAACACCAGAGACCGTGACTTTATTAGAAATGCTGGAACTACAGTATATGCTTTGCAAAATCTTGGATGGGGCAAGAATTCAGGTCCTACGAATAACTGGTCAAAAACAACGGGAGAAACTTTCCACATGGAACAAAGTTCAATAGTAGAATTTAAAGGCCTGTTTTATGAAACCTATTTATATAAACCTATATTATGAGGATTTGACATGATGCCCGCAAAAGGTTCTAAGATATTGAGGCACAATTTTTTTGGCAGCAATCTAAAATGCTTCATCCCACTTGGTTTCAGAATCACTTTGACCTGCAAGCGAAAGGCCGAATGGATAGGATGGTTCTGCATGGGCAAACAATGAGAAGCCGAGGCTCCTGAAGCCTTTGGCTTTTGTCAACCCACATGCACACTCTCTGGATCTGAGTGAGCCTGGCATGATTGTGCACTGCACGTTAAACAAGGTACTGTGCAGCCTGATGCAGACATGCTTAAACATACTGAAAGGTTTCCGAATGACACCCCGTATGTCAGATACAGACTTACGGAATGACAAAAGGATATTATTTAGCACCTGCTTCAAACAGTAAATTTGAAGATAGTTGAAATGCCCATTTTCTACACTTACTCGAGTTCATATTTAAATTCCAATAAATTCCATGGATGTATGCAAAGCATTGATGTGTCATCCTGTTTAGGACAGGAATGGGGTAATATGGCACAAGGACATTCATATTTTACAGGCAATCTAGCTGCCATTCTCCAGGTATTCAACAGGCCTGGAATCTTTACCTGCTATCTATCGTACATAACCAATTTCTGGCTTTCATTTCCCAAGCACATTTCAAATATACATTGCACAGATTCCTAATTAATGTTAATTCTTGCACATACTGGATTTCCACCCACTCACCCACCGCCTACCTTTATTTTTTTTATGGTTGTGCAGCCTGTCGTGTTGGCTTCTTTGAGAAGATAATTAGCACTTGCTGGAATGAAAGAAATGTCTCCTTTCTGTGGTATATAAATCCTTTAACTGATTTTAACCAACTTTTTTCATTTTATGGTTTTTAAATGTTGCAGAGCTGGTTTGAGTTTCTTTTTGGCCCGGACTATCAAGACTGCGGTAATGTTCCAGTTCTCAAAAATAAAGGATGCTCTTCCGAAACTATGGCGATCTAACCATGCAGTTGCAGCCAACATTTTAGTTAAGTTAATGTCTACAACCATTAATCATTTAATTGCAATTCACATTTTTTCTCTGTAGGAAGTTTATTTTATAACCAAGCTAACAAATGGAACACCTAAATAAAGGTTATCCTTTATTTATGTCTGGTACCCTTCTTGTAGACATAAAGGTGCCAGTACACATATCATTCCTTACTGTTGGTGCCTATCGCACATCATCATCCTGTAAGTTACAAGCTATTTAAGGGCCTGACCGCCAAATTGTGTTGATACATTATATATTTTAAATATCAATAAACATTCTGCAATATTAAAACTTCAAATATCAAGAATTTAACTTTTAGAAGTTCATTGGGATGTACCATCATTAAAAAAAGTCCTCTTTACCATTCATGGCAAAGAGGACAAAAAATAATTTGTGGATTCTGTGATTTTTCGATCCAAAGAGAAAGGCATCAAATCAATTCATCATCATTGATCATTCAGATAGGCAATGCAGAGATGTTGAAACACAAACTGCAGATGCTGGTTTATTCCACAGAAAGACACAAAGTGCTGGAGTAACTCAGCGGGTCATGCAGTATGTCGGGAGAAAAACATTTCCAGTCGGGACCCTTCTTCAGACTCTTGTGTCTGAAAAAAAAGGGTCTGAAGAAGGGTCCTGACTAATTCAGAGATGTTGCTTGCTAGACCAAGTAATTAAAAACTTTAAAGAGAAGAAATGTGATGCAAATCCGAAACTTATCTTCCAGGATTACATAGCCCTCGAGACATCACTGAAATCATTGTGGGTCACAGGTCCTATGCCAGGTACACCAATAACCTGGCATTAAACTAGGAACTTACTGAAGTTTAAGCAATTGGAACCACCAGCCTCAGCTGAACAAGATTCACCCCAACGTTTCTATCACATTCCTCAGTTTACAGGTCTTTGGCTTAAGGTAATATGTAATTAGAATACTGCTCACAATCCAAACAAAGTTAAATGAAAACAGAAAGTGCAGGAAATAATATGGGGCCAGACAGCATCTGTTGAGAGAAGAGGAGCTAATGTTTCAGGTAATTGCCTTTCATTCAAACTGGAAAAGTGACCAAACAAGTTTCCTTTACGTTGCAATGAGGGAAAAGGGTGGAGAGTGGATGGGAATTGGTATTGATATCAGTTTATTATTGTCACATGTACCAAGATGCAATGCAAAGCTTTGTTTAATGATATGATTAGTCAAATCATATCATGTACAAGAACAATCAAACTATACACGTGCAACAAATGGTGCATAAGTAAAATAAACAGAGTGGAGAATATACAGTAATGTTACAGCTACAGAAAAGTGCAAGGGATACAAGGGGTAGATTGGGAGTTTGGGAAAAGTATGTCTCATGTATTGGTCCTCATGTATGGGTGCAGTGGGGGGAAAAGCTGTTTCTGATTCTGGTGGATGCGCTTTTAAACTTTTGTATTTTCTGACCAGAGGAGACGAGAAGATGGAAATGACCAGGGGGGGCGGGAGGTGGGGCTGCATGCCAGTCCTTGATAATGTCACCTCATCTATTGCATCCAGTATTTCTGATGTGGCCTCCTGTACATTGTTGAGATCAAGTGCAGACTCGATGACCATTTTGGCGAACACTAGCTCGGTTCGCTGAGGCCTCCAGGATCTCTTGGTTGTGAACTGTTTTACAAGCCAACGGTATGAACATTGAGTTATCTAAATTTAGGTAACCACAACCACCCCCCCCCCCTCTTGAGAGAGAGAGAGAGAGAGAGAGTGATTCGGCCCCGAGAGAGAGAGAGAGAGAGAGAGAGAGAGAGAGAGAGAGAGAGAGAGAGAGAGAGAGAGAGAGAGAGAGTGAGAGAGAGAGAGAGAGAGAGAGAGAGAGAGAGTGAGAGAGAGAGAGAGAGAGAGAGAGAGAGAGAGAGAGAGAGAGAGAGAGAGAGAGAGAGAGGTGTCAATTATTAGATTATGTACACAAATGGTTGTACATGGCAAGTTGAAAAGGGCCTGAGAAAATAATTTGGGATCTATTCCTTCATCAATAGAAGCAATGAGGGCAAAATGAAGAACGACACGCTAAAACTTTAAATCATCTCATCTGCAGCATTGCTGCCATTTGTGAGCTGTATACTCTGCGAAAGCCCTGGATGGAATGAAGGGATGATTTACTGAAATGGTACAGGCGATGAGAGGCTGCACTGATGTGGAGAGATTTGTGAACCTGGAAGTATTCCCTTTAGAGCGCAGAAGGTTGAGGGCAGATTTAATCATGGACACAATTCCGAAGTGTTTTGACAAGAGTAAATAAGAACAAAATCTATTTCCACCAGCACAGATTGAAAGATCCTGTGAGGAAATGAGGATAATGTTAAAAGACACAGTCTGAAAGTTCAAAAGGTAAGTACTTAGATACCTGAGAAAGTAATATCTAGTGAGTTCAGAGCTGGGAACCAAGAGCCAAATTAAAGTAAATACAGGTCTGGACCTTAATATGGTATATCTAATTACACATCTAAATAGTAAAATGTGGACATAATAGGCAATGAAACTATTAAAAATTGAATTGCAGCAAATGCTACATTAATGATGGAATGAATAGAAAATAGTCCATACAGCAGGGAAATGGGCCCTTCGTCCCAACTAGTCCCTGCCGACCAAGATGAGTCTGAAGAAGGGTTCCATTCCAAAACGTCACCAATCCCTTTTCTCTGGAGATGCTGCCTGATCCGTTGAGTTACCCCAGCATTTTGTGTCTGTACCCCATGTAAGCTAGGCCCTTTTTTGGTTCACATCTCTCTACACCTTTCCTATCCCAAAGAGTAAGAAGTATTCTTAGTATGGAGGGGAAAGAAGTGTTTAAAAGTGGAATGATATGAAGGGAAGTAGGAATGTGCCACAATGATATTTTTATTCCTGTAGCATGTCAATGATAAAATGGAGTAATCAACCAATGTGGACAAGTGTCATGAAGAAACATTTTAAATTGTGAAACAAACAGGGAAGGAATAAGGGCTTTGAATTAGAGCAAAATCAAAGAACTAGTAAATGTCAACAAAATAGAGAGAGTACAGAGGAGATTTACAAGAATGTTGCCAGGGTTCCAGCAACTATGTTACAGAGAAAGGTTGAACAAGTTAGGTCTTTATTCTTTGGAGCGCAGAAGGTTAAGGGGGGACTTGATTGAGGTCTTTAAAATGATGAAAGGGATAGACAGAGTTGACGTGGATACGTTTTTCCCATTGAGGGTAGAGAAGATTCAAACAAGAGGGCATGACATGAGAATTAAGGGACAGAGGTTTCGGGGTAACGTGAGGGGGAACTTCTTTACTCAGAGGGTGGTGGCTGTGTGGAATGAGCTTCCAGCAGGATCGATTTTAACATTTAAGAGTAAAGTGGATAGGTATATGGACATGATGGGAATGGAGGGGTATGGTCTGAGTGCAGGTAGATGGAACTAGGGGAAAACAAATGGTCGGCATGGACTGGAAGTGCCGAGAGGGCCTGTTTCCGTGCTGTAATTGTTATATGGTTATATGGTTATATGGTTAAAGCGAGAGCAGGAGAAGAATCCAACAGAAATAAAAATAAGAAACAAACAATATGCTTTAGGTTCATGGGTGACAACAAATGATTGATGTGGAATTAAATATATTTTTGAAAGGAGCTAAGGAGTGAAGTCTGAGGACAGAGAAGAAATAGAAAACAGCATCATTACTTTGCGGTACAGTATCATTACTTTGCTGTAAAATACTTTTACTGTAAAAATGGCGATGTACCCATGTTTGGAAAGGAGAGATCAGAGTAGAAATCCATGATATCACAAGGGAAAAGATAGCAGAAATCTGTACGTGATACTAAAGCTCAATTTTCGACAGGTACTGATGAAATTTGCCAAGAAGATTATGGATAATCAAGATCTTTCAAAACACACAGCAAATGCATGAAATACCAAGAAAATGAAAAATTGTAAAGTGACCTCAATCTTTAAGAAAAATCCAAGAGATCAGCTTTTATATTGCTGCCGATAAGGCTTACCTTTATTAGCAAAATGGCAAAATTAAAGTCTGCTGAAAATGGTAAGAATGAAGCAGGAGAGTCATTATCTCATCTGGATTTATTTTAGAATATTTCAGTTCTGGTCAAAAGGATGAAAGCAATTCAACAAAGATTTCAGGAGGGTATTTAACACAGTCTTGCACTGGATGTATGGAAAACTCTTTTGATTCTTGGTTGAAGTTGTGGCGATACAAGATAAAGTATTAGCATGGGAACTCGTCAGCAGAATATCAGTGAAATCTGTGTTGAGATTTATAATTTTGCAAATGCTTACAGGAATACTTCAAGGTATCCAACTTTGCAGGTGTTACCAAATTGTGCACTGTGGCCATTAACAATATCTAATGTTGAATAACTGAAACTGAACTAAACAATCTATGTCAGGGGAAATGGAGGAGGGAGGGGCGATGGGTTAGACAGAAGTTATGAATAGAAAGCAAAACATAAAGTCAATGCACCCAAGATATTTGAGCTGAAGAGAGATCTGGAGCTTTCGGTGACTGGAAATGTCAAGGTGGTTAAAATGCAAAACAAAATATCTGAATGTATGGCTGAAAGTTGACGGAAGTGAGGAGATGATGTTGAAGTTGTTTATCTCACACAAAACCTCGTTAGAAAAGGAAGGAAAATCAAATGCAGCTGCATATTATTTTCTTTTAAATATACATGTAATATCTCAAGTGTGGACCCATCACATTTAAATATTACAGAAAGCTGTTTGATCTGTTTTAGGAACCTGCATCAATGTTTGTACATTTGTTCAATGCCAACTGATATTCTCCATGGTTACTAAATGGTGGAGGTGGAATTAATTAGGATTGATTTGGATTAAAATAAAGCTTCCATGAGGGAGTATAACTGTGCCTGAGGCAGGTACCCAAGCACCCGCTTTGGTCTTGCTATACCAGATTTGTAGTTGAAATATGGTCTTGTCAGTGCTTATATTAAATGGCTTATCTGGTTAAAAGCAGTAAACATCTAATCGCAAAACCGATAGCAATTCTTTATGCATTCTCCATCAAAACAAGCTAAACAGATGTGGAAGATTTCTATTACAACAGAGACACAACTACATTATTAGTTTCGGATTCCCTTGCCAATTCAGCTGCACATGAGGACGTGAATTACACATTGGCTCCTTTAATATAATCGCTCCACAGCGAGTCCCAATTTACCTACAAAAAAGGGAACTAAATCTCTTTCCCTGTAAAGCATTAACTGCCTTTTGCAATATGTTATATCATTATAACTTTATGTTCTTTATTTAATGAATTATCTTGTCAGAATTTATGACCAACTAATAATACTGGCAGCCTATTCTGGTCCTATTTTGGTATTGCCATAGCGCCAAAGACTAATGCAGCACAGAAACAGGCCCTTCTGCCTAACTCCCCCATGCAGACTAAGATGCCCCATCTACGACTAGTCCCATCTGTCTGTTTTTGGCCCGTATCCCTCTCAACCTTTCCTATCCATGTACCTGTCCCAATGCATTTTAAATCTTGTTATAGTTGTTATATCCTGCCTCAACTACCTCCTCTGGCAGCTAGTTCCATATAGCCACCATGTGAAAAATGTGCCCCTCAGGTTCCTATTACATCTTTCATCTGTAAATGGTTTATTAGTGTTAATTTAGAGAAACAGGTTCTTCGGCTCACCGAGTCCACACCAAACATCGATCACGCATTCACCCTAGTTGTATGTTATTCCACTTTCTGAACCACTCCCTACACACTAGGGACAATTTACAGAGACCAATTAACCTACAAACCAGTATGTTTTTGGGATGTGGGAGGAAACTAAAACACCTGGAGGAAACCCTGAGATCACAAGGAGTTATGGGGAGAAGGCAGTGGAATGGGATTGCGAGGGAAAGATCAGCCATGATTGAATGGCAAAGTAGGCATGATAGGCCGAATGGCCTAATTCTGCTCCTATCACCTATGGATCCAGGGAGAATGTGCAAACTCCACACAGACAGCACTTGAGGTCAGGATTTGATTTTGGTCTCTAGTGCTGTGTGCCAGCAGTTCTACCAGCTGCCCCACTGTACCACCTGCAATGGTATTTTGATAAACAAAATTGTCTACCTGTTCTCTGTAAGCCTTCATTTTCGAATCATCCAAATATTACTATCAAATCTCCTCTTAATCTTCTCTGTCAGAAGGGGAACAACAACCCAAAATTCCTCAAACTAACTTTGTAACTGAAATCCCTTATATCAAGAACAATTCGAGTAAAGCTTTGCTATACTTTCTCCAGAGCTTTCAGATCCTTCCTAAAGCACGATGGCCAGAATTGATCTTGTGTTTTTCTCCCTATTTTGTACTCAGAGCCTCTGCTTATGAAGCATAGATTCCACATACTTTGCAAATTTTTTACCTATCCTGTAATTGTGCTAGGTGGAAAACTGGTAGAAATTACTTCTACTGTCATACTCTATCCCAAAATCTTAGCACACAATTCGCATATGCATGGTGCTAGAACGGAAGAGGTTATACTAATTCAGAAAAATGTGAGATTGGCAAAGTGAACTCTGGTGCCTCTGCTACCTCCTCTCTCAGCTATTCTTTCTATGTTGGTTTGATATCCTTCCCCTTGGTTCTTGGTTCTTGGTTCTTGGTTACTTGGTCCTCCAAAATATTCCAACTGGAATTTAAACTGGAGGTGGTGAAGGGAGGGGTTAAGCCCTCTGTAGCCTTTAACACTTAAAATTGTACCATGTATATTTTATTCAATGATTCAATGATACTTTGTCACATGTACCGATGTACAATGAAATTCTTTGTTTTTGCATTCAATCCCAGTAAAATCATACAGCAGACTTCACCTAGGCAGCACGCAAAAGGGTTGCCACGTTTCTGGCGCCAACAAAATTTCAAAAGTTCTGAATGCATCTTATCTTTGTTTTTAGTATCCACAAATGTGAATTCTCCTTATTGACAAATCCTCCAATTTCATCCTTCCTATTACACCAAAATAATTTGCTGCTCTATTTGCCATCTTTGGGCATTCTTCATTTTTTATCTGCATTTGAAAACAGTTTTTAGAGATTTTGTCCTGTTTTGACACTTGCTAAAAACTGCTCTGAAAGTTTCTCTTTTTCCCTTAACCACCAGTCCTCCACCTGGGTTATCATCAATCTTCTTAAACTTTACTCCTTTGCTTGCTGTTTGTTTTCTTAAACCCCCTCTGATAACTGCTATAGGACATTTTAATCCAAAAAAACCCATAAAAGGCTGGAGTAACTCGTCGGATCAGGCAGCATCCTTAGAGAGCAGGGAAAAGTAATTTTTTGGGTCGATACCCTTCTTCAGACATTTTAATGTTGCGGATGGTATGTAAATGCCTGCACATAGTCTATCTTGGGAAATCAAACAATTTGTATTTTACTTCGTACCAGGATAATAAAACAGTCAATCAGTGAAAAAAATAAAAATACAAAGCAACATTCTTAGATTGATCATCTGTTATTCATATTTTGTTTCAGCACTCAATCTCCATATTTAAAAATGACATACAAGACCAAATTAATTGTAGACAATAGACAATAGATGCAGGAGTAGGTCATTTGACCCTTTGAGCCAGCACTGCCATTCAATGTGATCATGGCTGATCATCCGCTATCCGTACCCCGTTCCTGCCTTCTCCCCATATCCCCTGACTCCGCTATTTTTAAGAGCCCTATCTAGCTCTCTCTTGAAAGCTTCCAGAGAACCTGCCTCCACCACCCTCAGTTTATTTATTCATGTGTGTATATATTTATATAATGGTATATGGACACACTGATCTGTTTTACTTCGGAGTCACGTGAGTGATTCCGTGAAGAGCCCCGCCAGTCGACATGTGCGTCATTACGTTTAATGCATGGCGCAGCGACCGTCTGGGAAGAGCAGCACTTCTCGAGCGGTAAGTTTAAAAAGCCGCAGGTAAGTGTTAAACTTGTTGGAGGTCTCTGTGTTTGTTAATTCTTGTTGCAGGAGGGCAAGTCCAAACATGAAGAAGTCAGGAGCAGCAAGGCGAGCCGTGCCAAAAATATCACAAGCCCGCGGGAGTACGGGTAGCGGGCGGCCGACTAGCTCATCCACGGAGTCGCCAGTTGTGAAACCAGCGACTATAGACTTGGTGTCTGAGGACACTGTGCCTACGCCAGAGGGGCGTAAGGCCACCCGCAAGTCTGTCCGGCAGATAGACTCGGATGAGTCCGGTCGAGAGGGTTTGCCCTTAAGAATGGATACCGCGGAACGGGTATCCAGGATGGAGCTCCTTTTGGAGAGGATGCTCCATCAAGAGCGCCGGCCGGCCTCTCCAAGAGCCCGTGCCAGCAGCATCTACGGGGCGGCCTAGTATCTCCCTCCTGGACGAGGAGAGTATACCGGGTCAGAGTGAATCTGATGCCGATTCAGAGGGCTTAGCGATGGAGGCTGCCCCACGGGACGAGGGGCAAGCGCCAGAGGTCCCATTCCTGGCAGTCAGGTTTGCCGTCCCTACCGACTCTGGCGAGCCGCTTGTAGAAGAGCTGGCTGCCAGAATAAATTATCTGGCCTCGCACCAGCTTCAGGAGCTGGCCATGAACACAATGGCCAAAAAATATGATACCCGAGAAAATAGTATCCTGCTGAAAATGCTGACAGTCAACCATGCCATTTGGGGCCATATGGGGGTAGGCATCCGAGCGCAGGAGATTAAACTGCAACGGGTGCTGAAGCAGCTGGCATCCAGAATAATGGCTTTTGGTGGGTCGGTGGATGGTGGGACCCTGACTGAAGTTCAGCAGGATGCCCTGGCTCTCATGTGCAATGTGCACTTTGAAATTAACTGCCTTAGAAAGAACGCCATCCGACCCACCATTAACCCCAGGTTTGCTGCCCTAAGTAAGCCTGGCAACATCCAGCCGCCGAACCTATTGTTTGGGGAAGACCTGGCTAAAAGAGTGAAGGAGTTGGACGACAAGGCCAAAACCGTCGGGCTCATCAAGGCGCCAGTGACCAGCAGAACCCTTAGACGGCAGTATCCCTACAAGCGGTTTGCTGAAACCGGGCTGGGCAAGGACTAAGCCGACCGTTTAATGTGTGCAGCTGGCGCACTCCAGTAGCACAAGGAAACATGCCTTTACCACCCAGAACCAGGCAAAGAGCTCTACTGATAACCATGGAGGTAGGTGGGTCTGGCTCTTGTTGAAACATATTGAGAGAGAATTACCTACCAGTTGGGGGGAGGTTACACAGGTTTCTGGACGAATGGTATAAAATAACATCAAATGTGTTTTTACTGGAGAGTATTCAAGGGTTTAAAATTGAATTTATTCCCAACCTGTGCCCACCCACACAGCACAAGCCAAAACGGGCACACATCTTCTCACAGAGAATTTGATGATCCAAGCTGAAATAGCAAAATTATGCCTCAAGGGAGTAATTGAGAAGACAATTTATCAAACTCATCAATTCGTGTCTAATGTGTTTCCTAAACCAAAGAAAGATGGTGGGTGACGGATTATTTTAGCCCTAACAGGACTTAATCCGTTTGTGCAGTATCAGCATTTTAAAATGGAAACCTTTGCTACTGCCAAACAATTGCTTTCCAGGGGGTGTTATATGGCATGTATAGATCTCCAGGATGCATATTATTCAGTGCCTGTTCATAAAAATGGTGGCAATTTCGAGCTCAACCTAATGGATTAACCTCAGCCCCTCGCCTATTTACAAAGCTGCTAAAACCAGTACTTGGATTATTACGGTCACAAGGCCATATTGTCAGGGCCTATTTGCATGACATTCTAATCATTGGAAACACCTTTGACGCAGCTGAGTTATCAGTTTCAGCTGTTCAACTCATGGTGCAGAGGCTAGGATTCATTGTTCACCCAGCTAAATCAAAATTGGTGCCGGTTAACCTAATTGACTATCTGGGATTCACAGTTAATTCCAATCACATGTCTGTGACTCTGCCCCAGGGCAAGAGAGTAGATTTAATTGAAGGCTGTATCAAGCTCTTCAGGGAGCAATCACCCACAATTAAACAGGTCACCAGCTTAATTGGTAAATTGGCAGCTGCCTTTCCTGCAGCCCAATATGGACCTTTGCACTACCAACTTTTACAGAGGGCAAAGGTACAGGCACTGAGAATACATGCAAGTCATTACAATCGGCCCATGCACTTACCATTTGAAGCCGTTGCAGAAGTACAGTGAGGATTAGAAACATTTTAAATTGTTATGGCACAATTTTGACCGAAGCACCTTCACTTATTTTACAGACTGATATTAGTGCCCTAGGTTGGGGTGCTACTGATACCAGGTCTAGCTGTGGAGGCAGATGAGATATGCATGAGGCACTGATTCTCCAATCACATGGAATAAATTATTTAGAACTTTTAGGAGCATTTTATGAGCTCAAAGCATATTGTACCACTAAGCATCATTTACATGTTCAGCTGCAGATTGGCAACACCACAGCAGTGGCTTATGTCAATCACATGTGTGGAATCAAGTCGAAATCTTGTGACGGATTGACCAACATTATTTGGCACTGGTGCATTAAAAAGAATATTTGGATTTCAGCTGTCTAGTTGCCAGGCAGACTCAATATGGTGGCAGACACCAGGTCACGTAAATTCAATAACAACACCGAGTGGATGTTGAATCAGGATGTATTTAAAGAAATTGTCCTTCGGTATGGGATGCCAGATATCGATTTGTGTGCATCCAGACCAGGTACCAAAGTATGTTTCATGGGAACCAGACCATGGGACAGTGGCGGTGAATACATTCTCACTGCACTGGGGTGGAATGTTTTTATATGCTTTTCCCCCCTTCTGCCTCATCAGTTTGTGCCTGACTAAGATCAAGCAGGACTCCGCTACAGGGGTTTTGGTGGTACCTACACAGCCATGGTTCCCGCTCATCTCGGACATAATAACGCACCCTATTATGTTGGTTCCAAAACGCAAACATTTAATGGTGCACCCTGTGACTGGGGATCCACACCCATTGAATGATCGAGTAAATTTGTTGATTTGCAGATTTTAAGAAGGTTGTACCTGGGTCTGGGACTATCCGATCAGACTGTGGACATCATCACATCATCCTGGGGGGATAGTACAAAAAGGCAGTACATCTCCCATATCAGGAAATGGGAGGAATTTTGCTTCCATGGCAACATTATTTACCACACAACCTCCATCCCAGATGAGCTAGAATTTCTATCCCACTTACATTTCAATGTAGGGTTGAGTTATAGTGCTATCAACAGTGCCAGGAGTGCCCTGTCATCGTGCCTATGCCGAGGGGTCAGGACTCCAGCCGTTAGGATCTCACCCGTTAATCTCAAGATTCATGAAGGGTGTGTTTAATTCTAATCCTCCTAGGCCTAGGTACTCTGAAATCTGGGATGTGAGCATGGTACTCACGGTGCTCCGTTAATGGGGAACAGCCACATCTTTGTCCTTACCAAAGATCACCCTCAAGTTGGTTATCCTCATGGCACTTACATCAGCACAAAGGGTTCAGACTCTTAACAAACTGCGTCTGGACAGGATGGTGTCATTACAGAATGACGTTACATTTCATATCTATGACTTACTCAAACAGAGCAGACCAGGGGTGTCCGCATACAAGCTTGTATTGTCAGCCTATCCCACAAATTCACGGCTGTGTGTAGTGGCGCACTTGAAGCATTATATTGACGACACAAAGAGCCTCAGAGGCTCCGAGGTAGCACTATTTATAAGCCACAAAAAGCCACATATGCAAGTGTCATCTCAGACCATCTTACGATGGCTGAAGCAAGTCCTGGGGTGTGCAGGAGTTAATACTGAAAATTTTAAATCTCACTCCACCAGGGCGGCATCAATGTCAGCGGCGAGGGCAATGGACGTCCCTCTAGACCACATCCTCGCGGCCGCAGGATGATCAAATTAATCGACTTTTCAGAGGTTCTACAATAAGCCGCTTGTTGAATCCGGGGTGTTCGCCCACTCTGTGTTAAATTTTGCTTCATAGCTTCTCCCTGGGAGAGAGTTGCTATTGTATATATTTTTTGTTATTTGTAAATTAAAGCATTAACATGTTAATCAGTTTCATGATTCAATGTTGTTACTAATTCACTCCTCCTGAGTCAACTGCTTGCAGTGTGAGATGCCTGGATTTGGATCGGCGTGAAATCACAGACCTTTAAAATCTTCACGGAATCACTCACGTGACTCCGAAGTAAAATAGTAAGATTAAACGAGAACTTACCAGTTTGAAGTTTGATCTTTATTTTATGAGGAGTTACGATAAGCGATTACGTGCCCACCGCTCCCAACCCTCATACCACGAAGCTCATCTGGTAGTTCTAGAGTTATAATCTTACTATAATACTTCAATTGTTGTTCTTCTGTGATTTCACACCGCTGCTTTGAAGATTGATGTGCATGCCGACCGGCGGGGTTCTTCACGTAATCACTCATTGCAACTCCTCATAAAATAAAGATCAAACTTCAAACTGGTAATTTCTCATTTAATCTTACTATTTTGTAGTCAATGCCTATTATGTTCTGTTGTGCTGAAACAAAGCAAGAATTTCATTGTCCTATCAGGGACACATGACAATAAACTCTCTTGAACTTGAACTTAAGGCAGAGAATTCCACAGACTCACCACTCTCTGTGAGAAAAAGTGTTTCCTCGTCTCCGTTGTAAAAGGCTTACTCCTTATTCTTAAACTGTGGCCCCTGGTTCTGGACTCCCCCAGCATCGGGAACCTGGGGGAGTCCAGAACCTCTAGTGTTTCTCCAGTTTCCTGCCTCTAGTGTGACCAAGCCCTTAACAATCTTATATGTTTCAATGAGATCCCCTCTCATCTTTCTAAACTCCGGAGTGTACAAGCCCAGCTGCTCCATTCTCTCAGCATATGACAGTCGCGCCATCCCGGGAATTAACCTTGTAAACCTACGTTGCACTCCCTCAATAGCAAGAATGTCCTTCCTCAAATTAGGGGACCAAAACTGCACACAATACTCCAGGTGTGGTCTCACTAGGGCTCTGTACAACTGCAGAAGGACCTCTTTGCTCCTATATTCAATTCCTCTTGTTTTAAAGGGCAACATGCCATTCGCTTTCTTCACTGCCTGCTGTATCTGCATGCTTACTTTCATAGACTGATGTACAAGGACCCCCAGATCCTGTTGTACTTCCCCTTTTCCCAACTTAACGCCATTTAGATAGTAATCTGCCGTCCTGTTTTTGCTACCAAAGTGGATAACCTCACATTTATCTGCATTAAACTTCATCTGCCATGCATCTGCCCACTCCCCAAACCTGTCCAAGGCACCCTGCATTCTCATAGCATCCTCCTCACAGTTCACACTGCCACCTACCTTTGTGTCATCTGCAAATTTGCTAATGTAACTTTGAATCCCTTCATCCAAATCATTGATGTATATTGTAAATAGCTGCGGTCCCAGCACCGAGCCTTGCGGTATCCCACTAGTCACTGCTATTCTGAAAGGGACCCGTTAATCACTACTCTTTGTTTCCTGTCTGCCAACCACTTCTCTATGTCTATCCATTGTAACTCATTAATAATTTGTAATAAACCATCCTCTATCCACTTTATAACATGGAAGTTTCTAAAAACTGTATCAGCATTATGCTTCAACTATAAAATATTTCTGTTCTAGCTGAGAAATTCTTTCAATACTTATCGATACAGTATAAGTGGCAGCACTAAGCTTCATGAAGCAGCCTCTGAATTAACACCACACACTTTCTAAGCGTCTAATTTGCTGTTCATACAATCTAATCCATTGTGCACACTGAATCAAATTCTGTCAGTCTATATTTGGGACAGTTACCTGAACAATGGATAATATAGATTAAGCTTCAGTAACAATTAATGGCTCATTATATTGACTTTTTATAAATGGATAATCTGTAAAACGCTGCTTGGCATTGCAGCAGCATTTCTCGATCAAAAGCTGGTGCTGGAGAGTAGTGACATTGTGTGTGTGTTACTCCTCTTTAAAACAGCCTTTCATAATTTCTCCTTATTATCTATTCGTCCCAGTGGTGAGAGTCATTAGATCCAGCGCGGACAGTCTCCTGAGAATCATTCCCAAATCAAAGCAACTCGCAGTTCCACCGTTCTTTATTAGCCCTGACGCTACTGGTACATCTGTGAGTACAAACAAACTATGGAAGCGTGGCAGTCAGTCGGGGGGAAGGGGGCTCCAGGTGTTGCTGGAACAATAGGGATTTCGCCAAAAAAAACCCTCCCCTCCGCTCCCAGCAGACAACCAGCTACCATTCAATCACTTGAGAACAAGCTTGAAGAGCTTAGAAACAAAGAACTGCAGATGGTGGCTAATGCACAAAAGGACACAAGGTACTGGAGTAACACAGTGGGTAAGGCAGCATCTATGGAGACATGGATCGGTGACGTTTCAGGTCGGGACCCTTCTTCAGACTGATGATGTCTGAAGAAACGTCTCGACCAGAAACGTTACCTATCCATGTTCTCCAGAGATGCTGCCTGACCTGCTGAGTCCAGCACTTTCTACCCTTAAGAACAAGACGGCTGTTTAAAGGGAGATGAGAGACTGCTGTGTTCATTGCTTTACTGAAATGTGGCTTACCTATGATTCACCTTTTATTGTATGGATCGTATGGAATCTCCAGGCAAGGGGAAAAGTGGTGGCATCTGCTTTTTGGTCAACATTTAATGGTGCACTGATGTGATAGTCTTAACACCATTGTGCTTCGCTGATCAGTTCCTAAAATACAGTCCCTATTATCTACCGAGGGAATTCACCTCTACCATCTGGCGGCAGTCTCCGAACCACCGCATGTGATTGTCAGGATTGCAGTGTTATATTATACCCAGATGTCCACACTCTTGTGAGAGAAATACTTGATGCCCTAGTTATCGTCGCCAATGACTTCAATTAAGCAAGCTTTAGGAAAGTACTCCACAAATACTATCAGCGTGTCTCTTGCCCTACGTGAGGTGTTAACACTCTAGCACACTGCTACACCACCAGCAAGTATGTTGATGACTCACCCTCATTTTGGCCAGTTCAATCAACTGTTGGTGCTAACCTGGATGGAGATTAAACCCAGAGGTATCAATGATGAGACTAAAATAGTAATGTTTTGAGGAGACTGACGGTCTACTTCAGGATTACCTTAGGTCGGTGGACTGGAACCTGTTCAAGACCACTTCATCCAGCCTGAGTGAGTATACCTCAGTCATCACCAGTTTTATCAAGAAATGTGCTTAGTTTAGTTAAGAGATACAGCGTGAAAACAGGTCCTTCTGCCCACTGAGTCAAGCTGACCAGTACACGAGTTCTATCCTACACACTAGGAATGATTTTTAAAGAAGCCAGTTTACTTACAAACTTGCATGTCTTTGGAATGTGGGAGGAAGCTGGAGCACCTGGAGCAAACCCACGAGGTGAACGTGCAAACTCCGTACAGGCAGAACCCATAGTTGGGTTCAATTAAAACTGCAAGGCAGCAGACCTACCACTTGGCCACTGTGTCGCTCTGCGTGTTGATGATTATGTTCTGCCCAAGACAATTAGCGTCTCTCCTAGCTGGGAATATTGGATAAAGGGAGATTCCCTCTCTGCTAAACTTCAGATTTAAAGCTTCTAAGAAGGGTGATTCCATACAGTACAAAAAGTCCAAGTATGGCAGTCTGAAGAAGGGTTCCAACCTAAAATGTTAACCATACCTTTTCTCCAGAGATACTGCCTGACCCGATGAGTTATTCCAGCATTTTGTGTCTATCTACGCAAGATCACCAGGCATACTAACAGAGAATTCCAAAACAAGTAGAGGCTCAATTCAATCAAGCAGATGACAGAGACTGTTACTCAACCTGGCTACAGGCGGAAATCAAGGTGATCTCTGGCGACAGCCCATCTCTACTGGATGAGCTCATGCCTTATACCCCGATTTTGAACAGGCAGAAAGTTCTACCAATGTGCAGTTTCCTGTCCCACGCTGGCTCTGTCCCATACATCTCAGTGGCAAATGTCAGATCTGCTTTCACATGGGTAAACTCTCAGAAAGCAGCCGACCTGGATGGAATCCCCAGGCAGGTTCTGAAATCAGCTGGCCACAGTCTTCACTGACATTTTCAGTCTCTCACTTCAACAGTCCCCTGTGCACACTTGCCTTAATGAAACCTCCATCATTCCAATGCCCAAGAAAAGTAAAAACATAGTGTCTCCAGACCAGTAGCTCTAATCGACCATATTGAAGTGCTTTGAAAGATTGGTGATGACCCACATCAGCGTTTGTCTCTTGAACAATCTAGACATGGGAAGAATAGGTCCACGAAGGAGCCGTCTTCTTTGCTCTGGATCACCTTGACAATAAAGGACATCTGGATCAGGATGCTTTTCAGTGACTACAGCTCAGACTTCATCACCATTATACAAAATAAGCACATCCCTAAACCTCTGGACTCTCGATTTTGGAGCATTCATCTGCAACTGGCTTTTGGACACTGTCTGGCAGAGCTCATTTGGTTATCCTCGATGACGACTTGATCCTCAATAAAGGTTGCATGCCCCTAAAGGTTGCATGTTTTCTGTACACCATTCCTGTGTGCCAAGTACAGCACCAAAGCAATCTTTGAGTTCACAGATGATGCCACTGTTGTCAGGTGCATCGACAACAAAGAGGGAACAGAATACAGGAAAGAGCTCGAGAAGCTTGTGTCATGGTGTCAAAACAACAACTTATCCCTTACCATCAGCAAGACAAAGAAAGTGAGAGGATGAAAAAAACCCTGTCCTCGTCAGTGTTGCTGTTGTAGAGATGGTCAACCGTGTCAAGTTCTTTATCATCCATATCACCAGCAACCTAACCAAGTCCAACCCTGGCGATGCAGTGATCAAGTAAGCACATCAGCATATTTTAGCCTTTCCATTCTACGACATCTGAGATGTCTACTTTCTTTAGTAAATATGGTCCCCCCCAACCCTGTTGCCATAAATGGACCCCTCACCCACATCTCCTCTTCGTAGTTCTGCTTACACTCCTCTTTCACTCAGATAGAACAAGGATAGTTCATTCCCCTGGTCCTAAACGTTCACCCCACACGCCTCCACATCCAACACATCCTTCTCCAACATTTCCGCCAGCTACAACGTGATACTGCCACCAGTCGCATCTTCCCGTCCCCACCCCTTTCTGCCTTCCACAGAGACCGCTCGCTCTGCAACTCCTTGGCTCACTAAACCCTTCCCACCCAAACAACTCTCTCCCCCGGTACTTTTCCCTGCAACCGCAAGATATGTAACACCTGAACCTATATTCCCCCTCACATAAATCCAGGGACCCCAGCAGTCTTTTCAGGTGAGACAGAGGTTCACTTGCATCTTCCCTAACTTCATCTACTGCATCTGGTATTCCCAATATTTCCTCCTGTATATCGGCAAGACCAGGCGTAGATTCGCAGGAACAGCACCTCATATTCCTTTTGGATACCTGACAGCCCAGTGATCTGAACATTGAATTCTCCAATTTTAGGTAACTAACACACCCCCTCCCCCTTTCTTCCCCTCCTCGTTCCCAACTAGGACGTGCCTATTTCTCCCCTCCCCTCCACTTCCACATACATTCCTTCCTCTAGCTTCACAATTCACAACTCTTCAATCCTTTTATCTTACCCCTTCGATGTTTTCATCTCTGGCCTTTGTCCAGCCACGTGCGTTTCAAAAACGTGCCCCCCATTCCCACCACCATTAGTCTGAAGAAGGGATTGTGTTGGGTGTCTTTGTGCATTCCCTAACGAAGAAAATAAGCTTTTTGTTGGACGTGAACAGAATTACTGGAGACCTCTTGAGGAAACTTGCAATGTGTTTTCCATCTCTCTGAGAAAATGCCTGAATATAACCAGAGAATGGAAGCTCACTGTATGAGGAGTCACTAAGGAGAATTCATATTCTACAATAGTGCATTGGACACTGGCAGTTTCAGGAACAAAGCAATCTGCAGCTGTTCAATCATTCAGTTAGATCAAGGTTATTTGGTATCACAACCCAATCTACTGCCTTGGTTTTGTAATCCTCATGTCTTTGCATTACAAAAATAACCCCAAATCTATTTGAAGTTTTTGACTGACTGCATTTTGGGAAAGTGACCAGATTTGCAACTATCCATATGTCAAGCCCTTCTTCACATCTCCACTGAATTAACAAAGTGTCTTTCTGATGTTATGCTACTTTGTTCTAGATTCCCTTCATCGGAGAAAGAAAGTTCTCTCATTTTAAACTGCTCGATTATAATTCTCTTTCATATTTCATAAAACAGCTCTGATCTCTGAAATAGTAAAGGCCAGAAATAACCATTCTCAATCTAGGAATCATTCGATGCAATTGGTATTAAAATTAGTGCAGTTCTTGAAGTGAAAATATTGTTCATTCGTGCCTGGATGAAAACCAATAAAGCTTCTTGTATAACAGAAACAATAATTAAAGATTTTTATACTAATTAACAAATCATAAAACAATACTAGGCAGGTTGTCCAATCTTAAAGTATAGCTCAATAAATTTGGTGCTTTTGAGTAATACAAAGGTACACTGCATAATCTAAAAAATATGGATTATCTGAAATGAACCATTCACCTTTCATTCATAATAGAGCCTCGACTAGTGTAATCTGGAAGATTCTGACAAAGAACCACTGTGTACTTGGTTTCACTGTGCCAGGTTATACTAGCAGTCACTGTGTAAAGCACTCATCACAATGTTGTTTACCTTCAAATCTTGTATCAAAAATGAACAACGTCCACATAAAAAAAATTACAGATTTAGTAGTTGCACCGTGATGTTATATAATCATGCTTTGCTCCGTTAAATTCAAGAAAGGTATTCATTCCAAAACTAAAGGTCAACATCCCCACCTTGTTATACAAGTTGGTGCACAGCCATCAGCCTTTATTGCTGACAACCACTATGCTGACAGACACACAGCCACTATGTCCCTATGGCAACTGACTGGAAATCCTTGCAGATATATCATGTTTTCTGATAAACTGTAAGCAACTGGAATGAAAAAACAAGGGCAGTTATTATATCAGCACCAAGCCTGGGAAAGATTATTTAATTCAATTACCTTCTCATTGGAAGTGCCAGTTCCAGAAATGTATTACTGATATTGATTCAGTGCACGTATTGTAGATTGAAATTTTAGTGTCTCTGTTCCTTAAGCTTTCAAGTGAACTTGAAAGTCTATCAATAGGCAGCTAAGCGATGCAGTCTACACCAGTTTCAACTGTATCAATTTGGAACTACAGTTTGGCCTTTTATGCTATCAGTAATTTATAAAGCCAACGAAAGGGATGAAAGACATCTGTACCAAATAATCTAGAATGATTGTTACACAAAAAGCTGGAGAAACTCAGCGGGTGCAGCAGCATCTAAGGAGCGAAGGAGATAGGCGACGTTTTGGGTCGAGATCCTTCTTCAGACTCTGAAGACGTCTGAAGAAGGGTCTTGACCCGAAACGTCGCCTATCTCCTTCGCTCCTTAGATGCTGTTGCACCCGCTGAGTTTCTCCAGCTTTTTGCGTAACCCTCGATTCTCCAGCATCTGCAGTTCCTTCTTTAACAATCTAGAATGATTGTAGCTTTTGGAGTGCCAGAGAAAGATCTCAGCAGAGAAGGGTAAATTGTAATATTAAAATGGCTTCTTTTATTCCAGGAACAAGATGATAAGCAATGTTGGTTTGTTTATTATACTAACTATATGTTAGGTTTTTGTTACAGCTGTTGCATACATGAAGATGTCTATATATTGAATGAAACATGGGGTGCTCTGTACTTAACTAGTTAATCAAACTTCAGCTTCACAGAAGCCTTTGAATCATTCAATTCCTAAGCACATATGTTGAAGTGATAATGGATTTTTGATGCCACAGCTGCTGTTTGAGAAGGGCACATTATTCATGCAGAGTTAAAAATCAGACACCTTTCCCTCAATCTTCTCTTTGTTACCAACAACTAACAACAACGTCAGATCATAAATAAGACACCTCCACAACATTGAAATCTTGCTAAAATATCTGCGGCATGAAAACAAATTATTAAATTTTATAAAGACACATTTACAAATAAAAAAGACAGCTTTGTACCTTGAAATGTTTTTGCCATTTTGTCAAATTAATAAACAGTAATCTTTCTTCTATGATCGAGTGGTCTAGCCCTGATGCCGAGCAGCTGACTGAGAAGTGTATTGTTGGATTATTCTGCAATGACTAACATCCAACACCCACAATTCATTTTAAAATTCAAACGTTTCCATAGTTATTCCATACATCATTTTCTCAGTGTAAAAATTACTATTTTTGAAATTTAAGGCAACTTTTAAAAAAAACAATAATCTACAGTCCCTTTCCAAAATAATCTGCAGCCCTTTTAAATGCAGAAAATTTGTAGTTTTAATGAAAATAAGATTTAAAAAAAATTATTTCGAAGCCATGTACCTAGTTACATTGCTTGATACAGTCTAAGCGAGATTTCTGACATAAGCAAATAATCTCCAAGGTCTAATTTGTTCCTGATCCAGCGAATGCTGAGTTGGTCATTTTTGTAAGATGAAAACATAGTTCTCATAACGTTTTTTCCATTTTAAACCAATGGCAGAAAAGAGAATTGCAATGTATAATAAAGGAAAAGAATTGAGTCATCTACCAGGCAACTTGACAAAGGCTGGGCAGAACACAGCAGCTGGGAAAATCAGAGGAGCTGAATAATGGAATCCCAGGATGAATGACTTCTGAAGTGCTCATTACTGTTTTATAATTGCCTAAATAGATTTATTTTACAACAAAAGACACAAAGTCTGAAATAGGCTCCCAACACGAAACATCACCTATCCATGTTCTCCAGAGATGCTGCCTGACCTGCTGAGTTACTGCGGCTCTTTGTGTCATTGTTTGTAAACCAGCATCCTTATTTCTAATTTTTATTTTACAACAAAATAATTTCACATTTTTAAAGATGCCATGAAATAATTAACTACAAAATCTGCACAGATTCGGAGGGGTCTGACAGCATCCATGAAGAGTGAAACACAAAAGACTTTTCTCTGTCGATGTCTTTCATCTAAAGTGCAAGATATTAGGGATGAATGTGAAGGTCAGCGAGAAGGAAGGCAGGAAGGATAAAAGGGAAATGTGTAGGAAGGAACTGCAGATGCAGGTTTAAACTGAAGGTAGACACAAAATGCTGGAGAAACTCAGTCATGTCCAAATGTTTTTTAAACGTGCAACAGTACCCGTCTCAACTCCCTCCTCTGGCAGTTTATTCCATATACCTATCACCATTTGTGTAAAAACGTTGCCCCCCAGATTCCTATTAAATCTTCTCTCCCTCACCTTAAACCTATGTTTTCTGGTTTTTGATTCCCCTACACTGGGTAAAGGACTTACCCTATTCATCCCTCTCATGATGTTATACATGTACTATTGCTTATCGTGGTATCTACTGGATAATTATCATAACTTAATGTCCTACACACACATGAAGGTTGTGAAGGAGCAGTTTAGCACAGCAGGCCACAATGCTAACCTAAGGGTCTACAATAGAGCCATTCTCAGTGAAGGCTAGCACAAAAAAGGTTACATCGTTATTCCAACATTTTTCTTAATTTTGATTGTTGCAATGTGTCTCTTGCCTCCAATAAGCCTCCTGCAGGAGTGGAACAAATCTTCATGTCTCAAGGGAAACTGTTCCACTAATGGAAAGAACACTATTAAAGCAAGGTGCCCAAACCTCAGTAGTTGAACTACAGTTTGCAGAAGATACTTGCATTTGTATGCGCTTAAAGGTTGTCTGGGAAAAGTGGATCATTGACCATATTTGGGAGCCTACTTGTAGCAAAGGTAAATATCTACAATGAGATTCATCATTGCCATTAGATCAGGTTAGTTTATTGTCATACACACCAGGGTCGATTGAAAATCCTTGTTCACATGAAGCTCAGAGAGTGAACTGTGCATACAATAATGATAAATACCACAATAAATAGAGTGCAAACAGCTGAATTATTACAAACACGTATAGAATATGATCATGTATAGTCTTTCCACCAACTAGATAGCACACAACAAAAATAGCTTTTCACTGTATCTCGGTACATGAAACAATAACCTAAACTAAACTAGAATGAAGCAAGAATGTAGAGCAAAATCCAAGCAGTTCAAAAAAATTAAAGTACAATCACAGAATAACCAAATAAGTGAGGTTAAGAGTAAGAACATGTAACAGCAGTCTGAAGAAGGGTTCCAATCTGAAATATCACCTGTTCATGTTCTCCAGGTAGAAAAAAGAAAAGGGAATGTCCAGAGTAACAAGCATCTTTACTTGCACCCCTCCTGAAGAACATTTATGAGATGGAAGGAAGGCACAAGCACATAAAGGATTGGGTATTCAGCGGGTTGTAGGCGACGTTTCGGGTCCCCCCAGGGAACCCCCCCAAGCCAAGCTTGCCCAAAGGATGCAGACTCCCCAAGCGGAATATGAGGTGCTGTTAGCTTGCGGTGTTGCTCAAGGAGGCCCCGAGAGGTCGGATGCTGAGCCACTCGGGTTGGTTATTGCGGACCGAGCGGAGGTGTTCGGCGATCGCCAAGCCTCCGCTTTGGTCTCACCGTGCAGTAGATGAGGTTGGAGGAGGTGCATGAACCACCTCAAGCATTTGCTTACAAGGGAGTTGCGGAGGGAGCGGTCTTTGCGGAAGGCCCACGTAAGGTGAGGTATCCATCCCACCTCATCCTGGAGCAGATGCGGCGTAGACGGAGGAATCCTTACAGGGTGGGATAGCAGGTAGCTGTGGGATCGGTCAGGAGCGTATCACCTGCAATAGAGATGGTGAGGTCAAGGAATGGTAGTCGGAAATGGTCCCCGGATGGAAGTTGGTGGTGAAATGAAGTCAGTCAGTCAGTGTGTGGGTGCACACCAAAGCAGTCGTCGATGTAACGGAGGTCTCGATAGCTATGCGTGTGGCCTCTTATAGTCCTGTGTCTTCCCACAAAAGACCGGTCTTGCATGCAACACTTGTCCCTTCAGTCCTCCAGGTCCGAAGAGGTTCACCTGGCATCCGCTGCTCCAGATGCCAGATGATCTATATCGGTGAGACCAAGCGGAGGCTTTGGCGATCGAACACCTAGACTCATATTCCGCTTGGGGATCTGCATCCTTTGCTTGAATATTGAATTTTCTCAATTCTGTTAACCCTTGCTGTCTCCTCCCCTCCCACCTCTCCCTCAGGGGCCCTGGCATTCCCTCCATCTCCATCTCCCTCCCCCACCCCAGTCGCACCAGCTTCTCATTTTCACTTACAATGGCTTGTTCCCTTTATCACCGATACTTCTTTGCTATCTTTCACTCATTGTTCCTTATCTCTCCACATCACCGTCCTCTCGTTTCTGATCCCTGACCAGTCTGAAGAAGGGTCTCAACCCGAAACGTCGCCTATCTCCTTCGCTCCTTAGATGCTGCTGCACCCGCTGAGTTTCTCCAGCCTTTTGTGTAAGATTCTCCAGCATCTGCAGTTCCTTCTTTAAAACATAAAGGATTGGGTTGTATTCCCCCCCCCCCCCCCCCCCCCCCCCCGCTCTGCAGATTCCAAAGGTCAAGAGCAAAGAAGTTGCCACTCCAGGCTGAGATGCATCCCACCAGAATATATTCTATAGCACATCTGCAGAGGTTCGAGAGAATCCCCACGGACGAAATCACATCATTCTGTGAGGGTGGCTAGAGGAAGGGTATGGTTGGTGTCTCTTTACAATCATTGAGGAGGGAATTCACATGCAAGTTGGGCCACATGGCGTTTTTCCATGCTGTATGACTATGATTTTCTTTGTGGAAAATAAGAACTTTCAGAAGCTAAAGTGCTGAAGTAGCGACGGCCAGAACTGATCTAATAGACGCTCAGAAACCTGCGGAATGAAACAAACTCCCCACAGGATTGTTACTGCACAGAAGGGGATTTATCACCTCACAGATTCCATGCTGGCTCCTTGTGAAGCCTTTTATGCAGTCCCATTCACCTGTTTTTTTTTTCCCAGTCACCTGCTGCAAGCACTTGACAAAATAGCAAATGTGCATTATAATTTAGGCACATGGAACTGCAGATGGTGGCTTAGCAAAAAGGTCACAAAGTGCTGGAGTAACAGCACATCAGGCAGCATCTCTGGAGATCATGGATTAGCAACGTTTTGGGTCAGGACCCTTCTTTAGACTGATACACCCTTCATGATTTTACAAATATCTATATGGTTGCCCCTCAACCTCCTATGCTTCATGGAGAAAAAACTAACCTTATAGAAACATAGAAACATAGAAACATAGAAAGTAGGTGCAGGAGTAGGCCATTCGGCCCTTCGAGCCTGCACCGCCATTCAATATGATCATGGCTGATCATCCAACTCAGTATCCTGTACCTGCCTTCTCTCCATACCCCTTGATCCCTTTAGCCACAAGGGCCACATCTAACTCCCTCTTAAATATAGCACACTCTGAGATTATGGTGGCACAGTGGTGTAAAAACAATGATATGTTTACTGGAAAACGTATCATTCAAAGTACTTGCAAGGACCAATGGTTCAAAATAATGCAGAGCTAAAAACAAACTGCTGGAGAAGCTCAGCAGGTCAGGCAGCATCTCCTGTGGAGGGAATTGACAGATGAGATCAGGACCCATCTTGATGGTGGAGAAGGGTCCCGACCTGAAACTTGCACATTCATTTCCCTCCACAGATGCTGCCTGATCTGCTGAGTTCCTCTATCAGTTTATTTTGCTCACGATTCTAGGATCGGGAGTTTCTTGTGTCTCCGTGCAAACTTTTATTTCTTTTGTATTTTAAAACATTCTACAACTTTTATGGGTCTGTCCCATTTAGGCGATTTTTCAAGTTGCTGGCAGTCGCCTGAAAAACCAGCAACTGGAACGGCGACTGTCAGAGTGGAACACACACACACATCGCTTCCTTCACCAGCCCGTTATGCAGGCAGGGGACAGGGCAAGCGGGGGGGGGGTGCGCTGTCTAAACAATTCACAAAGCTAAGGTGATACAGACACACATCACGATGAACAGGAAGGTTGGTGCTGTAATTAAGACGGCTAAAGCACAGTGTACAGTAAGTCCTTTAAAAGAGGGGGGGAGAAGGGGGGGTGAAGGTGTGGAGACAACTTTTAAGAAGCCAGAGCTACACGGCTGTGAAGCTCGGCGGACATTTAACATTACCGGTCGGTTATCCTTGGTTCTGAAAACTACTGCTTACCTTTTTTTCCCCCAATGAGCCAATGAAATGCACCCGTCAGCACCGGCTACAACCTATGACAACCTACGAGAACCTTTGACCTCCTGGCAACCCATTAGGACCTCCTGGCGACCCACCTACGGCACAAGAATTTTCGCTACTCCACATGGCGGCTTCATTCTAGTCGCCGATAATTTCTCAACATGTTGAAAAATTTGCGGTGACCATAATGAAGCCTCGACTAGTTCCCAGAATGCAGGAACTCCTCGCGGCCATGAAGGCGACTCCCCGGCAACTACCCACGAACATGTGGCGACTGCATAGTCTCCTGCAGTTGCCTAAAAAGTCGCCTAAGTGGGACAGGCCATTAGTTTGGAGGAAGAATTATTATATATTCTCCAGGTGACTTTATCCGTGTCTGTCCACCTCAAGCAACAGCATTTCAAAACATTCACATTTGAGAATAACTTCCTCCAAAGCCTGTGTCCAATATTCAGTTATATAGCAGCACTTGGCTGCATTTCAATAATTGTACAGTAGGGCCGAGGTCGCTGCCAGGACTTTGTGTATTTAATATATACAATTTGATTCAGGAATTTTGTTCCGTATGAAATGAATCCTAAAGGAGCTGCAAACTCCAGACTCCAGACAGCTGCTGCTTTTCTGACTCTTTACTGCTCTACATAGCTCACTGTTGATAATGAGGAACATTTTCTACAAATGTCCCACCAGGGATCACTTTGTGACCCCAGACTTACTCTACCTGTCGCATTGATTCACTGAGGCAACTTACACAATGTACATACATCGGATATTTATCCTGAGATTTCCACATTTTAAAGCTAAATGTTCGATATGAAGAATCTTAATTTGCCGACATGATAACACCAAAGTCTTGTTGTCTTCAGAGAAAGGAACCGCTACAATGCTGAGAACTATATTCAACACTCTGTATCTTCTCTATTGTATTTGAAGTTGAACTGATTATATTTATGTATGATATATCTGATCTGTTTGGATAGCATGCAAAACAAAGCTCTTCACTCTACCTCAATAAATGTGACAATAATAAACCTAAAGCGGGAAAGAGCAGTTGTCAACGGCTGAGAGCAGGTGAAGTTTGGTAGCTCATAGGGACTTGAAACATGGATCACGGCTGAAGTTGATTATTATATTCAGAGTTATTCTTTAATTCTCTCGCACACCCAGTTGCTGAGCTAGTTGAGAGTTTAGCTAACAAGTAAGCCACAGCAGGCTGGTGTTAAAGTTACAACTGCGTTGGTGGCTTTGAATTAAAAAAACCTGCAATGATTGAGGGGAGAATGGAGAGAATCAGAGGGGGGGGGGGGGGAGGGTTGATAGATTGTGGCCTTGGTGAAAACTAGGAAGTGTAGAATGGGAGTGGAGTGATTTAATGAATGGTCACAGAAGGGACCACAAACATATGGAAAGAAAATTGTCATGGGTGGGAGCACTGGTAGAGTGCTCTAGAAATTATCTAGAATTTGGTGTGAGTGGAACTTACTACCTGGAGAAAGGTCTGAGATAGAGTCCCAACCCGAAACGTCACTAATTCATGTTCTTCAGTAATGCTGCCTAATCCGTTTAGTTATTGCAGTATTTTATGTATTTTTTGTAAACCAGAAGCAGCAGTTCCTTGTGTCTCAAATTTACTACCCATTTGGATGGTGCAAGTAGAAACTCTCTTCACTTTTAAAAATTACTTGATGTTCTGCAATCTACAAGGCTGTGGACATAGAGCAGGGATTTGGGATTAGGTTGTAAAACATATTTTTGGCCAGCATGGACTCAAACTGAGTGGTTTCCTTCTGTGCTGTAGATCTTCCAAGATTTCTGCTTCTATTCACTTTGTTCTTTATGTGGGGCTTTCTGTGGCTATTACTTTTCTATTGTATTGCTTTGCCTTGGTGCAACCCAGGTATTGATCTCGCAAGAGCTGGTTGTATCCTGCATTGTGCCCTTCCTGCCGTTGGCTCTTGGCAGTCTTATGCCATCTCTCATGTCACTAACACGGTATACTAAGGACAGAAGCTGAAAACACAACAAGTGTCATTATATCCAGAAACATTTTCATCCTTCTGTCATTTTCTTTATACAAATCACTATACTACCTGGATCATTTCTGTCAGATTTCATGACAGTAATTTTCCAATGGAAAATATTTACTTCTAATCACATGTAAAGCCTATTCAGTTCTCAAGGGCAGAAAATCTCCAACAGCTGGTGTTAATTCATTTAATCCTATTTAGTAAATCCAAATCAGAAATCTTAGACCAATTCAGTGGATTTTCTATTAAACGTTATGGATCACGGGTGACCCACAGGGTTTATTTGCAGCTTTGTACTTCTAAAAGCCAGGCTCTATTCGTAAACACTGCTGAGGAGATCCGTGGTGGGTTGTCTTGGCAGCATACAGTTTTTATCAGTAACCATTTTCTTTGCAATTCTTATCTCGTAGATTAACAAGACAGGTGTTTCCCAGCACTTTTGTTCCACCATTGAGTAGAGTGGTCAATTATAACCATAATGGTTTTAAACAAGCAGCCTCAGAATTTTCACTACTATCAACAGCACCACTCCCAAAATTACAGCTGCACAATGTTAAATAGTATGAATTTCAAGTCTAAACCCAGTAAAACACCTGTTTACAAATGAAGGAGAGAGTAAAAAAGAATGTGAAAAAAAATCAAAGATATCTACAGAACTACAGAATTGGGAGGGGAATACTTCAACCTCATAAGATCTTAGCTCTGCACTAATTGATTTTAATTATAAACATGGTTCACATATTTGTTGGCAATAATGTGTAACATGTGTAGTACCAAAGAGACATTTAGACAAGAACATGGATAGGATAAGTTTAGAGGGATATGGGCCAAGTGCAGGCGCATAGGTGGGACCAGTGTAGAATGGGGCATAATGGTCAGTGTGGGCAAGGGCCTTCATTGGGTTGAAGGGCCTGTTTCCATGCTGTATGACTCTATGACTCAATTAAGAGCATTGAATATGAATCAGGAAGTCATGATGCAGCTCCAGAGGGCTTTGATTAGGCTGTATTTGGAGTATTGCATGCAGTTCTGGTCGCGCCATTACAGGAAAGATGTGAAGGCTTTGGAGAGAGTGCAGAGGAATTTTACCAAAAATGCTGCCTGGATTACAGGATTTTAAGCTATGGAAGAGGTTGGATAGACTTGGATTGTTTGCTCTGGAATGTCCGTAGTTGAGGGTAGACTTGATAGAAGTATATAAAGAGGCATTGATAGGGTAGACAATCAGAACTTTTTTGCTAGGATGGAAATGACCACCACTAGAGGGCATAGCTATAAAGGTGAGAGGGGGACGTTTAATGGGTATGAGCGAGGCAAGTTTTTTTACATAGAGTAGTGGGGCCTGGAATGCTTTGCCAGGGGTGGTGGTGGACGCAGATGCGATAGTGGCATTTAAAACGCTTTTAGATAGGAACATGGAAGTGTAGGGAATAGAAGAATATGAATCATGTCCAGGCAGATGAGATCAGTTTCACTGGGCATCATGTTCGGCATAAACATTGTGGGCTGAAGGGCCCTATCCTGCAAAGTAGAGTTCTATGTACAGGAAAAATTAGTTTTGTTAATGTAAGCAGCACATTTGCTAAAAAAGTAAATATCTGAAAACACCACAGGCTATGTTAATACAGATGTTTCTTCCAATTTAAAAATAAGCTGTTGCTTTCCAGATGCCAAGGTATTTAAGGCAATGTGTGACTCAATGCAAACCAGGAATCTCCCTGATTTCATCTCCTCTCCAGTTGAAGGAGCTGATTAAAGCTGATGTGACAGTATACCCATGTTACACATATCCATAGCTGCCCAGATCTCAAGAAAAATCAATCTGGCAGACTTCCATCTTCTGTGAGTAATCCAAAATCTCTTGTTGGCAGACATGCTTGTTGAGGAAAGGGATTAGGCTTGGCTCTAAGCATGTGGTAGAATTGCTGAAGGATTCTCACGAATGGATGGTGATTCATACTAATGGCAGTGTATCCTGTGAAGAATTAGCTGCAGTAAGGAGTCAACAGCAAGTATGTTGGTGGCAGAACAATGCAAAAGGTTTTAAATTAAAACTAATTACTATAAATGTTATTCAATCTCACACTTTTACTGTAGATTTTTTTGTGAACCTGCAGAAGCTGGTTCACAAAAAAAGACACAAAGTGCTGTAGTAATTCAGCAGGTCAGGCAGCATCAGCCAATGTGTTCTCCAGAGATGCTGGCAGACCCGCCGAGTTATTCCAGCACTTTGTGTGTCTTTATTCACAGTTTAACTGACCGTTCACATTTAACAGGCTTATCATCCGAGGAGAAACTTCCATCAAGCTTTCTTCACTCTAAAATTATTAATCTTATGAACACTAAAAATCATGCAAAATTGAAGTGAGGAATTTTGGAACGGGTAGAACCGATCTTTCCGCTGGAATTGATATTGGAGTTTAAGTATTTATCTCCATGAACACATCTATTCTTGTATCCGCAGATGGGAGCATTGTCAAACACAAATTAGGGTATATCTGCACAACAACTGATGGCGTAGGATCCACCCAGGAGATCTATCCAGAATCAAGTCTTGCTGCCCCTGATTTTTTGACACAATCACCTTACATACAGTGCATTCAGAAAGTATTCAAACCCCTTCACTTTTTAGACCCCTTCACTTTTTCCACATTTTGTTACGTCACAGTTTATTCTAAAATGGATTAAAAAAAATGTTTTTATCAATCTGCACACAATATCCCATAATAAAAAAGCAAAAACAGGTGTTTAGAAATTTTTGCAAAGTAATTAAAAAAAAAACTGAAATATCCCATTTACATGAGTATTCAGACCCATTACTCAATACTTTGTTGAGGCACCTTTGGCAGCAATTACAGCCTCAGGTCTTCTTGGGTATGATGCTACAAGCTTGGCACACCTGTATTTGGGTAATTTGTCCCATTCTTCTCTCCAGATCCTCTGAAGCTCTGTCAGGTTGGATGGGGAGCATCGATGCACAGCTATTTCCAGGTCCCTCCAGAGATGTTCAAACAGGTTCAAGTCCGGGCTCTGGCTGGGCCACTCAAGGACATTCACAGAATTGTCACAAAGCCATTCCTGCATTGGCTTGGCTGTGTGTTTAGGGTCGTTGTCCTGTTGGAAGGTGAACCTCCGCCCCAGTCTGAGGTCCAGAATGCTCTGGAGCAGGTTTTCATCAAGGATCTCTCTGCACTTTGCTCTGTTCATCTTTCCCTCGATCCTGGCTAGTCTCCCAGTTCCTGCCGCTGAAAAACATCCCCACAGCATGATGCTGCCACCACCATGCTTCACCGTAGGTATGGTATTGGCCTGGTTTCCTCCTGACGTGACGCTTGGCATTCAGGCCAAAGAGTTCAATCTTTGTCTCATCAGACCAGACAAACTTGTTTCTCATGGTCTGAGGGTCCTTTAGGTGCCTTTTGGCAAACTCTAAGCGGGCTATCATGTGCCTTTTACTGAGGAGTGGCTTTGTCTAGCCACTCTACCATAAGGGCCTGATTGGTGGTGCTGCAGGTATAGTTGTCCTTCTGGGTTCTCCCATCTCCACAGAGGAACTCCGGAGCTCTGTCAGAGTGACCATCAGGTTCTTGGTCACCTCCCTAACCAAGGCACTTCTCCCCCGATTGCTCAGTTTAGTTGGGCGGCCAGCTCTATGTAGCGATATTACAAAACCTACCTTCAGCGGCGCTGAAGATCTGCCACTGACTGTGTGTGCGACTCCGGAGCCTTTGAGAGGGGTAGCAGGATTAAAATGCAGGTTTGTATTGCTTGTCGGAGAGGGATTTCCTCGGGCTGCTAGCTGATGAAGAGAAATCGATCGGACTTCCGTTCCCGTTTTTTTTTTTTAAATCGCTGGACAATTTAATCGCTGGATTAAAGTAAAAAGTGACTTCTAACGCCCTCAACGCCTTCAACGCGACGGATCGCAATATCAGGACAAAACAAAAGATAAGTTGGTTATTTCACATATAATCTTGCTTCTTGGGGTGGCTTTAGTCTAATTTGACGATGCGAAAATGTTATTTGGGCCCCATACGAATCGGCCGTGTCTTGCCTGCCGATATGGGTTTAAAATTTACGGTTCCAATCGATCACACTCTAGAAATACCCACTCGCAAGATGATTTAAATCCTTTTTTTTTGGACAATCGTGTCATAAGAGCATCAAATCATCAATATTTTGTGTCAATCCATAATCAATATTTTTATACTAAATATCCACACCAGTTTTAGTCACATGTATTGTTCAAAAAATAATGATTTTGATTATATTGAGAGTGGATGTTTCTAGATTAATTTATGGGAATTAAACGTTAAATTCCTTCCATTTGGCATATAAGTTCATAACAGTTAAACCCCTGTCTCACAGTGCGACTTGGCCCACGAGTGACCCCGAGTTTTCACTCGTGGTGGTCACGTACGATGAACGTAGCGGCAACGTAGGAACTCGCGCGTTCAACTTGTCCACTCGTGGCGCTAATGGCAGGTACTCGGGAAACTTGTTAACTCGTGAAAAAAATCAAACATGTTTGATTTTTTCCACGAGTCAAATTAACTGTTCAAGTTAAAAATGGAAACATTTAAACTCGTTGCAGTAACGTAATGGCCCGTGCGTTTACCTTAGTGTCTCGTGAGTCTATCGTGGGAACTTTTTTATAATCTGAAAGGGACTGAACCAAAGATAGTCACAAAATGCTGGAGTAATTACATGTGGTTATTCAATATGATCATCGCTGATCATCCAACTCAGTATCCTGTACCTGCCTTCTCTCCATACCCCCTGATCCCTTTAGCCACAAGGGCCACATCTAACTCCCTCTAAAATATAGCCAATGAACTGGCTTCAACTACCTTCTGTGGCAGAGAATTCCACAGATTCACCACTCTCACAATTGCAGTATATATAATATATATATGTATTTGTAGTATAATATGTATATACATATTATATATATTATATATATTTCAATTCCAACCCCGAAGCAATTGAGAGGCGATTTCTTGGGGCCATGTGTGTCTTTGCTTTTAAAAGTGAAGCTGGTTTAATTGTTTACGCTGCGCTGTGTTTCGTGTTGGGGAGAGTGCTGCTGTTACAATGCTTTCGATTCTATACTGCCCTTCCCCTTCCACAGAAAAATGCCTAAAATTTGTCTTTGTGCCCGCTCTCCTGGGAGCAATCCAAACCAGGGGAACAATGAACCCTCAGAGGCTTCGCGTTCCTTGTTCCTATATATGGACCTCGCTCACTCGCAATTGTATGAGCGCTCGATCAACCAGACATCGTCCAACACGGAGGCCTGATTACTGAAAACAAAGTCAACTTGTACCAGACCTCATCATCTTCCTTCCGCCCACCCGTAACCACGGCACCACACTTTCAACAGAAACCTTAATAGTTAAAAAATATATTATGGGACATTGGATTGTCTGAAGAAGGGTCCCGAGCAGAAACGCCACGTGTGTGTGTGTGTGTGTGTGTGTGTGTGTGTGTGTGTGTGTGTGTGTGTGTGTGTGTGTGTGTGTGTGTGTGTGTGTTGAGTGTGTGTGTGTGTGTGTGTGTGTGTATCTGTGTGTGTGTCTGCTGTCGGGTCCCGGCGGCCGCTCAAAGTCAGTCATCCGAGCTGCTTCCTTCCTCTGAAGTGGCGGCCAGTCCTGCTGTGTGTGTGTGTGTGTGTGTGTGTGTGTGTGTGTGTGTGTGTGTGTGTGTGTGTGTGTGTGTGTGTGTGTGTGTGTGTGTGTGTGTGTGTGTGTGTGTGTGTGTCTCTCTCTCTCTCTCTCTCTGTCTGTCTGTGTGTATCTGTGTGCGTGTGTGTCTGCTGTCGGGTCCCGGCGGCCGCTCAAAGTCAGTCACCCGAGCTGCTTCCTTCCTCGGAAGTGGCGGCCAGTTCTGCTGTCTGTGTGTATCTGTGTGTATTTGTGTGTGTGTGTGTGTGTGTCTCTCTGTCTGTCTGTGTGTATCTGTGTGTGTGTGTGTGTGTGTGTGTGTGTGTGTGTGTGTGTGTGTGTGTGTGTGTGTGTGTGTGTGTCTGCTGTCGGGTCCCGGCGGCCGCTCAAAGTCAGTCACCCGAGCTGCTGCCTTCCTCGGAAGTGGCGGCCAGTTCTGCTGTCTGTGCCCGGAGCGCTGCGGCAGCCACCCAAACTAATTCACTCCCTGGCCACAATAAAACCATATAGCAATGACAGCACGGAGACAGGCCATCTCTGCCCTTTTACTCCGTGCTGAACACTACTCACCTAGTCCCATCTACCTGCACTCAGACCGGAGCGTGGCAAGTGGGTTACTGACCCCAATCCCCTCCTTCACAACGCCAGACTCCCCAAATACTATGAACTGAGCTCTCCCCCCACCCCGGGAAATACAGTATTTAAAAACATAAAGCACCAAGAAATGCACTTACCACGTTATTGGTTACTGGAGGCTGCGCATTTTTCCTTTGTAGGTCATATCAATAGATGCGGCCGTGCTGAAATAACTCAAAGCCACAGGATGGAGATGTATTTTAACATTGTTGCTTTATTAAAACATACCTTCATTCACGGTTGGCTCAAGAGTAACGGGAGAGAACTTGGTAACTCGGGAGAGGAAGTTGGAGCATCGCAGCAATGACATACCCGTGGGAACTCGGTTACACACTTGATCATAAACTTGAAGTCTCGTACACAGCCACGAGTCTTTCACTCGGGGTACCTCGTGGGTCAACTCCCACCGTGAGACAGGGCCATGAGATTTAAAAATCATGTTATATTGTGAATTCTTGTGTGAATGGGGTCAGTTTGTCATTTGGATATTTCGGCTATTTAAAAATGTTAGCCTTTTCTTAACAAATGGATACATGTTTAGATCTAGTAATTGAATTTAGATGAATTTAATTGATTAGATGAATTTAATTGATTTGATGAAACTGATGAATATGAATTTTTTGTTGGGTATTTACTATTTGTTTTAGACTTCATCATTTCTACCTTTTTTTCTAAAACTGCAAATAATAACTTGCTTCTGTTAATGCTGTTGTGTTTTTTTTCCTTTATATTTTAAACAGATGTCTCAGAAGAAGAAATGCAAAATTGTCAATCCAAATGCCCAGCAAAAGAGATTTCGACAACATTCGCAGAGATTATCCAAATCTGGACCACTCCAAATGTGATGATTTGCAGGACATTCTTAATGGGAAAGTAGTGGGCAGAAAGACATGTCATACATGGTTTGAAGAGCAAAAACCTGTAGTTTACAATGCCAACATTGAAAAGTTGAGGAAAAACAAGGTGTACAGAGTTGCTTATTGGTTACAATCTGAGGAGTATGATGATGCTACTGATTATGATATGCCAATGTACCAGCTAGCAACTGATCTTCTCCAAAAAGACTTGGTCTATTGCTAGAAATTGTAATTTATTTACCTATCTGTTACGGACTTATAGCATATAATACAATAATATTAAAGTTCTGATCTTGAGAATATCACATGTTTTAATTTTCAAGGCACTCTGGGTGTTTATTACTATTTCCGTCACAACGGTCAATTTTGTAATTAGCTACAATTAGATAACTAACTAATTCTATGCTTTAATTTCAGGTCATCCAAGTAAGATGTTTTATATTTGTTTCAGAATGCTATAATAACTGAAAAATTCATTCAGTTCTCTTAATTTTTAAGAAAGTTATGGACTTTTGACTGTTTTTGTGTTGTCAATGGAAAAGCAATAGGGAACAAGATGCTAATTTCCAAGTATGAAAATTGCCATAATTTTTTTAATACTTTTTTAAGATATGAAAATGAATTAGGTGTCAAATTAAAGTTCTTTATCTGATGGGATAAATTACAGGCTTGATTTTTAAAATCTCAAAATGTTGCAACATTACTACTCTATGAAGAGTCCTGGTGATTCCAAAGTTCTTCCATTTAAGAATTACGGAGGCCGCTGTGCTCTTCGGGACCTGCAATGCTGCAGAAATTGTTTTATGCCCGTTCCCCAGATCTGTGTCTCGACACAATCCTGTCTCGGACAATTTTGAGTGTCATAGCAAAGGGTCTGAATACTTATGTAAATGTGATATTTCAGTTATTTCTTTTTAATTACTTTGCAAACATTTCTAAACACCTGCTTTCACTTCTTCATTCTGGGGTATTGATGATTTTTTTTTAAAGTATTTAATCCATTTTAAAATAAGGCTGTAACATAACAAAATGTGGAAAAAGTGAAGGGGTCTGAATACTTTCTGAATGCATTGTAGTTCAGACTCTTGTACAGAACATAGAACAGCACAGGAACAGGCCCTTCAGCCCACAATGTCTGTGTCAAACATGATGCCAAGATAAAGTAATCTTTTTTGATGAATATTTTTTATTAGTTGTAAATACATATTAATAGAAAATACTTCTTACATACATTCGTAATCTTATTAATATTTACATTTAAGACTTTATATTTCTATACATTTTTTATTAATAAGTAAGAAAAGATAGAGAAAAATAATATAGAGGTAAAAAATCGAAAATAAGGAAGTGAATGGAGTATTAAAAAGTTATCCATCATTGGAGATATATCCATGATTTATTATACGTAATTCTTCATCTATTCTATTATTCAGGCCTCAGTCAGGCTCTCGCACCGAGCCACTTTGACCCTGTAGATATTCAATATATGGAGACCATATCCCTCTGAAAAAATCCAACCTGTCCATTAGGACGAGCCGCAATCTTTCCAGATGGAGTGTCTCCGACATTCCTGTAATCCACATTTTGATTGTGGGGATGTAGGACCTTTCCAGAATTTTAATATTAATTTTTTCCCAATTATTAAACTATAATCAATTTAAAAAATTGATTTGTTGTTATTAATTGGTCTGTTTCCAGTATTCCCAGTATTATTAACTTTGAGTCAAGAGTCAGGTTCATATTAACAACATTCGAAATTATCCTAAATATTTCTATCCAAAATTTTGTAATTTTTACACAATTTGTAAATGAGTGTGTCAGATTAGCTTCTAAGTGCTGACATTTATCACATATGGCAGATACATTTGGAAAAATGTTATGTAGTTTGGATTTTGAGTAATGTAGTCTATGTAATATTTTAAATTGTATAAGAGAGTGTCTAGCATTTAACGAACAGTGGTGTATGTGTTGTAAACTTTCATCCCATACTTCTGGTCTAATAATTTGACCTAATTCGTTTTCTCATGATTGTCTATATATTTCTGTTAATGGGACATCATTTTCCAATAGGGTATTATAAATGTATGATATCAGTTTTTCTGTGTTCAGATGTTTATTTAGACATTCATCTAAAATTTCTGTCTTTCAATTTCTAATTTCCTGTGTGTTGCTTTTACATAGTCTCTAATTTGTAAGTATCTAAAATAATCTTTTGAATGTAATCCATAAATTTGTTGTAATTCTTGAAATGAAAGGAGTTTTCCCTGTAGAGATCGCCCATCTTATTAATTCCCTTATTTTTCCATTGTAAAAGGCCTTTATCCATCATTGAAGGTTTAAATGTAACATTATTTACAATGGTAAGGGCTAGTGGTATAGATTTCAATTTTAAAGTTTTCTTTATTTGTTTCCAGATACGTATTCCACTTTCTATTATAGAGTTTTCACTATAGATTTTCTTACCTAAATTAATATTGGCAAATATTATTGAACTAATTTCAAAAGGAGAACAATCTTCTTTTTCCATTTTTAACGAAATTGGTTGTTTATCTGTCTCTATTAACCAAAAATTCATATTTTTAATATTGACTGCCCAGTAATAAAACATAAAGTTTGGTAGTGCTAAACCTCCATTTATTTTTGATTTACATAAATGTTTTTTATTTATTCTATGGCTCTTATAATCCCAAATAAAGTTGGTAACCAGAGAGTCCACCTTCCTAAAGAAATTTTTAGGAAGATATATCGGAAAAGATATAGTAATTGCGGAAGAAAAATCATTTTTATTACGCTAATTTTACCTAGCATTGAAATGGGTAGAGTTTTCCAATATAAAATATTCTTATTTAATTTATTCAATAATAGTGGGAAGTTGGATTTAAATAAAGAATCAAATCTTTTTGTTACATAAATTCCAAGATATTTAATTTTTTCGTTTGTTATCTTAAAAGGAAATTGTTGTAATATATGTAAATTATTTACCATTATTGGCATGAGTTCACTTTTATTCCATTTAATACTATACCCTGAAAAATATCCAAATTCAGTTATTAATTTTAATAAATATTGGATACTAATTTCCGGTTTTGTGATATAAAGTAATACATCATCCGCATATAGGAGATTTTATTTTCAGTATCTCTGGTATCATACCCATATATTTCAGGATGTGATCTCACACATTGAGCTAATGGTTCTATTGCAAGTGCAAAAAGTAGTGGGGATAAAGGGAAACCTCGTCTACAGCCTCGAGATAAACTGAATTTAGTTGATAGCATTTGATTTGTTATTATTCTGGCTGTTGGGTTAGTGTAAAATAATTTGACCCAAGTAATGAACTTCTCTCCCAATTTAAAAGTTTCCATAACCGAAAACAAATAGGACCATTCCACCTGATCGAAGGCTTTCTCCGCATCTAACGAAATAACTACTAGATCTTTTTTAATACCTCTTTTCGAGTATATAATATTGAATAAACGTCTCAGGTTATATGAGGAATATCATTTTGGTATAAATCCTGTTTGATCGGGATGAATTAATTCGTTAATAACTGTACTTAGCCTTTGTGCTAATATTTTAGTTAATATCTTTTGATCAGTATTTAAAAGAGCTATAGCTCTAAATGATCCTGGGTCATCCAGATCTTTGTCTATTTTAGGTATAAGTGTTATAATAGATTCATTTAACGTTTCTGGTAGTTTCTGCTGTGTATAAATATATTCATATAATGTCTTCAGACGTGGTGCAATCAGATCATAAAATGTTTTATAAAATTCCGAGCCAATACCATCTGGTCCCGGTGTTTTCCCAAGAATCTATCAGACCATTTTTTAATGATCTGATAGATTCTTGGATTTCTTTTACTGAAATTTCAGCATTTAATGATTCTCTATTTTGGGAATCCAACCCATTCAGATTACATTTTTTTTTAAATGCTTCTATTCCTATCTTGTTTTCTGTCGTTTTAGCAGTGTATAAGTTTTTATAATATTGCAAAAATCTCTCATTAATATCTTTAGATCGTATTAAAAGTTTGCCATTATGTGATTTAATCCTATGGATTATTTTTTCTCCCTCCATCTTCCTTAATTGGCGAGCCAATAATTTTTGAGGTTTATCTCCAAATTAAAACTATAATTGTTTAGTGTATTGATAAAGTTTTACAACTTGATCTGAATATATTTTATTTAATTTATATTTCAGTGCTGCAATTTTATTATGTATTATTATGGATGGATTAGCTGCATTCTCTGTATCTAATTGTTTAATCTCCTTTTCCAGTTCCTGTTGATCCCTTCGATTCTTTTTATTATAAAATGCTTGAGAGGAAATCATAATTCCATGGAGATATGCTTTAAACGTTTCCCATAATAAGGAATAAGATATTTCCGGTTTATCATTTATTTCAAAGAAGATCTTGATCTGTTCTGTAATATATTCCTGAGTTATTTTGTTTTTTAAAATTTGTGGATTAAATCTCCATTGTCCCCGTTTTTCTATTTTACCATTTATTTTAATCTTAAATGTTAAAGGTACATGATCTGAAATTATAATATTGTGATATTTAGAATTATAAGTGAGTGAAATAAGTTTGGCATCGACTAAAATGTAATCTATTCTAGAGTAGGTTTTATGTACCGGTGAATAAAAGGAGTATTCTCATCCAGTTGGATTTTCTACTCTCAAACATCTTTAATATTAGTAGTTTCCATATATGCATTTAATAAGTCTATTAAGGATTTAATAAGGATTTAATTTTCCTTTGTCTTGTAGATCTGTCTAAGTAAGGATCTAATGTACAATTTAAATCTCCTCCAATTATTAGGTTATATTGTGTTATTTCCGGGATGTTATAACCATATAACCATATAACAATTACAGCACGGAAACAGGCCCTCTCGGCCCTTCCAGTCCGTGCCGACCATTTGTTTTCCCCTAGTCCCATCTACCTGCACTCAGACCATACCCCTCCATTCCCTTCACGTCCATATACCTATCCACTTTACTCTTAAATATTAAAATCGATCCTGTTATTAAATATTTTCTTGAAAAACAATGGACTATCAAAGTTTGGTCCATATACATTAACAAAAATCATTTTCTTCTGGTGGCGCTATGGAGGGCTAGAGGATAACGCCAGCCAGCTCCTCGCAAAAAACGTGAAAAAAACGGGGATTAACGGACCTACCTGCTGCCTGCTGCCTGCCGTCTCTGCACCGATTGTTGTGAGTGACGTCATCAGGCACGCGACTCGTTATGTCTACACAGCGCAGCCCACCCGAAAAATCGAAAAGTCGATCTACCAGGCAGAGACCGGGAGAAGGCGTGACTGAAGCCTCGGACTCAGGTATGACGTCATCCCAGGAAGATGTGATGAAAAAAACGGCGAAAAAAACGGAAAGTGAAGAACTTAAAACTTTTATTTCACGTGAAATTGCTGGTTTAAAGGAGGAAATAAACCAGATGAACACTGAAATGGAAGAATTGCAACTTGAAATTAATTCCAATATTAATACTAAGAAAATATCGGAAGATTTGAAGAAAGAAATCGCAGAAATGATGACTGAAATATCAAAGGAGATGAATGATAAGATTAAAAAGGTGAAAACTGATTTTGAAGAAAGGCTGAAGCCTGTGGAGAAGGCACTGGACCAACAGACGGCTGGCATAGAAAGCCTTGAAGAACTAGCCAATACAAGTGCTCGGACTACAGCAAAGCTTATTACAGAAAATGAACGTCTAACGGATTTATTGACCAAAATAACCGAGAAATGTACTGAACTAGAAGGTCGCCAGAGAAGACAAAACCTAAGAATTGCGGGTATTCCTGAAGGGGAAGAGAAAGATGAAGATCCCCGAGAATTTACTGCGAATCTACTGCAAAATGTTTTATCTCTGGAAGAAAAGCCTTTGCTAGCCCGAGCACATAGAGTGATGAGACGTCAGACAAGACCAAATGCTCCCCCAAGACAAAAGATAATAAAGGTACAATACGACTACGTCTTGGAGGAGATAATGCAAAAAACATCGAGAAACAGAAACCTTGTATTTGAAGGACACAAGATCAGCATCTATCGAGATTATCCAGCAGAAGTCTCCAGGAAACGAAAAGCATTTAATGAGACTAAAAGTCTCCTGAGGGGGGTGGAAAACTTGAAATATGGCCTGAATTACCCAGCTACTCTAAGAGTTACTTTTAACAAGAAGGAATATTTCTTCTCCAACCCTGTGGAAGCGCTGGACTTTGCCCGGAAGATTAAGACCTGAGAAGGCCTCATCATTGAATACACTGACTTTGCAGGACTTTACAAGACTTTGCAGGACCAGATGGAACTGGATAGTACTGGATGGAAGCTGGAGAAAGATGTGGATCGGAAACCCTCACATGGATACTAATAATTAGTATAACTACATTACTAATACAAACAACTAATAAATATTAAAATTATACCGTGGTATTTTTACTAATCAAAGCTAATTATTATGACACTAACTATACTACTAATATAATAATAAATATTAAAATTATACCGTGGCATTTTTACTAATCAAAATTAATCATTATTAATGATTAATGTTCATTTATATTGAAATGATTAGAGTCAAATATAGAGCCTGATTTCATTTGTCCCCTTTGGAAACTTTTCTTTTGTACCAGTAATTTTCATTTTTATTTTTTATTTTCCTTTCCTTTCGTGTGTTTTTTTATAATTAGATTTTCAAATGTTTTAAATATATGTATTCTCACATTTTCGATTATTATAACCCGAATATTTTAAATTTAATATCCCCTGTAAAATATCATTATGGAATAATAATTCCAAAAAACCAGGGAGCTGGTTAAGTTAGTAACATCAACTACGGAAGTCGGTAGATGGTTAGCCATGCTAGTATGGCTAGCACTAACTACAATAATACTAGATGTAATTTTTTCCTCCTTTGTGCACTATACTAACTTCTTAATCTATCCTCTCTTCTTTTCTATTATAAACTATTATTGTTTTTTTCAGTTTGAATGGAGTTATATATTGGATCAAAGGAGATATACACGTGAGAGGCATTCAAGGGACTTAAAATTCATCTATTCGGTGTTCGGGTGTAAGGTCGGGTCTGTCGAACTGAACCATTGGCTCTATTACAGACTCCCTTAGACAAAAGATGCAAGACTTAAAAAATGAATACGGGGAATGAAGGAATAACGTTTTGCAGCTGGAACGTTAAAGGTATTAATGAACCAATTAAGAGAGGTAAAGTATTAGCACATTTAAAAACAATTAAAGCTGATGTAATTTTTATTCAAGAAACTCATTTAAAAAAAGATGCTGAGCATAGGCTGAAAGCTAAATGGATAGATAAAACGTATCATTCTTCTTTTACACATAAATCAAGAGGTGTAGCTATATTATTTCGTAAAGGCATTTTATTCAAACATACATCAACTATAACTGATAACGATGGCAGATACATTATTGTAATAGGAGAATTAAACGCACAAAAAAAGATAAAGTAATCTAATCTGCCTACACATGATCCCTATTATTCCATTCCCTGCATATCCATGTGCCTCTCCAATAGCCGCTTAATTGCCATTATCATATCTGCCTCCACCACCATCCATGATGGAAAGATCCTGAGGATCTAAGACATCAACCTGGATTTTTTGACCTTCCACAAATGCACCCTTCATGACATGGGTGCTCATTCTGTCTGATAAATTAGAACTTAATATCACAAGTTGAAGTTTTTGTCCAGTGATGATTTCTCACGAGTCCAAGCACCAGATATTACTGCCCAATTTTTAAAGTTATAAGCAACTCCCATAGAGGAGAAACCCCTAGCAGAGGTAGGCAGAGGCTGTTCTCAAATTAATCTGTCTGGCATCAGCACCAGTTTTCACAGTTCCGATATTAAAATAAGTTTAGTTTAGTTTATTGTCAGTTTAGTTTACGTGTAGCGAGTTACAATGAAAAGCGTTTTTGGTACATGCTATCCAGTCAGCAGAAAGACTATACATGATTACAATCACGCCACGCACAGTGTACAGATACAGGATAAAGGGAATAACGTTTAGTGAAAGTTAAAATCCAATTACATCCAGCAATAGAAAGATGTACATTTTCTTCCTTCCTTAAACACATCTTAATCTTTTGTTTTAATGGTCTTCTGATAATTAGATTATTATATGACATTGGGTCAGTTGATGGAATTTATTTTACTGAGGTAACATTAATAGCCTCAAATGGTCTCCCTTTATTTGATGTGTGAAAGAAATAAAGGCTCTGCAGAGCAATCTTGGATGGGTTGGATGATGTACAGCAACCTGCATCTGTAAAAATCTCTGGGGTACACAAAATGCTGGAGAAACTCAGCGGGTGCTGAAGCATCTATGAAGCGAAGGAGATAGGCAATGTTTCGGGCCAAAACCCTTCCTCAGACTACTGAGGTGAGAGTAAAAATCTCTCACCTCAGTAACTTTCAGTGAAGGGAGGTGGGAATAGTAAGCCTGACATAAAGGCTGAATATTAAGTCTGAATGCATCATTACATTGAGCGGTAGGTCATTTCCTACCTTTTGTAAGTGGACAAGAGATTGACTGACCTTTGGTACACACATACCAAAATGATTTTGGTTTTGTTTCTGTTAATTTCTCGCATTTTCTTATTGCACATGATGAAATGTTTAATGGGTTGAGGTTTATTTTGATTAACAAAGCCCTTCAGACTTTTTGTTCCCCCCTTAGTGATACCATCCTTTAATTAATTGCAATTCTCTCTGACTAATGTAGAAATTTTCTTCATTACTTGATTGCTCGTTAAAATGATGCAAGCTCAAACTTAAACAAATGAACTGAGGCAGACCAATTAGGTGTAAATAGTAAATTTACATGTCAGTCTAACCGGGATTGGCCATAAGTTTTCATCAGGAATCACATCTATTGCCATCATCATAGCCAGTTCAAGGGGTAAGCTGCAAATAGAAAACAATGGATGGAAGAACTCACCAGTTATGTTTTAATCTGTCTAAAGGCAGAAAATTCACCAGGATCAAGCAGTATTACACTGTGGGGATGTTTAGAGCCCACCCCTGCAGTCATGGGTCTTATTTCATGATAGTGGCAAATCCTGTACTTCATTTACTTCAAACTAAGGTTTTACTTTACCTACAAATGTAACAATAAAAATTAGCTAAAGTGTCCAATGTATTGAAGCATCTTTAAGGATTTTTATTTGCTGTTGTAAAGAATGATGCTTGGCAAAAATTCATACTTGATTATGATCTTCCTTGCAGTAATTTCAATCGATTTATTCATCTACAGCAGCATTATTTTTGATTAGCTTAATTTCATTAATAGACACCATCTGTCCATTCCCAATGAAAAGTAAACATTTGAAATCAGATTGTAGCCATCTATAATATATATATATATATATACATATAGACAGGATGCATCATAAAATTACACATTTTAAAATACATAGTATTTTACCAATTAAAGAAAATAGCAGAGTTTGAACACAGAATGAGATTGATGGAGCAATTGAACTGAAGACTTGGCATTGCATAATTTTTCTGCCAAATGTACTGCCAAAGTGCCACAAATAGGCTGGAATCAATACAAAGGTAGACACAAAATGCTGGAGTAACTCAACAGGACAGGCAGCATCTCTGGAGAGAAGGAATGGATGATGTTTTGGGTCGAGATCTTTCTTCAGACTGAGAGTCAGGGGAGAGAGAAAATAGACATGGAAGGGTTCAAAGTGAATTTAAGGCGTGAAAAGGTCAGATCAAAGAGACAATGATGGAGGAAATGTAGAATGGTTCACTGTTGGCTGAGGGAAAAGTGACAACGAGGCATACAAACAGTAAAATTAATCAGGAAGACCATGAAACTAATCGGAGAACTAGGGTGGGGGAGGGATGGAGAGAGAGGGAAAGCAAGGGTTACTTGAAGTTAGAGAAATTAATATTTATACCGCTGAGTTGTAAGCTTCCCAAGCGACGTATGAATGTTGTTCCTCCAATTTGCCTTTGGCCACACTGATAGAGGAGGAGGCCCAGAATAGAAAGGTCAGTTTGGGAATGGGAGGGGGAGTTAAAGTGTTTAGCAGCCAGAAGATTACGTAGGCCCAGGCGGACTGAGTAAAGGTGTTCAGCTAAATGATCACCAAGCCTGTGGTTGATCTCGCAGTGCGGATCCAGTAGATGAGGTTGGAGAAGGTGCAAGTGAACCCCTGCCACACCTGAAAGCACTGTTGGGATCCTTGGATGGAGTCGAGGGAGAAGGTATATGGACAGGTGTTGCATCTCCTGCGATTGCAGGGAAAAGTACCTGGGGAGGGGGTGGTTTGGGTGGGACGGGATGTTAACCAAGGAGTTGCGCAAGGACGGTCTCTGCAGAAACCGGTAAGGGGTGGAAATGGGAAGATGTGGCTAGTGGTGGGATCCTGTTGTAGGTGCCGAAAATGTTGGAGGATTATGTGCTGTATGCAATGGCTGATGGGGTGAAAGGTGAGTTGGTGGGTGGGTGGGTTCCAGCCTGTGTAGCTAGTATTCATGGAGATTGATAAAGGACAAAACCTTTGTCCATCTCTCATAATGCCACCACATAATGGTGAGGAAAGCCAACAATGGAAATGTAATTCATGCTCTCCATTACACAGGCACACTGATTAGTGAATGAGAAGAGGTATACCACCACCTTCAATGAGATGGAGATCGTGAATAAGATCCATGCTGTGGAAGCATTTTAGACTATGGCAACATTCTGTCCTTCCTAGCACTTCTTGTAATGATGTTTAAATGGTCAACCGTTTAAGCAATGTTTATATTTAATTTAAAGCCTTGATTTCTTTGTTAAACTACTAAACTGTTTAACTGCTTCACTGAGAGGTTGCAAACAATTCATGCAAAATTAGCAGCCAACTGGTGACTGAGGAACAGAATACTGCCTTTCACAAGTGTTTAAAATATTCAACTAGATTTGGTTCATAGGAACATCTTTCAGGTTGATCCAAACATTAGTACAATCTAAAACTTGGCATTTCAACTGACTGTACATAGATTCAACTACTGCAAGAAATAATACAATGAACAGATATCAATCATACACAAAAATGTTTTATTTTGTTACAGGAAGCAAAAGCTTCTTATCTTGCTAATCGTTTACCAACTACTTAAATGATTTATATTGTCATGGAACACCTAGTACATCATGAAAAACACACCTGGAGTTTCAGTGAATAATATAAATAAGCAGAATGTGCATTCTCCGGTGAAGCTGAACTATTTTTGTGCATGTCCATTTATATTATCAACCCCTTTTGATTTAATTCCCCTTTCTACGATCTGTTGTTCGATCACTGCCAGCAGAAGCAATCTACAGATTATTGGCAAAGGAGTAAATGGCGGTGAGATGGGTTCATGGCTAACTTATTTGACATCGAAACCGAAACGAATAAAATATTTATACTTACATTTTTAACATGCTTTTAAAGTAAAATAAAATGCCATATCTTCTGTTCTTGATGAGTACAAATGCAGAGAGATTTGCAACGTTATTCTAAATTCATTCAATAAAACTTTGTGAAAGGATGGTTTTGTGTGTTATCCTTGTGTTAAAACTGTGACTGGGATATTATTAAGCTGAATAAAGATACTGTATTCAAATAACTCTACTCTAAGCAATATTTTTTAACTCTCTAGTGGGGCAGTATGTAACTTCATTTTGATATAATGTCCTTAAAATTCATTCCTTTCTTTCACGATTAATGTATCTCTCACTTTCCGATTCATCAATGTTTGTTAGAGCTCTGAGGGCATGTATGCTCTCCTCATTCCTCTGTAATGTGAGCAATAAATAGGTGAAGAAAATTAGCATTTCAATCCCAAGCAACCATAGTATTGTAAATGCATTTATAAAATACTCTTGATCGTTTAACTCCCTTCCATGAGTTAAAGTGCTTTGCAGCAGAAAAACTAAGTACTTTACTTAATAAGTGCATGCCATAAACTGATCTCTAACCACTAACCAACCATTTCTGTGCACCTGCTTTCTCCTACTATTATAGATTCATTGATGTTTGAAGCTTTAATGCATGGTCTGACAATAGACAATAGATGCAGGAGTAGGCCATTTGGCCCTTCGAGCCAGCACCGCCATTCAATGTGATCATGGCTGATCATCCCCAATCAGTACCCCGTTTTGGCCTTCTCCCCATATCCCCTAACTCCGCTTTCTTTAAGAGCCCTATCTAGCTCTCTCTTGAAAGCATCCAGAGAACCTGCCTCCACCACCCTCTGAGGCAGAGAATTCCACAGACTCACCACTCTCTGTGAGAAAAAGTGTTTCCTCGTCTCCGTTCTAAATGGCATACTCCTTATTCTCAAACTGTGGCCCCTGGCTCTGGACTCCCCCAACATCGGGAACGTGTGTCAAAACCCTTAACAATCTTATATGTTTCAATGAGATACCCTCTCATCCTTCTAAACTCCAGAGTGTACAAGCTCAGCTGCTCCATTCTTTCAGCATATGACAGTCCCGCCATCCCGGAAATTAACCTTGAAAACCTACACTGCACTCCCTCAATTGCAAGAATGTCCTTCCTCAAATTAGGGGACCAAAACTGCACACAATACTCCAGGTGTGGTCTCACTGGGGCTCTGTACAACTGCAGAAGGACCTCTTTGCTCCTATATTCGATTCCTCTTGTTATAAAGGCCAACATGTCATTCGCTTTCTTCACTGCCTGCTATTCCTGCATGCTTACTTTCATAGATTGATGTACAAGGACCCCCAAATTCCATTGTACTTCCCCTTTTCCCAACTTGACATCATTTAGATAGTAATCTGCCTTCCTGTTTTTGCTACCAAAGTGGATAACCTCACATTTATCCACATTAAACTTCATCTGCCATGCATCTGCCCACTCCCCCAACCTGTCCAAGTCACCCTGCATTCTCATAGCATCCTCCTCACAGTTCACACTGCCACCCAGCTTTGTGTCATCTGTAAATTTGCTAATGTTACTTTGAATCCCTTCATCCAAATCATGTATATTGTAAATAGCTGCGGTCCCAGCACCGAGCCTTGCGGTACCTTGCGGTAAATGTGAAGACACATTTATTGCTTATGATGTGGGAACGTTGCTGAAGCATATCCAGGTGTTTAGAACTTGGTTTCTACCATTAATTGCCTTTGTAAATTGGACCCACTGCCTCCCTAGTTTATGATCTTATGACCACTTTTGAAACAGGACATCAGTCCATCAAAGCCATCAATGGAGTGCCTAAAAATACTGGTCTCCAGTCCCCTAATAACTTTGCCTTTATTTTCATATTCAAGTGCAAGTTCAAGTTCACTGCCACATGCACCAATTGGGGTACAGTGGAATTTGAATTACCATGCAGCCATACAAACAAAAGAGCATAATACACAATGAAATATAACATGAACATCCGCCACAGTGGAATCAACGTTCTTCACTGTGGTGGAAGGCAATAACTTTGTCAGTCCTCCTCCTTTGTTCATCCGGGGTCGGGGCCATGAGCCCTCTGCAGTCGCTGCTATGGATGGCCCAATGTGCCTTATTTTCCAGATTAGAATAAGTTAAAAAACCGTTGGCATGAATTGTTTCGTCCACAACACACTTTTATGTTAAAATATGCAAGCTTATTTTTAGCACATGGAATATGGAACTATTCTGCACAGGAACTGGCCCTTCAGCCCACAATGTCCGTGCCGAGCATGCTACCAAGTTGAACACATCTCCTCTGATTGCACGTGATCCATATTCCTTCAATCTCTGCATTTCCATATGTCTATGTGAAAGCCTCTGAAATGACACTGTCATATCTGCCTCAACCACCACTTCTGGCGGTGCGTTCCAAGGAACTCTCTGGGTAAAAAAAGATGCCTAACTTATCTCCTTTCAACTTGATCCATGTCACATTAAAATAATGCAGATTCACTTTAGACAATGTCAGCTACTCACGATACTGGCCATGCTGAAGTAAGCAGCTGCTGATCTGCACAGTTGGAAATACATTTAGCAATCAGACAAATTAATAGGCATAATGAAGCTGGCATGCTGCCTTCTTCAAAGCCAATGATCACACCCCTTATTCTCTCTGCCCGTTTTGAGTGGACATACAATTTAAATTTCAGTGTTTTTTCTCATAAAAGATCCTTCAATCCGAGGAAGAACATTGTTATTTCTCAGGGCCGGCTCCTCCTCAGGAGGCATCCCCTGCTGTGACTCTTTAATTAAATACCGGTAAGTAGCATTGTTAAACAAAGTGGAAGGTCTGTGGACAGATGCGAGTCTAACAAATAGTGAACTTGTCGCTACATGCACAGTTCTTAACATTATCTGTGGATGTCAGTTAGGGAACAAGACTTACATTTTCTGACATCCCCTCAGCAGATGAACAGACTAAATATTTTCTTTTTGGAAAATAACTTCCATTTTTGTAGCCAACTGCATAACACTGCTGAACACGGCCTACGACTGACAACATATTACCCAATATTCATTCCGGTTTTATTTCCTAGGAAACTTTTATATTTTATTAGAGATTCAGACCAATGTGGTTGAAAATCAACTAAAATATGTCAAAATTGAAATTGATGGATTGCTGTTAAAAAAACTGTGCTATGGAACAGAACACATGATCAGCCATGATGCAACTGAGCGGCATTAAAAGGTACAGAAGCTGTATGGATTTGTCTAGTTTGCTTGCCTGGAAAATGCCAACTAATTGGCCCGTCCCGCTTAGGTAATTTTTCAGTGGCCTGCTGGCAACTGTTAAGTTGCTGGCAGTTGCCTGAAAAACCGGGAACTGGAACGGCGACTGTCAGAGTGGAACACACACACACACTCACACACACAAACACATAGCTTCCTTCACCAGCCCAATATGCAGGCAGGGGACAGGGAAAGCGGGGGGAGCAGACACACACCACGATGAACAGGAAGGTTGGCGCTGTAAAAATACAGCTAAAGCACAGTGTACGGTAAGTCCTTTAAAAGAAGAGGGGGGGGGAGAAGGGGGGGGAGAAGGAGTGGGGATAACTTTTAAGAAGTCAGAGATACACGGCTGTGAACTTCGGCGGGCATTTAACGTTACCGGTCGGTTATCCTTGGTTCCGAAAACTACTGCTGACCTTTATGTTCCCGATGTGCCAATGAAATCGGAAACATCGGCTACAACCTACGAGAACCTCCGAGAACCTTCAACCTCCTGGCAACCCATTAGGACCTCCTGGTGACACATCTATGGCTTGAGCATTCTCACTACTTTCCATGGCGGCTTCATTCTAGTCGCCACTAATTTTTCAACATGTTGAAAATTTACGGTGACCATAATGAGGCCGCGACTAGTTCCCAGAATGCGGGAATTCCTCGCGACCATGAAGGAGACTCCCCGGCAATTACCCACTAACATGTGGCGACCATACGGTCTCCTGCAGTTGCCTAAAAAGTAGCCTAAGAGGGACAGGCCCAAAAGTCTGCTGTGAAATTCAGCAGGTCCACTTTGCAGAGTTGTTAGAGTAGCATTTCTGCATGAGATCATACTCTGGTAGGAAGCACTCTGCAAGCACCGTCCAAGAAATCCCCAGACTAATTAAAGGAGGTTTCCAGGATAAATAGGTTCCATTTATGTTGCGTTTTGTCTAAATTTAGGTATCTGGCATCTCTGTACAACAAGGTACTTCAGTAAGCATGTCAACAGCGAAAACAAATACGCTTTAGACTTCCAAGAATGCTTGCAAGATTCAAATCAAACATAAATAAATAATAGAAGGAAGTATTGACTAGAAGGAAGTATTAGTTATCTAGATCATCCAGATAAGGGGTGGTCTTATGGGGGTGTACAAAATGATGAAAGCAATAAATCAGGTAAATGCACAGTCTTTTGCCCAGAGTAGGGGAATCAAGAAGCAGAGGACATAGGTTTAAGATGAGGAGGGAAAGGTTTCATAGAAATCTGAAGGGGAACTTTTTTTACACAATGGCTATATGGAACGAGCTGTCGGAAGAAGTAGTTGAGGCAGGGTCAATCATAACATTTAAGAGACAATGGGACAGGCACATAGATGGGACAGGTTTAGAGGGTTATGCGCCAATAGGTGGGACTAGTGTAGACGGGGCTTGTTGGTTGGCATAGGGAAGTAGGGCCGAAGGACCTGCTTTCACTTGGTATGACCCTAGGACTTCTTCCGTAGACTGTTCAGATAAAGAATTCTCAGAAAGTCCATCTGCTATTTGTGCAATCAATGGGAACTCCAACACCGTGCATCTCCCAGGCCAAAGTAACTTCTTTGGTACAGACATTGTATTTTCTGTAAAGATGTAATTTCACACAAAAGGCCTCGAAAACAAGCCGTTATTCATCCAGAGATTTATATTTGTTCTGAGCACTCATCAATAATTGGCGCTTAGAATCAGGCAAAAGGCTTTTGGTGACCAGTCAATGGCAAGTGGCAGAGTAAATTACATAGGCTCCCACATAGTTTCAGCTATACCTGTGGTAGAATGGAATTAGAGATGCCACACACCAGCAATGAAATAGTGGCTCCAAGACTTTCAAAGTGAAATGTTGGAGTGATTACTTGAAAAACATTACTAGTTCAGACATCAGGCTGAAATACAATCCGGCCTTCATTTCCAGTGTCTCACTTACATGTCTGATGTCACTTCAATATATATATTTTTTAAACATGCCCACAAAGTATGTCAGATTATTTTTGGTTTCTCAATATGAGGAAACAATGCCATGTTAATAATTAAGAAATTTATATTACTTCATAAATTCTTCAAGAGGTGATTAGGTTTTCAAATGATTGTAATATGTTAGTAGTCTGATGATCACATATTAGTAAAATATCTTAGCATTAACATTTACTCAAAACTCAAAGCCACATGGCTCTAATGCATAAATGTTTCACAGACTATTCAGTATGCTGGTTTGAATTATGTTCTGTCTAGTATGTAATAGCTTCATCATGAAATGATTTCTGAACCAATGTATTGTTTCAGTGCAAAACCCCTCATTTCCTAATGGCTATATGCCAGTTGTGTGGAAATATGTCAAGCATGTCTATTGAATTGGAAACTAAAGAAGGACCAGTTTGATTGTACACAAGATGGACCGACACAATCAAATGAAGACATACTAGAAGAGGTGCTGATTTATTTTCTCCATGTTCTCAGTGGAATGGCACTCTAAATAAAATAGTTGAATGACTGCTGTAAAAGTGTTTCCATTTTAGTAAGTATATATAATCTTTGTATTTCCTGTATTCTAACAATTTACAATGCTAGGTTATTTTGTGGGATAATGTGGGACCCACAGCTGAAAAGCACTGCTGCAGGGGTCAAGCAGTTATAACCTGCTATTGTCGAGAGTGCCTTTATCGGCCAGTTTAATGTGTTCAACCCAATTAAAACCAAGGAGGAGGCTAACGATTGGAGTCTCCACCCCTCAAGAGAGACATTTTGGCAGCTTGGCAAGATGTAAGTTCCAAGAGAGAATAGCTGTAAATTCAGGCTAGATGGTAGAAGGTGATGGTAGAAATATGAAGCAAGTTATTTTCTTGCTTTAATGATGTCACAAAGGAGTTGCTTTTCTGCTGTGGGAACCTCATTCAACTTGACCAAGAAGGAATCTGGAACGCTTTCAAAACACAAGACATTCTGGCTCTTTCATAAAAAGTATGATATTTCAGAATTTTGTTTCCCATGTGTGCTGTGTAAATAATACCTTCAATCATGAATGAATTTAAGAGTATAAACTAAAGTTGGGACCAGATTAAGTCGTTTGAAAGGCATGAGTTAGATTACGGGTTTACATTCATTATGCAACATGAAAAACCTAAACTGCATAAAACAGGATGGATATCAAGTTTCCAACCAATTTCCGAACGGTTCTATTGAATTATCACCTGAATTGTGACTACAATCACCTACAAGAGCCATGAAGCCTCACCCTTATTTCAATATAAAGCTGAATTATTTGTTGTAAACCAATTCACTTACTGTTTATCTTTCTGTGGGATTAGGGTGGCAAGACCGTTTTTTCTTCACAATCCTTGATTCGCCTCCAGAAGATGCTGATAAACTGCTTTGGTAAACACATACAGTTTGTGTTTGTGTTGTATGGATGTCCACTGGGCAGCTGGGAAAAACACCCAGGCATTTAATAAAGGGGTGCTGATGAAATTCCAAGTCAGGATGGGCTAGTGTAACATGTACTGTAGACTTTGATGCTGCTGAGGATACCGTAGCTAGTTGCTATTGTGTGCCTAGTAAATGGTACATAATCATTTAATCTATATAATACTAAAAGTCTTCCTATTGTTTGTGATTGTGCCCACGTTCTGCCCACGATTTGTCTCTGTGTCAATCTGGTTTTCCTATCTTCTTCCAAACGCTAGGCCACAGCCTTCCCATTTTCACACATCCTACTCACATTTCTCCCGTGGTGGTGATAAACATCTTCCTGTCGCATTCCCACCTATATTTCGAAGTTATTAATCCTTGAAATTTTAAAAACAGCCCGATTTCTTCAAACTCACCCACTTTGGAAAAAAAAATCTGAATGAGGTCACAATGCACTCGCAAGGCAGAATGGGACACTCCGGGAGGGAGGGACACTCCGGGAGGGAGGGGCACTCCAGTGCTCACAGTGAACGAGGAGTGGCGGTGGCTGCCGACGCCCGATGGCCACAAGGTACCTGGTGGGGAGAGTGGTGCCGTGGGCCGAGCCCAGGGACTGGGCCTGGGCTGGAGCCGAGCCTGGGGCTGGAGCTGGAGTGAGGGCCGAGCCCAGGGCTTGGGATGGGGCCGTGACCGAGGCCGAGAAAGAAGCCGCCACTGGAACCAAGGACGAGCCTGGGTCCGGGGTCAGGGACGAGCCTGGGTCCGGGGTCAGGGACGAGCCTGGGTCCGGGGTCAGGGACGAGCCCGGGTCCGGGGTCAGGGACGAGCCTGGGTCCGGGGTCAGGGACGAGCCCGGGTCCGGGGTCAGGGACGAGCCTGGGTCCGGGGTCAGGGACGAGCCTGGGTCCGGGGTCAGGGACGAGCCTGGGTCCGGGGTCAGGGACGAGCCTGGGTCCGGGGTCAGGGACGAGCCTGGGTCCGGGGTCAGGGACGAGCCCGGGTCCGGGGTCAGGGACGAGCCTGGGTCCGGGGTCAGGGACCAGCCCAGGCGGCGTCCGAGATGACAGCTGGAGTCTACAGCCAGGGCCGGGCCGAGAACCAGGTCGAGCTCCAGGCCCTGCCGCTGCTCTATGACTTGGGTAGGTGCTGGGGCAGGGAATGGAAGTGAGGGGAGGAGGATGAGGAGAGAGATGGGGTGGAGTGGTGGGGGAGATGGGGGGGGGGGGGGAGTTGGGTGGAGAGGGTGGAGAGGGGAAAGATCCTCGGGGAGATGAGGAGGGAGAGTGGGGGGGATTGAGGGAGCGGAGAGTGTAGGGAGGGTAGTTGCCACGTCTATACACCCCCTCTCACCCCCCCTCTCTACCCTCCTCTCTGTCAGCCCCCATCCTGCTCCCTCCTTTGCCCCCTCTACCCTCCCACTACCCCTCTCTCTCTCTACCCCCTCCTCTCTCTCTTCCCCCCTCCCCTCCCTCTCTCTCTTACGTCCTCCCCCTTCCTCTACCCTCCCTCTCTACTCCCCTGCCCCTCTACCCCCTCACTCTCCCTCCCTCCCCTCCCCCTCCCTCTCTACCCCCCTTGCCTCTCTGCCCCTCCCTCTCTACAACCCCTCCCTCTTTACCACCCATCCCTCTCTACCCCTCCTCTCTCTCCAGGGATTGAAGAGAGAGGGTGAAGAGGAGAAGGAGGGAATGCTGGGGGATGAGGAGAAATGAGCCGCCCCTGTGCAGTTAGGGGCTATGCGTGAGTGGTGCAACATTGCGTTGGGGGAATAGGTTGCGTTGGGGGAACGGGTGAGTGGTGGAATCTTGCGTTGGGGGAGCAGACCCAACGGGTCTGCACTTGGTCTAGTAAGTTTCTAAAGATGGCAGATGGGGAGTCTTGAGCCATCCTGCACAACCCTAACCACAAGACTACCTCAGCAACAAATTACTATGGACTTTGTATGACTAAGGTTGCACACTGTACTTTGCTTTAATCTATTATGGTCCATTTTACTAAGTATAATTGATAATTTATTCCATATTTATTTGTTGCATTGTTGCATTTACTGTGCCTGTGAAGCTGCATCAAGTAAGAATTGTATTGTTCTGGTCCCAGTGCCTATGATAACTAAATACACCCTTGGCACTCTTACAGTGCCTGTTTTGTCTGGAATGTTGTTCAAGTTGTTGTTGGAGCTGCAGTAATGCAGGAAAGTTGAGAGTATTCCATCATACTCTTCCTTTGTGGATAGTGCAAAACCTGGGGAAAATGAGTCACCACAAAATACCCAGCCTCTGACTTGCTCTTTTATCCACAATATTTATATAACTGTAACTGATAGTACAGTTACATTTTTGGTCAATTATGTTTTCCAGTGTAGTGATGGGTGGAGGATTTAGTATTATTAATGTCATTGAATATCAAGGAATGGTTGTGAGATGCTCTTTGGTACAAATGTTACGTACCATTTATCATCCAAATAGGAGATTGTAGAATAATTAAATTTTACAGAACGTACATTTGATAACCAATGTAATCACGGAATATTTGAATAGTTCAATGAGACGAATTCTCTTAACTGAGGTTTTCATTTAAATGTAACTGATGAAATCATGTACTTTTAAGTTTAAAAGGTCAAAATAATTTTATAAAGCATGTTTATACTGCTCAGAATTAACATTAATAAGCATTTTAAGGAATTTAAAATTACCTCTGGATTATTTATTATCCTAACACTGTGTTTGTTTACTATTCTGGAGACATCCTGAAATTAAGACACAGCAGAAATTCAGGTGTACCAGCTCAAAGGCCATGAAGCGCATCTCACTATTGCATTGTGACAATGAACTCAATATATTAGCTTCACTGGCAGCTGAGGCAGGTGAAAATTGGCAAGAAATTTGTGAAATTGGCAGCTGGCTACCTGGAACATCATTGAATGTTCAGAACCAGAGGGGAATAATTCTGTTCAGGCCTTTGACTCACTGGTAAACATTTATCAAAGTTCCAAAATACCAGCTGGTATTATTCTGAATATCAGATAAAAATTGTTCTTTGCATTTTTAGGTCACATTTACTTTGCTGCCTCCCTCCCGCATGGTTTCATGATGTATCTTACCTTGTATCTTACATTTATGACCGGGAAGATGGAGAAAGGATCTCCAGGCCCAGGTGCCAGCCCCCACAAAATGGTCAATGGCAACAGCAGCACACTGCCATTCCAATGGCCAGAGATAACTTTATCTGTGGAAGTTGTGGGAGGGTTTGCCTGTCAAGGATAAGCCAAGTAAGCCACAGCAGGAAATGCTACCACAGATGAAAAAATGCCCTCCCAAGCAGGACAATGTCAAGGCCACACCATGGTACCCTATGGCATCGCAGATGGACAGAGGCCAACATTGTAAATGGTAATGACACAGAAGGCAGCCATTGGGTCAATCATCTCTGCACTGGCTCCACAGAGAGCAATCCCATTTGTTCCATTCTCTCCGACCTCTTCTCCTGTACCTTATTACTCATCCTCTCTCATACATGTCCATCGACTCTCCTCTAATGTATTTTCTGGCATTAACTTACACTAAGGGACAACATAAAGTACAATTAACCAACCACCATGTCTTTGGGATGTGGCAGGAAACTACAGCACCCAGAGGAAATTCATGCTGTATGGAAGAAAATGTAAAATCACCGTACAAAGTGAGGATCGAACATGGGAGCCTGGAGACCAGGAGAAATGTAAAATGACCACATGGAAAGTCCAGCAACTGGTTCTTTGGAGGTAGACAAAAATGCTGGAGAAACTCAGCAGGTGAGGCAGCATCTATGGAGCGAAGGAATTGGAGTGCTCCTACTCAACTACCAAACCCAATTTTAAAATAGCTAGGTGAATTGGGTTGGATTCACTTCTACAATTTTGAGATCTAGTTAGGAGGAAAAAACTTCAGAAACTTTGTAGCTGAGAGTAGAAATCAGTATTTTCCAGACATTAACACTCAGCGAATAGATGTTTCATAATTAGTAAACCCAGGAAAATGGCTATCAGGACAACAATGTACTTTCAAAGGTTACACTTATTCCGTTGGGTAGAAGCTGAGTAATAACTCTATTTTCAACTGGATACAATGTGAAAATACTGCAAATGATGATTCTGAAATAAAAACAAAAGTGCTGTAAATACTCAGCAAGTCAAGGCAGGATCTGTGAAGAGACAAGCAGAATGTCACCACATCTTTACCCAATTCTGGACCACTGATCTGAAACATGATCTCTGATTTCCCTGGCACAGAAACTGCCTGACCAGCTAAATAATTTCCAATTTTGCTTATATTTTTAATTGGATCACCGCATCTTTGGGGGAAGGAAAACTGGAGCAGGAATTAAAGATAAATGTATGTGAGATGAACTGAAAGAGAAGGTGAAGGAGGAAACAGGAGCGAGAGTATAGCTCCAATCCTATATTCTACTCTCCTACTATGGCTATCTTGCAATGTTTGAAAACTGAAGATTAGTTTATCGTCATTTAGATTAGTTTATCGTCATCTTCGTATGCATGAAGCTTGTGGAGAAAACTGTTACACCACTCTCTGCAATCTCAGACATCAAGAGCAGGTCAGTTGCCATGCCTTGGCTGAGATGCATCCTGTCAAAATATTCTCAATAGCGCATCTAGAAGTTCCAGAGAATCCTCGTTGATATGCACTTGAGAAAGTAAATACCCTGATGTGCTTTCTTGGTCACCACAATAATGCGATGAACCAGTTTAGGTTGCTGGTGATACAGATGCCAAAGAACATGATGTTGTCAACCATCTCCATTGATCAGGGAAGGGTTATGCTCTTCTTTAGGTCAACTTTAGGTCAACTTCTTCAGGTCAACAACCAACTCACTTTGCTAGGTATGGTCTAGGTTGAACACACAACATGCCAATAAGAACAATCCTGCAGTCACTTTAGTTAAGGGAATCCCAGTCAATAGTTTTACAATAGATCACAATTATGAACCTGGCTACTGTCAAGCCAATGCTTTACGACAGCTTGATGAATCCATTAACAGCTGACATTGATAAATTGTATTCTCTGCTTTGTAGAAACCAATTACATGCTGTTGAATTGTTATGACCCATGTTTTGCTAATTTGCATTGTTATTAACTTCAAAAGAACACTACTATAAAGGAGAACTAATTACCATAGATGATGCAAAAATCCTGCATGTCATAGAACATAGAACAGTACAGCAGAGGAACATTGCCTTTAGTGAACATGATGCTGTTAAATTAATCTACTCTGCCTGCACTTGATCCATATCTCTCTATTCCCTGCATATCCATGTGCTTATCCAAAAGCCTCTTAAATGCCACTATCGTATTTGCCTCCACCACTCCTGGCAGTGTGTTCCAGGCACCAACCACTCTCCGTGTAAAAACTTGCCTTTTGCGTGTCACAATGCATAGTATAGGTTTGGTTTAGAGAGATATGGGCCAAACGCAGGCAGGTGGGACTAGTGTAGATGGGGCATGTTGGACGTTGTGGACAAGTTGGGCCAAAGGGCATGTTTCCACATTGTATGATCCGTTAAACTTTCCCCCTCCGAATTTAAAATTATGCCCTTTCGGATTTTATAGAGATAGTATTGGAGGTATTGTCTAGTAGGTTGGGGTCCTTATTAAAGGGAGTTCAGGTTAAGCCAAGTCAAGTTTATTGTCATATGCACGTACAGTGAGGTACAGACACAATGCAAAACTTGGAAGCTAACTGTGAACGAGTAAATCATGCATTTGTCCCAGGTTTGAAGTCTTGATCTTCAAACCCCTTTTATATTAATCAACCAATGGTTGTGCTGGTCCACTGAAGGCAATGGGGATTTTTATTATCGACATCTATCTTTGTCAAAAGCTGACCACAAAGATATGGGAAGTGATCCATATTTCCTTGGGGTCTCAATGTAAGCCTTAATCATCTGACCACACTGTGATGCAGCAAGGCAGGATGATAGAGGATAGTGACTTTGCAGTGGTTGGGTGTAAAGTTCTTCTTGTATGTTTCAGTAAACCTTTCAATGAAAGCCTGGAGCTCAGTCTCCAAGCACTCAAAAACACATGTTGAAGCTTGATTATTGAGGTTTAGTTTTAGAGATACAACATTTCCACCGAGTCCACATGCACTATCAATCACCCGTTGTACATTATCCCACTTTCTTATCCATTCCCTACACGATTGGGCAATTTTACCGAGGCCAATTAACTACAAACAAGCACGTCTTTGGTATGTGGGAGAAAACCGGAGGAAACCGACAAAGTCACAGGGAGAACGTACAAACCTCACACAGACAGTACCTGAGGTTAGGATCGAACCTAGTTTTTGTGCATTGTAAGGCAGCAGCTCTACTAGCTGCACCACTGTGCCACCCCAAACAAAATTTGGGTGACCTTAGTCGCGATGGTCAGTATAAGTTGAACTGTTTTCCATTAGTTTTGAAGATTAGCTCCACTTCTGTGAAAAGTTTGTTGGAGATGAGTGCCGCAAATTTTTTTACACCAAATCAGTGTTCTGCTTCTTCTATATGGTAATGAGGGTGCTAACATCAGTTTGGGGACTAACTGAGATTTGAGCTGGTTAGGCAGTCAGTGCTAGGCCAGCTTGCTTCGATTTTAAATGATTTAATTAAATGAATGGGGCTACCACAAAAATAGTTTAAAGTGGAACCAAGATGAACAAGTTCTCTTCTGGGCTCCACAACGCTATTCACTACCACCGCTCCTTCCTTGCTGTTCCTGCCTTTCCTAGATTGCAAATATAAATCACAGTCACGACATAACTGACAGTCCAAGTGTCACTATTGCAAATTTAACATTGGTGATTACAGCTTTGAGAGATTTATTAACTGCATAACCATTAGCTCATGTGACTTTTAACATAATACCTTCAGGACTGGTATTGCTGTGGAGAAAAGATCCACTGGAGAATATTCAAAATGCAATTCCAGGACGAACACAATAAATCCAATGCATGACAAATGTGCTAACGACATTGAATAAGACAGGCTCAACCTTCCACCGTGAGAGTATAAGGGAGATTATAACCAGGATGTGCATGAGACCCTGATTGCTCGTTAGCTGCACACGTGCAAAACCCATCAATTGTATCATCTACACTATTGACAGCTACTTTGATTATGACTTCACTTGGACCACCTGTGACACTTCACACAGTCTCCCTGTCTCCATCACGAGAGACAAACTACCCACTCACATTGACCACAAACACACTGATGCCCATAGCTACCTAACAGGACCTCTTTCTGCCCTGTCTCTTATAAGGATGCTAGCCCCTTCAACCAGTTTCTCCATCTCTGCTGCATCTGCTCACAAGATGAGGCTTTCCTTTACAGGACACGTGAAATGGCCTCAATTTTCCAGAAACGAGGTTTCCCTCCTTCTGCTGTCGATGGAGCCATCTCCTCCATTTCCTCCATTTCTCAGACTTGTGCTCTCTTCCCACAGAGTTCCTTGAGCAATCACCTTTCACCCTACCAGTTTCAGCATCCAGTTATAATCCTTTATAATTTCCACCAACTGCAGTGAGATCCCACAACTAGCTACATTATCCCCTCCTCACCCCTTTTCCACTGCGATCACTGTCTTCGCCACTCATCCTTCCCCATTCACCCCTCCTTTAGCCCAATACTTTCCCCTGCAACCACAACAGGTATCACACTTGTTCTTACAACTCCTGCCTCACCACCATCCAGGGACACTAATAGCCCTTGCAGATAAGGCAAAGATTCATGTGCACCTCCTCCAACCTCAGCTATTGAATTTGGTGCTAATGATGAGGCCACCTCCATAGTGGCGAGACCAAGCAAGCACAGACTAGGCAACCAATTTGCAGAGCACCTGCGCTCTGTCTGCACTAACCATCCTGAGTTCCCAGTTGCATGCCATTTCAATTCCCGTTCCCACACAGACCGGTCCATCCTCATCCCTCTCCATTCCCATGGTGAGGGCCAACACATTCCTTCTGTGTACAACTCAGTGGCATGAACATTGAGTTTTCCAATTTCAAGTTACTTGTGCATTCACCAACATCCCGCCCACACCTCATTTGCATCCAGTCATCCCATTTCCATCCTCTTTCCCACACACACACTCCATCACTCCTTTTAATTCCCCTCTCCCTCCTGGTTCCATCTACAACACATTTCACCGACCGGCTTCCACCTCTCACCCCTTGCCCCATTGGGTTCTGCTTCCACCTGCCCTTCATCTCTCCCCTAATGGCTCCCGTTTTCACCTTCCCTACTTATCAGACTCTGGCAATGCTAGCCTTTGTGTTCCTGTGATCACACTACAGCAGATGTCTCAATTTTCACCCTCTGTTCTGCGCACCCAGCAACATCTGCCTTTTTTTCTCTTTCATCTACTTCCGTCTATCATGCCTCCCAACACCACTTCCCCCCTTCCCCCTTCCCTTCCTGGCTCCATCTGCCCATCAATTTGCAACCCTCCTGGGACCATCAATCACCCACTGGTCTTGCCTCACTCCTCCCTCTCTCCTCTTTATCCTGGCTAACTTCCCTCTCCCCCTTGAAGGTGAAGGGTTTAGACCTGAAATGTCAACAAGTCCCTTCCTCCCGCGAATGCTGCTCAACCTGCCGAGTTCCTCCAGCAGACTGTTTTTTGCTTTGTAACTTTGTATATTGGCACTCACATTTGTTGTGTATCCACTGACACTAAATCAACCATGCATCAGCACTATTGGGCACTGCACCATCACATAAATCTAACTTACCATTTATTTAGAATGGTAGACATAAATGCTGGAGAAACTCAGCGGGTGCGGCAGCACCTATGGAGCGAAGGAAATAGGCCAAAGAAATGGTAGGGAAATGTCGGAAATGGTCCAGGTGTATTGAGTGCCGGATGGAAGATAGTGGTGAAATGGATGAAGTCAGTGAGTTGTGTGTCGGTGCAGGAGGTAGCACCAATGCAGTCATCGATGTAGCGGAGGTAGAGTTTCGGGATGGGGCCACGGTACGCCTCGAACAAAGATTGTTTGACGTACCCTACAAAGAGGCAGGCATAGCTAGGGCTCATGTGCATGCTCATACCTACGCCCTTGTATTTGGAGGAAATGGGAGGAATAAAATGAAAAGTTATTAAAGGGGCTATCCCACTTGGGCGACCTAATTCGCGAGTTCTGGCGAGTTTGCCCTCGACTCACACACGAGGTCGTAGGAGGTCTTTATAACTCTCCTTCATGCTCGAGAGTAGTCCCCGTGTACTCGAGGCCTCAGCTAGGATGTGGTGTATATTTTTCAACATGTTGAAAAATGCCTGCGAGTAAAAAAAGGTCGCCATGGAAAAAAATCGATGCTTTTTTTTACTCGTAGGTTTAGTTGTAGTAGGTCGTAGAAGGTCGGCATGTTATTTGTATGTAATCGAGGGTAGTCGAGGGTAGTCGTAGATAGTCTTCATCATAGTCAAAGGGAGGTCGAAGGAAATTGAAGGAGGCCGTCTTCACTCTCCACTATTCAGTGTCCAATTTTCCCGAAGTTAGTCGTAGCTAGTCTTCTACTTAGTCGAAGGAGGTCGAAGGAGGTCTTCTACACAGTGGAAGGAGGTCTTCAACATGACATTTTTTCAAACTCTCCTAAACTCTTCTAAACTTGCCAATTAGGTCGCCCAAGTGGGACAGCCCCTTTAGGGTAAGGACCAGCTCCGCTAAGTGGAGGAGAGTATCAGTAGACGGGGATTGGTTGGTTCTGTGGTCGAGGAAGAAATGGAGGGCTTTAAGACCCTCCTGGTGGGGGATGGAGGTGTAGAGTGACTGGACATCCATGGTGAAGATGAGGGCTGGGGGGCTAGAAAACGGAAATCCTGGAGTAGACAAAGAGCGTGTGAGGTGTCTTGAACATAGGTAGGTTCGGTAGGTTGTTTTTGGGGAGAAGGTAAAATCGGGCCGTGCGGCGCTGGGGAACGAAGAGGTTGGAGGCTTGGGAAGGCAGGGAGCCGTAGGTGATAAAGTCAGTGGTGGTGCTAGAGATAGTGGCCTGGTGCTCATCTGTGAGATCATGATCCAAGGATATGTAGGAGGAGGTGTCTGAGAGGTGGCGCGTGGCCTCAGCCTTGTAGAGATCAGCGCGCCAGACTATCAAGGCACCTCCCTTGTCGGCAGGTTTGATCACCCAGTCGGGGTTGTTACAGAGTGAGTGGAGGGCTGTACGTTCGGGGGGGAGAGTAAGATAGGGGAGTGGAAAAGTTGAGGCGGTTGATGTCCCGCCGGCAGTTTAAAATAAAAAGGTCTAAAGCCGGTAGATGGCCATGAGGGGGAGTCCAAGAGGAGGGGGTCCGTTGGAGATAGGAGAAGGGTCATCACTGGGGTCCTATTTCCTTAGTTCCATAAATGCTGCCTCACCCACTGAGTTTCTCCAGCATTTTTGTCTACCTTCGATTTTCCAGCATCTGCAGTTCCTTCTTAAACATTTATTTAGGGATGTAACATGGTGCAGATTTATTAATAACACTAAAAATGGGTTTATCAGCAAAAATGTCCAATTAAGCACTCTTGATTAAAGATATTTAAATTCACTGAAAATAGCAACACTATTTATTAAATTTGTGACCTAGGGCTGTACGTCAACTTTTCCTTGGAAACTGATGTTGTTTGATTGCATTCAGGTTGGTGCCTGTCTGCCTATAAAAATGAGCACAATTTAAACTGCCTTCCAAGTCTCTGCAATTTTCAGAATCTCACAATTTCCACACAATGTGTGGCCAGTATAAAGGGCAAAGCCAGTTCCAGGTAAACCAGAAAACAAACATACATGGTTCAGCTTGCATCTCACTCACTTGCAAAACATTGCAATGTTGTAAATCACCACTATGTTGTATACTCACTTGACCAATTCAGCATGGTTTTTTATTTAAGAAAGTAAAAATCTCAACTCATATCTTTAAGTGCTGTTTTTTCCTGTGGCAAGACCATAAGATGTAGGAACAGAATTATGCCATCTGGCCCTTCAAGTCTACTCCGTTATTTGATTGTGGCTCTGTTATTTTTCCTCTCAACCCCATTCTGCCTTCTCCCCATCTTCTTTGGTGCCATTGCTAAGCAAGTACTTTCAATGAGAGCACAAATTTCACAAGCACTCAGTGGAGCAACAGAAGCATTTTAAATTAAAATCTGTTGTCAGTGGCACATCAACAGGATGCTGTTAAACCTTGGAACAAAAAAATTTAAAATGCGGCCATAATTCAACATTTCAGGTTGCCTTTGTATGCATATTCTTTAGAGTCCTATAGTCTTTGTGAATTGACAAATATACTTTTGACTTTATATTTGGCATAAAAATTGACTGGAGGCCTTTGGGAAGAAAATAGTTGGTGTATTATTTCTTGACAATAATTTGTTCCAAAACGTTAGACAGATATTTTTTTTTTATTGCAGTAACTAGAGGGAAAGGAGTAATGTTGAAAATACATTCGAAGTTAGACACAAAGAGCTGGAATAACTCAGCGGGACAGGCAGCATCTCTGGAGGGAAAGAATGGGTGACGTTTTGGATTGAGGCCCTTCTTCAGACTGGTCAGGGATAAGGGAAACAAGACATATATGCGATGATGTGGAGAGATAAAGAACAATAAATTAAGGATATGCAAAAAAGTAACAATGATAGAGACAGGTCATTGTTAGCTGTTTGTTGGGTGAAAACGGGAGGCTACTGTGACTTGAGTGGGGGAGGATTAGGGAGAGAGGGAATGCCGGGACTACCTGAAGTTAGAGAAATCAATATTCATATCACTGGGCTGTAAGCTGCCCGAGTGAAATACAGTATGAGATGTTGTTTCTCCAATTTGTGTTTAGCCTCACTCTGACAATGGAGGAGACCTAGGATATAGAAACATAGAAAATAGGTGCAGGAGGAGGCCATTCGGCCCTTCGAGCCACCACCACCATTCATTGTGATCACGGCTGATCTTCCCCAATCAATAGCCCGTGCCTGCCTTCTCCCCATATCCCTTGATTCCACTAGCCCCTAGAGCTCTAACTCTCTCTTACATCCATCCAGTGACTTAGCCTCTGTGGCAGGGAATTCCACAAATTCACAACTCTCTGGGTGAAAATGTTTTTTCTCACCTCAGTCTTACAACTAACAAAAACAGAAACCCCCATTCCACAATCATTACAAGACATCTTAATTGTATCAGGAATACATCACAGTCACTTTTTTTCTCATTATTTCAAGAGATGTTCTGTGACAGAAGATTAGACTATGCACATATGCGGTGGAAGCAGGTTCTCTGGATGCTTTCAAGAGAGCGCTAGATAGGGCTTTTAAAAATAATGGAGTCAGGGGATATGGGGAGGGCAGGAATGGGGTACTGATTGGGGATGATCAGCCATGATCACATTGAATGGTGGTGCTGGCTCGGAGGGCCAAATAGCCTACTCCTGCACCTATTGTCTATTGTCACATTCAGAAGAAATTGTTGACTGCGAAAACATCTTCCAAGTTCTCTAAAGAGAGCTAAAAGACAGTATTCTGTTACTGGAAGCTTTATTGTGGTCATAGTTGGAAAAAAGCCCAGCAGTGAAGAACCTATTTCCGAGGAATGCAGAGACATTAAACCCAAATCAGACCTTTCAGATTAATAATCTATTCGCAGGCTCAGTTGTTACAAAGTTGATATCACTGAGGTATGTGGCATTCTGCTGGAAGATCTTTCCCCATGCTCTTGTGCCTAGACTGCTCATACTGTAGGCATCAAAGTCAGCACGTTGACTCTCAACTTCCTTGCCACAGGATCATTCCATGTGTCCAGTGCATGTTTCTGTCATGTATCCCAGTTTGCTGCTGGAGAGATCAACTAGGTAATCATGAAGAAATAATTTCATCAATTTAGATTTAAGTGAGGAACAGATTCTATCTCAAGGAGTGGGATCTGTCAGCATTGCTTGCTTCTACATATACAGGCAACAAGTGACTGCTCATGTGCCTCCAGGAACTCCCATTAATAAGCCAGATATCTTATATACAGCTGCAGGCTTTGTCCCCTTTTCTCCAGCTTTCTACACTCCCCCCCCCCCCCATTCCATAGTCAGTTTGAAGAAGGGTCCTGTCCCGAAACGTCACCTATCCATGTTTTCGTGAGATGCTGCCTGACCCACTAAGCCACTCCAGCTCTCTTTGTCTTGAACAGGAACACTCCCTCAAGGTACAGGTGATTATGGATCATTATAAGTAATTCCAAATGGTCAATGCCATGTTTCAGGAAAGCACAACACATCTTCTTCAAAGTAGAAGTCTGAAGAAGGGTCTCGGCCTGAAACGTCACCAATTCCTTCTCACCATAGATGCTGCTTCACCCGCTGAGTTTCTCCAGCATTTTGTGTCTACCCACATCTTTTTCATCCTGATATTGCCGGATATTTTCATAACCTGGGACAATCCGAGGTATAGTTTGTGAATGATAAAAGATGCCTACACATTCATGACTGTTCATACAAATGTACTATACAACCACAGCAAACATAGCAGGGCCTGAATAGCGGTCCCAACCTGAAATGTCATCTATCAATTTTCTCTGGTGATGCTGCCAACCCACGGAGTTACTCCAGCATTTTATGTCTATGGTATAAACCAGCATCTGCAGTTCCTTTTTATTACACAGCAAATACATGCAGCTCAAGAGCCACAGGAGTGCCATGACCATTGTGAAAAACACCATAGATCTCCTGTGGATGAAATGTTGTTGCTTCAACCCTCTGGGGCACGTTGTACTACTGCCCAACCAGATATAAAAACTCCACTACTTTGTTAATTGAACCCAGCAGTTACTCCCAGAGGACGAAGAGCAAGGTGACCCGGAGCCCGAGGGTGTTGCGGCAGAGTCTGGAAAATCATGGGAGCAAAAGTAGCAGGATAAAAAGAAAACCTACCAAAGATATCCTAGCTCAACAGGAAGATGGCACTGTAGCTGATCAGAGGAGGCAGGCTTGGCCACATGGGATATGAGGGACACCAAAACAGACGTATGATTTTCATGAAGGAATTGCAAATTAAAATTTCCTAAAGCAAATCAGTCACTCACTCCACAGTTCAATCTTTGCCACTGTCACAGTATACAAATCATCAGCCAGGAGAGACCAGACGAAGCGTAAAATCCCCTTATCCCCTGCTGTGCGGGTTCACCTGTTCTAAATATAATACATGAATGCTTGAATGAACATCTGCTCCAATTACGTTAATGGTTTGCTCCAATGCCTCCAGGTTTCCTGCCGATTAGGAGTTCACTGAATGAACTTGACCCCAACCTCCTCACCTCCAACCACACCTCCGGACAGGCGCCCGATCCAACAATATGCTGAGGCCCTGAATTTTGTATCTCTGTGTTCACAACTAATAGGGGCGTTAACAGCCTGCTCCATTGGCCATCTAGCGTTTTGGGTGCATTTCAATAGCCAGTGTGATAGATTGTCAATAACTAGGGAACAGAGTTTGTTGCAAGCAGAAAAGCCACGGGCCGACCACACCACTGTGGTTGACCGAATCACGAGTGGTGGCGAGTCGGTATACAGGAGAGAGATGGAACACTAGGTTGACTGGTGCCACCCATCATCGACAAGACCAAGGAATTAAGAAGGGTCCCGACTCAAAATATCGACTATCTATTTCTCCAGAGTTGCATCCTGATCTGCTGAGTTACTCTAGCACTTTGTGTCTCTCCAAGGAATTAATTGTTATTTTCAGAAAAGGGATGTCACTAGTTTGATAGGTCAGTGATGGAGACAATTTGCAACTTCAAATTCCTGGGCATTAAAACCTCAGATGATCTGTCCTGCACCCATCACATAGATCAGGCACATGCTGTCAGGGTAGGCAAGGTAGGCACTGCCTACCCTGACTAAAATTATAACATGGTAATCACTAAATATAAATAGTAAAGGCATGGGAGAATTATGCCTATCTAAGAGATCGATCCCTTAGGTAGGCATAATTCACCGTGCCTTTCATCCGCAGCACTTGTAACCCTTGAAGGTCTGTGCAGCCCACGTGCCGTCAGCGCAGCTGGAAGCCGTCAGTTTCAAGAGGGGCTGAAGGCAGCTGAAATTCTGCCTTTGCAGCACTGCGCATGCGCAGCACGAGTTTCTTGGCGGGGTTTTCAAATAGGGATTGGCATTATTTTAAGTGTATCTTAGGACACAGAGAGAGAAGAATGGAGCTCGTGTACCAATGATGTGGTAAGTACATTTCTTGGTGATGTTTTTAAATACCGTATTTCCCGGAGGGGTGGGGGGAGAGCTCCTTTCACAGCGTTTGGGGAGTCTGGCCCGGGGTAAAGTTGCTGGGAAGGCAGGAGCGTTGCGAAGGAGGGGATCTGGATAGCAGAAGCAGCTCGGGTGGCCGCGAGCGGCCGCCAGAACGGACAGCGGAACCGGCCGCCACCTCAGCGCCTTCTGCCAGCCCCCCCTCACCTCTGGCAGCTCTCCGTCTAAAAACCTCTCTCCTGCCGATCGCTGGACCCACTCATGTCAGCTTTCCGCAAATCCTTAAATTCTGACAGCGCGATTGAAGTTACTCAGCTGTGGGAATTTAAGGATTTGCAGGAAGCGGCTGACATGAGCGAGCGGCAGGTGAGAGGTGTTCAGACTGAGTGCACTGCCAGAGGTGAGCAGGCCGGCAGAAGGCGCTAAAGTGGCGGCCAGTTCTGCTGTCGGGTCCCAGTGGCCGCTCGCTGCTCCCCGAGCTGCTTCTATCCCCGGCTACAATGTGGTGGCTTTGCACCCGGAGAGCTGCCGCAGCGGTGAGTGAGTTACTACATTATCCCCAACCCCCTCCTTCTCAACCCTCCTGCTCTCCCCGCAACGTTACCCCTGGCCAGACTCTCCACACACTGTGAAAGGAACTCTCCCCCTAATTGGTCCCTTGACAACTGATTCAACTTTTCCCTGTGCTCCCGTTTTTCCCACCATCTCTCCACCTGCCATACCCTTCACCCCCCACCCATTCAATAATTCAGAATAAGGAGACTAGGAAGCTTTGGGCAAATTGAATTGTTACTGTTTTTATTTTTTTACTTTTACGGAGAGAACAATCTGCGCATGCGCAGTTTAGTTTTTTTTTTAAAGCCGACTGACTGCCTACCTTGAGTAATTACTCACAGCACGTGCCTGACATAGATGTAATCATGAAGTAGGCACACTAGCATCTCAACTTTCTAAGAAGTTTAAATAGATTTGGCATGTCTCTGAATACTCTAACAAACTACAACAGATGTTCTGCGCAATGTAGACACGTCAGGCAGCATCTCTGGGGAACATGGATAGGTAACATTTTGGGTAGACTAGGGACCCTTGTTTAGACTGATTGCGGGTTAGTAGGGGGGGGGGAAGAAAAAAGCTGGAAGAGAGAAAGGGCAGAACAAAGCTTGGTTGGCAGATAATAGGTAAACATAGGCGAGGGTGGTGGGGTTTATAGGCAGATGGTTGGGACAAAGGCCAGAGATTAGAGCAAACGGAGTGAGACTCTTTGAAGAGTTGTGAATTGTGAAACCAGAGAAAGGAATGAAGGAGGAGAGGGGAAGGAGAGGAGAGAAATAGGTGCACAAGGGAGGGTGGGGTGAAAGGGAAGGCGGAGGGCGGGTGTTTGATGTTACCTAAAATTGGAGATGTCAATATTCAATGCATTGCAAATAATTCTCTTTCTACCATTGCATGGATATGAATAAGCAAGACGAAGCCTACGAGGTAGGAGAGACGGGAATGTGGTTAAAGTTAGATCAGCCATTATCTTCAACAGATGAGCAGCCTCAGGGAGGCTCATGTCTCATTCCTGCTTCTAATTTCTATGTTTATAATAGAACCAAACCATGTGTAGGAAGGAACTGCAAATGCTGGTCTAAACCCAAGATGACACAAAAAGCTGGAGTAACTCACCCACTGAGTAACTCCAGATTTGATGTCTATCTTTAAATGAATAACCATCCTACTGCACACTGACAATCTATTGAAGGAAGGTAGTAGTCTTGGTATCAAAGGCAGCAGATGGGGAAACGAAGGACAGGAAGGATCAGAACATCCTCACAGTTACTTTGAATATCATTTATGAGAAGAATAATTTCAGTAATTTGGAAAGGATGGAAAAATATTTGCAAGGATTCAAAGAAGGAGATTCTCGAAAGATGGCACAAATTTGAGAGACTAAATCATGTTCAAGGACTTTGGAGAGGAAAGTGGAATTGAAGAATGGTTATAGTTTGTTGCAAGAAGCAAAGTTAGGGATCAGCTTTGGAGGGGAAACATTATGGTGCCTGCTTTTAAAGGGATGGGGATAGTGTCGAGGAGAGAGAACCATCACCAATCAGCCAAGTTGGTGGCTGAGAAGACATGTTGGGTGGATAGCAATTTAACAGGAGTACAATCATGAGATGGAGATGGATGCCCTGGACATGAGTTTAGAGAGGCTCTGAGAGGAGATAAATAAATCTGGGGCTAGGACTGGTAAAAAGCTTAAATTTAGCAATGGGCACTAGAGGATGGAAATAAAATGGAGAGGTAGCTGATTGAATGATTTCGACATTAATTTTAAAATAATTCCATGTGAAGTAGAGTGGAGGAGATGGGTACAAACTGGTGGTTTGCCATTGGATTTTTCCTCAAATCTTAACATAATTCCCTCACTCAAAATGGGTCACAAAAGAATATACACCATCAAATACCAATTCTGCAAACCTCTATATTTGTTTTTTTTCACTCTCCTGAAGTTTTTGAGATGTTTGCTTGCTAACTGTGTTTCCCACTAGTTTCTCTTTATATGTTCTTCACTAATCAAAGGCTTAAAAAATATCCATATAACATTAAATTATCTGATCTGCAGTTGCTGAGATTGTCTGTCTGATTTTTCTTTAAGAAATTGAGACTGTATAAATAACTGTCTATTCCTCCACACCACAATTTGCCGAGTCCTGGGGAGATAATTGCTACAATATTCTGCAAAGATTGCATTGTCAATAACTATTCTACATGGTTCAAAGGGACACAAAGTGCAGGAGTAACTCAGCAGGTTAGGTAGCATCTCTGGACAACATGGATAGGTGACGTTTGGGTCGGGATCCTTCTCCAGAAGGAGGGTCTTCAGAAGGTCCCGACCCGAAACACCACCTATCCATGTTCTCCAGAGATGCTGCCTGACCCAATGAGTTGCTTCAGCACTTTGTGTCCATTTGTGTAAACCAGCATCTGCAGTTCCTTGTTTCTACATGGTTCAAAGGCACATTTTTAATCAAAGCTGGGAGTGTTTAAGTTGTTTTGGTAAACATTCTTCTGCAATCATCACCACCAAAACAATTAGATTATTTATTTTTACTTGATCTTTGTGAAAGAATGTTGCACTCAGTTGATCTGTTTGTTTATATAACCACAGTGACTGTATTTCAAGAGTACTTCATTGGTAGTGAAGACATTTGAATCATCCTGATGACGTGCAAAAATGAGACACAAATATGGTAGTCTTCAAATACAGCTCATTGACTCCAGTATTAATGTACACAGTTTAAGAGGAGCCAGAGTCAAAGATTACAGAATCAACCTTTGCTATTTTTCCAGGAAACGTTTATCGTCTATGTCCATTATTCCAACTAAATCTTGTGGCGGCTTGGTATTTTCATTAGTTCCATCGACATTAATAAACCGACAGCAGCTATTACAAGAAAGAAATCCGGTAATCGGTGTAATTAAATGCCATGAAGGTAATGTAAGACTACAGACAAAAAGTGCATCAGATTTATTTAAATGATTCAAATACATAGAAGATATAAACAAAGATTAATAATTAGCACAAACTGCATTAAAACAGTAAAAGAAAAAAAACGTTCTATTCTATCATTGTGAGAAAAAGTTTAAAAATAACAGATAAATATCAAACACCATTACTATTGGAAAAACTTGCCAAAATGGAAATGTATGGCACAACTAGTCCTGATGAGAGACACTTTTTAGTAACAGTAATGATTTGCCATCTCTCTATGATCACCTGTGGTAAAGGTGTATTGCATGAAAATCCTGACTGCCTTTGAATTATTTCCTTAATATTTACAAGGCAGCATGACAGGAGACTGGGTTTGGGTCGTGGTCAGTCACTTGCCAATTTTCTTGTTGGGGAGAAAATCGCAAGTTTTATCAGACTTATTGATTTCTCAGTGACTGCTCACTACCCAGTACCAGTCACTGAGAAATCAGGAGGTCCGATAAAACTTGCAGTTTTCTCCCCAACAAAAAAAACGGGCAGGCTTCCATTATATTTCAAAACATATTTGTAATCCAGATTGCAAACACATCTTATGGCTGTGGAATTCGCAACAAAATCCTATCCAAGTTCTTGCTTAGTCTTTATTTGAAATCTCTCCAGCAACGCCTTCCTGGAGGCCAAGGATTTCAGCTTTAGGGGTTTCCTCAGAGTCTAATATGTTCTTACGAGAAAGCTTGTAGCCTTAAACGTCCCCATCCTGCGATGCTCAGCAATTACACAATTACGTGGTTGGATCTTATTTTCTGCAGTGCTGTTCTTGCTCTGAGGTTGAGTCAATTGCTTCATTGTTTCTTTGCAGGCAAAGCCAAGGTCTGCTCATGACTGGCTGAACCTTTTTCATTGTTTAGGAAGGAACTGCAGACGCTGGTTTATCCCCAGCTGTATGAATGTTGATTCCTCCCATTTCAAGTAATCCCTGCATTCCCTCCACCCTAGACATTCTACCAGTTCCACTGTCCGCATTCTTGTGTCTCTATGTTGTCACCTTGTCCCCATCCAACCAAGGGCAATTGTGGGTTCCACCCTTCCTTGGTCATCTGTTGCTGACCCTGAATTATTCTAGCCTTTTCCTGCCTTCAGTTCCCCACCCTCCTCTACTTTCAGTTTGAAGAAGGGTTCCGACCTGAAACGTCACCCATCCTTTTTTACCAGACTTGCTGCCTGACCAGCTGAGTTACACAAGCACCATGTGTCTTATTTTTCATTGGATCCTTTAAGGTCAATATTAGTATTTTAAAACACTAGTAGATTTTTGATGACTCTGCTCAAAATGAGTAGGAATGTTTATACCGTTTGATCAAGATGACTTGTTTATATTACTTAATAAAGTCAAATTGTTGTTTAATGAAGTATAGGTCCACCACCGATTTTTCGGCAATGGTGGACTGGCAGCTCTTGTAATCCGGACAAAATTATGAAAGCGCACTTGAAATCCGCTCCAGAAGTCCCCCCAAAAATGTGGTGCCTAGGCCAGGTAAGGTGGCCGATCTTGACCACATCAGGACTTCCACGCTGATCGCTGGGTCAAATTTCCTTCCTGCCGCTGGGGCTCTGGAACTCCGGCCCGGCTGGAGCCGGCAGATCCTTTCCCATAGCCAACTTCCAAGGATGACTTTATGGGCCGATAGCTGAGCCCCCACCCCCCGAGGCCGTGACCTCTGTTGGTCCAGCAAAATGGATATTACGGCAAGGCTCTGGAACCAAGGGTGCCAGAAAATTGGTGGACCTGCGGTACATCTTATGTAATATTTTTGGAAAGTGAAAATCGTGAACAGGAAATCTTTGTTTTATATGCATTCATTTTCATTACATAAGAATATAAGAAACAAGAGGCTTTATGGTCTCTGGAGCCTGTATCACGTTCAGTAAGATCATGGCTGACCTGATCTTTACCTCGGCTCCACTGCTCTGCCTTTTCCTCTTTGCACTTGACTCCCTCTGGCTTAAAACACATTCGTCTTGACCTTGAACATATTTAACGGCTCTGTCTCCACAGGGTCTCCACCCACTTATACGCACAGGTTGTGCAGCAACTTTTTATGTAGCACTTAACCAAATACCTTTTGCTACTCCAAAGACACAATCATTGTTCCCTTTTAATCCACCCTGCTCATTACATCCGCAAATAATTGAAATAAATGTGTGAAACATAATTTCCCTCGGATAGGTCAAGTTGACTTTGCTGGAGTGTACTGTAATTTTCTATATATCCTTCTTTAATAATGGATTCCAGCACTTTCCTGAAAGCAGGTTACAACCCAATGACATGAACATTGAATACTCCAATTCAACCCTATGTACACATATTTCTCCCATCTTCATCGACCACACAGGTCATCCTGCTCCTATTCCCTCTTGCATACACTGATCTCCCACACTTCCCCCCACTTACCCTGTCTACTTCCATCCATAACCTTCTCTCCACTTTTGCATTTCATTCCTACTCTTTTTTTCTTTATCTGACACCCTTTTGTCTCCTATTGAACTTTGACCTTTGCCACTTGGAGTCATAGAGTCATACAGTGTGGAAACTGGGCCTTTGGCCCAAATTGCCCATGCCAACCAACATGCCCATCTACACTATTCTCATCTGCCTGCGTTTGGCCCGTATCCCTGTAAACGTATCCTATCCATACCTGTCTAAATGTTCCTTAATTATAGTTACCTGTCTCAACTGCATAGTCTTACAGAGACAATTGCTCAGAATTTTGCTCCAAAAGTTGGATAAAAGAGTTATTTTTTCCCCAAATATAAACTTTATTTGCAGGACTGTTTTGAGGACACCATATGGGAACTGTTTGAGGAACCAGACATTGAGCTCCACACCTCCTCTGTACTGGCATACATCAGCTTCTGCATGGACAATGTAACAATAAGGAAACAGGTCAAAATATTCCCCAACAAAAAGCCCTGGTTCAACACCAACATTAGAGCACTACTCCAGGCCAGGGACTCAGCACTGAGGTCAGGAGACAGGGAGGCCTACAGAAAAGCCAGAGTGGACCTGAACAGAGGCATCAAGGCTGCTAAAGCAAAATACAGAGGGCAGATAGAGGCCAACTTCAGGGAAAACAACCCCCGCTCCATGTGGAAAGGCATCCAGAACATCACAGATTACAAACGATACCATAACACCCCCTCCCCCACCGACACCTCTCTCCCAGATCAACTTAACACCTTTTTCTCCCGCTTTGAAGAGGACAGCAGACAGGCAGAGGACACACAGCTGACACCATCAGACCATGACCAGCCCCCCACCATCCAACAACACCAGGTACTGCGAGTCCTGCAAGGCATCAACACCAGCAAAGCACCAGGACCGGACGGAGTACCAGGGAAGGTGCTGAAATCATGTGCCCATCAGCTTGCTGCAGTATTCACTAACATCTTTAACCGTTCGCTGCAGCAAGCCACAGTCCCCACCTGCCTGAAAACTGCCACCATAATCCCTGTGCCCAAAACCTCTGCCATCATGGGACTGAATGATTACCGGCCTGTGGCCCTGACACCGGTGATCATGAAATGCATGGAGAGGCTGGTGTTACAACATGTCAAGGCCCATATCCCACCTGGCTTTGACCAACATCAGTTCGCCTACAAGTCCAACAGATCCACAGACGACGCCATCTCCATTGCCCTCCACTCCGCTCTCACCCATATTGAAAGTCCCAACACATACATCAGGATGCTATTTGTTGACTTTAGTTCAGCATTCAACTCCATCAGCCCCAGCCGGCTGATCAACAAACTGCAGACACTGCAACTTGGAACCTCCCTCTGTCTGTGGATAAAAGACTTCCTGACTAACAGACCCCAGTATGTCAGAATGGGCACCACCACGTCCTCCACCATTGTCCTCAACACCGGTGTTCCCCAGGGCTGTGTTCTGAGTCCTGTCTTGTACACACTGTACACCCACGACTGCGTTGCCACCCATGGCTCCAACACCCTCATCAAATTTGCAGATGATACAACCATTGTTGGACTGATTAACAAAGAGGATGAGGCACCATACAGGGAGGAGGTCCGAGCACTGACGGCCTGGTGCAGCGACAACCACCTCAACCTTAACACCAAGAAGACAAAAGAAGTCATCATTGACTTCCGGAGGACAAGGACTACACTACACTCAGGCCTGAACATCAACGGAGAAGAGGTGGAGCGGGTCAAAAAACTTCAAATTTCTCGGACTGCACATCTCAGAGGACCTGGGCTGGACTGTGAACACCACCCACATTATTAAAAAGGCCCAGCAGCGTCTGTTCTTCCTGAGAACGCTGAAGAGAAACAGACTCCCTCCACCTCTGCTGGAAAACTTTTACCATTGCACAATAGAGAGTGTCCTGACCTACGGATGCACGGTGTGGTATGCCAGCTGCACCGCATCCGAGAAGAAACAACTGCAGCGGGTCATCAAGACTGCTCAGTGGATCATCGGCTCCCCACTTCCACGCTTGGAGGAGATCTACTCAAGCCGTCTCCTCCAACGGGCCAAAAAGATCCAGGATGACCCCACCCACCCAGGGCACTCTCTATTCTCCATCCTCCCCTCTGGCAGACTCAGAGTCATGAGAGCACGTACCAACAGACTGAAGAACAGTTTCTTCCCCATGGCTGTGAAGAGTCTGCTACAGTAAACTATGACACCCCCCCCCCCCCCCCCCACACACACACACACACACACACACATACATACACACACACACACTACCACCTTCCAGCCAACGGACAATAACTTCTGCACTTAAAAACACAATCTTTTTCATTCATTTATCTAACTGTACTTGCACTTTACTGTTTTTACTGTACTTTTTATTTATTTATTTATTTCTATCTCTTTTTACTATTTATGCTTGGTGCTGCTACAGAAGGAGATGCTGCCAAACGAAATTTCGTTGTATATTGTACAATGACAATAAAGGATTCTAAGATTCTAAGTTCTAAGTTCTAAGTCTAACTTTATTTAGAATACAATACACAAAACAAAAAATGTGAAAAATCTTCACATCTTAGTGTCTATACATTCAATCGTGTTATACCCAGTAGTGTTTGCACCTATCATTACATGAAACATTCTTGCCACTCATATGGTCCTGTGGTAATATCGCTTCCCTTGTTGTAAGGGTGTCTCCACTGGACTCTGCCCCTCAATGTTCAGCAGCGGAAGGAACCAAGACTGTGGTCCTCCCCACAGAGCCTTGGTGTTGGCTGCACCAGGTTTCAGTGCATCCTTGAGTTCATACTCCTGTAGACTGGAAGGGCCAGTCGGCAACTTTCCCTGATGGACATCTTGCTGTGCTGGGAGACCAATATACATTCTGGGCAAACCAAAGAATATCTTTCTGAGGCACGGTGGCGCAGCGGTAGAGCTACTGCCTTCCAGCGCCAGAGACATGGGTTCAATCCTGATTACGGGTGCTTGTCTGTACGGAGTTTGTATGTTCTTCCCGTGACCTGCATGGGTTTTCTCTGAGATCTTTGGTTTCCTCCCACACTCCAAAGGCATACAGGTTTGTGGGTTGATTGGCTTGGTATAAATGTAAATTGTCCCTAGTGTGTGAGGGATAGTGTTAATGTGCAGGGATCGCTGGTCAGTGCAGACTCGGTGGGCCGAAGGGCCTGTTTCCACACTGTATCTCTAAACTAAACTTTAAAAATCTTTCACCGAGTTGATGATTTTCCAGCAACATTTGATATCCGACTCCAAATGCCATGTAGTTGTGACAGCACATTCTACACAACCTCTGAAATGTAGTCCACTGAGTGCAGAGAGCACTGAAACCACTTTTACATTTACTGATTAAGGATTCATTTTTAGACATACATTATGCAAACTGACATTTATTTTTATGGAATTAGATTGTGGGGTATGGTGGCAAAGTGAGGTTGAGATAGAAACATAGAAAATAGGTGCAGGAGCAGGCCATTCAGCCCTTCGAGCCAGTACCGTCATTCAATACAATCATGGCTGATCGTCCAAAATCAGTACCCCATTCCGGCTTTTTCCCCCATATCCCTTGATTCACTTACCCACTAGAACATCACTTGCTATCCTACTGAGTGATGATGCAGAGTGCAGTCAGATAGAATAAAGAAAGGATAGGCAAACATTTATTTGACACCGTATACAAACTTGGAGCATTACCAGGCACTTTGTTTAAGAAGGAACAGCAGATGCTGGAAAATCGAAGGTGGACAAAAATGCTGGAGAAACTCAGCGGGTGAGGCAGCATCTATGGAGCGAAGGAAATAGGCAACATTTCAGGTCAAAACCCTTCTTCAGACTAGAAGAAGGGGTTCGACCCGAAACGTTGCCTATTTCCTTCGCTACATAGATGCTGCCTCACTCGCTGAGTTTCTCCAGCATTTCTGTGTACCAGGCACTTTAATCCCTTTTAAATATTTTGAAACTGCAGGGAATTCTGACCAATTAAGCATTCCAGAATTTAATATTTCCACCACTGGGGACAATTACCTCCACAGATGCAGCCTGACCAATGGAATTACTCGAACAGTTTAGCTTTTGCTCAAGATTCCAGTATCTGCAATGTCCATTGTAGGTCTGACGGTATAAGATAGCAGAGCTGGGAATGCCAGCACACAGTCATTAGCTATAAACTACAGGTGGAGAGTGTAGTAATGAAATGCAGTGACAAATGAGTTGGCTTTTGTCCCTCTGCTCTGTTCCAGGTAAGACCAGGTCTTACGTATCTGGAATAGCTGAATACGTTTCATTTGGAACATTGACACAGCTCCACAATTTAGCTCAATATTATCAGCCAATTATGCGAGTTCTGCCAAAGTCCTAATGACTTCAAATCACTCTCCTTAATCGAGTTTCCTATAAATCAAACAATGCCCCAGACATGCAGTTCGTTTTCACCTTATATCAGAACAAATATTTTGTGAAAGCTTATTAAATGTCAACACTTTCTAAACATCCACATTTATTACCTTCACTTTATAAACATTACTAGATTAGCCGAAAAGTCACATTGAACAAATCCACTGACACCAAGAAATAATATAATTGCTTTAAATAACTGGCGTTTGGTTATGAAGCCTTTCAAGGTGTACATTCCTCACACATTAAACTTTACGTGCATACAAGAAAAACACTGTTAGAACATCGTTGGAAGAGGCAAATACTTTTAAGGAAAGTCATTGTAAATGGAACTTTTTCCACCTGTGGTGGATAGAATAATTACTTCTGTTTCGATCTAAGATATTTATATAAATCAATTTTCCAATTTCCTCTCTAAACTGTGACTATTCCAGTTCACTATTTCCTTTTGTAAAATTCCATTCTTCTCTTGAAGCCAGACTTCCTTTTGTAATGCATAATCACTCTCCCTAGGTTAATCCATCTTTGTGTGTGTAAATATCCTCTGTAGCCCCTGATTTTTGAGCCTTATCACTGTCCTCCCTTCTGAGATAATTTGTTCCGTTCCTGACTGTTGTTAACCATTTATAACATACCATTAGGAAACATATTGAATGTGTAATCCAGCACTGATGATTTCTCATGGCTCCCATGCACAAACTAAATTGGATTATTTTATTTCAATCTAGCCAGGAATTATCAGATAATGAAGTAATTTTCAAACCAAAACAAAATTCTACATTGGTAGAGTTAGGTAGTCCTTCAGGATTGAGGATGATTTGCATTTACTCTTGTTTTGTGGTTCTGAGGAAGCAACTGATGCTGATGTGGGTAATGCTGATTCTTCTGTAGATAGAGCAGGGGGTCCTTGAGGGGACTGTAATACTGATTTACAGGTTAAATATCGTCAGATATACCAGAGTGCAATAAAATTCCTTGTTCGCATGGACTAAATAGTACACAAGCTAATGACAGACACAATTAATACAATAACAAATGCAAACAGCAGAATGCTTCAAAGATTGTAGTGCAATCTGAAGTAGTGCAAACAAAAACTATAGTGCAATATCGGAATATTGGGTGTGTGGGGGTGGGGGGGGGGAGCAAAGTTGAGAGTAATGGGGAAGAAGCTGTAGACCTCCAGGGAATTAAATTCCTGTATCTTCTTTCAGAAAGCAGAAGAGGGACAAAAAAAATGGTGGAGGAGGCAGGCAATACGTCCATCCTTCCCGATGAAATGCACCATTAAAGTGGACTGATTGGTTTGGAAATGATGAGCTTGTGACGGAATGGGCAGTTTTGTTCACCACTCTGCAGGTTAGAGCAGATAGTTGCCATACCAGGCTGAGATGTATTTCATCAGAATAGTTTCAGTAGAACATCTGTAGAAGTTCAAGAGAATCCTTGTGGACATGCCAAATCTTTGGATGCCAAAGAAACTAAATCTGCTAACATGCTTTCTTGATCATCTCATCAACAGAGGGACCAGGTTAAGTTGCTGGTGACATCGGAAGCTGAGGCTGTCAACATCATCACTACAGCAGCTGCATTGATAAGGACATGGTTGTGTTCACCCCCCAATTCCACCCCCCCCCCCCCCGCCCCCACCCCACCATCAGTTTGATGTATTCTTTTCAACAGTCTTGATTGCCTACAACCTCACTTCTTCTCTTTGCTCCCATTCAGCAGCTTCCATTCTGCAAAATGTTTAAATTTAAAATTATCCTTATTCTGCTTAAATTTCTTCTGTGGCTTTACCATGACTGCTCATCCTCAACGTCTGTGCTTATGTATTTTCCAAACTTCCTTTTACTAATATTAGTATTCATGCTGCTTGTCTCCAAAGCCACACAACTTGAAATGTTCTTGCCATTCTCATCTACTCATCGATCTTGCTCCGTACACATGCAGCTGCTGAGGTCATCATCCGTCCATCAGTGAGAGATGATGGTGCAGTGTTGACGTTGTCCTGCTTGGAGAGGGGAATGTTTCATCTGCGGTTGCATTTACTGCTGTGGCTGGCTAGGCCTATCCTTGACAAGCAGACCCTCCCACAGTTTCCACAGGTGAAGGAGTCTGGCCATTGGATTGGATCGTTCATCATTTTGTAGTGTTGGTGCCTGGCATCCAGGGTCTTAAACCATATGCTGTTGTGGTGCTTCATGCTCATCTGGAGTACCTTCCTGCTGAGGTAAACTTTCCACATCTGCTCAAACATTTAATTCTACCGTTCAATATGCATTTATTTGACTGAACAATTGGGATACCTTTGTTCATGTTGGTACTTTTTCTCCCAAAGCTGAAATAGTGACTAATTTTCTCTGCATTCATTTCTGAACATACTCTGCCATTCGCAGTATGTGCAGAGCACTGATGGATGCTCCGCGCACACATAGCAAACCATACCGAGTCACTGACCCCAACATAATAGTTTCCCCACACATAATTCATAATTGTACAAGCAATCCCCTGGTACAATATTTTTTTCCGGCAGTACAAAAAGTTCCATGTAATGTAGAAATATCACTGTACAAATTCAATAATTAAGAAAACACTTCTAGAAGTTTGTTCAATAATTGTGTTATCAATATATTTATAGAAACATAGAAATTAGGTGCAGGAGTAGGCCATTCGGCCCTTCGAGCCTGCACCACCATTCAATATGATCATGGCTGATCATCCAACTCAGTATCCTGTACCTGCCTTCTCCCCATACCCTCTGATCCCCTTAGCCCCAAGGGCCACATCTAACTCCCTCTTAAATATAGCCAATGAACTGGCCTCAACTACCCTCTGTGGCAGAGAGTTCCAGAGACTCACCACTCTCTGTGTGAAAAAAGTCTTTCTCATTTCGGTCTTAAAGGATTTCCCCCTTATCCTTAAGCTGTGACCCCTTGTCCTGGACTTCCCCAACATCGGGAACAATCTTCCTGCATCTAGCCTGTCCAACCCCTTAAGATTTTTGTAAGTTTCTATAAGTTTCTACGTTTTATAGTAAAAACATAAATCACAATAAATTAGTACTATTCATTTCTTTCTAGCCTGGCTTATTATATTAGAATTATAATGTTCTCTAAGACTCGGTGTGCATTAGAAAAAGAATCACAATATGTTTTCCCATTTATTCATGTAACTGAAGTTACAGATAAAACATAATTTTAACAGGTTTACAGTTAGTGGAGGATTCTCCCGATTCCATTTTTAAACAGCTGTATATTGAATAGCTACTTATCATATTTCAAAACCCGTGTGCAATTACTTCAATGCATGTGGTGTTGTTTAAGTAAAATGCTCCATGCCTTGTGTGGTAAATGGTAAAGTCTGCATGTATTTATTTCAGTCCTCCTTGTAAACATATCTCTGGTTTTTAAAGGTTTATGAATCATTTACTATGATACTTTAACAGAAAGTTAAATATCTAAAAAAAAACTGTATTTGACTGCATTTCTGTTGATTGCATCTTTATTGCTGATTGTATATTTGTATTAATTTTCTCCCATTTGAGACGACTATTAATAACACTATCAGCAAATGAGTTACAGACATGCTTCGAGACTCACAAATAGTTTATTTAAAGAATGCAGCAATACAATTTGCAACAGATGCTATCATAACTTCTTGCAAACAAGCCAGGTTGTTTTTGACACAGAATATATAAGTACAGGATACCGATATACAATATTACATTCAGAAAACCAGTCTTCTACATGAATGCAGAAAATAGGCTGGATTAACTGGAATTGCCTATCATCCCAACTCCATCAGGGAATAGTTTTGGAATAGGAGGCTCCAGAAGACCAGAACCCATGTAATTATCAGCAGCACGATTGTACGCCTTCACAGAGAGTGCATAGCTGCGTATACTCCCTACAAGGAAAAATTCATCCTTTTCACTCATGTCAACATATTTGAGAATTTTGACTGCTAGCTGTATTTACCTCGCTACATTTAACTTTAGGCAGGCACACAAAAAACAAAATAATGTTAAAAAAACTGTAAGGTGGACATCATCCAGGACAGTTTTCTTGATTGGTTCATTATCCACCACCTAAATATTCATTCCCTCCTTCACCAGCTTTTTCATTTCTTCCCATGCTTGTTGTAATTTCATCAGCACCTGGTGATTTATCTTTTTTTAAAGAAGCCTCTAACGACTTCCTCTTTATTTATGTTTACTCATCTAATATTTGTTTTAACTTAACATTAACATTTGCCCATATTTCAAAAATTAATAAACTTTAAAAAGTAAACATATCAGACAGTGACTTTTGACAATTATTTGCTTCTTGCCAAAAGTATGACAATGTAGCCTTTGCTTTAAATATTATGCCAATAATAAAATTGGGATCTTTTTGCTCTCAACAAATAGCTACCTCAATTGCTAATATGATAACTATTTGTGACAAGGATATACAATACAATATGTGACAGGATGTGACAAGTAAAAGAGGATGTGACAAGTAAAATGGATGAAGGGGTGCCAGTGAATGTAGTGTATCTAGACTTTCAGAAAGCCTTTGATAAGGTCCCGCACGGGAGACTGGTGACAAAAATTAGTGCACATGGTATTGGGGCTAGGTGGTGACATGGATAGAAAATTGGTTGGCAGATCGGAAGTAAAGAGTAGGACTGAACGGGTCCTTTTCAGAATGGCAGGCATTGGCGAGTGGAGTGCCACAAGGCTCGGTGTTGGGGCCGCAACTGTTTACCATATATATTAATGATTTGGAAGAGGGAATTAGGAGCAACACTAGCAGGTTTGCTGATGACACAAAGCTGGGTGGCAGTGTGAACTGTGAAGAAGGTGTTAGGAGGTTGCAGGGTGACCTGGACAGGTTGAGTGAGTGGGCAGATGCGTGGCAGTTGCAGTATAATATAGATAAATAGGAGGTTATCCACTTTGGCGGCAAAAACAAGGGGGCAGATTATCTCAATGGGGTTACGTTAGGTAAGGGGGAGGTGCAGCGAGACCTGGGCGTCCTTGTACACCGGTCATTGAAAGTTGGCTTACAGGTGCAGAAGGCAGTGAAGAAAGCTAATGGAATGTTGGCCTTCATTACAAGAGGATTTCAGTATAGGAGTAAAGAGGTTATTTTGCAGTTGTATAGGGCTCTAGTGAGACCACATCTGGAGTATTGTGTACAGTTTTGGTCTCCTAATTTGAGGAAAGACATCCTTGTGATTGAGGCAGTGCAGCGTAGGTTCACAAGATTGATCCCTGGGATGGTGGGACTGTCAAATGAGGAAAGATTGAAAAGAGTAGGCTTGTATTCACTGGAGTTTAGAAGGATGAGGGGGAATCTTATAGAAATATATAAAATTATAAAAGGACTGGACAAGCTAGATGCAGGAAAAGTGTTCCCAATGTGGGGTGAGTCCAGAACCAGGGGCCACAGTCTTAGAATAAAGGGGAGATCATTTAAGACTGAGGTGAGAAAAAACATTTTCACCCAGAGAGTTGTGAATTTATGGAATTCCCTGCCACAGAGGGCAGAGGAGGCCAAGTCACTGGATGGATTTAAGAGAGAGTTAGGGGCTCTAGGGGCACATGGAGTCAAAGGATATGGGGAGAAGGCAGGCATGGGTTGTTGATAGGGGACGATCAACCATGATCACAGTGAATGGCGGTGCTGGTTCGAAGGGCCGAATGGCCTCCTCCTGCACCTATTTTCTATGTTTCTATGTATTTCTATCTTTCAGATATTCAACTAATTCTAATTTGATCATGTGCAACCTGAACATTTGGCATACATTTCATTATGGAGTCCTTGGAACAGTGGAAATTCAATACCAAGGACAAAGACCATGAATAAGAGTATAAAATGCCAGGGCTAATATGCAATTTACCATCCGTAGCTCAAAATGAGAGGAATAAAACCGCCATTGCATGAAAAAGTAATAGAACATGAAAAGCACTGCAACATGATCCAGTAATGCAACAAATCACTTCCTAGTCAAAGTGTATTAAAAGCTGCAGTGTCCTTTCTTGCAAGTCTGCAAGGTTATATTTCACAACTGTCAACAATTGCATAAAGCTGAACTGACCACTGATATGGGCCTTAAAGGAAGCAAGTAATATTAACACTGTGGCATACAAATTGTATTGCAACTTCTTTATGCTCTAAGCCAGGGATTCTCAACCAGGGGGGAGTTCCCCCCAGGGGGGGATTTCAGGTTTTCAGGGGGGGAATTGGGACCACAGATTAGCAAACTCAAACTGTTAGAATGTTGATCGTTTTATTGCCTTTGCATATGATTTGGAATGCACTGTTTGAGGCAGACAATCTTGGAAAGGAGGGGGGGGGATGACATTCCGACATATGGTGAAAGGGGTGCATGGGGCAAACAAGGTTGAGAACCACTGCTCTAAGCAGTGAACTGCCACATTCAGTTGAGAACTATGTACATAATTCCAGAAATGGTAGTGTGACAGACTATTTTATGTGCTTTTGCACAAATGATAGTGAGTACACTTGAATGAAATTGGCCACCAATGTTGTCACTCTCACACTTTTCTATTGGGAATATTTGGTTTGCAAAATGACACAAGCTCAAATGCAGTAGGAGGCATCATGTAAAGAGTGATGGCAGATGCCCTAGCAGAAAATATAAGAACAAGCCAGATGATGTGGTGTGGTTGGACTTTCAGAAGGTTTTAATGAGATGTCAACCAAGATATTGAACAAATATTAAACAGTGTGTACTGAGATTAACATACAGGCATAGAATGAGGATTGATTAATGGCCTGAACACAGAAAGTTGGAATGAATGGGTCTTTTTTCACATTGGGAGGATGCGGAGTTGATGCTTTCATACCACCAGGGGCACCGCACGATTGGCAGCCCCACCAACAATCTGTCCGTTTTTTGTCTTTAAAAAAAATGTAGTGCGTGTTAAAAGATTGTGTAAATGTTCTCCGGTTTGTTTTATGTGGGGGGAGGGGGAAACTTTTTTTCAGTTTCTTCTTGTGACTATCTCCGGGCACTCTGCGGCCACCCATTGATGGAGTTGGAGGCCTCCTCGGACTGACTTGAGCCCCTCCGCAGGATGTGGACTTACATCGGGGCCGATCCCTTGCCTGGGATCGCTCCAACAGCGGCCTGCGGACTTTACATCGTAAGCTCGCAGTCTTGGGAGAGGCGAGTCAGGAAGCTCCAACGACGCAGAGGCTCGACCAGCCCCGACGTGGAGTCCGATCGCCGGCGTGGGGGAGCTGACATCCCCCTGATGGAGGAGCCGATCGCCCCGATGCTGAGGGCCAAAATGCAGCCTGCTATGGGAGTCAAGATCGTCCCGTCAACGGAGGGCTCGAGGCCCCCGACTGCGGGAGAGCTAAGGGAAGTGATTTGAACTTTTTTTTGCCTTCCGTCACAGTGAGGAATGTGGAGGAGTCACTGTGGTGGATGTTTATGTTAAAATATGTTTAGTGTGTTCAGTTGCTTTTTATTTGTATGACTGACTTGGCAAATTAAATCCCTCGTCTTTTGGCTAATGAAGTATTATTGTGATTGTGATTGATTGTGATTGTGAATGTCCAGAACCAGGAGTTACCATCTCTGAATAAAGGGCAAGAGATTTTAATGAATGAGCCCATGGAGACTCAACTGATAAGCAAACTGAAGTACATAGGGCTAGACTTTTAGATAAAGGGAATCAAGGAAATTGGGATAAGTGAGAATTTCTGATGCCTTACTTCAGGGCCACACTGCATTTTCAGGAAACTAAGGGGTGGAATGGCCAGCTCCTTAAATTCTGCGGTTGTTTATTGTACCTGGACTACGGCCCTGAAATCTGGCGGTGAACTTCTCATTCCTCCACAATTGTCCCCAGGTTATCCCTTACTGGAATTACATTTTTACTCTCTAAAGTTGGAGAAGGGGAATGTGGGGGGAGTGGGATGTGTGGGGAGAGGCACTACAGACTACTAGGCAACTCTGTCTCGGGTGCCCATCTCTGATGGCACAATCTCATTGCCTTTTAGAGGCATGTGATGCCTATGCCCATTACAAGACCACCATTCAAAAGCTATAATCTGGCACGGAGTTGCCCTAATTAGTTCAGAAGGTGGTTCACATTTGGGAACCCTGTTAAGTATAGGAAATCTCAAAGATATGTCTGTGCTTTGTTTGCTTCTTTGGGCCTCCCGCACATGCAATTGTGCACATAAGGAGCAGGAATCATAGTGTCATAGAGTGATACAATGTGGAAACAGACCCGTTGGACCAACTTGCCCACACTGGCCAACAATGTCCCAGCTACACCCGTCCCACTTGCTTGCGTTTGGTCCATATCCAAATCTGTCCTATCCATGTACCTGTCTAACTGCTTCTTAAACGATGGGATTGTCCCAGCCTCAACTACCTCCACTGGCAGCTTGTTCCACACACACACCACCCTATGTGTGAAAAAGTTACCCCTCGGATTCCTATTAAATCTTTTCCCCTTCACCTTGAACCTATGTCCTCTGGTCCTCAATTCCCCGACTCTGGGCAAGAGACTCTGTGCTATTTCTCTCATGATTTTGTACACCTCTTTAAAATCACCCCTCATCCTCTTGCGTTCTATGGGAGAGAGACCCAGCCTACTCAACCTTTCCCTAAAGCTCACACACTCTAGTCCTGGCAACATCCTCGTAAATATTTTATGAATCCTTTCAAGCTTGACAATATGTTACCTATAACATGGTGCCCAGAACTGAACACAATATTCTAAATGCGCTCACCAACATCTTATACAACTGCAACAGGACCTCCCAACTTCTATACTCAATACTCTGACTCATGAAGGCCAAAGTGTCAAAAACCTTTTTGACCACCTTATCTACCTGCGACTCGACCTTCAAGGAACCATGCACCTGTACTCCTAGATCCCTCTGCTCTACAACACTTCCCAGAGTCCTACCATTTACTGTGTAGGTCCTGCCCTTGTTCGATGTCCCAAAATGCAACACCTCACACTTCTCTGTATTAAATTCCATCAACCATTCGCCTGCCCTCCTGGCCAATCGATCCAGATCCTGCTGCAATCTTTCACAACCATCTTCACTATCTACAAAACCACTCACTTTTGTATCATCAGCAAACTTGCTAATCTTGCCCTATATGTTCTCATCCAAATCATTGATGTAGATGACAAACAGTAACGGACCCAGCTCCGAACACTGAGGCACACCACTAGTCACAGGCCTCCAGTCCGAGAAGCATCCTTCCACCATCACCATCTGCTTCCTTCCATGGAGCCAATTTGCTATCCATTCAGCTATCTCTCCTTGGATCCCATGCGATCTAGTCTTCCAGAGCAGCCTACCATGCAAAACCTTCTTGAATGCCTTACTGAAATCCATGTCCACAACATCTACATCTCTAACTTCATCGACCTTTTTGGTCACGTCTTCAAAATAATCAATCAGATTTTTGGGACACGACCTCCCACTTACAAAACCATGCTGATTGTCCCGAATCAGCCCTTGCCCATCCAAATGCCTGTATAACCTATCCCTCAGAATACTCTCTAGTAACTTTCCAACTACAGCTATTCTCACTATTTCTAATAAGGGCATTTCTAACAAAAATTGCTTGCTGTGCATTTATTGAAAATTATTTCTCAATCAAAAGTGATGCAGGTCAATGACTTCAATTGTTGAGTTTGAAAAGATCTATTTCAAAGTGAACTTGAATTACATGTTATACAATCTTCTGCTTAATTACTACAATATTTGTTTGCTTTCAAGAAGCCAGTATGTACAAAATGATTTTAAAAAATCTAATTCCATACAATTTCATTCAAAAACATGTGTGGATTGAAATACTGAACATGGCCTTTAATATGAATGTACAGTAAAGTTACCAACACTGCTGGATTGATTGGGATCCTCATTGTACTAAAAATCCCAAGAACTTCTGCTAATGTACATCACAATGGGAACTTGCAGATATGTTTCTCATGTAGAATTGTAGTCTATTCCTACTGATGGAAAATCTTACATCTACTAATAGCTGTTCAAAGGGAAAACACAAATCTAGATCAGGTGTTAATAATAATTTTGTGGTTAAATTACTAGACTAAAAATGTGGACTAACAATTGAAAGACATACTTTAAATTCCACCACAACGGCTGGAAATTAGGCAACACGGTTGACCCATGAATAGCCTACAGGGAAGAAAGACTGTTCTCATTATCTGAGGTTCAACATATTTGTAGTTGATTTTACTTTTAAATCCAGACTGCTGGGAAAGGCAATGCTGCCCATATCCAATTGGTGATACATTTAAAAAATCTGTTTGGCCTCTCTCCATAGATGCTACCTGGCCTAGTGAATATTCCAGTTCCAGTTGTGATATTGTTTCAAAATTGAGCTATACTAAATTTCTTCAACAAAAAAGCAATTGCGATGGCCATAAAGAAGCATTACTTTAAACCCCTTCTTGCCCAAATTTAAAAACACAATTTTACTGCTTCAGGCAGAATATATTTATGTTTACTCCCCAACCACTTGTATGTTGAATATGCTAAACACTTAATAACTCCTCAAAAAAAGCTTCAACCTTCCGCCAAAAAGAAATCAACAAATATCTATGGACACCAACAATTTTCTTAAATGTCACCTCATGTTGCTACTTGGTCAAGTTCAGATTGTTGATCTTATTTCACGTCTGATGCTAACAGTTAAGTGGTATTAATATTAAATATTAATATTAACGAAACACAAAAAGGCAATCTGAGAATATTTCAGAGGGATAGTAAAGAAAAGGTTAATCCAATGTGTAGGGAGGAACTGCAAATGCTGGTTTAAACCAAAGATTGACACAAAAAGCTGGAGTAACTCAGCGGGACAGGCAGCATCTCTGGAGAGAAGGAATGGGTGACGTTTCAGGTCGAGACGGGTCTGAAGGGTCTGGACCTGAAACATCACCAATTCCTTCACTCCAGAGATGTTGCCCGTCCCACTGAGTTACTACAGCTTTTTGTGTCTACCTGAAGGTTAGATTCAGTTTTGTTTAGATTTTTGTTTTCTTTCATTTTGCTTCCCTTTAGCATCTCTTACATTGTCTCAGAGGCTGAGAGGATGCCTGACAGAGTGTTGGAGGGTGAGATATGACTTGATAGTGTAACTCTGAGGGGAGATCCAGAAGATGATAAAATACTGAGATATATAGATTGGGTAGACAGTCAGAACCCTTTCCCCAACCTGGAAAGATGTGCGGGACATGTTTAATTGTACAGAGACTAGTGGCTCCCTGGAATGCGCTGCCAGGAGGTGTGAAGGAAGGAGATACAGTAGTATCATTCAAGAGGCCTTTAGGCAAGAACATGAACATGCAGGGAATGGAGGATATCCATCATGTACAGGTAGATGGAATTAGTTTAATTTGGCATCATGGTCAGCATAGTCATGTGGGCCAAAGGTCTGTGTGTCATGTTCTGGTCATTCTCCAATTTCCTTTGGAGAAAGGTACCCGGAGATCTATGTTTTCTAGACTACTCTCTTCCTCATTTTACAGTTTAACATATTACATTATCTCAAAGTCAACTGGACTTGCAAATTTTAAGTTTAATAATTGTAAATTTGTTCTAAAGCTGAAATATATTCACAAAATATTACATAGTCAAGATGCTATATTTCAGCCTATCTTACTGAAAATACTTTTTCAGTTTTTAACCAACTAAGCAATAAATGAAGCAATAAAATGTTCTTTCCATTTTATCTTTGTGTTATTTCCAAAATAAAACGATTCAGAACTTAATTCTTGATTAGTATGGGTGTCAGAGGTAATGGAGAGAAGGCAGGAGAATGGGGTTAAGAGGGAGAGATAGATCAGCCATGATTAAATGGCAGAGTAGACTTGATGGGCCTCATAGTCTAATGCTGCTCCTATCACATGGATCTAAAAATACCAAACAAAAACTGTGCACTAAACTCTTCAGATATTCTCAGTGTCTATACATTAATTAGTGTCATATTCAGTAGTGTTCGCATTTATCTTTAAACAAAACACCCTTACCACTCATGTTCCTTCCATTTTAATGCAGAACATTTCAACTCAATATAGTCAAAAACTATGTAAATAACTTCAGTTTTGTGAAATAGATGTATCTTCCATTACACCAATCATCCAGCTGCAATAGAAGTTGAATGCGATTCAAAAGTGATAAGATAATAAGTGATACTTACGGCAAATACTAGGAATTACATTTAATTTAATATGCTTGTAAGTGCTTGCCTTATCGAAAAGGATATATTTAGCAGTTTAGTTTAGAGATACAGCACGGAAACAGGCCCTTCGGCCCACCGGGCCCGCGCCGACCTGCGATCCCCGCACATCAACACTATCGTACACCCATTAGGGACAATTTTTTTTAACATTTACCAAGCCAATTAACCTACAAACCTGTATGTCTTTGGAATGTGGGAGAAACCGAAGATCTCGGAGAAAACCCACGCAGGTCACCGGGGGAACGTACAAATTCCGTACAGACAGCACCCGTAATCGGGATCAAGCCCGGGTCTCCGGCACTGCATTCACTGTAAGGCAGCAGCTCTACCACTGTGCCACTGTAACTGCCCAAATTTAAGTAAACAAGATCAGGTAAATTACAGCGTGTAACAGAAGAGTACAAAATGATAGTTAGAAGGATGAACTTTCACTGGGCTGCAGTCAGCTTTTGAACAAAACAATTTATTTATTTTTGAAAATATGTGAAAAACAAAAATGAAAATGGGAAAATTATATTGAACCTGAAAGTGTGTACTGAGGACAAAACATATCCTGCAGTATAAGCTTTCCCTCGTGCTTGTAATGGCTCTAATTAAAACACTCTTTCAGTTGCTCTAGTGGCTTGTCCTGTCCATCCCTCATTCATGGATACTGAGAATAATGAAAATAAAATAATTGCCTGGAAATTCATCCAAATCATTATAAAGTTTGAAGACAGAGTACAAAGCACTGGCGTTAGTATTTAGTACTATGTAGTAAATTTAGTACCAATGACAACGGACAAGTATCTTTAATGCACTGCAATCAGGTAGAAAAGTAATGAGACAAAAACTGATCCCCAGCCAAATAAACTACCGAGGGTGGCAATTAAAACCATGGTTTAAAAGGTGGTTTTTAAGAAAGCTCTTAAAGGAAGTTTACGAAAAAAATCCAAATCTGAGATAAGCATGATGAAAGCAAAAATTCCAACCGGTGAGAGAGGGGGAATGGGGAATATACAAGAGGCTAAAATTAAAGAACCACAGGATTGTCAGATGCTTTGTTGAGAATGTGGGATTTTTTTTCTACAAAAAAAAAACACCGAAGTCATGGGTCTAAGAGAGAGTTTTATCAGCTAAGTAGTATTAAGAAAATTTGTCTCAAAATTCGTTCACTCTCAAATTGGAGCACTAATCCAGAGCGTCTGAGCCATACTAACATATGTTTTTGACAACAGTTACCATGTAATAAGGCAAGCACATTTCTTATAGGAGAAGCAGAAAAGATAATGACCAATATTCATTATATTTAGTCCACAGCTGCACTGAAATGTTAGTCTCCTGCTCCTCTCCACATAGCCAGAGCACTGCACTGTGCATTTTTAGGTGTAATTTGGGGGAGGCAGAGGGAGGGAAAGAAAAAGCCTCCCTCCTTCCCCATTTGCCTGGCCATAACCAGCAAATATTTGCTGACAAGGCATGCAGTAGACGAGGAGGAAGCTGGATCGTGGTTACAGTTACTCAATCAACTATCTCTACACAATGAGGTGCCGCACCAGATGGAGCAGTGTCTGAATAAATTGCATGAGATCACAAGAGAAGCAAAGATGAAAGCACTAACACATCAATTTGCATTTCACATAGCCTGCCTGAAAACTACAAGCTCAGTTAGAGGGTGGTGGGTATATGGAATGAGCTGCCAGAGGTGGTAGTTCAGGCAGGTATTCCAACAACATTTAAACGAAACTTGGACAGATACATGGATGGGAAAGGTTTAGGAGGATATGGATCAAATGTGGGCAAAGTGGATGAGTTGGTCTGAAGGGTCCATTTCCGTGCTGTATGACTATGATTCTACGATGCAGAGACCGCTCATCTGGTTGTATCACACATTTGACAATTGCAGGTAGACAATTGATGAAAGATCGTTATACCGAAAGCTTTAGTTGAGATAGTTGTGCACAATGTATTTCCTTCCCATGATTTCACCTACTCCAGCCTGTGTCATGTGGTGATAGTGCCTATAATTTCATTGTGAATTAGCAAAGATGAATGAGAATTTGCACACACCATCATGCCCACAAATTCTGATTTGGTGGCATTTCAATTACCTAATATGAACATCATTAGATTTATGATAGTTTGAGCAGTAGAACCATTAACAACATGCCACTGTAGAAAGAAAGCATTACGTCCCCCAGATGATTACAACAAATGTCACAATTTCAGGCATTTAGTTTAATTAAGAGATACAGCATGGACACAGAGTCCCTGCTGACCATTGATTACCCACCCATTCACTCTAGCTCTATGCCATTCCATTCTCCCATCCACTCCCTACGCACAAGGGGCAATTTACAGAGGCCAATTAACCTACAAAACCACACGTCTTTGGGAAGTGGATGGAAACCGGAGCACCCGAAGGAAACCCATACGGTCACAGGGAGAACATGCAAACTCCACTCAGACAGCAGGATCGAACCTGTGGCACTGCGAGGCAGCGACTCTATCAAATGCATCACTGAACAATTTTTCAACCATACGGCTAAGTAAGCGACCCACAGAGAAAGACAGCTGTACTTCAAGTAACCACGTAAATGAATTCCCATGAAGGATCTGATTGGCAATTACAGAGCAATGGAACTTGCCAGAGCCGACATATCAATCATTAGCAGTTCCATGAAATTATCCTTAATAATTATACTATTATCCTTAATATATAGTATATATAATACAGAATATTATTATATTCTGTATTTAATAATACAGAATTATTAAAATCTGTAAAGATCTTTGATGGAACCAAATGCTTACAATGGATAAATACTTATTATTTGCTGAGAAATCCCATAAACACTGGTCAAAGAGTGAAGATCGACGTGGTGCTGGTGCTCCATTAGTGTGAACAGACACTGGCTAATCTCCAAATGCACTGAAAAATTTGGAAGGTAAAGTTCTGAATGCATACACTTCTTTTTTTCTAAGTTCATCAGTTGAAGCTCCCAACTGACCATGTCCTGAATGTGTGATCTTGCTGAACATTTCCTTGAAGATAAAAGTGAAGGGATTCAGTGGCATCTGCATTTGATAGCCACTGGTCTTGTACTGTGCCATCGGTCCCTTGTTGCAAACCCTTACCAAATAATTGGAAGCTCCCGTGGTTGTGGTATAGCCCCTTACTTCCAGATGGTAATCTCCATGTTGGGAGTCTCCAAGAGATTTTGTGCATGCTAACAGTATTTCTCCTCCTTTTCATCCTGCTAGAAGACCCCAGGAAAGGGCTGAATTCTCTGGTTCTCATGGTTGTAATCAAGATAATGGATGGCAATGAAGCATGAAACTGCACCTTGTGAATACTAGTGTACAATTCCAAATAACTTAATGTGGAGTAGCTTGAAGGCATTCACCCTATACTTCTGCTGGTTCTGCTGCTTTATTAAAGAACTGCTACACAGAGAGAAATTACATGCCAAAAGATAAAGTATTTTTTCCCCCATAAACCAAACCACCTGAAATGTGAAAACTATTGAATATAATTCAGACAAAAGAAAGGCGTGCATGCTGTCTAAATCGCAGCATTATTTTCATGACTTCTAAAACCTGAGTGAATAGACCTCACAATTCAAGAAGTATTTGAAGCTGTGTCTGCAGAAGATGCAGATCTCCATCACCACTGACTGATTGGTCCTTAGAGAGGTCAAAATAAGAGCATAGGACCCTCTGATGCCTTCCATCCCTCCTCCTCGGGAACCCATGTGCCTTGGCTGCAATCCCTGTCTTGCAGTTCCAGCAGAACCACAGCACAAGTACTAACGACAAGATATTTTGCTCTACAAGCAATGATCTACATTCAAAGTCTCCGTGGTCAATAGAATAGAATTTGTAATCATTTGCAAGTGTGAGTAACTCTTTAAACCTTGTTGCTGCACAGTACAAAAATACTATTAAAAACTCTGTTGTTACAGTACAAGGGGTCACAGTTTAAGGATAAGGGGGAAGTCTTTTAGGACCGAGATGAGAAGACCTTTTTTCACACAGAGAGTGGCGAGTCTGTGGAATTCTCTGCCACAGAAGGTAGTTGAGGCCAGTTCATTGGCTATATTTAAGAGGGAGTTAGATGTGGCCCTTGTGGCTAAAGGGATTAGGGGGTATGGAGAGAAGGCAGGTACAGGATACTGAGTTGGATGATCAGCAATGATCATATTGAATGGTGTTGAAGGCTCGAAGGGCCGAATGGCCTACTCCTGCACCTATTTTCTATGTTTCAATGTTACTGTTGTTAGTGAATCAAATTGGCAGGGGTGCTGAGGAAGAGGATTTCTTGGAATGTATGCGGGATAGTTTTCTAAACCAACATGTAGAGGAACCAACGAGAGCGCAAGTTATTCTAGACTGGGTATTGAGTAATGAGGAAGGGTTAGTTAGCAGTCTTGTTGTGCGTGGCCCCTCGGACAAGAATGACCATAATATGGTTGAGTTCTTCATTAGGATGGAGAGTGACATAATTAATTCAGAAACAACGGGTTCTGAACTTAAAGAAAGGTAACATTGAGGGTATGAGACGTGAATTGGCCAAGATAGACTAGCAATTGATTCTTAAAGGGTTGACGGTGGATGTGCAATGGAAGGCATTTAAAGACTGCATGGATGAACTACAACAATTGTTCATCTCAGTTTGGCAAAAGAATAAATCAGGGAAGGTAGTGCATCCGTGGATAACAAGGGAAATCAGGGATAGTATCAAAACAAAAGATGAAGCATATAAATTAGCCAGAAAAAGCAGCCTACCAGGGGACTGGGAGAAATTCAGAGTCCAGCAGAGGAGGACAAAGGGCTTAATTAGGAAAGGGAAAATAGATTAAAAGCTATATTTAAGAGGGAGTTAGATGTGGCCCTTGTGGCTAAAAGTATCAGGGGGTATGGAGAGAAGGCAGGTACGGGATACTGAGTTGGATGATCAGCCATGATCATATTGAATGACGGTGCAGGCTCGAAGGGCCGAATGGCCTACTCCTGTACCTACGTTCTATGTTTCTATGTTACTGACCAACAATATCTAGTTTAGGGCAATATTATGCAATTACTCTCAGCAACAATTCAATCATAAGAATTATCGTCAATATATGCCAGTTCAATGGTGAAAATGGGTCATTTGTGCATACACAAATCACAACAGGAAATGCCTGCTCTAATTTTCAGGGTAGTACTATGCAAACTGAAAAATGTATTATTACATTGCATATTGGTGTATTTAAAAAAAAATCATGCACAGTGCAAAAAACAGCAGCATTAAATGAAATAATTTTTCAACAATTGGAGTCAAGATAGGTAGATGGAAATGACATTATCCCACTAAATGACAGAAATGGTTTGAAAAGCTGAATACCTATTACTTTTGTATGTTGTAAGGGGTTATTTAAAGAGAATACTTCATAACATATAGTAATTCGGGCCTTCTGTGTGGGATCCTGTGAAAGGTCTAAAAATCCACGTATACTCCATCCACGAGATCCCTCTTATCTACTCTACTACATCAACTTCTAAGAACTCTTACAGATTAGTCAAATATGATTTATCTCTTATACATGTTTAATCCTTTCTGAGCAACTCCGTTTTTGTGGGGGAAAACAATACCTCGATTAATTAATTGTAGACATTTTTAAGAATACAAGCCTCCATGAAGTCTTCTACCCAATGGCAAAATGTCCATCAAAGGCACTATGAAGTTATGGTCCCCTTATCTAAAAAAAGAGTTACATCAGAAGCAGTGTGAAGGAGATTCACTAGGCTAATTCCTGAGATAAGAAGATTGTTGTACCAAGAAAGACTAAGTGGTGTGGTCTGTATTCCTTGAAGTTTACGAATTAGCTATATTCAACTATATAAGATTCTAAAAAGGTTTGGCAGGGTGAATGTTTGGAGGTTTTGGAAATTCCCATCTCCCCCTTCCCGTACATATTAATCGCGGGGTCACAATTTGCAGGATCAACAGGTATCAGCATTTGATACCGAATGCATCAGAGGGATTGGATTGGATTGGGTGAGAAGCTATTTATGAAACAGGCAACAATTTGTAGAAATAGGTGAACATAAATCAACTTACATGAACATAAGTGCCCGAGGTAAGGATCAAATTCTGGTCTCTGGCGCAGTGATGTCAGAGTGCCAGACACTTGTGGAGTACCTCAAGGGTCTGTGTTAGGGCAAAGCTTTTCATATTATACATTAACGACATATGCAGAGTATCAAATATACTGAAATTGATTATATTTGCCGATGATACAAATATTTTTTGTTCCGGTGACAATTTGAAGCAGCTTTTGGAGGTCATCACATCAGAAATGAATAAATTAAAACAGTGGTTTGATGTCAACAAATTGTCTCTAAATTTAAGCAAAACAAAGATTATGCTATTTGAAAAATATAAAACAAACCCTCAAGTCCAATTGAAAATAGATTACATAAGTATAGAAAGAGTATATGAAAATAAATTTCTTGGTTTGATCTTAGACCACAAAATCTGCTGGAAACCACATATATACCACGTCAAAGCAAAACTGGCAAAGTCTATAGCAATATTGGGAAAATCAATACACTCATATTGCCATATCTGAGTTGCTGTGTGGAGATATGGGGTAACACTTACAAAACCAACCTACAGTCGTTATGCACATTACAAAAAAGAGCAATAAGAATTATCAATAACGTTGGATATCTTGAACATACCAATTTATTATTCTTAAAGTCACATACACTGAAGTTCACCGATCTGGTTAAATTTAAGACTGCACAAATCTTGTACAAAGCAAGAAATAATTTACTTTCAGGAAATATACAAGAACTGTTTATGGAAAGACAGGGTGGGTATAATTTGAGAGGGGAACATAATTTAAAAAAACTCAATGTCAGAACAACTCTTAAAAGTATGTGCATAGTAATCTGTGGGGTGAATTTGTGGAATGGTCTGGAACAGGAGATAAAACTTAGCACAAACATAATTCAGTTTAAAAAGATGTACAAAAACACTTTTTTGGGATATTGGGATGAGGATAGGTGATTGTGTGTGGGATATTTGTTATACTGATTGTATTGGGAAGGGTGATTATAGGGTGTTAAAGAAGCAACTGCAGATGCTGGAAAATCGAGGGTACACAAAATGCTGGAGAAACTCAGCGGGTGCAGCAGCATCTATGGAGCGAAGGAGATAGGCAACGTTCCGGGCCGAAACCCTTCTTCAGACTGATGGGCTAAAGAAGGAACTGCAGAAGCTGGAAAATCGAGGGTACACAAAATGCTGGAGAAACTCAGCGGGTGCAGCAGCATCTATGGAGCAAAGGAGATAGGCAACGTTTCGGGCCGAAACCCTTCTTCAGACTGATGGGGAATCGAGGGTACACAAAATGCTGGAGAAACTCAGCGGCTGCAGCAGCATCTATGGAGCGAAAGAGATAGGCAATGTTTCGGGCCGAAACCCTACTTCAGACTGATGGGGGTGATTAGTTGTATATATGACTAAGGGATACTGTATAGTATATGAGGGTTTTTTCTTTTCTTTTTTCTTTTTTTCTCTCTACTTTTGTATGGCTTTGTCAATATTTGATTAGTGTATAAATGTAAATAATTTGGAGCACATATAGTTGCTGGTGTACATATGGTGTACTTATAGCTGCTCAATTTGTATAAGATAATTATAAGCAGTTGAATAAGGGGTGGGAATTAATAAGCTTTGGCTTCTTCCTGCTCCTTTTCAGACACATACAATTTCATTTATTTATAGATATTGTTTATGACTCTTTATAAATATTCTTGTTTTGTTTTTTGTATGCTGTTTCACACTTGCTTTTTATTCTTTTATTCTGTTCGAAATAAAGAATTAAATAAATAAATAACTATGCAAGGTACAGAATTTTGGATAATGATAACCAGACCATCTTACATCCCCATGTCATCCCTTATTAAAACAGTCGGATTCATATCATCTAATCATTGAGACTTTAGTTTTTAGGCATTCATCTCCAAGTAGTTCCTTTCCCAATACCAATTTCTTTTACTTTTACTGTACTGAATTCTTATTTTCCAGTATTTCTGGAAGGTTTTCTTGTGTGAAGATTCGCACATAGTATTTATTTATCTTCACTGGCAATTTCTGATTTCCAATTCCAAGTTCTACTGTCTTTTTAAGGGATGCACATTTTTCCTGGCTAACTGTTTACATACCAATAGAAAGTCTTTTTTTGCTGGTTTTTAGCTTTCTCACCAATTTACTCTTACATTCTATGGTTTCCTTTCTTTATCAAAGTCCTGGTCATTTTTTGCTGGATTCTAAAAGTACTCCCAATCTGCAGGCTTTGATTTCTCCAACAAATTTAAAAGCCTTTTATTTTATATTAAAACTCTCTGCAATTTCTCCTGTAACCTATAGTTCGACCACTTTTACTGTTGTATCTTTCTACCTTTAAGGAATGCATAATTGTTGTGAATCAAGCATTATTTCTTTAATTACCTGTCCACAGACTCTCACGCAATTTACCGATTGAAGTACACCACTTTCAAACATCAAACATACTAATATCACTCTCTCAGATGGCCCTTTTACAACTTGATTATTAATTGAACCACTTTCTGTTGCACTGTATTGGATCTAAAATAGCTTGCTCCCCAAGCAGTTTCTCAATATATTGATGTACAAATCTATCTTGTATACATTTCAGGTATTTGTCCCCTTCACTGATAATACTAATTTGATTTGCCCAGTCCATTTGTAGACTAACATTCCTCATGACCACTGTTGTTGCCTGCAACTGCTACATTTCAGCATTTTCTTGTGAACAACGTTATTGCTGTTAGAGGCATGTAATCAACTTCCATTAATGTTTTCTGCCCCTACCCAGGACAAGGGGTCACAGCTTAAGGATAAGGGGGAAATCCTTTAAGACCGAGATGAGAAAGACTTTTTTCACACAGAGAGTGGTGAGTCTCTGGAACTCTCTGCCACAGAGGGTAGTTGAGGCCAGTTCATTGGCTATATTTAAGAGTGAGTTGGATGTGGCCCTTGTGGCTAAGGGGATCAGAGGGTATGGAGAGAAGGCAGGTACGGGATACTGAGTTGGATGATCAGCCATGATCATATTGAATGGCGGTGCAGGCTCGAAGGGCTGAATGGCCTACTCCTGCACCTAATTTCTATGTTTCTATGTTTCTATGTTTACCCACATGTTACATTTTGGTTTCATCAAAATCAAATCTGCTGAGCCACAATCCTTCCAAACTACTCTAATGTCATATTTTATTAACGAATGACCTCACCTCCTTTTCCTTTCTGACTTTCCTTCCTAAGTGTCAAATATCCGTCAATATTTTGTTGCCAGTAACAGTCACACTGCAGTTTTATCTTTATCTTGCACTAAATATTGTACCCTTTATCCATTAGCCGTTTACTGTGGATGGCTTGATTGCATTCACATACTTTTCTTAGACTGGGTAGCGTGCAAACAAAAGCTTCTCACTGTACCTCAGCACACGTGACAATACTAAACTAAAAAAAACTAAACACTATTTTTACAATGGCATTTAAATTAGACTCATTTATGACTATTTGTGTTGTGAATTTATCCAAACTGTCAGGGTTGCAGCACATATTTAGATATGCCTTTAATAAATGTTTTAAAGGTTAGTTTATTGGTCACATACACCAATTGGTGTAGTGAAATGCTTCTTGCCAATGCAGCACATAAAAAAAGAATACAGACATAACAATGATAAAGAGAATTAAACATAAAAAACATCCCCCCACAATGGTTGCCATTATGAGGGAAGGCACAATGTTCAGTCCCCATCCCATGTCCACCCATAGTCGGGCCCATTGAGACCTCCGCGGTCGCCTCCACGGAGGCCCGATGTTCCAGGCCGTTCTCGCCGGGTGATGGTGCTCCGGCGTCAGGAGAATCCTCTCAGCGGCTTGGGACACCTGGAACGGCCGCTTCCTTACTGGGGACCGCGGCTTCCGAAGCCAACAAGGCCGCGCTGGATGGAGCTCCACCACTGGGTTGGAGGCTCCCGATGTAAAGTTCAGTGCCGCCTCCCACAGCTGGCCGCTCCATAGACCCGCAGCTCCGCAATATGTAATCGACGGTCTTCAGCTCACCGGAGTTCCAGCGCGGCGACCCAGGCAAGGCATCGCCCGCTCCGCTCCGCGATGGCGCTCCAGTGCTGTGCCGCCGCCGAAGCCGAGGTTCCGGCCGGTCCCATTAGGAAACGCCGCTCCAGGCCCGCTGGTAGGCCGCGAGGACGGGTCGAAGATGCAGCCCAGAGAAAAGCCGCCTCGCCGACCAGGTAGGGACCAGGAAAAGCAGTTTCCCCCTCCCCCCCCCCCCCTCAACAATGACAACAATAGTACATTGCAAACTACAATATTAAGGGAAAGAACAATCTTTTAACTCAAACGAAACAAGCTGGTGATGCAGTTCTGTTTATGGGGCTTTGCAATAAACAGGCCCATCAAAGGCACTGACCTGCCTACCATGGAAGAGATCTATAAGAGATGCTGTCCCAAAAAACGCAGACAGCGACATCAAGGACCCACACCAGTCTGGCAAAGCTGTCATTCCATTCCTACCATCAGAACGAAGGGTTACGAGTCTGAAAACTTCAACATCCAGGATCGGAATAGCTTCCTCACAACAATTATCTGGCTATTGAACACTACAAACTCAAACTAAACACCAAAACTACAAACTGCCTGGGTTGCACTAAGGATTTGGGTTTTGTTTCTTTTTGTTTTGAACTTTTTGGTTTGTTTGTTCATTATATATTTATTGAGTAGTATGTTTACAAACCTGTTATGCTTCTGCTGCAAGTAAGAATGTCATTGTTCCATTTCAGGACATATGACAATAAAACACTCTTGACTGGAGTGGTGAATTAATTGTAGTGGTGCTTATCTATGGATGCACAAACTATCTTTTGTTCATTGTAAAATGCTGTGCTTTATCTGCTATTTTGTTATTGTGCTCGGAGAATGCTTAGTCAGAAGATCAATGGAAAGTTATTGTCTCAAATTCTTGATCTCCAGTTCTAAATAAAATTCATGTATTTAGAGAAACACATACAGTTCCAGCATTACACAGATCTTTACTTGAGATCAAAAGGGTACATTAATCCTCAAAAAGGGTTAAATCGATTCATATACAAATATGCTAATGATGGTTACCTTAGTCACATCCTATAAGCAAAGATAACCCAAATAAATTTAAAATTTCCATTAATTAACATTGGTCTCCATCTCACAAAAAAAAAGGCAAACTGCAAAGCAAGATAAAATGAATTGCTTTTCAGAAACATTTACTTTTTGCCATGATTAGATAATCCTCTTAATGCTCCTTTTACCATCCCTGCAGCCGTACTGGTTTATCATATCCAATTAGCCATCTGCCATTGCTGTATTACCTCCTGATAGAACATACTACTATCAGGCAATGACCATGGGCAGTCTATCACCCAAATATTGTTCAATCTGTCAGACAGGTTCTCAGCAACATTGTTCTGAGCAAATGATACTCTGCAAGATACAGATTGCCAATTGTGAAAAAAACAATGGGAATAACCTTTCCACAGCCACCTTCGTGCGAGCTCCAAATAGGTGCCAGGGCCACAGTTACAAACGACCAATTTTTGTTTTAAAGCAATAAAGCCCCACGCTATTCTTTATACTCTAAACGACAGCTAAGATTTTTTGTAAATTATCACTTAATAAATGTCAGGAAAAATCATTAATAAGGCTGAGAGGAAAAGGTCACATGCTACATTAAATGGTACAACCTGACATTTCCTAAATAGAATTGAACAATAACTAAAACAAGAACATGGAAATCACTGTTATGTGGGCAGTAAACTTCTGGTTGTCTATTAATAAAATAAAATTCAATCTGGGTAAGTTTCAGTTTCAATAATTCTAGAAAGGAACAAAAATAATCAAATATGAAGTATTACTATGTTATTTTCACCTTCATATCCAACTACAACCGAATGATGAACATGTTGTTTTAAATCATAAAGAAGCTGAAAACAGATTTATCTATCTTAAAGGATTGGTTTTAATCCTGCAGCAGTTAGGACTGCTGATGTTCTTGTCATTATGGACAGATAAAGGAGGCAAAGACATGATGCTTGCCCCAGGCCTTCTCCAAATGACAAACATGTCATTGGATCAGGTTCACATTCTCATTTTCCCTGGAGTGCAGAACTGCTTGGGAAGCCTTGGGTTTAGGTCAGATGTACAGCATGGAAACAGGCCCTTTGGTCCATGCTAACTATCGATCACCTGTTCACACTAGTTTTTTTTATCCCACTCCCTGCACACACCAAGGAAAATTTACAGAGGCCAATTAACCGACAAACTCACACGTGAATTTGGGATGTGGGAGCAAACCAGGGCACCCAAAGGAAACCCTAGATTCACAGAGAGAACATCCAAATTCCACACAGATAGTGCCCGAGGTAAGGATCAAATTCTGGTCTCTGGCGCAGTGATGTCAGAGTGCCAAGCAGCATAAAAATAGAGGCTAAAAATGTAGGAATATATCTCTATCTCTATATAACTGTAAGTCTTTGTCTTGTATGCGCCCACGATGTGTCTCTGTGTCAATCCGGTTAATTTCTATCTTCTTCCAAACGCTAGGCCACAGCCTTGCCATTTTCACACATCCTACTTGCATTTTTTTCATGGTGGCGATAAACATATTTCCATGGTATTCCACCTATATTTCCGAAGTTATTAATTGTTGAAATTTTGAAAACAGCCCGATTTCTTCAAACTCACACATTTCGGAAAAAGAAATACAAGTAACGTCACAATGCACTCGCAAGGCAAGATGGGCCACTCCGGGAGGGAAGGGCACTCCAGCACTCCAATCCCCCCTCCTCCTCCTCCCCCCTCATCCCCATGCTCCAACGCCCCACCTCCCCTCACCCTCACACCCCCCTCCCCTCAACTTCCCCCCTTGCCCCACCCCCTCCCCTTCCCCCCACTCTCCTCTCCGCCCACCTCCCTCCTTTCCTCCACCTCCCCCCCCCCCCCCCCCCCGTTGGGGGAACGGGCAAGTGCCGAAATATTGTGGTGGGGAAGCAGACCCAACGGGTCTGCACTTGGTGTAGTCTATTCCTAAAATCTTTGAAACTAGAATGTTTATTTTACAACATCCAAAATATTTTGTAGAGCCAACCTTAGAGTTTTGACTCTCTGTGCCTCTCCTTCTGAAAATCCTAGTTAGTGTGTGGCTGAATACCATAGACCTCCATGGGCATCTTAGCATAACATCTGCAATGGCAACATGCCTTTTCTTCACACAAATGAGTTATAGATCATAGACCACAATTTCTGTGCTGTCCACGATGCCAAATTAAACCCCATCTGCCTCCAGATGATCCATAGCCCTCCATTCCCGACATGTTCATGTGCCTGACTGAAACATTACTATTGTATCCGTCTCCACCGTCACTCCTGGCAGTGCGTTCTGGTCATCTACCGCTTCGTGTAAGACTTTGTCCCACACGTCTCCTTTAAACCTATCCTCTCTCACCATAAAATTATGCCTGAGAGTATTTTACATTTCGCCCCTGCAAAAAAGACTATCTACCCGATACACACCTATCATAAGTTATGAAATTCTATCAGGTCTCTCCTCAGCCTCCTGCAAAGAAAACAATACAAGTTGAAAGATTGAAATCCGAAGAAGAGTCCTGAACCAAAACGTCATCTATATATCTTCTCCAGAGATGCTGCCTGACCCACTGAGTTACTCCAGTACTTTGTGTCCTTTCAAGTTACTTCAATCTCTCCTTTAGCCTTTATACCCAAAACAGAATAAAGGTGGAAAATCAGATTCATTAACCATAACCTTCATTCTGATACCAGCAATCATCCTGCTCTCTCAATACAGCAGGTGATTTCTTGGATTTGAATAAATCATATTCCAAGCAGTTTATGCCTTAGTTTTTACTGAAGAGAGGTCATTATTCTAACCACAGGCACACTTTGATATTAACTGCAGAAAAAAATCCAACTCTTTAGCAAAGGGGATGACATAGGCCAATAGTCTCCAATGTGTCCATAAAGCCAGGTAACTAGTTCTTTAATCATTGTAAAAAAATAATTTTGTAAGGCAATCCCAGATTTTACTTCGAAGTCACGTGAGTGACTACATGAAGAACCCGCCAGCCCGCATGCGCGTCATTACGTCTAGCGCATGACGCGATGACTGACTGGAAGGCGAGCTGCTCCTGTCAGCAGTAAGTTTAAACCAGCAAGGTAAGTATTAAACTTATTCCCAGGTTGTGTTTTCTTTTGCAGGATTCTCTGTTTACAGAGTCTTCCTGCTGAATTTCATGGACGAATTCCGGGCGGCCCGCGGGGAACCCTTCATGGACCGCGGGGAATCCCAGTCAGACCGCAGGGAATCCCAGTCATGACCTCGGGGAATCCCGGCCACGGACCTCGGCGAACCCGCTACTGAGACCGCAGAAGTGCGGGTAGCGGGTGGCGGTCGACTTCGCTTTCGAGTCGCTGGCGGTGGAGCCAGCAGCTTCAGACTGGTGCCGGTAGCATCTAGGCAACCCCATTTGGAGGGTTAGCCACAAAATTATATCCCCCTCTCTGTGGAGGGGAGCGTAGGAAAGAGGCCCGTTCATTCAAACAAGTCAGGCCAGGAGCACCTAGGCAACCCCTGCTTGGAGGGTTAGCCACAAAATTATATCTCCCTCTCTGAAGAGGGGAGCCTAAGGAAGAGGCCCTTTAACTCAAACGAGTCGGGCCAGGAGATGGAGCACCTGATGGAGAGGTGCTCCACAATGATACTCCAAAGGAAGGAGTTATCAGCACGGGTCTCCTCGGGGGTCCGTGGCAGCGGAATCTTTTTCAGGGCTGCACAATGTCTCCCTCTCTGAGGAGGGGAGCATTCAGGGTCAGTTTCAGTCTGACTCGGAGCAAAAATCCTGACATAGGTCCGTAGGAGGGGCCATGTCAGTGCAGGTATCCTCAGGGACCTGCGGCAGCACCGGTTCTCAGGGCTACCTACGAATATCCCTTTCTGTGGAGGGGAGTGCGAGTGGTCAGTGTGTAACTGACTTCAAATTCGACGTATGTCCGTGGAACATACTGGAGCACATGCATATGGCTTCAAGGAAATACTCGCAAATGAAAGGGTTACTGCCATGGGCAGAAAACCCGGAAGGGGCCAGACTTCCCCTCACGGCCGGCAGTGAACAGCACTATCAGGGGTGACATTGGATAAAAGAAACCAGCCGCCGAAGCTTCTCTTCAGGTAAGGCTTATTCCAACAAGTATACCTGGATGAGGAAGCATAAGCTGTCAGACCAATCAAGGTACCAACGATGAACAAAGCTTCATCGTTTCGGCGACAACACACCCCACGCCTCATTGGCAGTAAGCAGTTCACTGAAGCTGATGGCAGCTTGAAAGTTGGGCAGAGGTCTTTCAGGCCAAGGTCCAAGCTGGTCTCAGGAAATATGGAATCCACACATCCTACCAGTCCTACTCTTCAATCAAGGACCAGAATAGAACCCACATAAGGTGCTCTTGGGCTTGCCATAAGACCACCGGTAGCCATGGAGGTAGGTGGGTCTGGTTCTTCCGAAACATGGGGTATGTGGACCATTTACAAGTTGGTAATATTTACGCTTGTTTTTTGTACAAATGACAATGCTAACATGAGATTCAGATTCATTGATAACATGTTATTGGTTTATTTTTGCACAGTATACAAGAGTTCTAAGCATGGCTTGCAGTTAGTGGCAGAGTTGCCTTTCGAGGCAGGCTCAGTGTGACGACCAGGAGTGCCTTCCGAGAAGCTCGGAAATATAGCTGGAGTCTTTCAAGGCAGGATCAGTATTATGGCCAGAGTTGTTTTTTAAGGCAGGCTCAGCATTATGGTCAGAATTACCTTCCGAGACAGGCTCGGAAATTTGGTCAAAGTTGTCGTTCGAGGTAAGCACGGAATTATGGCAGGTGTGGCCTGTTCATTGTGAATGGAGGATGTCGGTTCATCTTTGATTTAACTCGTATGCACAACAGAGACTTTTCAGAATGTGGAATCTTGTTCCTGTTTAACAATTGATTTCCATTCTCAGGGATCATTGGAGACATTTGAATGGGATAATGATAACAGTTAAAACAGTTGCAAAATGGGCTAACTTCAGCTCCCAGGTTATTTACTAAATTATTAAACCGGTGCTTGGACTGCCAAAAGCTCAAAAACACTTTTTCAGGCTCATCTGGATGGTATTCTAAACGCTGTTTCAGCTGCAAATAATAATTAAGAAATTGAGGTTCCTCATCTATCCAGTTAAATTTTTAGTTGATACCAACTACCATTATTGATTATTGGGGTTTACCTTTAATTATTAATTTGTCTGTGACTCCGCCCTGTAGGCAAGAGATTGGAAACAATTGAAGCCTGTAACAACCTTGTTGTTATAAAGCAGCCTTCTATTCATTAAGTGTAATTGGCAATTAGCAGCTGTGTTTCAGCTGTGCAAATTGGACGTTTGCATTATCAGAACTTACAACATGCAAAATAGTAACTTCTCAGGTGCCATGTAGGTCATTGTTAACAGATCTATGCAATTACCAGCTGAAGCCACCAAAGTCACAATGGTGGACAGACAGTATTCGCATTGCTCCAGTACTTTTGGTCACTTAATCTTCAGTTATGTTACAAACTGATGTTAGTGCTCAAAGATGGGAAATTACTATCCCATCTCTAGTCACAGAGGCGGATGGGATGTGCATGAGTTACCAATCCCTCAGTTATGTGGTATCAACTACCTAAAATCACTATGGGTTAAAGGCTTATTGTGCGAATATGCATACCTGCATGCTCACCAACAAGTTGACACACTACGGTGGTGGCATATATTAATCGCATGGGTTCAATCAAGCTAATATCCTGTGATAGTTTACCTAACCTCATTTGGCGCTGGTGTATCAACATGTAAATCAATGACAACACAGAATGGATGTTGGATCACAAAGTATTTAATGACATTGTGAATTGATGGAACACCAAATATCGATTTGTTTGCATCTAGTCTCAATCATCAGTTGCAAAATATCTGGCATGGTGGCCATTCTCAGGGGCAGTGGCGATGGAAGCATTCTCGCTACACTGGGGAGGAATGTTCGTTATGTCTTTCCTCCATTTTGCCTCATCAGTCGGTGCTTGCTTAAAAACCAGCAAGACTCCGCCTCAGGCTTGACAGTGCCCGACTGGCCTACACCGCCATGGGTCCACTCATACTGCAAATGATAACAGAGCCTTTTATGGTTGTTCCCAAACGCAGAAATCTGCTGGTTTACCCCGTGACTGGGGAGAACCATCCTCTGCATGAGCAACTAAAATTGTTGGGTTGCATGCCATGAGAAGACCTTTCCTGGGGTACAGGCTGTCAGGTTGTATGGTGGATGTAATCACTGCGGCCTAAAGAAGTACCAAGAAACAGTTCATTTCCTATATCAAGGAATGTAAGTTTCCTATTTACACTCCAATATACCGTATGACACGGTATTCTTGGCATTCCTCTGAAAGCTATATTTCACGAGAGATGGAGTTATAGTGCTATAAATTGTTCTAGAAGTGCCTTGTCGTCATACTTCCTGCTGGGGTCGAGACACCACACTGTCGGGTCTCAACCTCTGATATCCAGATTTATGAAGGGTATCTTCAACTCAAATTCCCCCAGGCCCAGGTACTCGGAGATATGGGATGTTATGTCCTGCTGACGCTGCGTCACCAGTGGGCTCCAGCTACACTCCTGTCATCAGTCTAAATCACCTACAAAGTGGTTATTCTCATGGCGCTGGGTTCAGCGCAACAGGTCCAGTTGGTGTATAAGCTACGACTGGACAGGATGGTTACAGCTGCAAATAATATGATACTTATGTTCATGACTTAGTCTTGCAGAGTAGATCGGGGGCATCAAGTCTCAAACTAGTTTCATGGCATACCCCATGGACCTTTGGTTTTGTGTGTGGTCACACATCTATACAGTCATTATGTCACCTAAAGCCTTAGAGGCTCTGAACTAGCAATGTTTGTTAGCTACAAAAACCTCATACGTAGGTATCAGTATAGACCATCCCCAGGTGATTCAACAGGTTTTGGCTTGTGTAGGAGTGAACACTGATGTTTTCAAATCTCACTCCACCAGGGCTGGAATAACCTCAGCAGCAAGGGTTATGGATATTTCGCTGGACCTCATCCTAGCAGCTGCAGGATGGTCAAACAAGTGAATTTCCAAATGTGTTATAACAAACCTATTGCCAGACCGAAGGTATTTGCCAACACTATTTTTAGGTTCTATTTTTTAATTCCTCCTGGATGAGTGGGATTACTATAATTATCATTTCGTCATTAAAAAGCATCAGCAAGTTTGAATCTAAGTCGTGCTTTATTAAATTTCACTCATCCCTGGTCAATTGATGCAGTGTGTGACGTATGGACTCGTTTCCACGGCATGAAATCAGAGCTTTGAAATCTTCACGTAGTCACTCACACGACTCCGAAGTAAAATAGTAAGATTAAATGAGAACTTACCAGTTTGAAGTTTGATCTTTATTTTATGAGGAGTTACGATGAGGGATTACGTGCCCTCCACTCCCAACCCTCTCTCATAAAGGTCAGCTGGTAGTTCTAGTTTCTCGAATCTTACTATATTCAGTTCAACAACTGTTATCTGTGATTTCACACCGCTGCTTTGAAGATTGACACGCATGCGGGCTGACGGGTTCTTCACGTAATCCCTCATCGTAACTCCTCATAAAATAAAGATCAAACCTCAAACTGGTAAGTTCGCAGTTAATCTTACTACTAAATAGGCCAGTGAATCGCAGTATGTTTGAAGTTGTGTATGTTGCTTGGTATTTCACACTACTGTCTCATAGAACTATCTCATACCCCTTCAATTGTTTATAAATACTTTCCTTTTTGAAAAGAATGATTTAATTTTACTGTAAATATCCATAACATAATTTGGAGAACACATAACTTTGTGCAAACGTATATTGATCTAAAGCATTGCAACAAGCTGAGGGGTAGTGTTCCCATCATTGCTGCTCATTCCTGGCACCCATTTCATAATACTACTGAGACTAGGTTTTTTTAATTTTGCATCGACATCTGAAGCAAATGCACCAGTCATCATTGTAAAATGCTACAAAAATTATTTTTCTTCCAGTTTTCCTTCTGATTTTCTTCATGTGACTCCTCTTCTGAAATCATTAAATCATGCAGTAGTAGAGTGTCAGAAAGAGTAATAATCATCTGTCCTTTTGCTTAAGGGTTTATTTTACATTTTTAGCCTGAAGTAGAATACATATTGAAACAATTCAAAATATTAGAAAAAACAATTTTACCAAGAACCCAAGATTACATAACTAATATACTGCTCTGTATTTCCTGATGTTCTCCAACAAAAGTAGAAATAAAATTGATAATAGCTGAACACTAGTTATTTTGAACAACTTCCTCACCAGAAGGTCACAACAGCTGTGAGACTACTACCACTTGGGGACACCATTTTACTACAAATGGCAGCCACACCTGTTGATGGTATTATCTTACAGTACTAAAAAGGGGGTATTAAAAAGCCAGAGAAACTCAAATATTATTTTGATTGTCTTACAGACTGTAGCCATAATCCAACCACTATAAATTCAAACCTTAGCAGTTCAAAAAAACAGTATTCAAAATACTGTTGACTGCAAATAAACTCAATGAAAATCTTAGGACTGAAGTCTAAAGAAGGGTATCAGTCTGAAGAAGTGTCTCGACCCGAAAAGCCACCTATTCACACTTTCCAGAGATGCCGCTTGACCTACTGAATTACTCCAGCACTTGTGTATTAACCAGCATCAGCAGTTCCTTGTTTTTACATTTTGATTGCTCCACTGCGAAATCTTAAGGTTTGCCAGGGTCTGAAGAAGTGTTTCGACCCGACACATCACATATCCATGTTCTCCAGAGATGCTGTCTGACCTGCTGAGATACTCTAGTACGTTGTGTCCTTTTGTGTATTAACCAGCATCTTCAGTTCCTTGTTTCTACTCAATAAAAGTCTTTACAGCACAAGAATCCTCATTATTTAATTCCAATTTAGGTTACCAATGTCTCAATCTACCTTTTGAGATTCACAACGTTCAAAGTTCACAGAAAAATGATTTTTTATTTTTTTTAAACTGCAGAAGTGTTCCATGAATGTGAAATTGATGTGATCCATGATAAGTATTCAATAACATTATGTCAACAGAAAGCTCTGCACAATCTGCTGTGCTTGCTTCTTGGTTATCTGAACCAGAGAAAATAAGAATTTCTAAAAAAGTATTTAAAATTAGACAAAGTTTAAAACTGAATTTTTTTATTTTTTATTTTTATTTTTTAATATTTTTATTTATTAGAGGTAAATACATCAGTGTACATCACATATATATTGTTACAATCATTGTACCCCATAATTTTATGGCTTTTAAAGAAAAACAATAGAAAGAAAGAGTGAAGTAGGTGAAAAGAGTTGTGAAAGTGAAAGAGCGTGCCAAAGGGGAGAAGAAAAAAACCCCTTGGTCAAAGAATTAGAAAAAGGGGATTAAGAGATAGACCCTGGAAAAGAAAAAGAAAAAAAGAAAGAGACAAAGAGGAAATAAGCCAGTTACTATATTACATATATCAGACAAAAGGAATCCACCAACTCGATAGTTTTTCATCCCCCCCTACCAAGGCCAGAGGTACTCCTGCACCCTATCTTTGTAGCAATTCTATAAATGCAGACCACGTCTGATAGAAACGATCTGATTATCCTGCCAGGCGGAGTCTCATATCTTCCAGATGTAATGTTTCCAACCTGGTTGAAATCCACATATTTAATGTTGGTATAGGAGCATTTTTCCAGAATTTTAAGATTAGCTTTTTTCCTATTATTAAGCCCGAATCAAATTGATTCTTTTGATACACATTTAATTCCGAACTACCTTCTGTCATTCCGAAAATAATCCATTCTGGCTTTGGTGTCATTTTTATTTTAAACAGTTTTGTGAAGATTTCAGAGATTTCAATCCAAAATCTTTGAATTTTTGTACAAAAGATGAACGAGTTCGCTATAGTAGCTTCTTGAAACTGGCATTTATAACAAATTGGTGAGACGTTGGGGAAACATTTATTTAATTTAGTTTTTGAGTAGTATAATCTGTGTAAAATGCTCACACTTTAATACAATTTCAAATTTTACACAAAACTGAATATTTGAAGAACATTTAAAAAACATGTTAAAGGTCTTGACTTTGGGTGGTGGAATGATGAGTAATTTCAATGCAGAGCCCGGATAAAAATGAGAAAGGAACGAAACAAAGGTACTCACACAAAACATTTTTCCTAAACAATTATTTTCATTAGAGTTTAGACTTTAGTGATTACAGCACAGAAACAGGCCCTTCGGCCCCCGACTGGCAATCACCACGTACACTAGCATGATCTTACATACTATGAACAATTGACAGAAGCCAATTCAACTACAAACCTGTGCATCTTTGGAGGAGGAAACGGAGCACCCAGAGAAAACCCACGCGATCACAGGGCGAACAAACAAACTCCATACAGACATCACCTGTTGTAAGGATTGAACGCAGGTACCTAGAACTCTACCACTTCCCCACCCCACTGTTTCCTTCCATGCAACATAATGAGATCAACAAATTTAAAAATAATAGTAATGTAGTTGCTTATATGAAAACATCAACTTAACTGTAAGTGGGGTTAACCAAAATAGGAGGTCAATCATTTTCAGTATCCAGTACCTGCATGCAGGTTATTAAATTTGCCATTTACTACTTTGCAATAGACATGTCAGAATCTCCCATTTACCTACTCAATGAAATAAGAACTACTTTCACGAAACAGGTTTGTTTTTATATTTCCATTCACCCCAGTTTCAAACATAAATTTAAGTCTAAATTTGATTCAGATCTGGTCTCATTTGGTAAAGGAGTCAAATTGCACCACCAATTTATATATAATTTAGTTTAATTAAATATTATTGATATATTTTAATCTTTGTTTTGGTAATACATATTGAATAAAATTAAATATATAGAAATAATTTAATTTTACAACATTATTAAAAGCACCATGTGGAAATGCTGTCATTTATGTTCCTCTAATTTTCTCAAACGAGCCAGTTGTTCATTAAAATCATGACAGCTGATCTGGTCCCAGGCTGCTGTTAAATTATCGTCTAGAAAGTAAATATACTATACTATGAGCCGATTCATCTTTCTCTTGGTGAAAGTTTTAATGCCTTTCATCAAGAGACATTTTTTCTGTGAATACTGTCTTCATTATGGTTGAAATCTATAACATATGATGTAGGCAAATGTGGTCATGTCTGATCATATTGTCGGACTACTTATATACAGTGTACCATCAATGGTAATAATGTTCTGCACAGACTTTATGTATATATATTTATTTTTCAACTTCTTACACTTGCAACAATGAAAAAGTGGAGGAGTGTTTTCCTCACAAATTTGATGAATTAAAAGGCCTTGTGTTACCCAACTTCCTAACAAAGCTAGCACATTGTGAGTTCAAATCAAAATCAAAAAAACAGTGCAAATTCTTGGCTATAATTCAATGCTGAATTCAATGCTGATGCATTAAACTAAGACCTCATTTGTCCTTTACTGTGGATATAAGTAATACCATGAAACTATTTCAAGAAATAGCATGACAGCTTTTCCTTGTGTCCTAGCCAAGTTGAGCATCCATCTTTACAACAACACTGTTATTGCTCTAATCTATGGAACTCTTACAATTGCAATAGGTTTAATAGCAGATACATGTAAACCAATAAATAAACTGATGGAAGAACTTGATGGTAAAGCAACACCTGTGGAGAGAGGATGGAATGGTTGAGGTTTTGGGTCACCACCCTACATCAGTGCTGAGATTGTAGAGGGAAGATAGCCAATAGGAAGTGAGTGGGAGGGGTGCGGCAGGGGCTGCTAGGTGATAGGTAGAACCAGGTGAGGAGGAGGGGGGATGACAAATAGATTGAGCTACCTACCAGGATCGGTGAGCTTTATTTACAATGACAGATTGGATTGGCCGAGACATTTTTCCCTGGGGGGGGGGGGGGGGGGGGTGTTGGTTGTAAGTAGGATGAATGGTAACAATCTTTCACCTAGCATAAGGGTGTACAAAACTAGAGATGTAAATTTAAGGAGAGAAAGGAAAGATTTCAAGGAGATTTGAGAGGTAAGTTTTTTTTATATAGTGGGTTGTGGGTCAATAAAATGAGCTGCCAGAGGAAAGGGTAGAGGCGGGTAAAATTACAATGTTTCAGCATCTGCAGTCCTGTATCTCCATGTTTAAAGGGGAGAGGGGGAGGGGAGAGAGAGAGATCAATGGGTGCAGACATAGTGAATAGATCATGAGTGTACATCTTTGAGATCCTGGCTGGGAGGCCTGAAAACAGAGCTGGAAACCACATGGGATATGATGACAACATATTAAGTCTTGATGGGAATGGTGTCAAAGAGCAGTACAAACAATAGTGGGAGAAGAATGAGGGTAATTCACAGAACTACCCTTGAAGGGAAGAGGGGAACTTCTTCAAAGTCAACATGCCTTGAAGAGAACTTTCAGTAAAGTAGTAAAATGGAGACACAAGAGGCTGCAGATGCTGAAGTCTGGAGCAAAAACTGCCAGAAGAACTCAGCAGCATATGTGGGAGACAGAACAATGGTTGATGTCTTTGGTTGTGACCCGGCAATGGCAGCATGCAAAAAAATAATTTCACTGTACATCTATATATGTGATAAGTGAACCAGGACTGAGAGTGTGGAGGTAAGATAGCCAAGATGTGTACTGACAGCTGGAGGCCTGAAGCCTCATGAGGTGAAGTTACCAACTGCAGGATCAACTGAGAACCTGGCAACATTTACAAAGTACCAGTCACAAAGTCAATAGCAGCAGGTAGAAACCTGGAGTATGACAGGCTGGGTCCAAAGGTCAAAAAGCAGCATTAAACTCCAATAAGGAAACCTAACAATCTCAAAAAGTAAAATCAATTCAGGAGCAGTAACTTTGATAGCATTACATTAGCAGTGGCGAGGGCAAATAATTTGCCAATTTTCCACAAATGTGGAAGCAGACAGGCAAAATGACTGAATACTTTGAACAAACACACAGAGATCGCCTCAATAGAAGACAAGCAATGCTGGAAATTAAAGCTGGAGATGATCAGCGCACCACCTAGAAAGCCAGAACCAGTAAGGCATGCACATTGGTTGATTAATCCAAATGAAAATTGAGCATATTAAGGATGGAACTTTGGAATTACAAATAATTTGACACATAACATGACATAAATGTGGCTGAGAAAATGGCTAAAATGGTAGGTACAGAAAGTAAGTGTTGCATAAAAGTGTTAAGAAGTGTCCATAATTGGCAAGGACCTCACATTTATGGTATTATATTGCTGAGTGTGAAAGAATATTCTATGCTGGTCAGTAACGAAATGCAATGTAAAACTGTATGTTAGATTGTTAGCATTAAGATGGAAATACAATTTTTGATTGCTTCAGATAATATTGAATAATGTTATGTGTTTACTTAAACAAAACTGAACAAGCATATAATTATGAACATTGCAAGACATTGCTACTCTATAACAATGAATGAAGTTACTAAAATTATTTTTTATCATTGTCATCATTTATAAGAGGCACCAGTATACCCATTTGATTTAGTCAACTGCAATCATGTGGGACTATTGCAATGTACCAAACTTCTGCCAATATCTGTGTCTGATCATTATTCCCCATAATAATAAAATTTATTTTCATTGTATTTTTAAAATGTTGCCAAATTTTCAGCCTTAGCTATGGATATAATTATTTTGAACATTTGTCAAATAAAATAAGACCAGGAAATCATTAATGACTTTAATTTGTGTTCATTACCATAGCATAGCATCTAGCAAATATAGAGATCTTGTTGCGTTTTTCGGAGCCATTCTACCACTTTAATACTAATTGCAAAACAACACTGCTAGTTTCATGTTCACCCATTACTAATAAAATCTGATTAGTGACACAGCAAATCCAACCAAACTTGTACTCAAGTAATGAATGGTTGATTGATCACTGAGGGTGGCAGAAGATCACCAAAATGACTGGCAGTTTAGGCCACAGTCTGTGGTAATGAATCTTGAGCTTAAAGGACAAGAGCACACTCAAAGTTTCACACTTTAATTAGAGCACAAAATTCAATTTAAGTTTCTTCATAAGTTGTCAAGAATAAAGCAATATGACAAGACTAGTTCTGAATCTCTCCTGAATGTGCGTTACCTTTAGTCATTTGAACGCCAAGGAACAAGCAGCAGCTGTGCGTCCATCTCCACTAAATGGATTAAAACTGATGCTGCTCTCACACCTGACACTGGGCTACCACACAGGGGGAAAAAACACTTGTTCGAAGCACCACATATTTTATATTCTAAAACAGATTTAAATCGGAGAATGCAAGAGGATTTAAAAATATATATTAAGCATCTGCTGGGTTAGTGAAAGGAGAATGACACTAAAATTCGTTCACCTCCACCCCAAGGTACCAGAATCTCTTTGCACCTGTGTTGTAAGTATTTTAGGTTAACAGGTGAAGACAATTTAATCAACTAAAATAGTATAACATAATGGTTATGCATATATAAATATGCGTGTGTGTGAGATATGCATGCCACAAATATTGCCCATAATTATGATGACATCATAATTATGTCTCAATGTCGTTAAGACAGGAGGAAATGTTGGCTCATACTATGAGGTGTCCGTATAGGTATCCTTCTACGTTAGCACGTTGTGGGTGGAGAATATAATTGGGCTACTATGGGTTCTAGTATTCCAATCATCCGCTGAGACACAACTGAAAGGTGACTGTTGCCTTTATTTATTATAAATTGCAATGTTTCTAGACTCCAGCATATTCACAAATGAGTGATGAAGGCGGAGCCTGCCATAGTTATCCCGAGCCAAAAACGCTAGCTGGTGTAGAGCGAACGTTGTATTGGGTGTTTGAGGTACAGCTCGATGGCTACTCTCGGATGAGTAAAAACGGCGTGGCATTCATCACAATTACAGCTGTTTAATTCGCTTGAATACAACCGAAATCCATATGCATTTTTATTATTTGAAAAGCAAGTAAAATGCATCCGTTCAATTCTGGCACCGAAATTAGTATTTTCAGAAAAAAATAATTAATCGGTTGCATTTTTTCATCGCGCGTGATTCTGCACAAGATAATAATTTGTCAAAAATTCAAATGATACGATCTTGATTTTCTAGGAAGCACAAAGCGCCATTGACTGATTCCATAGACTCGGCCCCGCAGCTGACTAGTAGTATTCACAAGACATCACTAATGTTTTTTTTCTTTCAGAATGATAACTGTTATCAATCACCCCAATCTTTAAAGAAAAATTCAGGATAATTAAAGATCAGACGCTCCATAACTGGATGACTGTTGTCAGACACACGTTGCTCAGGATTTTATTCTGCTGCATCAGATTTCCTGAAACCGTTTGTTTCACTGTTTAATGTTCACAAGCATGAATACTACAGACGAGTCGGCCTGACAGCGGTGACACCTACTCACGAATTACGATAGTAATACAGTGGGGAGACTGCTGCATGCAATAAGCAGGGCAGAAACCACGTCTCCCTCCCATCCTCACAACACCTAACCTCTTCCCCAAATCATATCCCCCCCTTACCTGTCTTGAAAAATGCCGCGATGTCACCATCGTTGACGCACTCGTCCGTCCCTTCTGCGGAATTCATCGTTCGCCCCCAATGCAGAAAATACAAAAGAATTACATCCACTTCAGCTACAGACTGAGCTCCATGTTCAGCGCTGGCTGTCAACTGTTGTTAGGTGGTGGTGTCTAGGAGAAAGCTGTGCTCGACCAAAAGTCTGTGCATTTGTCCTCTATTGTTCAAAGGCGCCCTCCTCTCTCCGGCCGCAGCATCACAATACCAACAACAATAGGTTACACATGGGCTCGGCTCAATGCATTGCCACCGGTGACAGATCCTTCAGACCACAACTTGGAGCCACAGATAACCACTCTTGTCAAACGAGACGTGCATGAACGGCGAATAAACTATTTCAACGTAACTGCTGAAAAGCCCTCGATGGAAATTATCCCAATGACAAGGGGCCGGGAGGAGCCAAGAACACCGGCCGGCGGACGGTGCACATTTTACGGCGAGTCGGCTGGAGGAGTAGAAGAAAGTGAACAGAAGCGAAGACCGCGGAGACTCACCGAACAACAGCGAGGGTCGTCAGTGATGAGAAGAAAGCGGTGCCTTGTTTTAAGAAACTCTTACCTCACACTGAGAGCAATGGTGAAAATCCCCGAAACACAAATCAGTGGCTGGGATTTGCAGTCTGGTTGCGCCAAGGAGTGGCCACACTGCGCCTTCTAGCGTTTGTCGAGGCACTGAACCACATCCGATCCCTCTCGATTTGTGCATTGTAGAAACACAATTACGATCAGAGCAGTCTATAATTCAAATTAAATGTTATTTTACGCAAAATGGCGGAGGAGGGCTGCATATATTTAACCATGTACTAGAAATAAGAGTATTGATCAAGAAGAAGGCTGTTGACGCCTACTGTGTAACTTCATTAACATTTAAAACGGGTTTTAAGGGAAACCCAAATCATTGTGAGTTGTAATTTATTTAACTGGTTAATGAGATGCTGGAATAAGACAGTCCCCGAGGATCCGGCCCCACCTGTTGTCCCCAAACACATGGATTGTTGAGCCACAGCCCATCTGCTCAACATTAGTCCCCGCACGAATCGATTCAAGGATCACATGGAATCGGTACATCCAGATAGATCCCGGTTTCTCTGTGAGACAACGGTGCACCCTTTGGCGATTTAAAGAACGGGAAACACGACATGTGTCAACTGATGAACAATGATTTTTACTGTTTCTTTTCAACACGTACAATCGTAAACCGAACGCAATAAGCTTTTTTTTTATTATTCTCGTTAAAAATGTCGTTAGATCGCTGTCTGGGGTGCTTGATATAAATTTGTCCAAGGTGTTTATGATCGAATCAATGGTCAGATTACGACATGGTGCATCGGGCAGAGAACCAGGGAAGTGACCACACTCAGGCTGCAGGATAAGGGCAGAACGTGGTCAGATCATTTATGCCGTGGCCGGGTTGCTAAGAAACGGTGTAGCGCAATAAAACAACAATAACCTGTAACATAGAAATCAGCGTGATACTTGAATTGTTATTTATCAGCTGTCATTTAAATCAACGTCAGTAAAGGGCAGTCTAGACATTTACAGGTACTGGTTAACCTCTCCGTAGAAAATTAATGAATTAACAGTTAACATATCTTGCGTTTTATCTAAATATTCATATTAGTAGTGATACAATTTCGACCGAGCCCACAAACCGCCCTTTTAAACTCAGCCAGTTCATCATTTTCTTTTCTCCTTTCCTTGGACAACGTTTGAACCTGACGTACTGTTTCAGTAGCATTTTTGGTGACCATTCTTCAGGTGAGGATTTGAATAACCATTGACAGGTGACTCAATTACAAAGCATGCTCTGCGAAACTGGATCCTGTTAGGCATGTAGACGATTTTCAGTAAAAGACAAAGTGTTGGAGTAACTCAACAGGTCAGGCAGCATCTCTGGAGAACACTGATTGGTGACATTTCAGGTTGGGACCCTTCTTCAGACAATTCTCAGCTTGCGTTCAAGTGCAGGACTATTCTTCTTTAGGCAGAACATTGGGATAGATGATGTCTTACTTCCAATGCGGAACGCCAGCTGGCTGTGCTTAGGACAGCTATGGCATCTTGTCTACCGCATGGTCCTGACAGAAAGATCTTGAGCCAATGGCCAAGCACATTGCGCCACCACAAACAGCACTCTCATTATTTCACCCCCATCTCTGCACAGCTTACTTCTTGAAATTTATCACAGATATTATGTTGTACTCGCTCAGTTGGCTCAACACACCACACAACATATTTGTGGCCTGTCCCAATGCAAAAATGTTTTAATTTAGGCTATGCTTGTATCCAATGGTCATTTATTTGCAAAATTGCACTTGGCGTCTTAAACTTCAGATATGGGTGAACACGTCTGTGGAAGTCTGTATCTGTATATCTTTCTCAGATGTATCAATTAGAGGGCATACATTTGATTTGTATTTAAAGAAAGACAAGTAGCAGATTGGTCTGAAGGGAAGACATTTTGCTTCTGTCATCAAAAACACAAGGAACTGCAGGTACAGTAACTCAGCAGGTTAAAGTAATTCAGCTGGTTAAAGTAACTCAGCGGGTTCAAGTAACTCAGCTGGTCAGGCAGCATCTCTGGGAACACAGATAGGTGATGTTTTGGGTTGGGACCCTTCTTCAGACTGATTGTGGTGGTGGGGGGGAAAGCTGGAAGAGGCAGTATCTCTGGAAAATGTGGATAGGTGACATTTCAGGACAGGACCCTTCTTCAGATTGATTTCGGGGGGGGGGGGGAAGAAAGCTGAAAGAGGGTTTAAAAGTAGCCAAATTATGTCTGTGTATGAGATGTCCATCTCATATCCATCTACTCAACATCAGTATAAACAAGAGTCAATTCAGTGATCACATGGAATCAGTGCATAAAGATTTTAATGTCCTTATTTAACACCAGAGTTGAACTAGATCTATACTTTCACTAACAATTCATGCAGTTTCAATCAAGTGTTTTGTTGGCCTGCAATATTACGTTAATAATTTATAGGATGTTGGTTGGCATTGTGGTAAACCCAGCATTTATTGCCCATTCCCAAATGCCCTCACAAAGGGGTAGCAAGCCTTCAGTTTCAGTGTGTTATGAAAGCAATTCAAAGGTGCTGTTAGATTGGGTTTCAGGATTCTGAGCTACATTGATAAAGGAATGATTTTAATCTTCCCAATCGGGATAATTTGTGGCATACAGAGGAACTCGAAGGCAATTACCATTTTGCTGTTGCCTATGTTCATCTGAGTATCAGTGGTCACTTGGATGGAATTAGCAAGTTGCTTCACTGGGTCATGCAAGGAGAGAATGTTTAATCTATTGAATAAGGTGTCAATCCAGTGTGCTGCTTTGTTTCAAATTGATCAAGTCTTTAAAATATACTGGATTAGCACCCATCCATGGAAAGGTAATGAAGTGTCAGGGACTAACAACAGAATATTGAGCCCCTGAACCATTCTTGAATCTATAGTGTGTGCAGTTTGACCAGTTTCTGCTCAAGAATAACAATATGTTGTTGAATTTTAGGACATGGTAAATATGGCACTGCGCAAAGTGTAGAAGGTTTAACTTCTCAAGCATATAGCTAGTGCCTGTCTATTGTGGTGCGAATGTTACTTGCTACTTATCAGCTCAAGCCTGAATATTGTCCAGCCTTTACTGCCTGCAATAATGGTGTGCCTCATTACCAGAGATGGTGCAAATTGAACTGTGCCATCATCAGTAAACATCCTCATTTCTTATGTTGGGCGATCAGTGATAAAGCCACTCATAATATTTGGGCATTGGAAAACCCTGAAGTGTTTGATTTTCAATAATCACAAACATCTTTCATTGTTACGGAATGGCTCAAATGAAATTTTAGTTTCAAACAACAGTTAATCAAGGAAAGTAAATTGATATTAAACAGCATAAGGTGATACTTAGGGAAATGATCAAAGAGAAAGATAGACAAAATTAGGTGTGTCTCAAAGAAAATAATGAAAAAGAGGTGGAGGGGTTTTGGAAGGAATTCCAAAATTAAGGTCCTGACAATTAAATATTCAGCTGCTAACATGGGACCAATTATTTTTAGTGATAGACAAGACTCTAGCATGAAAGGAGAAGGAACTACTTTGAAAGATTATTGGGCTGGAGGAGATTAAAGAGATAGTGAAGGGGCAATCCAGTGAGATCTGAAAGCAAGGGTGAGAACTTTTAAAATCAAGACATTAACATAGATCATCAACCGTAGGTAATACAGAAATGTTTGAGATGAGAGTTTGGACATGGGCAGTAGAGTTTTGGATGACCTCATGTTTACAGTGAGTAGATTGAGGGAGGAGTGCAAATGGAGTGTTAAATTGGGATGTACAAAAGGCTTTGGTTTCCACAAGCAATGAGTTGTTACAGAGATGTAACATCTTAAAGATCAGATGGATATGAGTTCCAAAACTCCTCAGGATCAATACAATGGTTGTAATTTCATAAGCTAGGGGACTGTCCGATTCACCCCACTGCGGACATTGGACTCTACAATTCTGAGAACCATGTTCTTCCCCTTTGTTCTACCAATTGTACTAGAATTTGATTTGATGCTATTTATGTATAGTATTATCTGATCAGATTGGATAGCATGCAAAATAAAGCTTTTCTCTGTACCTTGGTGAACATGACAATAAGAAACCAAAACCTGGATGGTCTGTTTCAGTTTAAAATAGAAATAATGGAGATCAGTTTTGTGAAGGTTTTAAAGATTATGGTGTTATCCTATCCATTTTTAATTGGAATTGAAATTTCTGTTCACCTGGTGTTGGATTTCAGACAAACAGGCTAACAGATTAGTGCCAGTAAAGGGGTCAAAAACAAATGGTGGTATGGTACTCTGGATACTGTGCTGGTCGATCCTACAATACAAAGACCCAAAATTCTAATCACACCATGGTAGATTTAAATTCAATTAATAATCTGGGGTTTTAAACAAATTGTCAGATCATAAAAACCCAAATAAGTTTCACCAAGAACCCTCAGAGACATCAGTCATCATCCTTGTACAGCCTGGTTTATATACAATTACAGATCCAATACCAGGTGATCTTGATGCATTATCTATGAGAGCATTAGAAGCAACCACCACATAGTTATAGGGGCAAGTTCCATCTTCACACTGGGACATCCCCCTATGTATAGAGTGGCACTGGATCTTTTCCAGAACAGATCTTGATCAATTGGCCAAGTGGGCTAAGGAATGTTGATGGAATTTAATACAGAAAAATGAGGTGTTGCATATTGGGAAGTCTAACATGGACACGACCTACACAGTGAATGGTAGGGCTCTGGGTAGTTTTGTGGAGCAGAGGGATCTAGGAGTGCAGGTGCATAGTTCGCTGAAGCTGGAGTCGCAGGTAGATCGGGTGGTCAAAAAGGCTTTTGGCACATTGGCCTTCATCAGCCAGAGTAGTGAGTATAGAGGTTGGGAGGTCATGTTGCAGTTGTATAAGACGTTGGTGATGCCACATTTAGACTATAGTGTTCAGTTCTGTGCACCGTGTTATAGGAAATATGTTGTCAAGCTGGAAAGGGTACAGAGATGATTTACGAGGATATTGCCAGGACCAGAGGGTCTGAGCTATGGGCAGAGGTTCTATAGACTCTATTTCTTGGAGAGCAGGAGGATGAGGGGTGATCTTGGAGGTGTATAAGATCATGAGAGGAATAGATTCTGGTAGATGCACAGTCTCTTGTCCAGAGTAAGTGAGTCGAGGACCAGAGGGCATAGATTTATGGTGAAGGGGAAAATATTTAATAGGAATCTGAGGAGTAACATTTTCACACAAAGGGCTGTGGATGTATGGAACAAGCTGCCAGAAGAGGTAGTTGAGGCAGGAACAATCCCAACATTTAAGAAACAGTTAGACAGGTATATGGCTAGGACAGGTTTGGGGGGGATATGGGCCAAATGGGGGGAAGGTGGGACTAGAGTAGCTGGGACATGTTGGCCGGTGTGGGCAAGTTGGGCCAAAGGGCCAGTTTCCACACTGTATAACTCCATGACTTGTTGGGATAGACTCGTCCACTCAAAACTGGGTGTCCGAGGCATAATGGATCATCATCAGCAGCAGCATAAATGTACACAATCACAATCTGCAATCTCATGGTCTGGCTTATCCCTCTATCATTATCATCATGCCAAACCTGGTTGAATGAGGCATGCGGAAGGGCATCAAACTGGGGTTTTCTAGATGATAACTTTTATACAATTCAAAATTACTTTGAAAGATTTTTGCAATTGAGGAGAATACAGGATTTCTGCTGATTCTTGCAATGTAATTCAGATTAGTCCAATATAGTTTAGTCTTTTAAAAATGTATCTTTGATGTCCGGCAAGAATCAGGAATTTTGAAATTCAAAGCCAAAACAAAATCCACTGGTCATTTCAAACACAACTGTTGTGAAACTTAAGACCCTGAAAGTCTTGCCATTGTGGATATGGAATAGTTAATAGAGAAGTCCAGAACATGAAAGATCAAATTTGATCTTTCCATTACTGGTACTCAAATATAGACAATATTCTTATTTGGTTCACATTAGTATTTAATTAACATTAAATATCAGTGAACACAAAACTATTGCACCAGAATCTTTACTGACCATCCAGCTTATTCATCATATGCAAGCCAAAACTTGCCACAACATTTCTTGGATAGAGTTCAATGATATTCTCTTTGAAGTCTTTGGAATACAAACATAGCAATCTCTTTTTACAGCCCATTGACTCTGATGAACTACAGGTATGCTGAAGATACAATAAAAGAGCGATACAAGATTTTATGAAAGCTTAGCATTGGTGAGAGCTAAATACTTTGAAATGTACTGGCTATCCTATGCACAGTGTGTTTGTTTAAGCCTTAGTTTGCATCTTTAAAGTCCAGTGAATTTTCCTGAAGGAAATTCTAAGTATTGTGGACAGTTCTCAGTATAGCCACCATTTTCTGCAAAACATGGTGTAAGGTGCCCTTCAGTGTCAGGCAAGTGAAGCTAATTTCAGCTAATTCATTGTTATAGAGTCATACAGCATGAAAATAGGCCCTTTAACCCAACTTCGCCATGTTGGCCAAGATGCCCTGTCTACACGAGTACCACTGCCCATGTTTAGCCCATATCCCTCCAAGTCTTTCCTATCCATGTACCCGTCAAAATGTATTTTAAATGGTGTTATAGTACCTGCCTCAACTACCTCCTCAGGCAGCTCTTTCTATATCACACCACCCCCTATGTGGAAAACGTTCCATTCAGGATACTATTAAATCTTACCATGATCACCTTAAACATGTGCCCTCTGGTTCTTGGTCCTCTACTCTGGGTAAAAGACCCTGGATTCCATGCAGTCTAACTATCTAGAGCAGCCTACCACACAGAACCTTATCAAATGCTTCCCTGAAGTCCATATAGACAACATCTATGGTTTTGCCCTCATTGACCTTTTTGGGTTACTTCTCCAAAAAAAGGCAATAGATTCATAAGAACTGATCTCTCACAAACAGAACCATGCCGACTGCTCCTAATCAGTCCCTGTCTATCCAAATGCATATATACCTTATTCTTCAGAATCCTCTCCAGTAATTTGCCTACCACAGATGTTAGGCTCACTGGACTATAGTGCCCAGCTTTTTTTTTGCACCCTTCTTACATGGAGCACACCCTTAACCACTCTTCAGTCCTCTGGCACCTCACCCATGACTACAACTCATGCAAATACAAAATTACCCAAATCTTTCTTGGCACAGCCTATACCTCTAGCATGCCCCCTACATCACACAATTTGCAGCTGTGTGGCCCCCATCAATCTCAAGGCCTTGCTGCCTTTGTCATCCTAGAAGCAATGTCCATAAGCAGTGACAGGGAATCAGGCCTCTGTCATTGTCTTACCAGATGGGCTGTCGAAGGTCTTGTTTGCTGTTCCTAAATGCCACTGAAGAAGGATTTAAAGCAATAGAGATTCTGGCATCAATCATGACACCAGATCAATAATTAATACACTTGCACATGTGCACACAGCAAGTTGAAATCACCTGCTGCCATTTATTTCTAGAGACAAACAAGATGTCGTCATTCCCCCACCCCCCCCCCCCCCCAGTAAAACATTTCAAAAAACTTATTTGTTAATCAGTTAGAACATAAATATGCCATAAAATAAAATACAAATAAACAAAAGTGAGCTCAATTTACCTTTCTAATGATTAGCAAAGCACATTAAAATAGGAATACACAATACACAAACCTTAGCTGGCATAAAGCTGAAGAGTGAGTTACTGCCTGTGGACTCAGTGGGTCACTTGCATCGCTATAATCTGCGAGATGCTCCTAGCTAGTCGTGTTCCTCCAAATTATCAGTAAAAGATAATAGTATGGGTGGGGAACCTAAACGTAACATCTCTAACTTTACAGATGATTAAAAAGTGGCAGGGAGTGTAAACTGTGAGAAAGACACCAAGGAACTCCAATATAAGTTAAACAAGTTGGGTGACTGTGCAAATTCATGGCAGATGCAGTTTAATATGGATAAATGTGAAGTTATTCCACTGATTCTCAAAACAGAAAATCAGTTTATAGATGGTGATAGATAGAGAACATGTTCGGTGAAGTGAGACCCGCGCATCCTTGTACACAGTTGTTGAATGGAAATGTTCAGATGTAGCAGGCAGTTTGGAAGGTAAATGGAATGGTGGCCTTCAGTGCAAGAGGATTTGAATACACAAGCTGTTCAAAGGCCTTGATAAAACCTCACCATAAAGTGTGACCTTGATAAAACCTCACCATAAATCTCACCATGGAGATAGTGCAATGAAGCTTTACCAGACTGATTTTTGGGATGGCAGAATTGATGTAGAAGGAATGTTTGGGTCTCTTATGCCTATATTCACTGGAATATAGAAGAATGACAGGGGATCTTAAAAAAACCTATTAGAATTCTAACGGATGGAGACAGTTTAGGTAGAAGGACTGGATGGGGGTTGAGAATCAGGAGTCACAGGCTCATGATTTTGGGCATGCCGTTTATAACTGAGATCAGGAACTAGCGGAATGCTTCACTATAGAAGATTCTGGAGGCGAGGATATAAAATATATCCAAGTAAGAAGTAGAATTATTTCTTAATCCCAAAGGGACATAGGGAAAATAAGGTAAGGAAAATAAGAAAATGATAAACAATGATTATGCTGAACAGTGCAGTGGGCCCAAAGGGGCAAATGGCATATTTCTACTTCTATTTTCTGTGTTTTTTATGTTTCTGATCATTAATCTTGCTGGCCAGTGAACTCTTATTTGTGTCCACACATTTTTCACTTTTCTTGACCATTCACGTTACATTCCCGTAAACACTTTGTGGAAAGGCTTTTAATGATTTTAATGTTTTTAATCAGCCTTTCTAAAGAATGCAGATATTTTTGCCAACTTTCATTATAATTCTTTACCTTTAGATTTAAACATACCTTGAGTTTAGAGCTGTGCAAAAACTCAAGGTGCGCAACTGAAATATTTTGAATGGATTGACACACACAAGTGAATTTTCTGAATAGCCCAATAGTGTAAGAAGTGAAGGAGTCGGGCAGCTTTTTCAATAGCATGATGAAATCATGAAATGCTAATAATGAAAGCCTTTTTTGTCCATTCACTACCACCAACTCCAACCACCACCATTGCCTGACATCTCAGTCAATTAATTTTTCCTTTAAACTTGCCATTGTGACATGTGAGTATCCTATCAAGGTTCTATGTATCCTCAGCTTGTTGAAATTGCATCAAATAATACCCAAGTAATATCATATCAAATTAGTACGACGAAAAATTCAATAACAAGACTTCAAAAGTGGCGCTGGAAAATGTTAAGGACATTTTGGACTTTGTTTATTTGATTATAATTTTATTGATGAGATGTTTCCATCTGATGAGAATAAGTTAATCATTGTGTGATTACAGTTCTGACCTAAGTAGCAGTTTATGAATGCCCTATATACCTTCAAGACTGACGATTTAAATATGAGGAATACTGTAATTATGCCAATGTAAACAAATTTAATTCAATGTTTTCACAGGACTGTTAAAAATGCCTTCATCGCAGAAAATGGCTCCTCTAACACAACTTCCTGATATTCTGAAACAGTACACAAAAGACTGCATCAGGGCTCAGCCTGCAGACATCATTCAGTGGTCCACAGAGTAGGTTATATTTCAAAGCTAAATATTTATATTTGAGCATATTTATACCTCAATCCTTTCATCATGTATATCCCAAAGACCCAAAAGATATAAAAATAATAGATTGTTCCATAATATCTGGCACAAATGTCACAGCACCACTTTAAAGGCAATTAAATGTCATAAGATACACTGGAGTACTAGGCATGATTTGATTTATACAGGCTCAGCAGTTACTAATTAAGATTTATCAAAAGGATAGTTTAGTTTAGTTTATTATTGTCACGCATATCGAGGTACAGTGAAAAGTTATCCAGTCAAACTAAAGACTATACATGAGTACAATCAACCCTTCCAGTGTTCAGATAAAGGATAAAGAGTTCAACATTTAGTGTAAGATATAACATTGAAGTCCGGTGAAGTCCAATTAAAGATAATTCAAAGATCTCCAACGAGGTAGATGGGAGATGAAGACTGCACTCTAACTGATGAGAGGAACTCCCAGTTGCCTGATAACAGCTGGGAAGAAACTATCCCTGAATCAGGTGGTATGCGTTTTCACACTTCTGTACTTCTTGTCCGATGGGAGAGGGGAAAAAAGGGTGTGACTGGGTAATGACTCTTCCTTGATTATGCTGGTGGTCTTGCCGAGACCTGTGTAGATGGAATCAATGGAAGGGAGGTTGGTTTGTGTGATGGTATGTTCACAACTCTCTGGAATTTCTTGCTGTCTTGGATGGAGCCATTTCCAAACCTGGCTGCATTGCATTCCAAAAAAATGCTTTCTAAGTCTTCCTAAGTCTTCTAAGGAAATAGAGGTGTTGGTATGCTTTCTTGGCTATATGTTTGATGTGGCTGGTCCAGGACAAATTGCTGGTGATATTTACTCCTAGGAACTTAAGCCCCTGTCCCACTTAACGTGACCTTGACACACTAATTACCCGACCTCATGGTCACGTTGAAGCGCGACGGTTCCACGAAGGTCGCGCACGACTTCATGCGTCCGCACAGCCATCTGGAGCGCGTGACGTCATTTGAAGATGGACACAAAATGCAGGAGTAACTCAGCGGGACCGTCAGCATCTCTGGAGAGAAGGAATGGGTGATGTATCGGGTCGAGACCCTTCTTCAGTCGCTACAAATTTCGTTCGCTACAAACTTTCGGAGCGCCGAGCGATATCGTGCACAACTCCATACCCCTCTGCGCTTCTCAATGGGACGGGCCCAGCGCGGCCACACAATGCCCGTGTGCCTCAACGCGACGACGAGGTCGCGTAATTTACGTGCCAAGGACACGTAAGTGGGACAGGGCCTTTAATGATTTTGACCTTCTCTACTTCGGCATCATCTGGGGTATGTGTACTGGGGTATGTGTACTGCTTTGCTTTCAGAAGACAATCACAAAGTCCTTTCTCTTTCTGACATTGAGAGGATGATTTCTTCTTTTCCAGGTGTCCAGGGATGAGTGTAGGGCCAGGGAAATGATATCAGCTGTGCACCTGTTGTGGTGGGAGGCAAACTGCAATGGATCAAGGATGCTTTGTAAGCTGGAGTTAATATGTGCCATAACCAGCCTCTCGAAGCAATTCATTATGGTGGATGCCAAGGCCACTAGATGGTAGTCATTAAGGCATGAGATTCTGCTTTTCTTAGGCACCAAGTTCTTAAGGATGTAGCTAGAGACTCTATTCGGACAGATGCTTTCAGTGGGTTGACACTCAGGAAGGTCAATCTTACTTCAGCAACTAGTGATCATGGGAACAGGCACACTTGAGTGTCGGGATGGATGTCATTGTCTTGTTGGCCTTCTGCTCAAAGCGAGCATAGAATGCATTAAGTTCATCCAGGAATGCCGCACTATCACCAGCGATGCTGCCTGATTTCACTTTATAGCCCATTATAGTATTCAGGCCTTGCTACAGTCGACAGGTGTCTGAGTGGTTATGCTGGGACTCAGGTTTGTCCCAGTATTATCTTGGCATGACTAAATTATTACAGATCTTGGAATTACATGGTTTTAATGTATCCTCACTACAACTGAACCGTGAATATACTGTTTAACTTTTCATAGAAACGAGATAAATATAAATTAGAGGTTTCTGGTCTATTCCTGTTATTTGACCAGAGCTCCTTCCACTATACAAATGAACCTTAATATTTAATAAAGTCTGGATGTTTGAACAGCTTGACTTTCAAACTAAATGACTCAGTCCAATGATTGTGTTGCCTGACAAGTGAGAGTCCTTAGCTATCTAAACGGATATGGTTGATGGAAGGTGGAGATGGAAAACAAAAAGAGGTTAATTCTACACTGTTAGCAGTTTATAAAGCAGCAAGATTAGGAAAAGAGGAAATGGAATGTGGGGAAGAGAACTAGGAAAAAATATGTCTTTTTCAATGGTCTCAATACCAATTGTGACCAGCAGACCCTGGTAATGCTTACTCAATAATGGGAACCTCTGGATGATGGGGGTTGAGGGATTGTGAGGCAGGGGTTAAGTGGGCTGTTGTACATGCCTACGTTTATCCCTTTTGGGTTGTGGCTGCTGGTGCTGGTTATGAATCATCTTCTCCAGCAGTAGAGAAGGAAGTGGTCAATTGAGCCCTATATTTCATACTGACTTGAATAAGTACATAAGAGGTAAAATATTGGAATGGTGTAGTGCAGTGTGTGATATGTTGTTGGGGGTACTATTTGATAGAAGTTATGATATAACGGGGATCAATATATCAAGCAGTTTATATATGTGTTTGGTAGCTGGTAATACTGTTCTTCATGGAAGAACATTTAGAAAAAGCAAACATCTGCAGACTTCCCACACCAGGAAGTTGCACAATGAGAAACACAGCAGCCCCATTGAAATGAAAGGGAAGTTGACCTTTTTTGTTTTATTTGATTTTGTTAGTTTAAATTTAGCTAATTGTTTCTGCATGTGATTTTTTCTGAGCACTTTAATTCTTTTCTCTAATATTTTTATTACTTAACAATTAATACTTTAAAAAAATGTTTCCTAGATGTTCTTGAAATTCGTGAATGTTAAAGTCATTTTTGGCAGCTAATGAGCCTTGGGTTGTCAATTCCCTGACTGTCAAGGGCCTTCTGTTCATGCAGCTGGGCACTTGCACAAGGAAAGGCCTTGGACTGCACTAGTGTGCTGGGGCATGCTGGTGTGCTGGGAATATATCAAAAGGAAAAGCATGGCGCAAGGGCAAGCAATAGGTGAAGTTACTTCAACAGACGATCTATCACATTACGTGAAAGGTGCATTTATTTAATATGTTTCCTTTACAGTTACTTTAACAACATGTCCAATGGGCCATTCCGTTCACAAAAATCAAAGGAAGAAAATTCATCATCTCTACCTCCATGCAAACCAATACTTACATCTGGTTTATTACGGGCCTTACATGCACAAGTAAGAAACTAAAACTGTTTTCTTTTTAAATTGTGTGCTTGTTAATTATAAATGTAAGGCAATAAAGGCTATTTTAAGTAACAATTATTCTAATATATTAAAAAACAGCAAATTAATTGTTGTTAGCTCACATTATCACCATTGCATCGACTGCCATGGATTATTCTCATGGTTTCAATACATTATACTTATAAATTCATGTCATAGGAGCAGAATTAGACCATTCGGCCCATCGTGACTACTATGCCATTCAATCATGGCTGATCTATCATTCCCTCTCAATGCCATTTCCCTGACATCTCCCAAAAATATTTGACGTCCTTACTAATCTCCGCTTTAAAAATACCCAAAAAACTTGTCCCCCACTGCTGTCTGTGGCGATTAATTCCACAGATTCACACCCACTGGCTCAAGACATACTTCCACATCTCCTTTCTAACGGTACGCTCTTAAATTCTGAGGCTGAGCCCTCTGGTCCTAGACTATCCCACTAGTGATAACTTTACTAATAACAATATTCTATGAAACAAGCAAATTATATTTCACTCAGCTAAATAAGTGACGTGTTATTCAAGTCACTGGAGATCCAAAATTATTTAATTATAGCATCATAGGTCTATGTAGGCATTGTTGAAAAAAACTGGCAAAACAGTCAATGTCATTCATTTGTTCAAGAAAGGTGTGAGGACCTATTTCTCTCTCCCTCCCCTCCCTTCCACTTGCATTCCACCCTCTAACTTCACAATTTGCAACTTTTCAATCCTTTCCTCACATTTTCTTGTTCATCTCTAGCCTTTGTTGAACCATCTGCCTATCAAAAAACTCTCCTGTATCAACCCTGTACCTGTCCCTCTTCTCTTCCAGCTTTCTTTCTCTCCACCCCCCCCCCCCTCCCACCCCCCGCCCTACAATCAGTCTGAAGAAGGGTCCCAACCCAAAAGGTCACCTGTCTATGTTCTCCAGACATGTGGCCTGACCTGCTGACTTACTCCAGCACTTTGCACCAGCACTATTGTGTCTTCTCTGGACAAAAATGCAAACGGGTTGTGAGTAGGTTTGCAGATAACACAAAGATAGGTGGAGTTGCAGACACTGAAGAAGACTGTCAATGCATACAATAGGATATAGATAATTAGAGATAACGGCAGAGGAATGGCAGATGTTGCAACCAGGCATTTTATCCAGGAATTGAGGTGTTGCTCCTTGGGAAATCAAATGTAAGGGGAAGATATACAGTAAAGATAGATTATTAAATATAGAAAAGATTCTCAACAGCATTAATGTACAGAGGCATTGAACAATGAGTCAGGAAGTCAGGTTGCAACTTTATTAAATTTAGCTTTGGTTGCATATGGATTATTGTGTGCTGTTCTAGTCGCCCTATTATCGGATTAATGCGGAGGCTTTGGAGAAGGTGCAGCAGGATTTATCAGTCTGCTACCTTTGATTAGAGGATATTGGCTATAAAGAGAGATTAAACAAAGTTGAATTGTTTTCTCTGGAGCATCAGAGGTAAAGGAAAGACCTGATTGAAGTTTATAAAATTATCAGAGAGATAGACAGGGTAGACAGTCGATCTTTTTTTTTTAATGCTGTAAATGGCAAATACAAGTGGGCAAAACTTTAAGATGAAAGGAGGAAAGTTTAAAGGAGACACATGGGACAAGATTTTTTACACCGAGTGGTAGGTTACTGGAACATACTGCTAGGGGCGGTGGTGGGAACAGATATGACAGTGGCCGTTAAGAGGCATTTGGATATGAATATGCAGGGAAGGAGGTATATGGATTATCTACAGGCAGAAGTGACTTGTCACCATCATGGTCAGCATGGATATCATGGGCCTACGGGTCTGTTCCTGTGGTGTATTATTCTATGTTCAAATTTAAGCATTGAAATAATAATATATATTTATTTTTATAGGGATATCTGGAATATGCATTTAGCTTGTGAATATTGCAGAGTGAAATTAACAGCTTAAAAGGAAATGAAAGATTATAACCATTAAGTTATGGGCAGTTGAGCCTTACATCAATGGTAGAGAAGATTCTTAGGGATAGGATCTATTCGCATCTGGAAATGGATAGACGTATTAGGGATAGTCAGCAAGGCTTTCTGTGGGGGAGGTTATATCTACATGGACTTTAGGGAGGCATTTGACAAGGTCCCCTTTGGTGCAGATGACACCAACATTTGTGGACAGCAAGGTAGGTAGTTGACAATGTAATGCGAACAAGTATCAGGTGTTTCACTTTGGGAGGCCAAATTCAAGGAGTAAGCATAAATCAAATGGTGGGAGTCTTAGAGTACTGATGTACAGAGGCATCTTAGGGAGCAAGTGCTTAGCTTCCTGAAGGTGGCAATACAAGTAGATAGGGTGGTAAAAAAAGCATACGAAGGCTTGCCTTCATCGGTCAGGATGTTGAGTATGAAAGTTGAGAAGTTATGTTACAGCTATATAAAACTTTGGTTAGATTGCATTGGGAATATAGTGTGTAGTTTTGGTCACCACATTTCAGGAAGGATGGCAAGGCTTTGGAGAGAGTACTGAAGAAGTTCATCAGGATGTGGCATGCATTAGAGAGCATGAGCTTGGATTGTTTTTTTTTACCATTTCTCAGTATCAGATGCTGAGAGGGGTGACAGTTTAAAGGAGATTTGCAAGGCACGTTTTTTTTACAGAATGGAAGGTGCCTGGAACGTGCTGCCAGTAGAAATGATGGAAAGGGATACAATAACAATGTTGAAGAGTATTTAGACAAATACATGAATAGGCAGGGAATGGATGAATATATACCATATGCAGGGACATGTACAGTTTAAATCACAGTCGGCACAGACTGTGGGCCGAAGGACCTGTTCCTGTTGGACTTTTCTATGTTCTATTATCCATTTCATATCAAAAATTCATTATGAAACCGTGCAGAAGGACTCGCTTCCATAATGCTAATTTTCAGGGACTGTCCTGGTTCAGACACCTGGCAACATTATTCCAAAATGCTCTCACTGCAGGCACCTGACACTGAAAGTCAATGGTAATGATGTTATTGTACTCATTGCATACATATGGTTCAAAAGCCAGGCATTCACAGCAGTAAAATTTCAAGAGAGCAGAAGCTACGGCCAGTTAACCTGCTCCCTTCTCCAGTTCACAGATAAATTCTGTAGGCTAGATTGTGAGTCACTATGTGCCAGACACCTTTTGGTTCCTGACTGATAATAACCCAGAGGTAGCAATGAAGAAATACCACAAAAAAAAGAAATTGATTGTCATTCTTAACTTCAGCATTATCCAGCAATCTGCACCATTGAGCACAAACTACGAATCTGAATATCCCCCAGATTACTCAATTACTCTTAGCACTGATCTATATGCTTCACTAAATTCTTATTCATAAATTTAATCCCATGGTGAAGTTCCCTGTTGAATTTCATTCTGCCAGCAAAAAATATTTACACAAACTAATCCCACTGCAGCCATTTAGAATGAGAAATCAATGTTATGGAAGAAGCTGGAAATTATTTATTTTTTTGTGGCTCTCTCGTGACATTCAACTCTGGAAGCCTATAATTAGAATAGTGGAACTGCGAAGTCTCATTCTGGCAGTGATTGAATGGTCGCCTGAATTTTAATAAAATATATTTTCAGCTTACTGTATTGCTGCTGTACTGGGCCGCCCATTCACCTCTTGGTGTTCAAAGGTGTTAACTTTCAGTAACATTATTCCACAACTCAGAAGAAAGTTATATCAATGGTATAGCTTAAATTGGGGGAGCAGCACCTCATATTCCACTTGGGCAGTCTGCACCCCAGCGGCTTGAACATTGACTTCTCCAATTTCCAGTAGACCTTGCTGTCTCCTCCCTTCTCAGCTCTCCCTCAGCCCTCTGGCGCCTCCTCTTCCTTTCTTCTTCCCGCCCGCCCCCCCACCTGCATAAGTCTGAAGAAAGGTTTCGGCCCTAAAAACTTGCCTATTTCCTTCGCTCCATAGATGCTGCCGCACCCGCTGAGTTTCTCCAGCATTTTTGTCTACTTTCGATTTTCCAGCATTTGCAGTTCCTTGAATAGCTTATCCACTGGTTGTACTGATATTACCAACTGGGACAAAATAGAGGCAGGGTGTGCAACCGGCTCATTCCATGATATATTGTGGTTAGCAAATGAGTCGGCCATAAAACATAATTAGTGGAGAAAATAATTGTGCATACTTAAATTGTGCTCCAGGTTAAAAGTGACAAATACCACAATGAATACCACAATCTATCACAATATCAATTGTGAACATAAAAATCCAATTACAGTTGCTTACTGGCAAAGCAAACAATGGTATCAATTTCCAATCCAACGTAAAAGGAAACTTATTCTATTGTCACATAGCTTAACAATGGGTTGTTTTTTCCTACCCAGCCACCTCCACTCAGTAACAAAAAAAGCTAACAGATTTATGTTTTCAGTGAAGGCATACACGTTTGTGAGATTTAAAGGGGGAAAATGTTATACAGCTTACAACAGAGATATTTGAAACACTAACAGATTTTTTTTCAATAAATTGAGTTAAGTAAAGTGTGCAAGTATATGTTATTTGCAGCTAGCTGTCTGTTCCAAAGCACTTCAAAAATGTGATTATTGTGCCTTTAGTATAATTAAACATTCTACAGCATTTGAAAATGCGGGAATGCTCAACAGGCAAGGCCACATCTCTGGAGAATGAAACAGTTAACGTTTCAAGTCAATAATTCTTCATCAAAACAAGGAAAATTGAGAAAATAAATGTTTCAACATACAGAGAGCTAGAGTTGGAGACCTACGACACTGGTACATGAAGAAAATAAAATCCCACAGGTAAGTTCTGTCCACAAAAAAATGGACAAATCTAACTAGTTGCTCTGTGTATCATCAATCGTCAGTAAATTGATGAAAAACATCATTAATAACCAGCTGACCCCCAGTGACCCATTTGGTTTTTGCGAAGAAGCTCAAGTCCAGACCTCAATCTAATCATGGATCAAAAACATAATTTCAAATGTAGGAAGGAAAACCCTTAATAAACTGCAACAGATACATAAATACTCTGACCAAAAGTACTCGTCAGTGCGTTTATGGACATATGGTGGATATACCCCTTAACACTCAAGATAAACACAAAATGCTGGAGTAACTCAATGGGTCAGGCAGCATCTCTTGAGAAAAGAAATAGGTGACGTTTTCGGTCGACCAGTCACTCGAAGCACTGTAGAAATTCATAACGGGTTCACCACTGCTCGAGGATAATCATGGATGACAGTAAATACTGATCTTTGCCAGCCTTATCCATTTTCAGCAAAGTAATTGATAACATTGACATCCTGACCCAGAAGCAGATATGAGGATACTTGGCTTCATGCTTAAAGAGGAGGTTTTAATGAACAACTTGAAGGAAGAAAGTTACATAGAAAGGTAGAAGTTTAACAATGGGATTAAATAATCCTTCTTCAAAGTGGACAAGCCAATCAGCGAATGACGCTAATCATAGACCATTTCGAATGAATACAGTAAGAATCTACTGTTTTACCATTGCCTTATCCTATATCCTAAATAGGGATGATTTACAAATGTGTCATCTTGTATCATCAGACCTTATTCATCGGAGTACAACATTAAGTAGTGAAAAATATATCCCTGGGTGAGGGAGTTTATTTTTGGCAAATAATTGGCAAACCTGTGCACAGCCATCTTTTTTTTGACTTCTGGAGTTCAAATGAAAAACAAAAGAAAAAATCATAGCAGAATTTCAAAGGATTTCTAACAAAAGATTATAAAACACAATTTTTGGCCTTGAATGCAATACAAATGCACAAAAGATAAGATTCAAAGTTATAAATTGCCCTTTTAAAAAAAGCCAGCATATGAGATATGGATAGAATGCAAGGTATATAATTTTCTCCCAGATCCATTTTGAGTTTCTGGTGGATTTTCATTTTGTTGGGAGGCTGCAGACTTTCCACTGCAGTTGCACGATCTTCCATGTCATTAGCGTGGGACGGTTTGGGGAGGAGATGCATGGCAGCACAGGACATGAGAAGACAGGCAGAGTTTTTGTGGAACACAAAGAAGCAATCCTATTCCTGCTCCAACAAAAAATTCACATTGCGACAAGATTTCCTTTTATGGCGGTGCCTGTGATGATCTTCGACTTGACCTTTCCACACATGGAGAAATGGTGCTGGCAATATATGTGGTGTATTCTTTGAGCACTGCTCTTTGAATTTTCCAAATGGAGTCCTAAAATAGGTGCAAGATTTGTGTAACCAAGCAGGCTCCTGTCTGTCTGGGAATGGAATACTAAGCCCACATTTGAAAACCGTTATGCTGAAATAAGCCTTGTTGAAACAGATGGTGGATAATTGCGAACTTTCTACCTGATTATTCATTTCACTTCAGTTAGTGGATGGTGCATTTAAAAAAAAAATAAGTATAGTAAGCGCATTTCTAAAAATTATTTTGTGGATGTAAAGTACTTTGAGCTGTCTTTGACATATGATCAGGTGCCTTAAAATCTATGTTTATCGTCTTCCTAATAACTGAATTCAGTCAAACTTCTTGAAAAATGAATATAAGGCTATTAGTAAATCAGCTATTAGCAACGTTCATCATTATTTTTCTACAAGGTGAATGGAAGATTAATAATACCAGCAAAAGAAGTTGAACAAAAATGGAATGATCTCGGCCTGCCAGCAGATACACTAAGACGCATAATGACTGTCGGTGCTTTTGGCGTGGAAATTGAATGGATGAAATTTTTTGCATTGTGCTGCAGCACACTTGATCCTGTGAGTATTCTTCTACTGTTATATAGTTTATAATAAATCTCTGCTCAATTAACAGTTTAATGGCAACCATGTTTTATGGTGCATAAAACCCACAATCTATACTAAAAGAAAATTACATAACCTTTTCAATAGGTAGCTACATTAATTTACTGCAGTCCTATAACTGGATGCTTGACTTCTTCAGTGGCAGACCTCAATCAGTTTGGATTGAAAGAGAGGAGTAAACACCTCCTCTCTTTAGACCATCGGCACAGAGATACTTCCTGGCCTCATGCTCAGTCCCCTGCACTACTCTATATCCACAATTGTGCCGTCAGACACAATTCCAACACCATCTTTAAATTTGCCGACAATAAGCTCCATCATTGGATGAAATTGTGTAACAATGTCAGAGTACAAGAGGTAGATCAACAATCTGTTTGAGTGGTGTCGCAGCAACAATCTTGTTCTCAACATTATTAGTAAGACCAGGGAGCTGATCATCAACTTCAGGAAGAGAAACCAGAATAACTATACTCTTTATTGGCGGGATGGTGGTGGAGAGAGTAAATAGCTTCAGGTTTCCAGGCGTAGACAGAGATGATCTGCCTGGGCATAGCAAGTTGATGCATTCATAAAAAAGTTCATCAATACCTTTATTTTATCAGAAATTTGAGGAGATTCAGTGTGTTGCTGAACATTCTATCAAACTTCAACAAGTGTATGAAAGAGAGCATACTACTGGTTGTAACATGGCCTGGTTTGGAAATACAAACACTCTTTAATGAAGGAAGCTGCAGAAAATTATGGATATTGCCTGGTGCACCACGGGTACTGAACTCCCCACCAAAGGGATATACAGCATGCAGTGTCTCAAGAAGGCAGCTATGATCATCAAAGACCCACACCATTCTCTTCTCCCTGCTACTGTTAGGAAGAAGGTATAGAAGCCTGCGAACTATTCCCTCCAGGTTCAAGAAAAGCTTCTGCCCATCCACCATCAGATTTTTGAACCTGCACAGCCCGAGCCACAACGATACCTCAACCACTCTGAATCACTGTGGATTGTGCACTATGATGGTTGGTCAACCTACTTAGTTTTTTTTATTATCGGTGTAATTTACTTTGAATAATTGATATTTTATTTCTTATTTATAGTTGCTGTTGCATTTAATGAGTCTGAAACACTAGTAAATATTTTATAGTACCGGTTCATATCCGGTGCATATGACAAATAATCACTCTTGATTTTTGTTACATAGTCAGATTTAAAGAACATCATTACTACTCACAATATCTTAATGCACTAAAACAATTTCAATGAAATATGCAATACCTACGAGGTACAACATAATAGAGGGATAGCCTAAAGAAAAAGGCAAATGATAGAAGATAATCATGTTAAAAAGCCTGTAAAGTTCATTTATTCTATTAATCATATCCAAAACTTCATTTAGCATTTTTATATTTAGGTAGTTAATTAAAAATTGCTTAAATGCATTCGACAGCAGATGTAGAATACAGCAGGTCAGACGGCATCAACAGTATTTATACAGATAAGTGAACCTTGGGGGAAAGTACTAAATGGGGGAGGGCAAATTATAGCATTGTTAGGCAGGAGCTCGGGTGAGTAAATTGGGAGCAGCTGTTATTGCGTAAATCCACATCTGACATGTTGGAGTTGTTTAAAGACCAACAGTTCAGAGTTCAGGACTGACATGTTCCAGACAGGAGGAGGGATAACAATGGCAAGATAACCTTGAACCTTCAATCAGAGGTTGAAAACTGGCCAAAAATAAAAATACAGCATGTGTAAGGTTTACAAAGATAAAATCAGACATGGTCTTATAAAACAAAAAACAAGCAAGAAAAAAAATCAAGCAGGGACTTAAGGGCCTATCCCACTGTACGAGGTAATTCAAGAGTTCTCCCGAGTTTTTTTCCCCCTGATTCGAACTCGGAGAATGTCTGTAGCGGGTCCGTAGGAGTTCGTGGATGTCTCATAGCAGCTCATACGAGTAAAAAGTAAAACATTTTTTCATCACGAGTATTTTTTTACTCGTGGACATTTTTCCCAGTGTTGAAAAAACATCACGAGTTTACCGGATTTCCCGAGTACCTACTGTTAGCATTACGAGCCGCTAAGAGACATCCACAAACTCGTACGGACCCGCTGCGGACATTCTCCGAGTTCGAATCAGTTGAAAACTCGGGGGAACGCTTGAATTAACTTGTACAGTGGGACAGGCTCTTTAGAAGGGCCGAAAGGAGCCGTGAAGTGTAATTAGCAAGATTGATTAAAGAGAATTCCAAGGCTTGTTATACTGTCATTAAAAACAATGAGGGAGAAGGTAGAAACCTCTCAAGGACAAGGAGGGAATATATGCTTTGTGCCAGAAGATGTAGGCGAAGAATTAAACAAGTGCTTTGAATTTGATATAAGCCATTAAGAAAAACATGGAGCATAGTGAGATCAGTATGGGGTGTACTAACATGCTAGGGCAGTCTCAGGTCAAAAAGAAGGTTGTCTTGAGTCTCTTGAAGAGCATTCAGATGGATGAGTCTATAGGGCCTGATGAGATCTATTCCAGGTTATTGAGAGGCAAGAGAGGAGATTGCTGGGGATGACAATGATCTTTAGGCAAGGTTCTGGAGGCCAGTGAGTCTCATGCCAGTGGCAGGGAACATACGAAACATGTTAAGATTTCTATTATTAGGAAATCAAGGATCTAGCTAGATTAAGAAACCGAAACAAAACATTAGTCAACAATACCAGAGAAGCTGATGAACCCATTATTCTCCCCATTTTCCTATTAACCTCCTCAGCATTCTACTATTCATTTACACAAGGTGAAATTTACAGTAACACAGACACCACTGGAAGTCATTACTGAAATTTGGTCACTGGAGGTGTAAGGCAGCACTCTATTCGCTGCTTCATTGTGCCACCGCTTATATCCCAGAGTTTTGAAGGAGATGTCACAAGAAAAGGCGGTGTCTCTGGTCATCATCTTCCAAAACTCCATGGATTCTGGGATTGTACTGATGGTTAAAGGCTAGCTAATGTAATCCTCATATTGTATATTCTAGGAGAGTCAAGGGACTGTAGATATGGGAATCTGGAGCAATAAAACAAACAGAGGGAATGACGATGGGCAGATAGAGCCAGATGGGGAGGGAAGAGGTAAGGTAGGCAAAGGGTGAAGAAACCAGGATGGATAGATGTGCGGGTGATGGGCAAATGAGACAAGGTGGAGGTGTGTAACAAATCTAGATAATGTGGAAGGGGGTGAGGGGAAGGAATAGAAAGGCAAACAGAGGGAGGGAACATAGGTGGGCCGGAAGGAGTTCATATCTTACACAGGTAATCTTAGTTTGCTTAAATTGGAAAATTCAACATTCATAGCGTTGGGTTGTAGGCTCCCCAAGTGGAATAAGTATTGTTCTAATTTGTATTTGGCCTCACCGTGGCCATGCAGAAGGCAGAGAATGGAGAGGTCAGCGTGGGAATAAGAAGGGGATTTGAAATGACATGTAACTGGAAGTTCAAGATAATTCTTGTGGACAGACGCTGGTATATACTGAAGATAGACGCTAAGTGGGGGGGGGTGGTGGAGAGAGGGTACAACTTGGGACTAAGCGACAATGCTTGAAGGACTGACACGAGGAGATGTTTCTTCTCTCAGAGGGTGATGAGCCTTTGGAATTTGGAGCTGATAGAATTTTATCATTATGGCAATCGGGGTAAACAGTTCTTCCATTTAAGACTGACGCAGGCCACTGTGCTCTTCGGAATCTGCAATGCTGCAGAAATTACTTTGCAAAAATGTCTAAACACCTGTTTTTGCTTTTTTATTATGGGGTATTGTGTGTTGATTGATGATTTAAAAAATGAATTTAATCCATTTTAGAATAAGGCTTGTCAGATAACAAAATGTAGAAAAAATGAAGGGGTCTGAATACTTTCTGAATACACTCCTGCTTAGAGTGGTAGGGTGGAAAATGGAACTTGGATAGAATATAAGGCATGATATTAACATAGCAGGTTCAAGTTGATGGACGGCTCCCTCCATTTTCTTTTTCTTCTTCTGTTCTTAATGTGAGAAATCAATTGCCAGGAGAAAGGAAAGCTTTTTAGTTAAGCTACTTGAAAATGCTTTTAATGGTTCTCTTAAAGGCTTTGCAAAAGCTTCAAGTCTCCTCAAAAAGGACCGCTGGAAACCGCCAACCAACTACTCAGAAATTCTTGAGTTTCATCCCTTTACAGTTGAAGCTGTCTGCAAACTGTAAAGATTTTGATATTTTTCCTCTACAGAACATTACAAATGCCATGAAATATGCATTCGAGATTTTAAGTTCGAGGGAAGATGGTGGTCGAATCCCTTACACGACATTTAGATTCCTCTACAGTTACCTTGCCATGATAGATGGCGAAATTCATCGATCACAGATTGAAAAGATGCTTAACAACATTGAACGGCAGGTGTAAGTAGATTGTGCTTTGAATAATCTATACATGTATATTTTGTGGTTTTATTGTATCCTTTGATTAACCGAATATTCTCCATGTATTACTCAATGTCAATTGAGTGGCAGATGATCAAAAAATAACTTTCCTCAAAAAGATGTTTTCATGGAAATAAATTTATTCTTGAAACTTTCCCTTTCAACATATTGTAAAGTTCATCTTGTGTCCCCATTTATCCTTGAATTAAAGAAAGAAATAGTTAAGGAATAGGGATTTGTCTTTTGAAAAAAAAAGGACGAGATTATACAGCATGTAGGTAAGCAACATTATTTTCATAAATTATCCCTTACGCTTGGGTCTATGATTTAAACAAATAAAGAATATATTCTCAGATTCTATGGAACATATATTCAGGTTATTAATTTTTTGATAGATTTTCAAAATGATTTTTACAATTTCATGGTTGGACCATGAAAGTGCTTTTGGAAAATATTCAACATATATAAAGATCCTTAAATTGAGCCATACAAAATTTACTTGCTGTTTGTCAAACTCTCTTCTGAAACAGTCTGCCCAATTGTCACACATTACTGTGAATTGACAAGTTTTATTGTGCATGAGAAAAATAACTAAATTCTACGTTATAAAGGTGAGGTGACAAACAAAAGAATGGAATTTATCTCCTAGTCTGAATGTATTGGGACATAATTATAGGCGACGATAAAGAATGAAACAAAGGCAGTTTGATGACAAAGCAAATTAGACAGCTGTCCCACAATTATTTTGAAACACTATTATACCTCCATTTTGAGAACAAATGCAATCATACGACCAGAGAAGACCGTAAGAAAGATTACTTAATTTGATGGACAAATTAAATACCCAGGATTCAAAGTGAATTACACTTTAAAGTGTATTTTTGAAGCGCAAGAGGATTATCCCTCAAAAGAACAAATTGAAAAGACCAAAGAATACTATAAATAGTTAACAGGGCAAATGGTCCAGACTGCAACAGCAGTTCTGAAGGGAAATGCCAGTTCAACCATTTCAAGAAAATTAAATCTCAGACCGTGGACCTGGTGTAAACTGGGATTTACTCAACAGATGTCACTGCATCTGTTAATATGCTACATAACTGGGTTCCTCATGCAGTATGTAACAGCACAACACCAGATCAGATCTGCTATAGGATTGGCAAGCCCATTAATTTCAAAGGTAGACAAAAGTGCTGGAGAAACTCAGCATGTATGGAGCGAAGGAAATAGGTAACGTTTCGGGCCAAAACCCTTCTTCAGACAGACAGTGGATCAAGAGGCATAGAATGTAATTTTTTAAAAGAATCTCAAAATGATATGTTTAAATTAACATTTTTTTTTATGTGACATTTTTTTAAATGTTGAAACCATTTACAGCCTTGACCCAAGGTAAAGTTCCAACCCTAGCTTTGCCTTTTGAATTGAGCTGTAAGAAATATTCTGGAATCTCAGCAGCAGGCACCTGACATTTTCCCACATTTCTGGTGTCAATGAACTTTAGTTTAGTTTAGAGATACAGCACAGAAACAAGACTTTGACCCACTGAGTCCATGCCGGCCAGCGATCCCCATCCTACATACTAGGGACAATTTATAATTTATACTGAAGCCAATTAACCTACAAGCGTGCATGTCTTTGGAATGTGGTAAGAAGCTGGAGCACCCAGGGAAAACCCACCATGCCAGCCTGGTCCCCCTACAGATGGTCCCTCTGTATCTGGCACAGGACAGTGCAATGTGTTGACACTAGAAGTACCATCTCAGGGTAACGAGCTAAATTGAGGAAGAGTTGTAATTGAGTCTGATTTCAAATTCATCATTCAGAAACCTGAGGAAATACTACATATCAGATAAACAAAGGTTTGGTTTCAATAGTGTACAACAAATCCCCAAGGACTATTAACAAAAGGCTTTTTACCTTTTCATACCAATTAGTTTTCATACTAATCCATCAGCAACAAAATGGGAATAGATTAGGCAGTCATTTTACATTGAAATGAACATTCAGTTCAAACTTATATATCCCCACTAGAAGGAAATTGTTAAAATTACCAAAGTTGATTTGGTAAGTCTTGATTTTGACAGTAAAATTGTCAGACGTTTCTGGTGAACATGCATGCATTATTAAACATACCAAGTTGCTCTCAGCGATTCCCTTCCTCTCAGGGCAAGCTAATTGCTTTCTCTTGGACAATTTTAAGAAATCGATTATTCTAGCTGTAACTTCAGATCATTACAATCAATTTTTGCTTACAACAGAAAATCCCACAAAATATTGCACATTGATCTAAAAATTCAACTTAATACATTTGGTTTCTTGATGCCTGTAGAGCATTCTGGAGGAGCTATTGGGGGAGAGATTTAGGAGCCTGGAGACTCTGTCCTGGAAGGGCTGGAGGCTTTCCAATTCCTAACCCTTAGAGAAGTCCAATTATTTTGAGCAATAAAAAAAGTGCTGGAGGAATTCAGCGGGACAGACAGAATCTGTGGTGGGAAATGGACATTTACTGTTCTGTCCACTTAGTTCCAGAGATTCTGCCTGACCCTTTGAGATCCTCAAGCCCTTTGTTGTTTGCTCAAAATTCCAGAATCTGCAGTCTCCTGGATCCTCAATTATTTTGATGCAGGACAGATTAGTTATCCAATGGCACTACAGATGGGATGATGGCTCAAGGGAAGGATGGGTCAAATCAGACAATATGGTTGCCTGGCAGGAAGTATATCTGCCCCTCATAGCCAACAAGCATTGATGTAAGAATACTAATTGTAGTGGCAGATTATTATATTGTTCAAGGAATTTCTTTCTCTAGCCACCATGTTGAAGACAAAGAGGGTAAGGGGATAGCATTGTTATGCATGGGAACTCTCCTCGAGACATTCAAAGCCGTCCAAAAATAAATCTGGAAAACACAGTGTCTATATTAATAGTTTCTTTATTGTAAAACAGTGAAATATTCATCCAACCTTCTTCTTGATTAAGTTCATTTTAACCTTACTCGTAGTCAAACTCCGAAATGTTAGAAAGCTCCGAAAATGGTCGAAAGCTATGCCTTCTCCCATGCTTCTTCCGAACTAAACTAAAAAAGTACAAGCTTTTGTGCAAGAATCCCAGCAGCAAACACGCCTCCGACTACATAATCAATCCAACCCACATAATTACAGGCAGACAAAATTTAAAGGCAAATGCCATAATTTATAACATACTAAGTTAAGCCAAATGGCCACTACATACTGGCTCCTAATTGTTCTGAGTATATAACGAGGCAATTACTTACAGACATCAAAAAAGTAGTTATGAAGGCTTAACATATATGAAAAACAAAAAATAGCATGCATTATATATCTGCATTCAGACTTCTTCAGCGATTCTTCCATGCGCACCAAACCCTTAATGTCAGGCATAATCTCTAGTATCCTTCCCATCAACCAAGATCCTCGTGATGTAGGAGAATCAACCACCAAAACAATATGGAAAAAAATGGCGCCTGCCTGCGCCGACTTTGGCGGAGTTCCAGAACCTAGAAGGATTAAATGCAACTTCAATCAACTCACCTGGATCAGGAAAACGGCAGAAAACGGTGCCGTTTCAGACAAGCTGCTTGAGCACCTCAAGGCTCTCGCAATTTCGCGATCTCAGACTTTAAACTTTCCCACGGTCGCTGGAAATAGATCACAAGACCTACACCAACCCCAAACCAATTAGGAGCAGACGAGGGCATTCGATCCAATTTGTGGTCCCAGCCACAAAGACAGATGTGTACAGCAATTCATTCTTCCCACACACTATTAAAGCATGGAATAATCTCCACCAAACCACGGTTGCCCAGCAAGATGCAACTAAATTTAAAGTGGCACTTTCTTCCCAATAACCCTCTCTGGCTAAACCCCTCCCTTCACCACCTCCAGTTTAAATTCCAGTTGGAATATTTTGGAGGACCAAGAACCAAGAAATCACCCAACCCGACTGAGGAACCCAGGTACTGTATCTCAGAACCCCGGGATGACCGCCAGACCCAACGGGCTGGAACTCCCAGGAACAATGAAGCTGGAGCTGCAGCTGCCGACTTTGAAGGAGCTGGAGCTGCTGTCTGTGAAGAAATCCCCGTTCCAGCGCAGGTCCGCAGAAACCGCAGGTACAATAAACTCAGTACCTGGAAACAAAGGGGAAGCCTCCATTATGTCCGGAAACGTAGCTGGTGGGCAGGTCAGACTGAAGCACAGGGGACTTCAACCCCCTCTCCCTACTATCCTACTGGCAAATGTACAGTCCCTTGAAAATAAAGTGGATGACTTAAGGGCAAGATTGCTTTATCAGAGGGAATGCTCTGTGTTCTGTTTCACAGAGACATGGCTCACCCCCAGCTCCCCAGACTCAGCGGTCCAGCTTGAAGGGTTCTCAATCCACCGCATGGACCATACACTGGCATCTGGGAAAGGGAGAGGAGGGGGCGTCTGCTTCATGGTCAACTCTGCGTGGTGCTCAGACGTGGCAGTCCTGTCCAACTCCTGCTCTCCACACCTCGAATATCTGGCGGTGAAGTGCCGCCCCTTCTACCTTCCGAGGGCATTCACCTCCATCATCCTGACCGCGGTCTACATCCCACCCCTGGCAGATGTCCGTCAGGCACTGGAGGAGCTGCACGCCGTGGTCAACAAACACCAGACGTCTTACCCCGAAGCTTTTACCACCATTGCTGGGAACTTCAATAAGGCAAACCTATAGAAATCACTCCCCAACTTCCACCAACATGTCTCCTGCTGCACCAGAGGACCAAACATCCTCAACCACTGCTACACCACCATCAAGAATGCCTACCGCTCTATCCCTCGCCCTCACTTCGGTAAATCCGACCATACCGCGGTGCAGCTTCTCCCTGCATACAGGCAGCAATTAAAGAGCGCACCCCCAGAGGTGAGGACAATACAGAGCTAGTCGGGGGGGGGGGGGGGGGGGGGGGGGGGGCAGAGGAACAACTACAGGACTGTTTGGAGTCTGTAGACTGGGCAATGTTCAAGGACTTGGCAACGGATTTGAATGAATATGCCACAGTCGTTACAGGCTTCATTAAGAAATGTGTAGAGGACTGCATCCCTACAGAAACCTTCCAAGTGTTTCCCAATCAGAAACCTTGGATCAACTCTTCTGAAGACCAGACACCGGGCATTCATGTCTGATGATAGTGGTCTATAAGAAGTCCAGAATAGACCTTGGTAAGGCCATCAAAAAGGCCAAAAGGGACTTCTGCTCCAAGCTGGAGGATGAGACAGATGCTCGGCAGCTGTGGTGGGGCCTGAATGCAATCACCTATCAAGGCGAAATCAGGAGGCAGCTCGAATGTCGGTACATCACTCCCTGATGAGCTCAATGCATTTTACGCACGTTTTGATAGGGAGAACACCGATGTGCCTTCCCGAGCTCCCATTCACTGTGATGGTATTTCAGTTTCAGTCACAGAGGCCGACGACAGAAAATCCTTCAGAGGGGTGAACCCTCGAAAAGCACCTGGACCTGATGGTATACCTGGTCGTGTTCTAAAAACCTGTGCGGACCAACTGGCTGGAGTTTTTACGGACATTTTCAACCTCTCACGTCTGAGGTTCCTACCTGCTTCAAAAAGGCATCAATTATACCAGTGCCCAAGAAGAGCAAGGTGGCATGCCTCAATGGCTATCGACCTGTGGCACTAACGCCTGTGGTGATGAAGTGCTTCTAGAGGTTGATCATGGTGCAAATCAACTCCTACCTCGACAAAAACCTGGACCCACTGCAGTTCGCTTACCTCCACAACAGATCAATGATGGATGCTATCTCACTGGCTCTCCACTCCACTCTGGACCACTTTGACAACAAAAACTCATGTCAGGCTGTTATTCATCGATTACAACTAGGCATTTAATACTATCATCCCCTCCAAGCTGGTTACCAAACTCGCAGAACTGGGTTTCTGTGCATCCCTCTGCAATTGGATCCTCGATTTCCTCATTCACAGACCACTGTCTGTTCGTATTGGTGGAAATGTGTCAGACTCGATAACAATCAGCACGGGAGCACCTCAAGGCTGCGTGCTCAGCCCTCTGCTGTACTCTCTCTATACTCATGACTGCGTTGCCGGTCACAGGGCGAACTCCATCATCAAGTTCGCTGACGACACCACTGTTGTGGGACGTATCACTGATGGGGATGAGTCGGAGTACAGAAGAGAGATCGAGCAACTGTCCATATGGTGCCAGCACAATAACCTGGCCCTCAACACCAGCAAAATCAAGGAACTGATTGTGGACTTTGGAAGGAGTAGGATGGGGACCCACAGTCCTGTTTATATCAATGGGTCGATGGTTGAAAGGGTCAAGAGCTTCAAATTCCTGGGTATGCAGATCTCTGAAGATCTCTCCTGGTCCGAGAACACTGATGCAATTATCAAAAAAGCTCACCAGCGCCTCTACTTCCTGAGAAGATTACGGAGAGTCGGTTTGTCAAGGAGGACTCTCTCTAACTTCTACAGGTACACAGTAGAGAGCTTGCTGACCGGTTGCATCGTGGCTTGGTTCGGCAACTTGAACGCCCAGGAGAGGAAAAGACTACAAAAAGTAGTAAGCACTGCCCAGTCCATCATTGGCTCTGACCTTCCTTCCATCGAGGGGATTTACCGCAGTCGCTGCCTCAAAAAAGCTGGCAGTATCATCAAAGACCCACACCATCCTGGCCACACACTCATCTCCCTGCTACCTTCAGGTAGAAGGTACAGGAGCCTGAAGACTGCAACAACCAGTTTCAGGAATAGCTACTTCCACACAGCCATCAGGCTATTAAACCTGGCTCGGACAAAACTCTGATAACTAATAACCCACTATCTGTTATTTGCACTTTATCAGTTTATTTATTCATGTGTGTATATATTTATATATGGTATATGGACACACTGATCTGTTTTGTAATAAATGCCTTCTATGTTCTGTGTGCTGATGCAAAACAAGAATTTCATTGTCCTATCAGGGACACATGACAATAAACTCACTTGAACTTGAATATCACCCGGAACAAAATGTCTTCTTCATCCTTGACCATCGTTGTCGCTCTTGGATCAGAGGCGAATATTCTTGTATCCATCGCCTCCAAAAAAGCTCTGCCATATATTGTACCTGTCTCCATCTGCGTCTTATATACAAGTCTTCTTTCACAAAGAGTCCAGGTGGTAATGTTGGATTGGTATTCAACACAAGAATATGATTTGGTGCAAGTACTTCCAGGTCGTTCGGATCATCAGAACTCTTGTTAATAGGTTGATCATTTAAAATTGCTTCAACTTCACAGAACAAAGTTTGTAATCCTTCGTCGTCCAGAACTTGTTGTTTAAGAAGAGAGCGGAGCACATTTCGAACCATGCAGATCAACCGTTCCCATACACCGCTGTGATGAGAACCCATTGGATGATTAAAGTTCCATTTTTTCCCTTGTTGAAGCATAGCATTCTGGATCTTATCCAGATTTAAGCCTTTAAGTGCCTCTTTTAATTCTCTTTCTGCTCCAACAAAATTTGAACCGTTATCTGATCTTAAAGATGAAACTTGACCTCGTCGACAGATAAATCTCCGCAATGCATGAATACAGGAGTCTGTGTCAAGCGTAGATGCAACTTCAAGATGCACTACTCTACTTGCCATGCAAGTGAAGATTACACCATATCTTTTTACAAGACTTCGTCCTCTCTTAACCTTTATAGGACCAAAATAATCCACCCCACATCTGTAAATGGAGGCTTATCAGGTAGAATCCTCTCCAGAGGTAAGTCTGCCATCTTCTGTTCTCCAACCTTCCCACTCTGTCGCCTACACACAATACAATTTTTTATTACCTTTCTTGCAGTGGAGTTAGCCTTGATAATCCAATATCTTTTTCGAACCTGGGACAGAATATAATTTCTTCCTCCATGTCCAATCCATTCATGAATATGTCGTAATAATAATGTTGATAAGTGAAAGTCCTTCGAGAGAATAATAGGATGTTTAGCCTCTTCAGGCATTGCCAATCTATTTATGTGACCACCCACCCTCAGAAGTCCTTCGTCCAATACTGCATCAAGTTTATACAATTGACTGTCTCTTTTGACACCATGTACTCCAGCCTCTAACATTTCTTCTTTGTATTTCTGTCTTTGACAGAAAGAGGTAATCGCATCTTCCGCTTTGAGGAGATCATCAAGATGTAAACGCTGTACATTTTATGATGCCTTAAAAACTTTCATCTTCTTTCCAACATTTTCCTTCAGAATCTCAGGACCTTCTTCAAAGATACCTTCAGTAATCTCTCTCCTTTTTCGAGCAAACCTTGTTTTTAGTTTAAGAAACCAACTTATTCCATGATGAAAAGTGGGTAATTAAATAATTTGTTGTGTTTGATGAATCTTTAGCAATCATATTAACTGTGATGTTTTGTTTAATTTCCGGAAGATTAGCAGAGATTTCAAATCCCAGCTCAAGTTTTTCCTTACATAGATCCTGCAAAATCAACTTGGCTCGCAATGCAAATGGTGCAAGAAATCCCAAAGGGTTGTAGATGAAACCAATCACGGATAGGATGCCCCTTCTAATACATGGTTGCTCTTGAATCAAGATTCTGAACTTAAACACATCTGTTTCAATGCACCAGTGCAGTCCTAATGCGTTTCCATTGGCAAATTGTCTTTGTCAAAATCCAACTCTCTGGTCTCTTTGGTTCTATCATCTGGTGGAAAGCTTTCCAATACAACACGACTGTTGCTGATCCACTTGGAAAGCGTGTATCCTCCCTTATTGCAGAGGGAAGTCAGATGTTTTACCATTTGAATTTCTTCCTGCTTTGTAGACATGGATTTTAAGCAATCATCCACATTGAAATTATTCTTCACAGTAAATATCACTTCTTCTGGAAAGTGAACTTTATTATCCTCTGCGGTCTTCTTTAATGCAAAGTACGCTCAACTTGGTGATGACACTGCTCCAAAGAGATGTACCTTCATCTGGTATTCAACAAGATCTTGTTGTACATCCCCTTCTAGCCACCATAAGAATCGCAAGTATCAATGTGTTTTTCTGATACTTTGACAATGAAACATCACTCTGATATCAGCCATCAAACCAATTGGTTCTTGTCTGAATTTAATGAGAACTCCAATGAGTGAGTTGGTAAGGTCTGGACCTTGCAGTAGTTGACAGTTAAGTGATGTTCCTTTGAAGGCCGCAGCACAGTCAAAGACCACCCTCGAGGTCCCTTTCTTCAAGTGATACACCCCATGGTGCGGAAATTACCAAAGCTCTCCATCACTTCGATCGGGTTATTGGTACCAGTTCGGCATAATCATTGTCAATCATATCCTTTAGGACAAGACGTATAATCCTCACAAAAATTTGTATTCTTGCCAAACTTGCGTTTCAAATTCTGGGTGTGTTGCTCTGCCATACGATGATTATTCGGCAAACTAACACCAGCTTGTTTGAAAGGTAAGTCCAGACCATAGTGTCCATCTATCATCTTTACTGAGTAGTTCATAATATCCAAGAACTTTAACTCTTCCCTGGTCATTTCTTCAGATTCCTTACTGGTACTTTCATTGAAATCATGATTGTATTGCTTTTCTAATTTACCAGTAGATATTTGATTAACAGCAGCAGCAGGGTTGTTCTTCATCTGGTTCCTGCTTTCGTTGTTCCTTCTCAAGGAGCCATAGATAATCCATCCTAGTAGGGTTTTCACAGCAAACGGTCCATCACCTTGGCTCCTCACAATCTGTATAGGTTCCAATGCCTGCAAGCATTTGTTCCGATAAGTAGGTCAATACCAGAATTTATTTTAGATATTTTGACATCCTTCAAGTAAGGCCATTGTCTCAAGTCCTCATGTCTGGGTATATTTTGATGACAAACAGACATGGTCTCATGTGTAAACACATCAGATTTTGGTATAAAATTATCTTCATCCAGACTAGATATTTCCATACGTAATGTAATGACTAACGTACTCCTCTTCATTCATGGTACGCAATAGAATCTTAACCTCTTCTCCTGTGAAGTTCAATTAAGAAATATCGCAAACTCACTTAATGCCTCCACATCAAGCTTTCTGTGGGGGTGGGAGATTGCAACCTTCACGTGGTCCGCCCTGTTTCGACAACTGCAATCAACCTGGTGTGCACAATCAAATAAGATCAAATAGAACAAGTTGTCCTACAACTTTAGGCTGTGCACGCCATACGCAAGAAGAAGAAGAAGCTTTCTGTGCAAAAGGTAGCCAAACTTCCATGATCCAAAAATGCATATGCTTGCAACACTGTATTCGTCTTGCTATTCCTTACTTGTACCGGTAGGATAGAGAAGGTACAGGCTTCTACCCCGGCCCCAATATGAGCAGTTATCTGAGGTGAAGTGACAGCATCACTAGTAGCTGGCTTCTCCTTGTGTTCTATTTGCACCGGCTTCTTCTTTACAGTGTAAGAATGCTTCAGGATGATTTTGCTTGCATTTATCGCAAGTTATAGGACTTTCACAGTTATTATCCATGTGTCCTTTTTTTCAAAGATCCAAAACAGATTCCCTTCTCTTTTAAATATCGCAAACTCACTTAATGCCTCCACATCTTCTGGCTTGATATCTTTCCAAGCATAGGCGTTCTTTATGTATGCGTTAGCAATCCTTACCATTACGTCCTTTAAGTAACATTCGTGCCTCTTGATAACCTTGGCTTTCAGGCCTATTTAGACAACTTTCTACAAGTACCTTAGTACTTCCACTTGTATAATGCGCCAGAATTTGTAAGTGCTCTTTTTCGTCAGTAATTTTCCTTTCAGCTACTTCGTCAAGCGCCATTATGAAAGATTCATACCGTAAAGGAGCACCATTATATGTAGGAATTTGTATTGGTGGTAGAGAGAAAGAGAGATTTTGTTGAGCTATGAGCTTGTTGAATTCAGCTTGATTATTCGTCAATTCAAGGAATCCATCTTGAGATCCTTGGCTTGGCGCAAACGAATGATAGACAGGCCTCTGATAATCATAGTGGCTTGCTCGAGCCTGTGTATCAGGCCTCGGAAATGCATACTGAGTTGTTGGTTTGTCCCGAGCCTCGACAGACGCCCCATAAGTAATTTGCTTCAGTCTCGCACCCAGTTGCTGAGATGAAGTTTTGTCCATCTTTTGGCTACGTGCTAGTTCTGTCACGAGGCCGGATATCCTCTGGCTGCAGATTTGATTTAGCTGTTGTTTCCTTTTGAGCAGTGCCTTTTCTATAATAAGAGCTCATCCCATCAGATGCTTAAGAGTTGCATCTTGAACACTCACTTTCCATTATCTCCTTCTTTGATTTGACAACCACCAACTTTGTGGTAGTTCCAGCTGTTCTTTTCAATGGATCAATGGAAACTTTATTGTCATTCAGACCTTTCGGTCTGAACGAAATGTTGTTGCCTGCAGTCATACATATAGTAAATAACAAAACACACAATAAACACATATTTAACATCCACCATAGTGAGTTCACCAAACACCTCCTCACTGTGATGGAAGGCAAAAGTCATTAAGTCTTTGTCTCTTCCCTTCTTGTTCTTCCCCTTCCTCTGCGCTGAGGCGATCCAGGCCTCCGATGTTGTGACCACACCGGGTGATGTAAATAAGTCCCGCGGCTGAACCGCGCTCCGTGAACGGGCCAGTTCAACCCCGCGGCCCGGGGCGGTCGAAGATGCCGCCCTCCAGTCCAGCGGACGCAGCTGTTGCCGTGGGAGCTCCGGAAATACAGGTCACCAACCTGTGACCTGCGAGCTCCCGACGATGTCGTCCACTGGGCTCGCGGCCGAACCTCCGAAGTCGCTGCTGCCGCCACCGCCACAGCTCCGAGTCGGGCCGCCGGAACGCCGGAACGCCCGAACCCGCCACAGCCCCGAAGTCGGCCAGCCCCGCGCTGGTAAGTCCTGGCTGGCTCTGCCTCCGGAGCCTTGAGGTAGGTCGCAGTTGGAGGCTGTCAGCTCCGCCATTAGGCCTCAATGCAGATGGAGACGGAGACGAGGTATACGGCAAGAAAAGTTGCTTCCCCCCAAAGGAAGAGACTAAAACAAGAGACTAGAGCGACTAGATTAGCTTCAACTTCCATTTGAGCAGAGACCCTTGAAAATGAACTGGCTATAGAAACAGATTTATGTCTTGATCTTCATGTAGATACATTCAAGATACTGTCTTGTGGTGTAATCTCTTCCATTTCAGCACCTTGTTGCATCGTACTTTCAACTGTACCATATGTAAGTTGTCCAATTTCGACACCTTTGAGTAGCATCTCCTTCTATAACACATGCAGTCCTTTGTTCAATTTCAGCTAACCATCTTTTGACATCTTCCATAGAATCATCAAATAACTTAAACTTTCTTCGAACCACCATCTTTCGCGTTCTTCCTGAGGCGGCTGTGAATCCAGCAGTGCTTTATGCTTATCTCCCAACCTCTTTACCGAAGCTGAATAGTTGGCCCAGATTAACTTGCACTTGTTCACATTCTCATCTGATTCCATTAGTTCCTTCTGGACATCAAATAACTTCACCATTTTCCTCCATAACTTGTTTCTCTCCTTCTGGGTTTCTTTCAGAAATGGAACGGGCCTTTTTGGTGAATTTAACTTGTCTCTTCTCATATCTTGGCTGTTCTTCACCACCTTGTGGCTCCTCTGACTCACCTGATCCATCTTGCTCCATGGATTTAAACAGGTCTTGGCAGATTGCCAAATATGCTAATTGGACAAACAGAGACACTTCAGTTTGCTTTAGTCTTTATTGATAAACATTAGTCTGAATGTTCCAAAACACCCGATAAGAAACCAAAACAAACTGGTCTTTCAGACAACATCCAAATATTTTCGAAGTATAGAAGTGACTTCAGTTCAGAAAGAATGTGTCTTATCTCAACTTCAAACCAACGCCAGGCACCTGGATCTTCAGTCACTCTCTCGCGTCTTGGCAGCCTTCCAAAACTCAGCAGAACTAGCTTCTAATACTTTTTACACTCTCTCGAGCCTTCAGAGAGTTTGTAACTTCAAAAAACACGACGATCTTCCAGCTTATTAAGAAGCTGTTCTAAATTAAAGCTTTCCATCTTTCAAATTCAGCATAGTATAATAGCTGTCCTACTCACGATTTTGTGGAGACGATTTCTCCCTTGGATAAGTCTCAATAAATCTCGAAGCCAATCGCTGGCTGAGATCTATTTTCTTAAGTTCCTCTTCTTAGGAACCGGTCTTCTGGAACTAATTCTACTGGTTCTAATCTCTCTCCAGAGATCCAACCCAATCTTCTGCCCCTCTTCTTTGGGACTAATTCTACCACTTTGACGATGTAGTGGCAGATTATTATATCGTTCAAGGAATTTATTTCTCTATCCACTATGTTGAAGACTAAGGGGGTAAGTCATGTACTCTCCACGAGACATTCAAAGACGTCCAAAGATAAATCTTCAAAACACAGTCTCTTAATTAATAGTTTCTTTATTGTCGAAGTAAAACAGTGAAATATTCATCCAAACGTATTCTTGTTTAAGTTCATTTTAGCTCTGACAAGTTAGAAAGCTCTGAAAATGGTCGAAAGCTCTGAAAATGGTCGAAAGCTATGCCTTCCCCCATGCTTTTTCCAAACTAAACTAAAAAACTACAAGCTTCTGTACAAGAATCCCAGCAGCAGACGCGCCTCCGACTACATAATAAATCCCACCCACATAATTACAGGCAGACAAAATTTAAAGGCAAATACCATAATTTATAACATACTAAGTTAAGTCAAATGGCCACTACACAAATCTTCTCACCAAATCTTGCATTTCTAGAGGTTCTAATACATATTTAATTAGTAAAATACCTTAAATGAAAGCTTTTTGTTCTTTTTATCATATTTAAATAGCTATTTCAGCTCGGCACTATTTTGGCTAACCATTTACTTTTCTGCACTGAAAAAGGAACACGTTGGAGATAATTTGGGGTTGTGAGTGAGATTGTGTTTTTTTTTTTAATTACACTAAAATGAACCAAACTGTTTCTCAGGGTAAGAGTAAAGCACAAGTCTTCTGAAATTTTGAGTCCGATTGTGTAGTGGTAGATGTTCCGCTTATAGCTATTTATACATGAACTTGGCATATCAAACTTTTCCTTGAAAATAAACAGTGGCTGTCCTTTTTCATTTTCAGCGACCATTTAATGACATACCATTTAGATTATTAAATTTTAAAATTTCCTGTTAAAATGTTATGCTTAATTGAACTGTTTCCAACTGAAATATTATTTATAATCATGCTTATACTTAAAGCTTAACATCAATCATCAAAGTTAATCTCTTTAAGGGAATCTTGTGCTTAAATATGCATTGGAAAACAAATTATGAAGTAATGTTTACTGCCGTATTATCCATATTTTTACTGCATCTGTTTCCTGTGATCCACAGAGCTGAAAATGATGGACTTGTCAAAGTGAGTGATTTCACCAACTGCTGACTGCACAAGTAATAAATCATGCAGGAACTTCAGAAACATGAAGGTTACTGAATAGATGAAATTGATGCCATCTTTAGAAGCAACACTTCTTGGTAATGAAGTACTTTTTCAGTTACACTGCTTAAGTTTGCATACAACAATAAACCTCTTAATCAAGTGAGGTCATCCATTTACTGAGGCCTGTGTCTATGAGTCTATACAGAGGTCATGGTAACCTTTGTGGTTATTGAAAAAATGTTCATTTTCATAGATCTGCATTTTCAAAATTAATCTGGATTCTTAAACGTTCTATTATTATTTAATTTTGCCATATAGAAATCATGCCTTGGCATCAAACAAAGTAGCTGAATGAACAAGGGAAAAGAGCACATATTCTCTCCGTCCCCCAAGAAAATCAAAGTTCCAGTGCTCAATCTTAATAACGCGGGCCCAGCATACCGTTAGCTTCACAACCAAGTTTATAAAGCCATCTCATGTTTCACCATCAGTTCCATTCCTTGATATAATGAGCTAGCTCTTATCAGCCATTCTCCTTACTGCAGACTCTCTGATCTCTCAGTGCTTCTTGATAAAGGGCCATGAAAGAAGTGACCAATCATACTAGGGCCTTGAGAGGTCAGTAGACTTCAGACATTTCAATTTCAATGTGTTCTCAGCTGCCTCTCTGACTCGTGGGATTAGCGTCTGGCACCAGGCTCATTGTGGGCTCAATTGCTATAATGAGTCAATGCATTATGACATGCCCACCATGTTGCAAACCATTTTGCCCCGCTCATGACTTTTACAGGGCCTTGAAAAAAACAACCAGAAGTATAATGGCCCAATGCGCGAGTCAGATTGAAATGGAGTTGTTGATCACTTTTTTTTTTACAACATATCTGTTCCTTGAAATAATACTGTTTTTGTACAATATAAAAATGATCTACATATTTATAATTCACCCTCAGAGTAAAGACAAATTCTTAACATTCATCCAGAATCATTCACTGACTTGTGCAAATACTTCTGTTATCTTATTGACTGAAGAATAAAATAATAGACAGTACTCCATTGGTAAGAAAATCCATTGATTTCAACATAATTTTAAAATGCAACTTGAAAAATATTTTAATGTTAAGGTAGCTTGTAATAAATTATGTATAAGGGTTAAATGATTGATTGTAAACTTTTTTTTAAAACTCCATGGAAGGAAGCAGAGGGTGATGGTGGAAGGTTGTTTCTCGGACGGGAGGCCTGTGTCTCTCGTGGTGTGCCTCAGGGTTCGGTGCTGGGCCCGTTACTGTTTGTAAACTACATCAATGATTTGGATGAGAACATATAGGGCAAGATTAGCAAGTTTGCTGATGATACAAAAGTGACTGGTTTTGCAGATAGTGAAGATCATTGTGAACAATTGCAGCAGGATCTGGATCGATTGGGCGGAGGAATGGTTGATGGAATTTAATACAGAGAAGTGTGAGTTATTGCATTTTGGGACGTCGAACATGGGCAGGACCTACACAGTAATTGGTAGGCCTCTGGATAGTGTTGTCGAGCAGAGGGCTCTAGGAGTACAGGTGCAAGGTTCCTTGAAGGTTGAGTCGCAGGTAGTCAAAAAGACTTTTGGCACTTTGGCCTTCATGAATCAGAGTATTGAGTATAGAAGTTGGGAGGCCATGTGCAGTTGTATAAGATGTTGGTGAGACCGCATTTAGAATATTGTGTTCAGTTCTGAGCACATTTTAGGAAAGATATTGCTTGAAAGAGTTCAATAAAGATTTACGAGGATGTTGCCACAACTAGAGAGGGTGTGAGCTATAGGGAGAGGTTGATTAGGTTGGGTCTCTATTCCATGGAGCGCAGGAAGATGATGGGGGGGATCTGATAGAAGTGTACAAAATCATGAGAGGAATAGATCAGGGAGATGCAGAGTCCCTTTCCCACAATTGGGGAATTGAGGACCAGAGGACATAGGTTCAAGGTGAAGGGGAAAAGATTTAAGAGGAATTTGAGGAGTAACTTTTTCACACAAAGGGTGGTAGATGAATGGAACAAGCTGCCAGAGGAGGTAGTTGAGGCTGGGACTATCCCATAGTTTAAGAAACAGTTAGACAGGTAGATGGATGGGACGGGTTTGGAGGGATATGGACCAAGAGCAGGCAAGTGGGACTAGTGTAGTTGGCTTGTGTGGGCAAGTTGACCCGAAGGGCCTGTTTCCACACTGTATCACTCTATGACTCTAAGTGTCCAACGGTGTTCCACATCAACCAAGAGTGGCACAGTGGCGCAACGGTAGAGCTGCTGCCTTACAGCGCCAGAGACTCAAATTCCATACTGACTCTGGGTGTCGTCTGTACGGAGTTTGTTCGTTCTCCCTGTGTGACTGCGTCTCTGGGAGCTCCGGTTTCATCTCATACTCCAAAGATGTACAGGTTTGTAGATTAATTGGCTTCAGTTGTAAATTGTCCCTAGTGTTTAGGGTAATGCTAGTGTATAGAGATTGCTGGTCGGTGCGGACTCAGTGGGCCAAAGAACTGTTTCTGCACTATATCTCTAAGCTATATAAACATAAACTACTGTTGGATTCCAATAATTATTTCTCATCTTCCCTATTAGTGTATGCGGATTTTGAGAAACAAGCACTAATTTCATCCATTAATTTTACACCTAGGGGGCGCGCACGATGGCAGCTTCGCCAACAGTCTGTCTGTTTTTTCGTCTTTTTTGTTATTTTTAGTGTGTTTTATAAGTTTGTGTTAATGTTCTCTGGTTTGTTTTATGTGGGGGGTCGGGAGGGGAAATATTTTTTCAATCTCTTACTTTGCCGGAGATGCGATTGTTTTCCGGATCGTATCTCCGGTCCCTCTGCAGCCTAACATCATGGAGCTGGCGGCCTTGCTCGGGACTGACTTTGAGCCCCACCGCGGGGCCATGGACTTTACCATCGGAGCTGATCCCTTGCCCGGGATCGACGCTCCACCGAGGAGCTTGCAGTCTCGGGTAGAGGCTGATGTCAGGAAACTCCAAAGTCGCAAGAGGTTCAACTAGCCGCGACCCACTATCCGATCACTTGGCGCGGGGGGAGCCGAGATCCCCCGATGCAGGAGCTTGATCGCCGCCGGTCACGGGTGCCAAGATCGCCCCGTCAACGGAAGGCTCGAGGCCCCCAAATGCGGGACAACAAAGAAGGGTAGAGATTGAACTTTTTGTCGCCTTCCATCGCAGTGAGGAATGTGGAGGAGTCATTGTGGCTGATGTTTATGTTAAAATGTATTTTGTGTGTTCTGTTTTTTATTGGTGTGACTATGGCAAATTAAATTCCTCGTATATGTTGCAAAACATACTTGTCTAATAAAGTATGATGATGATTATGATTTTAAATATTTGCTCCACCTTCATTCTACAACTTGGATTACATGAAACAAGATATTATTTGTATCTTCCACATTTTAGCTTATTTCTCAGGAGACAAAAAGAAAAAAAGTTAAAGCGTTTTCAAGAGAGAGTTAGAGTTAGCTCTTAGTGCTAAGGGAATCAAGAATATGGGGAAAAAGACCGTAACGGGGTACTGATTTTAGATGATCAGCGATGATCATATTGAATGGCGGTGGTGGCTGAAAGGGCTGAATGGCCTACTCCTTCACCTAATTTCTATGTTTCCATATGTTTCTAAATCAGGATATGGGTGATTCGGTAGCTTGAGATAAGCAAGAGAAACTAATTGCAGTGTGCTTTATCAAACTAAAAAATCCATTTACATGAGCAATAATTGTAGTAGCCATTTAGCTGAACTCAGTATGTTATAACTATAACCAGTTACCTTTAAATTTTATCTGCCTGTAATTATGTGGGTGGGATTTATACGTAGTCTGAGGCGTGTTTGCAGCTGATTCTCACGCAGACTCCCTAGTAGTTAGTTTAGTTTGAAGAAGCATGGGGGAAAGATCACCGCTTTCGACTTCACTGATCGAACAAGCTATGGAAGCGGGTTGTTGATTTAATAGAGATCCAGGAGCCATGATCACTTTGAATGGCGGTGCTGGCTCGAAGGGCCAAATGGTCTACTCCTGCACCTATTGTCTCTTGTCTATTGTCTATTTCCCATTAAGAATGTCCTGTAGATTCAATTTCTTAAGAAAAGGATAATTGTTTTAAATAGCCTAAGTATCCAAATAACAAACTAATCCCATTCACACAAGAATTCACAATATAACTTTTAAATGCTTTTTAAATCTCACTGTCATGAACATATGCCAGATGGAAGGAATTTAATGTTTAATTCCCATAAATTAATCTAGAAACATCTACTTTCAATATAATCAAAATTATTATTTTTTCCACAATAAATGTGGCTGAAGCTGTTGTGTATATTTAATATAAAAATATTGATTATACAATTACACAAAATATGGACGATTTAGATGTTCTTATGACATATTTGTCCAAAAAAAAAGAGAATTTTAATCATCTTGCGAGTGCATGTTTCTGGATTGGAACGTTGCATTTGCGGTGAATTTGAACCGCCATATCGGCAGGAAAGATACTGCCAGTTCCTATGGGGCCCAAATCACATTTTCGCAACATAAAATTAGATTAAAGCCATCCCAAGAAGCAAGATTATATGGAAAATAAACAACTTACCCTTTGTTTTGTCCTGTTCTTGCGATCCGTCACGTTGTAGGCTTTGAGGGCGTCAGAAGTGGCTTTTTATTTTAATCAAACTATTAAATTGTACAGCAATTTAAAAAAATAAATAAAAAAAATGGGAACGGAAGTCCGATCGATTTTTCTACATCGACTCACAGCCCGAGAAAATCTCTCTCCGATAAGCAGTACAAAACTGGATTTTAATCCCGCCCCCCCTCCCCCAAAGGCGCCAAGGTCGCGCACACGGCCAGTGGCAGATCTGCAGCACCGCTGAAGGTAGGTATTGTAACATCGCTATATAATGCGTGTTATCTTTGTTTTTTTGATGTATGTTAAGCTTTTATAACTCCTTTTTTAATGTCTATTAGTAATTGCCTCGTTATATACTCAGAACAATTAGGGGCCAGTTTGTAGTGCCATTTAGCTTAACTCAGTATGTTATAACTATAACCAGTTACCTTAAAATTTTATCTGCCTGTAATTATGTGGGTGGAATTAACACATAGTCTGAGGCATGTTTGCGGCTGGGATTCTCGCGCACCGTAGTTAGTTTAGTTTGAAGATGCATGGGGGAAAGGTCACAGCTTTCGACCATGCACGAGTATGACCACTAGTAAGATCAAAATGCTCTTATACAAGAATAAGTTTGGATGAATATCTTACTGTTTTTACTACTACAATAAAGAAACTATTAATCAAGAAACTATGTTTGGAAGATTTATCTTTCGACGGCATTGAATGCCTCGTGGAGAGCTCCTGAGTGTGTTTCGATTATCTCCTGGTCCGCTATACTCAATCATCGTGACTAAAGGAAAGATTCCTTGAAACGATATAAAAATCTGTCACTTTAACTATCTTTGGAAAGCAAAGCTATTGTGGTTTTCTTCCTGACCTTCATAGCAACTAGAAACAGCAATGCACATGGTTGCTTTTAAAAAAAAAACAGATTAAGCACCATGGGTCCATGAGACATTGAGCATTATATAATTCATAGCAAGCTGAAAATATTTCTCCAGGGTGATATTGTCATCCATTATTACAAATTATTACATCCGTTGACATTACAAATTCTTTCAAGAAAAATACAAAAAATAGGTCACTGGAATAAGTGACAAGCTTCAGTAAGGCAGCAAATTCTTTAAAATGAAGTTTTTAAAAATATATACAGTGCAGCTTATAACATTTTAAACCAAAATATCAAAGGAACATCTTGGTAATTATCAGAAAATCTGTCATTGTACTATTTTCAATCACTTTATTCTCCTCTTCCTTTCATAGCTCCTGCAAGGTTCAAATTAATACTTGGATGAATACAAATACTTTATGAAAGATGAGAAGCAAAATTGGGTGTTGCTGAACTATATTCAGGAAAAAAACGAATAATTGTCTGTAACCACAGGACTTAATGAGGAGCTCTTAAGTTTGTTAAGTCTTGATAAAAGATAAATTCCTTTTCCACAAGCTTATGCTAAATTTCATTAGAACTGTTACAAAGGAACAGGTTGAAGGATATGACTGGTAGAGCAGAAAAAGGCTCACTTATCTGTTTAGTTACAAATCAGTTTTATTGGCAAGAGAGAACAAAAACAATACTTGTCTTGGTATGCGCGGGGTCCGGTTCACAGCAGCACACCCCTCTCTCTCGCTCTCTCTCTCTACCTCTGTCCGCGGGACTGATCGAGGCTCAGCCCGTCGGTGAACACCTGTCATACAAAAACAAACTTATGGCTTCCTGGCTATACAGGTAAGAAATCAATAGTTGAAATAACCGCCGGTAAGTCCTGGCCAATAGCATTTCTCCCAAATTCAAACTATAAACCAATGACGGGACTGCATCCGAGCGAGACGCCCTCCCTTTGGGAACAAAGCGCTATCAGGCACAGACTGGTGGGGAAAGCAATACACGGTGCTACAGACATGGCGCGCGAATCAATGCACACAGCGCCACTGACTTTGCGGGCAAAGCAATACACACAGCGCATAACAGTCGGTTATGGATCACAGACTGTCCACAGACCAAAATTCTCGTATAACATTCAATCCCTCGAACAGTATGGTTACCGTAACATCCGGCCCGCAGGCATTACCTCGTTACATCCGGCCCACATGGTCGAGATGCCAATCCGCACATACAACGTTGTAATATTATGGCCAACAAAATTGTCCCAATGGTCAGTCCCCAGTGCACCACTGTTGTCCACCATCCTCCCAAGGGATTGTCGTCGTACTGCTCTCCGACCCTTCGAATCTATGTGGTCAGCGAAGGTTGGTGATGTTCTCTTTTACCCCACTCAGGGTCAAACCAATCACCGAGTCTGTATGACCATGCATGGTACAAATTAACTTGTTTTGTCTGAGGTTCCAACCTCAATGCTTGTGTCATTAAATGTTGCTGTCAGTACTTGGTACGTGGTTTGAAACGTATGGATTGCAGCCTTCTTCCGAATGTCCCAGAGCTTCACCGTTTCATTGTCGCTTCCTGTACAGACCAACTGTGGTCCCCGTCAGGCTGGAAAACAAGCTGCCCGCTATGTTATAATGCAATTCCATCACTGCTCCACTGTGACCTTCCAATGTAGCGCAATTATTACAGTCGCCATATCTATTCCAAAACAATACGTCGATCAAATCCTGCAAATGCCAGTGTTGATCCTTTTGAGGGAAATTTACAACAATAAACTTCTCCCTCGTGATCCGTTAAAAGCATGAGAGGAGCTTGAAGACTCAAGGTTCTTCGTCACACCTGCAGCCTGGCCTGCTGTGGGCTCCCCTGCACCGAGGGCAGCAGCTTGTTGCGGGGGTGCTTGGCCTGCACCAGAGCCAACTTGTTTGCTATTTCTTTTTATCAAACATTTTCTATTCTATTCGTCAGATCCTGCCGACTACACCAAATGTTACAAAGGAACAGGTTCGAGGATCTGACTAGTATAACAGAAAAAAGCTCACTCGTCTGTTTAGTTACAAATCAGTTTTATTTGCAAGAGAGAACAAAATCAATACTTGTCTTGGTATGCGCAGGGTCCGTTTTACAGCAGCACACCTCTCAGCCTCCGTCCGCAGCGCTGATCGCGACTCAGCCCGTCGATCAACCCCTCTTGGACAAAAACAAACTTAAGGCTTCCTGGCACCTGCCATTATACAGGTAAGAAATCAACCATAGAAATAACCACTGGTAAGTCCTGGCCAATACCGCTGCTCCCAAATTCAAACTATAAGCAATGGGAGGGGACTGCATCCATGCGAGATTCCCCCCCCCCTTTGGAAACAAAGCACAATCAGCCGCAGACTGGCATGTAAGGCAATACACAGTGCTACAGACTTGCCGCGCAAATCAAGACACACAGTGCTACAGACTTGTCGCGCAAAGCAATACACACCGCTGCCGGTTTGACACACAAAGGTTTAAAAGAGCGTTGTCGGCTTAGCGCATGGGAATTTAAACATCGGCTGCAGCGCTATGGGTTCCAAATATTGCGCTACTGGACGCAGCGTTATGGGTCACAGGCTGCTCTGGCAAAATTTTCGTATAACAACAACGCAGAAGATTGACAGTAGACAGCTTAGAATAAGAAGAGGGTGGAAAATTAAAGAGATAGACAAGAAGCTCACAATTATTTTTGTGGACGGAATTTGTCTAAACGGTCTCCCCAATGTAGTGTGAGCTTCAGATATAATGCATTTTATTGAAAATAGTAAACCTCTGTTTCAGTAGAAAATAGTGCCCAGGGCTCTGGAAGGTGTAAAACTTTGTTCTGAACAAAAAATAACTTTTTTGTTGAATCTAAAATTTAACGGTGGAAATATGGAAAGAGTAAGTAAGCGAGTCTGACAAATGATCTTTGAAAGAGTTGACTTGTTTAATGGGTCAAATGGTCTCCTTCCATCCTGCACTATTCTATGATTAGCTGAATAAATGCAACATGATCACACAATTTTAAATTAAAATAAGTTCAATCACTTTAAAATTCAACAATCAGATCTTCATTAAAAAACAATTGGGAACACGAAATAATTGTTTAATATTGCATTATATTATACAAAATGAGATCACATCAATTATAACAGTTATAGTGAATGTCACAAATACTATCACAAGTTTTCAGTTAAATAAATGAGAATGATTTACTGTCCCTTAATTTATCATGAAACTTTACGTACACGTTGAATAGTTCCAGCAATGCCAAGGATCCAAATGAAAATATCAACTGTGGTCTGAAAACTGCAATGATTTAACTTAGTTACTACACATTCTGATCTTGAAAAAAAGAATGCCAATGCTACAACATCACATTTAAATGGGGATTTAATATTGATGCAAATTCTAAAATGAAGTCTTACCGACATATTCGCACATTAATATTTCAGTACTGGTAGAGACTTAACTTGACAGAAGAGTGTTCTGCTTTTCACTGTTGCTTCTCCGCTGTAGACTACAATACAATTCCAATGGGTCAACACAAACTTCCAGAGGCTTCCCTGCATTCATGTGCAGAAGTCTGCCAGCTGACCCAGTGCCAATTTAAACTTAAAGTAGGTAATGCAATTCCCATTCAAATGACAGGGAGACATCAACTGCCAAGAAAACGTAAGTGCACTTTTTTATAATGATCGTTTCTTTTTTAATTACTGTCAGCATAATTACTGTACTAAATGTTAAAAAAGTGCAATATTTAATTATATAATAGGTTTACAGCTGTAATTGAATTTACAAGGCACTGAGATTCCATAAGCCAGGGATCAGACCTTAATGGTCATTTTGTTGATCCAACAAATGCAACAGGCTGCCTGCATTGAAATAATCCAAATGTTGCACTCGGTCATGCCAGTGCTAGGAGCTGAGTTCCTGGTGGAAGATGCATGATGAATAAAAAGTGCGTGGTCCAGGGGCAGGCGATCTGCAATTGTGGGGCAACAGGATATGTGCTTCAGAATGTTGCCTTAGAAAATTTATAGATTTAACAATTCACAATAACCCAAACTGTTTTATAAAGCAATGTAAAACAATACTGAAGACGCTCTCCAATATCTTACAGACTATTGTGCATAATAAAATTATCCACTTTGCTTTCAATAAGTGGCACTTAATGAAATGTTTGTTTTAAGTTGAGAAATCAAATGCAATGAAACTAACCAGCTAGTCCCTACCTAAATACATACATTATTTGGTAATAAATGCAAATAGCATTTCTGTTTTAAGTATTATTCTTCCTTGATGGTCACAGCAAACATATGGTGTATATTGTTCTCTGCAAGCGACATAATCAAATTATAACTTTTGGACAAATGTATTGATATCCATCCAAAGTTTTATTCTTGGAATCTTTCCCAATCAGCAAAGTGTGAAGAACTATTATCCCGAGATAATTCTGTGTGGTGTAATTATCTAATGATTTTACTTCGGAGTCTAAACTTCAGGTAAGTGCTATTCCTTACCTGTTTTAGGTCTCCTGCAGGAACCTCAGAGTTTTTGCGGGATGTTCTCGACAGCTGACAAGGGAACCAGCTAAGGGCTTCTAAGGGCTTTGGGGGAACCGAAATCCGACCGCGGAAGCAGGAGCTGGCGAATGTCGGGTTTCGCGATCGGAGTCACTGATAACACGGTCAGTGACTCTGGACGTTGAGTTCCCAGGGAGGGGCAACCCAATAATATGCGGTTCAAGACTGCAATAGTCCCCAGGAGATGGGGTTAAACTGACCTGAATGGTCAGCCCGGGTGCCGGGAGGGTTACCGCGGGTGTATGCATATATATATATATATATATATATATATATATATATATATATATATATATACATATACATATATATATATATATATATATACATATATATATATATATATATATACATATATATATATATATATATATATATATATATATATATATATACATATATATACATATATATACATAGACATATATTATATATATATATATATATATATACATATATATATACATAGACATATATATATATATATATACATATATATACATATATATACATATATATATATATATATATATATATATATATATATATATATATATATATATATATATATATATAGAATATATATATATATATATATATATATATATGTATTTATTTATTTATTTATTTATTTATTTATATGGATTCCCGGGGAGGGGAAATCCAGCAATGCAGTTCCCAAACCACAGTCATCCCCAGGATAAGGGGACAACTGACAAAAATGGTCAGTCCGACAAAGAAAGATGTTGGGAAGGTTCCCCTATGAGAATGTGAATCTAGAGACTCTTACAGCAGGAGTTGGGTCAGCGCGGGTTAATGTGAGAGCCCGCATCAGCCGTAAGGTTTATGACAGTGTCAGCCTATTGGAGAGGCTGTGTCAGCAGCACCTTTACGTAGGGCTGCTTCATGGAGATGCCAAGTTATGGCAGTGCCAGCCTATTGGAAAGGCTGTGCCAGCAGTACCTTTGTTCAGGGCTGCTCATGGGGATGCCAAGTTATGGCAGGCTAGCCTATTGGAGAAGCTGTGCCAGCAGCACCTTTGCTCAGGGCTGCTTCATGAGAACGCCAAATCTATGGCAAATAATGGCCTATGGGAAAGGCCGCGACAACAGCACCTTTGCTCAGGGCTGCTTCATGGGCGCCAGCAATACCTTGTTCAGGGTTGCTTCGTGGGAATAGGCTGCTTAGTAGGGTATTCCATTTACAGTGATCATGGGGGATGAGGAGGTATTGCTAGGATAAGGCAATATAACAGAATGATGACAAAAAAAGCATTCAAAGAGGACTATTCACTGTTCAAAAACACTGGTTATGTATGAGCTAAAATTCACTGTTTAAGTCTCAAACTATATTTGAGAAATTAGGCTCCTCTATCCAGTTAGATTAGGTTGCTATCAAATAGACTTGTAGGACATTGGGTTTTACCTTTAGCAGTTCAATTGGCCGTTGATGCCGGCCTAGGCAACAGATAGCAGTCAATAGACTCCTGTAACAGGTTTGTGTTATAAAACAGCCTTCTAGTTGTTAGACTAATTGGCAATAGTATAGATGGGATTCAGCTGTGCAAGTAGGAGAACTGTTATCCTGTTAAATGGTAAACTATAAAGTGCCATGTAGGTCATTGTTAACAAAACTTGTTATCACCAACTGAAGTTAATAAAGTCACAATGATGGACAAACAGTATTCATTACTGTTCCAGTAGTTGTTAGGTAAATATTTCATTATAATGCAAAATGGTGCCTAATGGCCCTAAATGGGAAATTGCGACAGCAGCGCCTTGTAGCAGGCCTGCTTAATGTCCCCCTCATGTAGGAGGAGAGCATGCCGCGTCAGTATTAGTCTGACGCTGGGTCCATGGCAAAGTCGGCGTATTGCTGAAGCCGCGCTAGCAGGACACCTTGTAACAGGGCTGCTTAATGTCTCCCTCATGTAAGAGGAGAGCATGCGGGATCAGTATAGTCTAATGCCGAGTCTGAGGGTATAGCCATAGAGCATGCCCAAGGGATGCAGGGCACGCGCCAAAGGTCTATGCCTGGCAGCAAGGTTGCCATCCCAACACATATGCAGTGAACACCGCTATCAGGGGGACATTAAAGCTGGCTGCCGAATCTTCTATTCAGGTAAGACCTTTCCATTGGTGAAACCTGGAGGACGAAGCACAAGCTATTGGAACGAGTATGGTTTCATAGTTTCGGCGACAACGCACCGCACATCTTCATTGGCAGTAAGCGGGTCACTGAAGCTGGTGGCAACATGAAAGCTGGCCAGAGGTTCCACGCACTCTACCTGTGTTACTCTGCAACTAAGGGACCACTTACAACTTGGTAAGATGTACACTTAGTTATACAATACAAATGATTGAGACATTATCATTTACTTTGAGGGGTCTAACTATGTAAAAATGGACAATACTAGCATTCCAATCAGGTTAGAATTGGACAGGCTCAGTATAAGCGCCAAGATTGTCTTGCAAGACTGGCTCGGAAATCGAGCCACAGTTGCCGTTTACGGCAGACACGAAATTGCGAATATCATTTCGAGTTTGGAGGTGGAGCAGATTTGCATGACTTACCAATTCTTCTTTTATTGGTATCAACTATCTGTAGTCTCTGCGGACATTGTATGGGTTAAAGAGTGATTGAGCAAATATGCATATCTGCATGCTCAGCTTCATGTTGATACATTATGATGATGGCATATGTTAGTCACGTGGGTGCAATCAATTAAAGACCCCTGGAATGGTTACATAATCTCATTTGCCACAGGAGAATCAGGCGGTCAATGGCAACACTGATGTTGAATCACACTGTATTATGAAACTCTGGTTAAATGGAACACCAAATATCGATATGTTGTTTTCATGCTTATTCCCTGGTTGCAAAATGTGTGGCATAATTGTGGCGAAAGATACATTCTCGCTACAAGGAGAAGGAAGGTCTTTTATGGCTCCATTTTGCTTCATCAATCGAGGCTTCAAATAATGTCATTAAGAGGCCGCTTTAGGTTCCTGTTTTGTGATTGTCTTATGCAAATTGATTCCAGATTTGTCGGGAATAATAATATAACCTTATATGGTTATTTTAAACGTAGCTTTGCTGGTTCAGCCTGAGGCTTGGGAAATCAGCCGTTGCATGATAAACTCAAATTATGTTCTGCAGATTTAATAAACTGCCCTAAGGCTTGGGTTGTTACATCTATCCTTCTATGTGTTCAAAGTGCTTGGATAGCACCAAAAAGCAGGACTTTTCTTTTCCAGGAGATGAGTTTTTTTCATGCACATGTTACATTGAAAACGGTATAAATTGCTAACGTTTGGAGTTCATGTTAAATGTTGTATATCTTTATTATCATTTTTCTGAGTATTTGCATACCCAAAGGAAACAAAAAAGTGTTTCTCAACCAGTGTCCATTCAGTAATAGATATAGAGAATAAAAGTACATATGTCACGAGTTCTGATCGGCAGTGGCACGACAATGGCTCTGCTTCAGTGTGTCCAGGTTGGTGTTTGGTGCGCGATACTTTGGCAGCGGGCAAAGTCCACTTATCAGTCTAATTGCCTGCGGGAAGAAGCTGAGGAGCATCCTGCTGGTTTTGCAGCTGATGCTCCTGTACCTCTTCCCAGATGGCAGTATGGAGAATATGTGATGCGATGGGTGGTATGGGTCTTTGATGATGGAGATGGCTCTGCTAATACATCTCTTCCTGTATATGTCCAGCAATGAAGGGAGTGGAGCATCAATAATCCTGCTGGCGGTCTTCACAATCCTGTCCAGTTGGTGCCGTTCGTACGCCTTGCAGCTCCCGAACCAGGAGGTGATGCTGTAGGTTAATGTGCTCTCGATTGTCCCCCTATAAAAAGTTTGTAGGTGTGCAGTGGGGAGACCTGCTTTCCGTAGCCTTCGGAGAGGGTGTAGTCGCTGCTGTGCTCTCTTGACCAGTGCTGTGGTGTTGGTCGTGGACGTCAGGTCATCTGACAGGTGGAGTCCTAGGAACTTCACACTGCTGACCCTTTCCACATCAGCTCCATCGATGTGCAGAGGTGAATGGCGTTGTTTTCCTGCCCTCCTGAAGTCAACCACCATCTCCTTTGTTTTTCCCACGTTGAGAATGAGGTTGTGGGATTTGCACCATCCTGTGAGCAGCTCCACCTCCATTCTGTACGCTGACTCATCATCGTCACTGGTGAGACCCACCACTGTTGTGTCATCAGCGAACTTTTGTTAAATGATCTTTTGTTAATTATTGAGTTGTGCGGCCATTAACTGTCAACGTGCTTTCTCATTGAGTTGGCTGTAGCAAACAAGACCAGTTCTGTCGGGTTCACACCGGATATCGAGTTGTAAGGATATCTTCAACACAAGGTCACCCAGGACCAGTACAGTGCCATATGGGATGTTGACATTTGTGAACACTATTTCACCGGGAGGCTCCAGTTACATCCTTAAATTTGGCTGGAGCTCATTAGGTAGTTATCCTTCTGGTGCTGGTTTAGCGCAGCAGGTTCAGTCACTACATAATTGCGACGGTACAGGATGATTATATCTGTAAATAATAATTATATAATATTGACTGGCCTTGAGGGAGACACCAGGAAATATTGCCCAAACTTAAATCATATTGCCCGAGTCGAAGACGAGGGCAATATGATTTCAGTGCGGGCAATATTTCCTGGTGTCTCCCGAAAGAAGCCAGTCAATATTATAATTATTACCTATCCCCACGTAAATTAAAATAATTCCTAAGATTCACACTTGGAGCTTTGTGATTGACCACAGTTCTACGTAAAGTCAATGGCGAAAACCGGAAGAAGAAAAATACCAAGTAATATTGCCCGCTGGAAACTGCGCGTTTTTTCACCAATCAAAATACGAACTAAAATTGCCCAGTAAAACTACCTTATATAGGTAATAATTCCTAACATTCGCACTTGGAGCTTTGTGATTGACTGCAGTTTTTCTACGTAAAGTCAATGGCGAAACCCGGAAGAAGAAAAATACCAAGTAATATTGCCCGCAGGAAATTGCGCGTTTTTTCACCAATCAAAATACCAACTAATATTGCCCAGTAAAACTCCCTTATATAGGTAATAATATATATTATTACTGGCCATAGGGGGATCACGACATAGCTATGCTTTTACAAAATTGTATTCCCGTTTTGAGTCCAAGACAGGGTTATGGAGGAGAATATTTTCGTATTCCCCTTTCTTGCGAAAGCCTAGGACTTTACGTGTTAAAACAAAATATAGTCTTATTATTACCCATCTCACATCCGGGAACTTGGCAATGTGGCGCTGCGTGGGAAATTTAGAATTTAAAAACAAGCAAAATGGCAGCCTTCCTGTTCGCGTTTTGACGAACAGCAATTTGACGAGATTTTACAAAACAAAGCGCGCACATGCAACGAAACAAGCAGTAACAATATTCAAGGAATATTTGATGGAGAAGGGTCTAGATGTCGATATTCAAACGGCAGACAGAAAGACTTTGGCGTCCATTTTGGCTAAATTTTACGTGGAAGTCCGCCGAGCTGAGATGTTGAGATTTTCCTCTAGATGTCTGATATGGGTAATAATAACAATATTGACTGTCCTCTTTCGGGGGATACGACATATATTGCCCTCACTAGATCCATATTGCCCTCGTCTTCGACTCGGGCAATATGAATCTACTTCAGGCAATATATGTCGTATCTCCCTCAAGGCCAGTCAATATTCTATTAATATTTTATGTTATAAATACTTGAGCAGACCAGAAGGGTTGTCAAGTCTCAAAATAGTCACAGGCATGCCAGGGGACCTTTGGTAATGTAGAGCACACATATATACAACAATATGTCAAGGTCACCATGATCCTTCGAGGTTCTGAACTAGCAATGTTGTTAGTCACAACTTAGAAAAAACTTAGAAAAAACTTAGAAGAACATATCTGTTCAGGCCACTCCAGATGATAAAACGGAGTTTGCGTTATGTAGGAATGGATTCTGATTCCAGATCTCATTCCACCAGGGCTGCTATAACATCAGCAGCAAGGGTATTTACGTTCCGCCGGGCAAAATCCTTACGGCTGCAGCATGATCCAACGAACAAATCTCCAAACATTTATAATAACCCATTGCTGAACCAGGGATATTTGTCAACTCTATTTACGTTCTGGTTATACTTTTCATTTGGGTGAGAGATGGAAATATTTTTACTTCATTTAAACAGCATCAGCATGTTTTAAATCTTTGTCATGACTGTATGCATTATGAATGTTTTCCTTCATTTGTCAATGAAGCAGTTGTGGTTGTGTATACTCATTTCACACGGCATTAAATCACAGAGCTTTGAAATCTTCATGTAATCACTCACGTGACTCCGAAGTAAAATAGTAAGATTAAACGAGAACTTACCAGTTTGAAGTTTGATCGCTATTTTATGAGGCGTTACAATGAGGGATTACGTGCCCTCCGCTCCCAACCCTCATAAATATCATCTGGTAGTTCTAGTCTTTTGGTTCTTACTATTATACTTCAGTCACTATTACCTGTGATTTCACACCGCTGCTTTGAAGATTGACGCACGTGCGGCTGGACGGGGTTCTTCACGTAATCCCTCATCGTAACTCCTATTCTTTCCCAATGAATAAACGTTTTATCAATAAAATATGGTTTGAATGAGAGATTATTAGCGATGAGAAAGAAGCGGTAAATTTCTTGATTTTAAAGTTAATTTTATTTGTTTCCAAATTCATATTATACTGTGAATAATTGGATTCTTCTCATATTATATTGTTCAGTTTAATCAGAGAAAGAAGGATCACTCCTATATAGTAAGGGGAACAATCCTCTTTCTCCATTCTTATCCAATCTACCTGTTGGGCAGAACTGTCCAACCAGTAGATTATATTTTTAAGATTCACTGCCCAATAGTAATACAATAAGTTGGGGAGTGTCAGTCCCCCTGATTCTTTAGATTTACACGTGTTTTCTTTGAATTCTGTGTGATTTATAGTCCCATATGAAGTTTGTAATATCAGAATATTGTTTTTAAAGAATTTTTTGGTAAGTATATTGGTATTGATTGAAATAGGTACAGTATTTGTGGTAAGAAGATCATTTTTATCGCATTTATTCTGCCTATTAAGGACATCGGCAGTGTTTTCCAAAATTTAATCAACCCATTTAATTTAGTTAATAAAGGCATATAGTTTGCATTGAGTAATGATTTATATTTCCTAGTAATTTGGATGCCCAAATACTTAAATACTTAAATTTTTCTGTTGCAATTCTAAAAGGGAATTTCAACAGATGTGTCGGCTCTTGAGGTTTTATTGTCATCATTTCGCTTTTTTCCAGTTTATTCTATATCCTGAAAAGGAACCAAATTCCTCTATTAAATTTAGTATATTTGGTATGCTAATTTGCGAATTTGTAATATATAATAATATGTCGTCTGCATATAATGAGATTTTATTATTTGAGTGTTTGGTATTATATCCATGAATATTCGGATGACTTCTTATACTTTCTGCTAAAGGCTCTATCACTAGTGCAAATAGCAGGGGCGATGATGCGCACCCCTGCCTATTGCCCTTGCTAATTGGAATTTTCGGGGATAATATATTATATATATTATTAATCTATTTATTCTTCTAAGGAAAATTCTTCCAGCATTTAAGGGCAATTGAATGAAACTCAAGTATGAAGTTATTAATCTGAAATATTAAATTTGGTTTTCACTACAAATGCTGAATGACCAGTTTAAGGTATTTTCCAAAGTTGTAATTTTTAAGATTTTCAACATATTTTGCTAAGAACTAGCTCTTAACTTACAGAAACACACAAGAGACCTACCTTTTACTGCCATGTTTCTAAAATGCGCTCAGTCTTGAGGTTTGACCAGCAACACAAATGCAGCCCACATGTTTGCAGTTAGGAATATAATAGTAAGATTAAATGAGAACTTACCAGTTTGAAGTTTGATCTTTATTTTATGAGGAGTTACGATGAGGGATTACGTGAAGACCCCACCAGCACACATGCGCGACATTCTTCAAAGCAGCGGTGTGAAATCACAGATACCAGAGTTGACTAACATAGTAAGATAAGAGAGAACTTTATATACCAGTTGACCTTTTATAATAGAGCGTTTTGAGAGCGGGGGGCATGTAATCCCTCATCGTAACGCCTCATAAAATAAAGAACAAACTTCAAACTGGTAAGTTCTCATTTAATCTTACTATTTTACTTCGGAGTCACATGAGTGACTACGTGAAGATTTCAAAGCTCTGTGATTTCATGCCCTGGAACAAGTCCATGCTCACACACTGCCATGCTAGGAATGGAGGATGTAACGTATTTCAGACATGAAACTGTGCTGAAAAACAAAAAGGTATTTATTTCATACCTAAAATAATAATGCCCCTACATTGGGGTAAATCATGAAACGGAACTTAAAATTTTTCCTGCAATTGTCTCGGGAGTAGCCACGGGTTTATTATAGAAGCGCTGAAAAGTCCGTTCATTACTCCAACCCGCTGTTGCAAGGATGTGGTCCATTGGAACTTCCATCATCCTTGCCGCCGATGTGGATGCAGCCCTGGTGGAGTGAGATTTAAAAACATTAGTGTCCACCCCCGCTGCACCCAATACCACCCTTAACCATCTGGAAATGGTTTGTACTGTGACCTTATGGTGAGGGCGTTTATGGCTAATAAGTAAAGCCCTCTCCGTGCCCCTGAGACTCTTGGTGACCTCTATATATCACAATATATATGTCACGATGCAGAGCCGACAATCTGCAGGATAGGCCAGAAATTCTAATTTTTGGCCAGTAGATCCGGGTCTATCCTGTTTAAGTAACCCCTGTATTAGGAAGGTTATCTTGTCATTAGTGATATACATGGCGTCCATACTTAATTTATGTAAGGACTGGACCCGTTGTGCTGTTACAAGTGCCATTAACATGACCATTTTATAGGTTAATTTATCCAGTGTGAGTCCCGATATAGGTGTCCTTCCTCGAAGCATAGTCAGCACTATGCTTATGTCCCATATATGGGTGTATCTGGGCCTGGGGGGATTAGAATTAAATGTACCCCACATCAGTTTAGATACCAGTGGGTGTGATCACACCCTCGCCCCAGATAATTGGATAGGGCACTACGGGCACAATTAATGGCACTGTAGCTCAATTCCTCATCAAAATGAAGGGTAGCCAGGAACTCCAGCACTTCAGTGATGGTGGCTGTGTCGTATGAAGTGTTCGTTCTGGTGCAGAACACTTCCCATTTCTTCACATAAGTTAGATATTGTCTTCTGGTGGACTCCCTGCACAACGCTGTGATGACATTCATCATCCTGTCGGAGAGTCCGTACTCCAGAAATGGCCTGTTCAGAATCTGCAAACCAACAGGTTTATTCGGTCATGGCACGGATGACTTTCCCCTGTCACAGGGTGTACCAAAAGGCTCAGATGTTTGTTGATCCGAATGCAGGGTTCTGCGGCCATATTTTGTACTACTGGGAACCATGGTTGGGTAGGCCAGTGGGAACAACCAAAATACCCATTGTGGTGTCTTGTTTGATTTTTTTGTAAGACCCGACTGATGAGGCAGAAGGGGGGAAATGCATAGAAAAACAAATCCCCCCAATATAGCGAGAAAGCGTCCACCGCTACTGCCCCAGGGTCTGGTTCCCAAGCAACATATGTTGGTAGTTGGTAATTTAATCTGGATGCAAAAAGGTCGATATCTGGTGTCCCATACCGTTCTATAATATCGGCAAACACTTTCCGATCCAACATTCATTCGGTGTTGTCGTTGAATTTGCGTGACCTGGTGTCCGCCACTGTAGATCCATAAGTGGCTGAGATCCATATATTCCTTTCCAGACACCAGTGCCAGATATTATTAACCAATTCATCACATGATATCGACTTTATTCCAACCATACGATTAATATAGGCCACCACAGTGGTATTATCAATCTGTAATCGTACATGCAAATGGTGCATGTCTGAGCAGTAGGCCCGGAGTCCATGAAATGCTCCCAGCATTTCTAGATAATTAATCCCTAGTGCTCCAAACAGGGTTAATTATTGTGCACTCCATCTGCCAGCACAACTAGAGGTATTAGTTTTGCACTGGCATCAGTCTGTAATGTAACCGTGGGATTCATAATAGTGATGGGGTTAGAACAATGCTGAATATTGTCTATCCACCAATTTAACTCTAATTTTGCTTTCCCTGGTAGCTCCATAGGCCTATCAAAATGGCCTGCATGAGTTTTAAGAGCTAATATTTTTGCTCTTTGTAGATTTTGGTAATGGAGTGGTCCAAATTGTGCTGCTGGAAATGCAGCCACTAGTTTCCCAATTACTCTGGCTACTTGCCGAATGGATGGTTTTCTGATGCTAGTGAGGCTTTTACATGCTTCCGTCAAGTCTGCCACTTTGTTTGGTGGCAAGGTGATAGACATTTGAACAGAATCGATAGTGAACCGTAAATAATCCATGGTAGTGGAGGGTCTCAATTTTGATTTATCTGGATGAATGATAAATCCCAGCTTTTGAAAAAGATGCTTTGTGGCTGATACTGCCAATGTAGCCAACTCTAAAGTTTCCCTACAATGAGAATATCATCAAGGTAGGCCATAACAATATGGTTTTGTGTCCTCAAATATGCCAAAGCTGGTTTTAACAATTTGGTAAACAGCCTAGGTGCCGATGATAACCCATTGGGTAAGGCCATATACTGCCAAGCCATGTAGTGCCTGTTAGAAATTAGCTGTTTGGCTGTGACAAACGTGTCCATTTTGAAATGGGCATACTGAACGGAAGTATTCAGTTCAGTCAAATCTATAATGATGCGGCATCCGCCGTCATTTTTGTTTTTGGTAAAAATGTTTGATACTAACTCTTGAGATTCTCTGTCTTCTCAATTACCCCTTTTGCGTTTAATCTTAAAAGTTCAGCATGGCCTTCTGTCCTCTCTTTTTGTGAAAGTATAAACTTTCGGTTAGGTGTATACTGAACTGGGATGGGGAGTTCGTAAACAAATTCAGTTTTATATCCCTGAATACTTCCGAAGTATGTAAGGATCAGAGGTAAAACTGCTCCACACATGACGAAACAAGTGCAACCGTCCCCGAACCCGTGATGAGTCTAGACATGCAATGTTTTCGAGGCAACCAGACTCACCTACCTCCATGGTTACTGGCGGTGCTGTGTTGATTGTCTCTGTCCTTGCTTCTTGTTCTGTTGTGTTGCTGCGGTGTGGGGTTGGCGCAATTTCCAAGAAGGCCGGGCTAGGCCATGGCGTAAAAAAGACCGTTGTGCAGGTGGGCCAGCCTTCGAGCTTTCACCACCAGATGGACTCTCGTTGTAACAGTGTCTGGTGGTTGTGTAGGGATGCTGCCGCCGCTGATATGGGGTTTTGGAGGTGGTTGGCACCTTTATCATGCCAATTGCCTTGGCCTCCTCATCCAGGTCTTTAACCTGCTTAGGGAGGTTGTCCCCAAACAGCAATGTAGGCGGCTGTGCACTGCTGTGCCTGCATATTCCCGCAAACTTGGGATTGAGTGCAGGCTTTATGATGCTTTTCCTGTAGCTGTTGATTTCAAACAGCGTATTGCACAGGAGTGCGAGAGTGTCTTGCAGCTCTTCAGGCATCTCAACCCCATCAATTGTTCTGGCTACTGCTGTAATCCCAGCAGCCAGCAGCTTGAGGATTCTTTGGAGTTTCACCTGGCTCCTTATGGTCGGGCTCATGTTGCCCCAAATGGGGTTGTTGACAGCAGGTACATTAAGAGAAATACAATTCTCTGGCACAAGGTATTTTTCTGCCGTATTGTTAATTGCTTGCTCCTGCTGCTGGTTTGTTGCCATGTAATTTATACTGGCTGCCAGCTTGGGATGCAATGGCAGTCCTTTTTGGGTAGGCATAGTGAATTTGTTGACCATACCCAGTAATTCTTCTTGCGGCACCCCTAACACAGGTGAGTCTTCAGCCATGTCCCCTTCTTCAGGGTCAGCCCAGTTCTGACCCCCAATGCTCCTCTGCGAAGGGGGTGAGACATTTGGCAGTCCTTGATAGGATGCTGCCGTGGGTCTGCGAAGAGACCCACTGTGACTCTGCCCCTGCATAAGCAGGTCACGCTGGAGCATTTGCTCCACCATTCGCTCCATGCGGGTAAGACGACCGCCGTCGCTATCCGCGAACGGGGTGTCCTCCGGTCCAGACCCAGCCGAGTCTATGGACCTGTCCGACTTCCAGGTGGTTTTGCTGCCGGACCGCGGCGCACCTGCGGTCTGTTGCGGCGGGAATTCGGGTGCTGCTGGATGCACCTGCAGCTCTGGAGAGTCGGCACGTTGCTGGCTGCTTTCCACAGCAGCCATTTTTGCCGCTGCTCTCCGCGATTTCCTGGACTCCATGCTGTTCTTCTTGCTGTGAAAACACACACACAGAGTCTCTACCAGAATGGTAAGTACTTGCCTCCGGTTGTTTTTTAAGCTTATGCTGGAGGAGCGACGCTCCTCCCGACTTGTCGCTTCCGCAATGCGTTCGACGATATGTCGCACATGCGTGCTGGCGGGATCTTCACGTAGTCACTCATGTGACTCCGAGGTAAAATGAGTAGTTAAAGTGGAGTCCCCTAATTTTGGGGGAAATTTCAGAATTAAATGTCACTAATGTTTTGGGGCATTAAGAACTCTATGAAATACTTTTCTAATGTGCAATCCAAAATCATATTTACTGTCCTCACTGCCAACCTATATTGAATTAAAAATGAATTGCATAATCTGGACAATTTTGCAGGACTAGCCACACTTTGTTCAAAGAAGCTGGGAAAGGTTCCTCGACTCCTTGAGATTGCAAAATCCAGAAAAAAAATACATATGCATTTCAGGATCATGGTTTGATTACACCTTGCTCTTCAGAAACCTGCTCTTGTAAAGCACCAGTTCATCTGCAACCTCTTCCTTTTGAATCTTTGAACACATTGCCTCATCCTTAATTTATGCTCACTGGTTCTGCACCACATTCTTTAAATACTACTATTATGTAAGATGACCAGATAACGTTTGAAAAATTGGGAAAATGTTATTTCCAGACAGTGGGGAGGAAAGGCGGGATTAAGAGAAGGGTGTGGTTCAGAACATACCTGTATAAATAAGTAGAAATTATATAGAATAGTTGCTTTAACTTAAAAAACGGTGCATAAAAGATGCAGCTGTTCGAACAGCTGCCTCACAGCACTTGATCTAATTCCAAGCGCATGCAACATGCGAGAAGTCAGCATGCTCTCCCCTTGATTGTGTGTCAGGTGTTCAAGTTTCTTCTCACATTTAATAGGTAGGTTAATTAACCACTAAATTATATTAGTGCAAGTACATTGCAAAATTTAAAATCTCATGTGAGGGGGAACAATTTGCAGGGCCACAGGAAAAATAAGAGGTTGGGAATGGGTGTGATGGCATTTCTCATTTGAGCAGTGTGAGCAGAATTACCTGCATAATAATTAAAAGAGCATGATCTCTGAAATTAAAATGTGTAGAATATTGATGACATGGACAAAATAGCTTAATACTTGCTCAAGAAATAGGCAACTTCAACTTTGGCATATCTGATGTTTATGGTTGCTCAATGAATAAACTTTTTTTTCCAAGATTGATTAGTAGGACTGGATGTTACAATCCCTAAGATTTCACTACAATTGACATTCTTGGGTATGACCACTAGGTGAATTTTGCTAACAATCAGACACATCTTCAGTTGTGTACCTCGACATCACTTGGTGTTTCGGCCTTTTATCACAAGACACCCTCAGTCTAGGCAGGCCCACCACAGGTTGATCAGACCTGGGTGTGTGTCTTATTGTTAGCCTCTAGATGGTCACGTGGCAGCCCAGACAGCATCTTTCCTCTTCTGTCACAGCCAGTGACTGTTCCGTTCGGCAGCATTGGCAAGTTCTTTTATTGCCCTCCTTTGTGCCTGCCCTTTGACTCCTACTTCCCTCAGGAGCCTTGCGGTGGAACTGGCTACAAAGCCCCTGCACCCCACCTCCACTGGACACACCCTGACCCTCCAACTTCTCTCCTCTGCCTCTGCTGCAAGGTTTGAATATCAAAGCATTTCCCTTTCATAGGCCTCATCCACAGCCTCCTCCCATGGGACCGTCAGCTCAATGATGAAAACACAGCGACAGGAGTTGGACCAGAGAACGAGGTCTGGTCGCAGGTTGGTAACTGCGATTTCAACTGGGAACAAAAGCCTCTGGCCTAGGTCAACACGCATTTCCCAGTCCCTGGGTGCGTTCAGTGGGCATGAGTTGAGAGGCGAGGGGTTAGTCCTCCGTTTCTCTCCTTCCCGGATGAAGGATGGTATTTGCGGGAATGCTATCTGGGCATTGATAGGCATGGTGTTGGTGGTAACTCTCTTGCACTCGAGTTCAGCTGCCAAACACCTCAGCACCTTGTTGTGTCGCCAGGTGTATCTGCCTTGTGTTAGGCTGGTCTTGCATCCGACCAGGATGTGCTTGAGGTTTACTGGAACTGCACACGGGGCAAGCTGGATCCTCTCCCAGCCAAAGGTTTAGGTTTGTGGGAGAGGGAAGGACGTCATATGTGGCTCTGATGAAGCTCAACTTATTTGACTCCACTGAGAAGTGTGGAGGGGTATGTAGTTGTGCGCGACATTGCGCGGGGCTCTGAAATTTTTGTAGCGAATGGAATCTTCACGCGCCAACGGCCTGTCGCGGAACTGACGGCCAAAGTGGGACAGGCCCAAGACCCTGGCGCGACGCAACGTCTCACCTGCAACAGCAGCAGAAGCAGGCAAACGATCGCCGAGCTCGGTCTGGGGCTCACGGCCGTTGCGGTCTGGATCTGCCCCCACTCCTACTCCCAGAGCGGGGCCAAGAAAATTGAGGATAGACACAAAATCGGTGATGTTTCGGGTCGAGACCCTTCTTTCAGACTGAAGAAGTCTCAACATGAAACATCACCCATTGCTTCTCTCCAGAGATGCTGCCGGTCCCGCTGAGTTACTCCTGCATTTTGCGTCTGTAGAGAAGGTACACAGACACCTTAAAGTCTTCACTACTTTATTAAGAATACATTATATATATAGCCCTGGCTCTATACGTGGTCTGTCACGATCACTAGAGAGAGAGCTAGGGGCGTGTGGCGATGAAGGCATCGGGGGGGACGGTGAAGATAAAGGCGAGGAAGCTGGAGAAAGCGGGACCGCAGCCGGGAGGCGAACAGGAGGAGGACGAGGGGAAGTTGGCCCCAGAGGAACGGGCAAAGCACAGGACCGCGACAGTGGAAGCGGGGGGGCATACGGAGCCGCCGGGGGAGGAAGAGGCTCGTTCACGAGCCGGAGATGCTGGCGGGACCGGCGGTACACCCTTCCGTCATGGTTGGCAAGAGAAGTTGCGGAGGTTCAGCAGGGCCAGGTAGATGTCAGAGCGGGATACTGGGACTAAGAATTTAAAAAAAGGCGTCAAAAGTGGGATAGGCGGCAACGTTCCAACAATCCTTTAGCACTGCGGACCGCGCGTTCGGCCAGTCCATTGCTCTGCGGGTATTCCGGGCTGCAGTTGTAATGACGAAAGTTCCATCGTTCAGAAAAAGCGCGGAACTCGGCACTGGTGAACTGGCTGCCGTTGTCCGACTGCAGGCTGGCTGGAGACCTGAAGGAGGCAAAGTGGCGGCGCAACTTCTCGACGACCGCGGAGGAAGAGAGGGAGTGGAGCTGGTCAACTTCAAAACAGCTGGAGTAAGAGTCGACAAGAACCAGGAAGTGCTTTCCGTGCCACTCGAAGATGTCGGTTGCTAGCGCAGACCATGGCAGGTCAGCAGCTGGCTGCTGCAGGAGCGGCTGCCGCTGTTGCTGTGGAGCGAGGCTGTTGCAGGGCACGCGGAGACCCTATCCCGGAAGTAGCGAGGCATGTCAGGCCAGAAAAACTGGCTCTGAGCAATGGAAAGGGTCACTTCGGCCCCGGGATGGCCACGATGAGCGGTTTTCGAAGTATTGTTCTCGTAGTGCTGCGGGCTCCACCACCTTGTGCCCCTTCACAATCACACCATCACGCAGCACCAACTCGGCACGAATCAAGAAGTAAGGCACCGCTGCAGCCGGCAGGGAAGAACGGCGTGATGTCGGGATTGCGGGCAATCCTGTAGCTGCAGGACAACTTCCCCAGCTTCGAGTCAAACCGGTCCGGGAATTCGGCCAGCGGGTTCAGGGGTGCCTCTACCAGGTGGACATCACTGTGGAAGCTCACCAATCCGAGGTCCTGGCAGGCCTCCATGCCGAGCAGGGGGTCACATTTACCGTCTAGCAGGAAGAGAGGGGCCGAGTGGTCTTCAGCAACCGAAATTCCACGTGTCCAACTGTGACGACTGAATAGTGGAAGTGGTGGTTGACAGCACATGCACACCTTGCTGTGTGCTCCTTGCTACATTACAGATAATAGTGTTTAAAGTACACACACTTTCATTTGTCAGAGTAAGTTATTAAAAAATCATGACTAATGACATCACCATTGTCTTTGATCAGGGCCCGAATAAAGATCCTTTTGAAATGCCAGGTCATTCTTCTGTAATGCCACAGCACTGAAATGATTCATGCCAAAATCACCAACTGTCATTCCTTTGGTTGATGTAAAACAAACTGTCCCTCATTTTCTTTCCTGAGCTCTCTATGCCTTTCACAACCACATTTTCTCCAACTTTCTTGTACCAGATGGGACTGCCATTCTTAGCCATTTCAAAGATTGCTTGCAAATGGTTTATATCCTGTTCACACTGTAAAGTCGAGTAATTCCCAGTTATAGATCCTTGGTCGTTCTAGTTTATCAGCAATCTCACCCGATTAAAAGTGTCAATTCCCACACATTCAGTGTCAATATTAAACTCTATCTTACCACTACATTTGACCCCCTGCACGACCTATAATATTTTCAAATTGCATGTTTGTCATCCAGAATCACCAAAAAATGTTTTACATTAAATAATGACCACCAGGTGGCATCAGCAATGCCTGCCATTTGGACAGCAGTAACAGGATCAGTCTGAGTCAGCATGGATTTTTACGAAGGGGAAATCATGCTTGACCAATCTTCTGGAATTTTTTTGAAGATGTAACTAGGAAAATGGACAGGGAGAGCCAGTGGAGGTAGTGTACCTGGACTTTCCGATGTTGGGGGAGTCCAGAACCAGGGGCCACAGTTTAAGAATAAGGAGTAAGCCATTTAGAACTGAGTCGAGGAATCACTTTTTCTCACAGAGAGTGGTGAGTCTGTGGAATTCTCTGCCTCAGAGGGCGGTGGAGGCGGGTTCTCTGGATGCTTTCAAGAGAGAGCTCGATAGGGCTCTTAAAAATAGCGGAGTCGGGATATGGTGAGAAGGCAGGAACCGGGTACTGATTGGGGATGATTAGCCATGATCACATTGAATGGCAGTGCAGTCTCGAAGGGCCGAATGACCTACTCCTGCACCTATTGTCTATTCCCTCCAATTCTTGGTACAACTTTCCCTCCACTCCCACTATTTTCCTGGAATCTGTCTTAAACTGTGCCACAACTTTTTCTGTCACATTTTTAACCCTCGGATTTCTCAGAAATATCCGTCCCATTAGTATGGGACAGATATGCCGTATTCTGCTTTGGCCTATGTTCATATGCTGTTGAATCTCTCCTTATATCTTTTTACCTCCCGATTTAAAAAAATCATTTGGCTTCCCTTGATTTACCTTCAATAAAAGTTACTCCTCTTGCCAGAAATTTCAGCAGTTTAGCAACATCCCCTTCCCACCCACCCAAATACATACATTAAAATCTACAAGAAAGACACAATTGTAATTCAAAACATCCTGAGCTCTCCTTCAAGGACAAAACAACTGATTCTTTAAAGTTCTCAGTAAATAAATTGGATAAATCTAGCTCGGTTTAGTTACCGCAATCAACAACCATGATAAAGGATTTTATTAAGATTCAAATGCATGCAGACTGAAAATGGATGATCGGAAAATAGCAATTCAGTGGAGAAAGAAGTAAAAATACCGGTAATAGAAAAGGGAATAACAAGATGTCAATGGTTGAAACTTAATTAATTTAAAACAAGGGAAATCTACATGGAATTCATAGCAAGCCACAGTACATTATAACCCATTCTATTCCTGCAGCCATATTACCAGCAGTCATGAGTGAGACCCTACTAGTTGCTGGCCTAGTAAGCAGAATGGTCCACTTGTAAGAATTAAGTAGTGACCTTGAGGCATTATTTCTGGATATCCCAACACCGTTTCACAGTTCCTTGGTATTAATTTGAACTTATTTGAATGCCTCTTTAAGAAAAGATAAATAATTAAATTGAAAATTAGGGGGTGATTAAATGTATGTTGATGTGATGTGACAAATTAGTTAAATGCAGAAGAGATAAATCACTTGCCCCTTCCAATCAAGGCCAGCATCTGATTTAAGGATGATTCTTCAGTAAGTGTCTACTTTTAAGTTTCTGGAAACCTGAAAATTAAAATTAAAATTTTGCAACTTTTAATGTTGTTTCACATAGATGAACTTCTCTACTATGGGAAAAATATGTTTGGCGCAATCTTTTAGAGAATTAAAATTTTTTTTTTTCCTCTTTTTCCAGGTTGCCCATTGCATTCAGTCATATTTTTATGATGAACAACACTGCAAAACGCAACTGATTTAAGAATCTAAAATCAAATTTTTGTTACCGGCTGCCACTTCAGCGCCTTCTGCCGGCCTGCGCACCTCTGGCAGTGCTCTCTGTCTGAACACCTCTCACCTGCCGCTCGCCGGCTTCGCTCATGTCAGCCACTTCCCGCAAATCCTTAAATTCCGACAGGGCGATCGAGGGACCGATTAAGTTTACTCGGCTGTCGGAATTTAAGGATTTGCAGGAAGCGGCTGACATGAGCGAAGCCGGTGAGCGGTTGGTGAGGTGTTCAGACGGAGAGCACTGCCAGAGGTGAGCGGGCCAGTAGAAGGCACTGAAGTGGCAGCCGGTTCTGCTGTCGGGTCCCGGCGGCCACTCGCTGTCACCGGAGCTGCTTCCTTCTCCGGGCTGTCCGTGCCCGGTGCGCTGCGGCTGAGTTACTTATATGATCTCCAACCTTCTTCTTCTCAACACTGCATCTTTAACCCCTGGCACAGACTCTCTACACGCTGTGAAAGGAACTCTCCCTCCAATTGGACCCTTGAATTAGTATTGTCATTCAATAAGATGACAACTGATTCAACGTCCCGGTGTGCTCCCATTTTTCCCACCATCTCTCCACCTGCCTTCATCCTCCGTCCCCCACCCATTCAGTAATTAAAAATTGAAGGCGATTTAGAAGCCTTGGGAAAATTGAATTGTTACTAATTTGAATTTCAGAGAACAATCTGCGCATGTGCGGTTTAAGATTTTTTTTAAGCCAGCTGACTGCCTACCTTGAGTAATTACTCACGGCACATGCCTGGCCTGGACTCATCTCTGAGTTCACGAGCAGAGGAGACACAACTATCCCATAGCTATCTCTGGATATCTTGAAATCACAGGTCTGGAGTATTGGGATAAGATGACTCCCACACTGCATGTGGATGGTGGGCATTCATGTAACTGAAAAGCAATGGGCTCAATCAGCCCCTGATACATTAAGCTCAGTTTCCACCTGATGGTGCTGCTTGGAATTGCAGAGAGAAAACTACATGTGTTGATCATTGATGTAGGAATAATTGAATTATATGCGAATATAGCAACATTTGAAAAAATGTGAGGAAATCATTACTATACAATGATTCATGGAGAGGTGTTGTGGGAAAATTATTAAAGCTGCCATTGGGGACAGAGTGACAAAGCACTTGGTCACAGAGGTAGCAAAAATCATCATGTAAAGGAAACTTCCCAATCTGTGCAGAACAGGTTTACCAGAATACTGACTGGATTAGAGGATAATAGCAACAAGGTGAGGTTTAACAAACTCGGTATGTTTGCTCTGGAACAGAGGTTGAGGGGAGACCTGATAGAAGTTTATATAATTACTAGACCAATTACAGACCCGGTGGGTCTGCTCCCCCAACGCACCAGTCCCCTAACCATAGCCCCCACGGGAGGCATGGAGGGCAGAGTTTGAGGGGTGGAGGGGGCGTCACAAGGGAGAGCTGGTTCCCGAACGCAATACTCCCTCGGTTGCCCGGTGCCAATGACCACCCAAAGTGCCAACCTAAACACCGAGTCATTTTGCCCGGCTTGGCACTGCACCGAGTCATTTTGCCCGGCTTGGCTTCTCTACCTCCATTACATCGACGACTGCTTTGGTGTCACCTCCTGCACCCACACACAACTGACTGACTTCATCCATTTCACCACCAACTTCCATCCAGCACTCAAATGCACTTGGACCATTTCCGACATTTCCCTACCATTCCTTGACCTCACCATCTCTATTGCAGGTGATACACTCCTGACCGACATCCACTACAAACGAACTGACTCCCACAGCTACCTGGACTACTCTTCCTCCCACCCTGCTTCCTGTAAGGACTCCATCCCCTATTCCCAATTCCTCTGTCTACGCTGCATGATGAGGTGTTCCACACCAGGTCATCACAAATGGCCTAATTCTTCAGAGAACGGGGATTCCCCTCCACCACAATAGATGAGGCTCGCACCAGGGTCTCCTCCATACCCCGCAACACTGCCCTCTCTCCGCATTCCCCCATTCGCAAACAGGGCAGAGTCCCCCTGGTCCTCACCTTTCACCCCACCAGCTGGCAAATACAGCACATAGTCCTCCTCCAGTTTCGCCACCTCCAACATGACCCCTCCACTCGCCACATCTTCCCATCTCCCCCCCTGTCAGCTTTCCGCAAAGACCGCTCCCTCCGCAACTCCCTTGTCAATTCTTCCCTTCCCTCCCGCTCTACCCCTTCCCCGGGCACTTTCCCTTGCAACAGCAAGAAATGCTACACTTGTCCCTTCACCTCCCCCCTCCACTCCTTTCAGGGACCCAAGCAGTCCTTCCAGGTCCGACAGAGGTTCACCTGCACCTCCTCCAACCTCATCTACTGCATCCGCTGCTCCAGATGCCAGATGATCTATATCGGTGAGACCAAGCAGAGGCTTGGCGATCGTTTCGCCGAACACCTCCGCTCGGTCCGCATTAACCAACTCGACCTCCCGGTGGCTCAGCACTTCAACTCCCCCTCCCATTCCGTATCCGACCTCTCGGTCCTGGGCCTCCTCCACGGCCAGAGTGAGCAACACCACAAGTTGGAGGAACAGCACCTCATATTCCGCTTGGGGAGTCTGCATCCTTTGGGCTTGAACATTGAATTTTCTCAATTCTGTTCACCCTTGCTGTCTCCTCCCCTTCCCACCTCTCTCTCAGCCCTCGGGCCCTGGCATTCCCTCTCTCTCTCTATCTCCCTCCCCCACCCTAGTCGCACCAGCTTCTCATTTTCACACCACAAACAGCTTACAATGGCTTGTTCCCTTTATCGATACTTTTTTGCATATCTTTCATTCATTGTTCTTTATCTCTCCACATCACCGTCTATATCTCTCGTTTCCCTGATCCCTGACCAATCTGAAGAAGGGTCTCGACCCGAAACATCGCCTATCTCCTTCACTCCTTAGATGCTGCTGCACCCGCTGAGTTTCTCCAGCCTTTTGTGTACCCTTGACACTGTAGATACTGGTTTATACCAAAGATAGACACAAAAAATTGGAATAACTCAGCAGGTCATGCAGCATCTCTGAGGTACATACGAACAAACACACACACAAACAAACACACACATCCAAGATCAGAGTGTTAGTAGCTATATGATAAGAGGCACAGGCAGGGTAGACACTCAGAACTATTTTCCCAGGATGGAAATATCTGGATGGAAAAGAAGCAAAGTTAAAAGATAAAGGACTATGTTACATCTTTACACTAAATGCTGTTCCCCTTTTCCTTGCACTGTGGATGGCTTGATTGTATTCATGTATATGGACTTTTTTTTGGATGGCACGCAAACAAAAGCTTTTTCCTCTACCTCAAAACATGTGACAACCATAAAATAAACTACGTGATGGAGTAACTCAGCAGGCCACTATGGGTTTTTTTCACATGGAGGGTGGTGTGCCAGGAAAACACTGCCTGGAGTGGTGGTGGAAGCAGATAAGATTGTGATGTTGAAGAGACTTTTGCATAAGCACATGGATATGCAGAATGGATGGACATGGATGTGTCAGCAGATAAGAGTTGGCATCATGTTTGGCACAGATATTGTTTTAAGCAAAGGGCTTGTTCGTGTACTTTACCATTCTATGATCTAATACAATGATCTGATACTGTTACAGGGTTTACAGATACAGCATCGTCCACATAAAGGCATTGATAAACATTCCAATAAATTGACATACAAAAAACCCCACAAAATGCTGGAGTTACTCAGCAGGTCAGGTGCTATCTCTGGAGCTGAAGGGTCCCGTGTCTATGTATGTTCTCCAGAGATGCTGCCTGACCTGGTGAGTTACTCCAGCACATAGATGAAAGAATGGGTCGACTGTGCTTATTATTCACTGGAATTTTCAGGATGAAAGGATATATCATGGAAACTTATACAATTCTTAGAGGATTGGACAGGGTCGGTAGGAAATATGTTCCCGATGTTGGGAGTCCAGAACCAGGGGTCACAATTTAAGAATAAGGGGTAGGCCATTTAGGACTGAGATGAGGAAAACCCTTTTCACCTAGTTGTAAATCTGTGGAATTATCTGCCACAGAAGGCAGTGGAGGCCAATTCACTGGATGTTTTCAGGAGAGAGTTAGATTTAGCTCTTGGGCTAAAGGAGTCAAGGGAAATGGGGGGGAAAAAGCAGGAGCGGGGTACTGATTTTGGATAATCGGCCATGATCATATTGAATGGTGGTGCTGGCTCGTCGGGCCGAATGGCCTACACCTGCACCTATTTTCTACGTTGTTTATTATTGTCACGGGGAAAAGATTGTTTGCGTGCTAACCAAAACAAAAGACTATATGCAAGAACAGTGCAAGGGTACAGCATTTAGTGCAAAAAGATGTAACATTGAAAGTCTGATAAATTTCGCGTATTTTGAGATACACCCTTGTCTTGTTAAGAATCGACATTAAGAACGTCGAATATTTCAATTATGGAATAGGTCCATCTCAAATAGAGTTATTATAGTGATATATACTGCCGACAACTTACAGAGTTGCAAATCTTGGTAAACACGGGATTTGGCAACCGGGCATTAACCTGACCGTTTAATGGAAAGCAAAATAGTGGCACACTTGGAAGAATCAATATTCGCTGTGAGTGAGAGCGAGAAACACAGGGGGGGGGGGGGGGGGGGGGTGTCACCGCTGCAGTTCCAGCAGCGGGGGGGGGGGGGGGGGGGGGGGGGGGGGGAAGCAAAGGCTTCCCGCGCTCAGGCGCCGCTCCTGACAACCGCCGCGTCCGCGCGCCGCCGCCGTCGCCGTCGCCGCGGGCACGGCCACCAACCGCTCGCCGTTCCAACTTCCCCGGCAGCTGATAGGGCAAAGGGGACGCCGTCCGCGGCAGCGCCGTCCACTCGCGTGCAACCAGCGATCGCGTCATTCCCCAAAGTCACCAATCAATAGGGTCTCCGGAGGCCGTACTCAGCCAATCGCGCGCTCCGCCCCCCGACACGAGATCGACCAATCATATCATTCATCGGAGGTGGGCTCGACCAATTACTGCCATCTCCTGAAGGGAATGGGCCAATCAACCCTTGCCCCGAAGGGCGGGATGTCCGCCCGGGTTTCACCCGCAGCTCAACAAGTTATTCGCAGCAGCGACTCTCACCGAGACGTTTATTCATTTTTAATTAGGATGTTTTGGACAGCAGTGATTGCCGACCGCGCGGTGCTCTGCTGAACCGGGTCAGCGATATTTGAATAGCTGTTGTGTGATGAGATATTGCGAGGCATTCTTGTTATCTTTGTACGTCCATTCATTTAATCCCCCCCCCTGTACATTGGCCTGAAAATGCCTACCGGGTGCAAGAGGGAGAAAAGCATGAAGATGAAAACAGCAAAGACTTCAAAGGTAAGAAACATTCTATTATTGCAGACTGATTTTAACAATCCGTTGTGTATTTTCCAGTTTAAATATTTAACTGATGCCTAAAATAGACAGGAGGTGCTGAATTGATGCGTATTGCCTATGAACTTGCGTTTAATTTCAGATTGTTGCTGACGTTTAAAAAATGATTACTGCGTTTGGATTCTGTTAAAAATGTGCAGTCCCTCGGGTCTGTTTATTTCCGTTATCTACAAATCGTTCTCTAACAAGTTCTTAAAAGAGAAAATATTGGACAATAGATTAATGATTTAAGATCGACGTTTATGTTGATGTCAGGATGGTCGAGGAAGCCTGATTTGTGTCCGAAACTGCCAACGTTATCAACTTTAAGCAAGGGTACACAAAAAGCTGGAGAAACTCAGCGGGTGCAGCAGCATCTAAGGAGCGAAGGAGATAGGCGACGTTTCGGGTCGAGACCCTTCTTCAACTTTAAGCAACCCTTTTCCCAAATGAGAGAGGCTGCAACCAAAATCAGTGGCATGTTTCATGCCAGACGCTTGGGGAGTCTGCATCCTTTGGGCTTGAACATTGAATTTTCTCAATTCTGTTAACCCTTGCTGTCTCCTCCCATTCCCACCTCTCCCTCAGCCATCGGGCCCTGGCATTCCCTCTCGCTCTATCTCCCTCCCCCACCCTAGTCGCACCAGCTTCTCATTTTCACACCACAAACAGCTTGTTCCCTTTATCATCGATACTTTTTTGCATATCTTTCATTCATTGTTCTTTATCTCTCCACATCACCGTCTATATCTTTCGTTTCCCTGATCCCTGACCAGTCTGAAGAAGGGTCTCGACCCGAAACGTCGCCTATCTCCTTCGCTCCTTAGATGCTGCTGCACCCGCTGAGTTTCTCCAGCCTTTTGTGTACCCTCGATTCTCCAGCATCTGCAGTTCCTTCTTTAACACTTTATCATATTAGGGGATTGACTGCAGGTTCAGTACTTATTGTCATACTAGGGAAAGTGGGACCCGTTGTGTCCCGTCCCCTCGCATACACACACTAACCCCTCTCCCCCCCCCTGATATTATATTAATATTATTAATTTGCTCCTTTCCCCCATCCCCCGCCCTATCCACTCATGCATAGCCCCCAACTGCGCAGGCATGGCTGGAGAGGGAGGGGGGTAGCGAGGGAAGGGGATAGAGAGGGAAGGGGGTAGAGAGGGAAGGGGAGGGGGATGGAGATTGAGGGGTAAGGGCATCAGGGTAGGGCTGGTCCCCGAATGCAATACTCCACCACTCAACCATCGGTCCCAATAGGGGGGTTGCACGTAAGGTCATCGGGTCAAAGGGCGTGACGCATGGAGCAGCTCAATCCGTGTGGAGGGCGTGGCGGCCATCGTATACACTGTTAACACACGAAACGCGTACTTGCTTTCTTGTTAAAAACCGCTGAAATGATCTTTTCTGCGCTGTAAATAATTGTGGGTGCTGTCATTGAAAGCGGGAAGTTATCATGTTTAACCTGGTGTTATCTCATGGTGTAGCGTCTGTTACAATCCGCGACTAATAGCCGCATTCATTGTCGTGTCCAGACAGCACCATCTCAATAAGCCTTCACTATACAAAGCAAACTCAAAGTCAGAGCAATTTTGATTGCAATATTGTGGGTTATTTTTTGGGGAAATTCAGAACCAAATGCTCTAGTATCTTTGCTCTGAACCCGAGCACCAAGGTGTAAGCGGCTTAAGGAGCGCATCCCCCGGGATAGCCCCCACTCTTTCCCCCCCCCCCCCCCCCCTGGGGTCAGCACTGTCCGGCCACGGCCATCCTCCGCCCCGTCTCCCCCTGTGGGCCGCACTGTCAGGGGCTGTGGGTCGGCAGCACCCACACGCGGGGCTGGGTGGAGCGGGGCCGGGTGAGGTGGGGGCCGCGGCCTCTGGGCAACGTCAACTGCAGCAAAGTTGGGGACAGTCTGTTTGCTCCGCCCACCGCAGAATCACTGACCCGTGCTGCATTGACACCCCAACCTTTTCCCCCCCCCCCCCCCCCCCCCAACCCTCCCCCCCCTGGTTCTCATACTCAGCCCGGCCCTGGCTGCAAACTTCACCTTAGATCGGCCGCTGCATGGTCTCCAGTCCAGGCCCCAACTTCATCCATGGGCTCGTCCCTGACCCCGGCTCGTCCTTGGTTCTAAATGAGAACGTTGAAAACTTAAATATTTTGAAGCGGTTTTTAAAAGTTTAGTAATTTGTTAAAATATAGGTTGAATTGCGACGGGAAGATATGTTCCTAGTCGAGGAGAAAAAAACAAAATGTGAGTAGCATGTGTAAAAATGGGAAGGCATTTGGAAGAAGTTACAATTTAAGGAGATTAAAAGAAAGCCAACAAAACCCTGGCTCGCACAGACATTTAGAATGTTAAGAACAAAGGGAAGAGTTTTAGTCTAATAGAGGTCCAGATAGAACAAACGAAATTCTTACTTGCTGCAGCACAACAGAATATGTAAACATAGTACATAACGGAGGAAGAGAAAAAAAATGAAAAAAGTTCAATAAATAACAAACATAGTGCAATAATAATATAGTCTTTTGCAGTTTAATAGCCTGATGGCTGTAGGGAAGAAGCTGTTCCTGAACCTGAACGTTACAGTTTTCAGGCACCTGTACCTTCTTCCTGATGGTAATGGTGAAATGAGTGTGTGGCCAGGATGGTGTGGGTCTTTGATGATTTTGTCTGCCTTTTTGAGGCAGCAACTACGATAGATCCCTTCGAAGGTGGGGAGGTCAAAGCCAGTGATGGACTGGGCAATGGTCACAACTTTTTGTAGTCTTTTTCACTCCTGGACGTTCAAATTGCCGAACCAGGCCACGGTGCAAACCAGTCAGAATGCTCTCTACCCGTGCACCTGTAGAAAGTTTAGGAGAATCCCCCGCCCCCTCTTCGACATGCCGCATCTATGTAATCTTCTCAGGAAGTAGAGTCGTTGATGTGCCTTCTTTATAATTGCATAATTTGTGTGCTGGGTCCAGGAAAGATCTTTGGAAATCTGCACGCCCAGGAGTTTTTGACTCTCTCCACCATCGTCCATTGATGTGAACAGGATTGTGGGTCCCTCATCTTTTCCCTACCAAAAGTCTACAATTAGTTCCTTGGTCTTACTGATGTTGAGAGCCAGGTTGTTGTGCTGGCACCATTTAGGCAGTCAGTCGATCTCACTTCTACACTCTGACTCATCCCCATCTGTGATTAGCCCAACAACAGTGGTGCCGTAGGTGAACTTGATGATGGAGTTCATACTCTGTCCGCCTACACAGTCATGGGTATAAAACGTGGGGCTGAGCATACAGTCTTGAGGTGCTCCCGTGCTAATTGTTACTGAGGGTGAAGTGTTTCCGCCAATTCAAACAGAATTGGTCTGTGGATGAGGATGGTCTGTGGATCCAATTGCAGAGCGCAGAGACCCAGTTCCATGAACTTGATAACCAGCTTGGAAGGGAATGATGGTATTAAATGCCGAGCTGTAGCCGATAAACAACAGCCGGACGTAAGTGTTTTTATTGTCCAAGAGGTCCAATGCAGAGTGACGAGCCAGTGAAATTGCATCCTCCGTTGACCTGTTTGTGCGGTATGCGAACTGTAGTGGGTCGATTCTTGTCGAGGTAGGAGTTGATGTGCAACCATAACCAACCTCTCAAAGCACTTCATCACTCCACAAGACATTAGTGCCACTGGTCGATAGTCTAGAGGCACGTCACCTTACTCTTCTTGGGCACCGGTATTATTGCTGTGACCCTCTTAAAACAGGTGGGAACCTCAGACCTCAGAAGTGAGAGGTTGAAAAAATGTCTGGCAAAACTCCCGCCAGTTGGGTCTGCACAGGTCTTGAGAACTGGACTTGTTATACCATCGGCCGGTCCAGGCGCTTTCCAAGGGTTCACCCACCCTGAAGATCTTCTGACGTCGGCCTCTGTGACTGTGATTGTAAGTAGCGTCAGGCGAATGGGAGCTCCGGAAGACGCATCATGTGTTCTCCCTATTGAATCGTGCGTAGAACACATTTAGCTCATCAGGGAGTGATAGCTTTGCTGTCGTTGAGCTGCCTCCTGATTTCGCCTTGTAGGATGTGATGAGGCATTCAAGCCCTTTCACAGTTGCCGAAACATCCGTCTCATCCTCCAGCTTAGAGCAGAAGGATCCATTTTGAGCCTTTTTGATGGCCTTAGCAAGGTCGTATCTGGACTTCTTATAGCCTCTGCAATCACCAGACCTGAATGCCTGGCATCTGGTCTTCAGAAGAATGCGGATCTCATGATCATCCCCAACGCTTCTGGTTAGGAAACAACGGAAGGTTTTTGTTGGAACACAGTCCCTTCCACACATTTCCTTATGAGTTTCTGTAGCCACAGTGGCCTATCATTCAGGTCCATTGCCGAGTCCTTGAACAAATGCCCAGCTCTAAAGACTCCAAGAACAGTCCTGGAGTTGTCCCTGTGCCTCGTCCCCCAGACCAGCTCAGTACAGTCCTCGACCTCTGGGGTGCTTTCGACAGACAGACAGACAGACAGACTCTCTCTCACAAGTCAGCATCCTTAAGTTCTTTATATTGGTCCTGCAGCCTGGACATTATACATCTTACTGATTGAGCAGTTGGTATCCTGTAACATTTGAGGAATTGGACCAAAAAAAACGTACTAACATTTGAAGGCAAATGAAATAGGAAATTGGCAAGAGTACAAATTTGATTAAGAAACTCTAGGTGCAAGTTAGATTAACTAAGATTCTGTCCAATAAAATAAAGCTTCAAAATTGAACAAACAGATTTTTGCATGTCGTGTGTCACGTAGTACATCATATAATGAATGACTAAAGGCTTGGCGAAGGAGAGGTTTAGTGGAGCTTCTTAAAGTTTTTTTGTTTTTTTAAATATGTTTTTATTAGAGGTAAACAATAAATTGGCAAACATATTATTGTAGAAATATTTAGTGTACATCAACCATACATTATTAATATTATCAATTGAATCATTCTGCCTCTAATAGTTTTTTTTAATAGTAAGATTAAACGAGAACTTACCAGTTCAAAGTTTGATCGTTATTTTATGAGGAGTTACGATGAGGGATTACGTGAAGAACCCGCCTCACGCTGGCAAACGGCATACTTCAAAGCAGCGGCATGAAAAACACAGAACACCAAATAGCCGAAGTAACATAGTAAGGCTCATAATAGACTTAGAACTACCAGATTGATCATTTATTTTATGAGGGTGGGAGTGGAGGGCACGTAATCCCTCATCGTAACTCCTCATAAAATAACGATCAAACTTCGAACTGGGTAAGTCTCGTTTAATCTTAACTATTTTACTTCGGACGGTCACGTGAGTGACTACGTGAAGATTTTAAGCTTTCTGTGTTTTTTATGTCGTAGAATTAAGTCAATACGACAGTCCGGCTAAGTAAATACATACATGAGAAACCAGACTAATATTAGTTCTTTCCATAATTAACTTTTTTAATGGTTTAAAGAACATATAATAACCCCTTATATCCGAGGGAATGGATACAAGTGATAAAAGATATAAGTGACTACATAATTGGTTATAGTAATCAATAGTATACAAAGCAGGTGATTATATTGATCCCAACACCGCGTGGCCAAAACTTGTCATAGTGTGAAGCAGGTTTATTGTAGAACTTTGAAAACGTTTCTTCTTTACTCCACCCTGGCGATTTTTAAAATATGCTCGAGTGGTACGTCCCGCACCATCATTCGCCGCGGACGTAGCTGCAGCCCTGTGGAGTGAAATTTGAACACATCAGTGTCTACTCCTGCTAAAAGCAACCACCTGTTTCAACCGTTTATGAGATAGTTTGCGAACTGAAGCTTTTGTGTGTGGCTTTTATGCGTAATCAACAACATTTTTCATTTCCTCGAAGAGTTTCAGTAACTTTAACATATTGATTCAAATGTATAACCACACAGAAAGTAGATCGAAATAGGATAAGCTTGAAAGGTTACCTTAGCTCCAGATCTCCCTGGTCTGCTTTGTTTGATCAGATCGTAAACATAGAACACAATGTTATCTGTATCACATGCATACAGTCTAAACGCAAAACATTGTAAAGTTTGCACTCTTTGAGCTGAAACCAATGATTAAAACATTATTAATTTGCATGTTAATTCTTTCCAATGACAATCCTTCAATTGGAGTCCACTGTCTAAGTAAGGTAAGTACAATGCTCACATCCCAAATCTCTGTGTATCTAGGTTTGGGTGATTAATATTAAAGATTCCTTTCATGAATCTAGATATTAGTGGATGTGATCCAATTGATTTCTGGTCAGACATAAGTCCTAAATAAGATGATAAGGCACTGCGTGCAGTGTTAGTGGCACTGTAACTTAAATGTTGCTCAAAATGCAATTAGCAAGGAGCTCCAATACATTTTCCATGCAAATATCACAGTATCACAATATCAAACATGCAATATATCCACCGTATCATAAGAAAATATTTGACTGTGTGCAAAATTCTTCCCATTTCTTAATAATGTGTTCATATATTGTTTTTGGTGTTATCTCGCCATGATGCGACTATAACCACCATAGTTTTGTCCGACAATCCCAGCTCCTGTAGTGGTCTGGTCAAAACTTGCAGATTAATAAATTCATATTGCATATAAATGGATAAATTTCTTTGGTTACCTGGATTAATCAAAATAATCACTACAGTTAGGAATTGACATATATGGTTCTTTAATCATATTCAGCATAATGGGAACACCAAGGTTGTGTTGGCCAATTTGGAACTACCAACAATCCTGTGGCAGAATCTTGTTCTATTTCCTTCAGACATTGCTGAATCAAAGCAAAAGGTGGAAAAAGCATAAAAGAACATATTCCCACCAGTTCAATGAAAAAGCATCTATTGCTACTGCATCTGGATCGTGTTTTCCCAAGACACATATTTAAGGCAATTGATGATTAAGCCTTGAGCAAACAAATCAATTTCTGGTAAACCAAATTGGAAGTTACACATATTCTTTAAATATTGCTGGATTAATGCATACCATTCTGTGTTATCTGTTAAATATCCTTGATCTTTTATCTGCCACCGACATTGTCTTTACCTGGAATGTAGTTTGCTGAAATCCAAATTTGGCGATCAATACACCATTGCCATATTTCATTGACCAGACAATCACATGATACTGATCTGACTCCCCAATGTGATTAATATATGCAACAGCCGTTTTATTGTCTAACTGTATTAATACATGTAGACCCATTTTTTGAACAGCAATATGCTTTTAGACCATAGAAAGCACCCAATAACTCTAAATAGTTTAATACCATAAGTTTGAAGAAACGTTTCTTCTTGGACTTTCCATCTAGCCACCACAACTGGAGATGAATCTGTTACCCACCCCCCCCCCCCCCCCCCAATCCGAGAGCATTAGCATCTATTTATAAACAAATTCAGGCTGTTTAATCAGAATGTTTTTAGCAGCTTGTGGGATATTTTTAACCCACCATGGTAATTCCAACAAAACTTCTTTTGTTAATTGCATAGGCCTATCAAAAGTGGCCTGCCCTCTCTTTGAGAGCTCTTATTTGTGTCCCTTTGGAAGATTTTGATAATGTAATGGACCAAATTCTACTGCAGGAAATGCTGCTACTAGTTTTTGACCAATAGTTTTCGCTACTTTTCGGATGGAAGGATAAGTATGTGAATGAGATTTTACAAGTCACCAAAAAACATCAACTTTATCTTTGTTGGTAAAGTATTAACATAGTTTCATCTGAGTTAATTACAAACTCCAAATAGTTAATTGATTGTGCTGCTGCACCTGGAATTTAATTGATGAATCAAGAACCCTAGTTTTAACAAAGCTTTTGTACTGAAACTACATTCTCAGCTGACTCTTGATTGCCATAAAATGATTAGAATGTCATCGAGATAAGCCATAACGTATGTGTTTTTTGTACTCTTAATTGGGCTAAAACTGGTTTCAACAGTTTAGTAAAGAGCCTGGGAAGCTGAACTCAATCCATTTGCAAAGCTTTAAAAACTGCCATAATTAAAATGTCCCAGCCAATTAAATTTTAAGTACCCAAGTCCAGAAACTGATGTATTGGTACAGAATAATAGGCGTTTTTCAAATCAATCGTAGCCATAAAAAACAACCTGCTGATATTAAATATCTTGCAGTATTAAATGTTTATCCATTTAGAAAAAAAAATTTCTATTCTACCACTTATTTAGATCTGTAAGGTCCAGAATAATTTCTGCAATCACCATCTTTTTATGTCTTTTTGAAATATCTTAGGACATAAAAACAAATTGATGCTCGTGTTCATAAGTTTTTTTCAATAACCCCTTTTCAGATAATTTGTCAATTTCCACATTAATCTCTGCTATTTTCCCAATTGCAGTAAACACGAAAGCATAGGCAGGTTTAGCTGTATAAAAACTGGAGGATTAACCCCTTCTTTAAATGTAAATAGTGGGCTGCCTATAAACTGCTTGTAAAAAATAAACCGATCAGAAATTAATAGTAAGCCAGTCTTTATAAAACATTTGTAATCTCCCTACAACTGGAGATTAATCCGCAGTTTCTTTAAAGATAGAAAAGTCTTTACCTCTCCATATGAGCGAAGCGTTGGTGGTCTCCTTTTCCCCGAATACGGGTAAGTATTGGCTGTGCAGTACAATAATATTTCCTTGACATATTTTCTGCCTTTATTTCCAAAATCAAATCCCCTTCTGGGCGAAAATACCTTTTTTATTGTCCTAAGACGAAGGTTTCTTCATGCAGTTAAAATTTTAGCTTCTTCATCTTCATCCAAGTTTTAATAATTTAGGCTAGATTTACTCCAAACAGATAACCAGGAGCTTGAACACTCACTTGCTCGAACCACACAAGCTTGCAAACCTTGGGTATGAAATATGGCCGAATAGCCATTTTCCTCATACAAATAAAATTTCATAGAAAGAATTTGCACAATAGGCCCTCTTTTTTAACTTATCCATCTCCCCAAAGCCATAATGGCAGCAGAATAATTTGTGAGGATTTTTTGAACCTCACTTCTTGAGCTTCTCATATTTGGGGGTCATGGATGCCCATATCAACGGATAAACTGTAGGCAACTTTCAATGAGGCACAATTTCCTGTGCGTTTTATAATTCTGATGTTTCAATCATCACAGAATCATGAAGTTGGTGAAGATACCATATATTAATGTTGGCAGCTAGGTTTTCTTCCATAGCCACACCAATCCCTTCCTTTCATATATAGCAAATTCTTTTGCTATCTCAGGCACATTTGGCCTTTCTTTTATTTTGTGGTGTGTTTTCCAAATGCAAATCACCATCAGCAGGGTCTGCCTTCTGCAGCCCTAAATCAATTGGGATTTCATCCCATGAGACTTCCTTCGGCCCAAATCCTGGTCCGGAGTTCCAACTCCAATTAGGCCCACAGCCGATATCAGAATAATTAAACCCCTCAGGGCTTTTTTGGGAACCTTCTGGGTACTGTGACCCTAGTCTCCATAATTTTTTGGAGAACTTTCTCCATATGCTCCATTATTAGTTCCATATAGTTTAATTATCTGGAGGACTTTCAGTATCAGAGTCATCAAACCACGGGCCTCTCAGATTTCTTTTACATTTTTAGGAGCATTTCTCCCATGGTTATAACTTCTGGAGAATCTAGAACACTCACTAACGGGTATATCAGCGTCCACCGTATCGGAACGGATCCGCACTAGCTTTTTTCCCCGTATTTTTTATTTTCACCCCGGGAAGCTCTTTTTACCCGAATTTTCTTTGCCGATTTCTCCATTTCTTTCATTTAATCTGTGCTAAACAGCACTTTAACGTGACTCTGACTTTTTATTTTACTTTATTTTTACTGCTGGACCCACCCAGCGTACGCTAAAAAACATCCCGACTTTGCTGCACTTACCTGCGGGGCCGTTCCGACCTCTGTGAGGAGCTGCTCCTTACTGCAGCTCCTCCTTCCGCCGTCAGCGTCGACGTAATGCCATTTGCCAGCATGAGGCGGGTTCTTCACGTAGTCACTCACGTGACTCCGAAGTAAAATAGATTAAGAGTAATAAAAAGGAGAGAGAGAAAAAAAATAGGGAAAAAAGATCATAAGGAATGGAATAATTTACCATTAATACATCATTGGAGATAAGATCAAGGAATATAGAGTATAACTTTTCATCTGATCCTGAGCCCAAGTTTCAGTTAGGTTCCCCTGCCGAACCAATCTACCCTTTCAAATAATCGATGAAAGAAGACCATATTCTAAACAAAAAGTTCTTGTTTTTGTCCATTAAGGCAAATCTGAAAGATTCTTTCCAGGTGTAGGGGTCGGAGCTTTGTTAAAGTTGAAAGGGTTTATTTGAAAACGAGGACTTGATAGATAAAGATGTAATTACTTGTAACATTAAAATCAGAATTTAAACCAGTGCAAATATTGGTGGCAAGCATGGAATGGAGAGGAGAGGTGGAATGATTTAGCAAGGATGGGTGACACAAGATGTGGTGGGGAAGATAGATTGTGAGATTTAGCATTAATGATAATATTAACAATCATTTTTTTGGACCATTATCCACTGTCTATTGTCCATAGAGTCATAGAGTGATACAGTGTAAAACCAAGCCCTTCCGACCCAACTTGCCCATACCGGCATACATGTCCCAGCTACACAAGTCTCCACCTGCCTGCGCTTGGTCCATATCTCTCCAAACCAGTCCTATCCATGTAGCTGTCTAACTGTTTTCTTAAACATTGGGATACACCCAGCCATAAATACCTCATCTGGCAGCTTGTTCCATACACCCCACAACCCTTTGTAGTGAAAAGGTTACTCCTCAGATTCCTATTAAAATCTTTTTCCCCTTACACCTTGCATCGAACTGATCTATTCCTCTTCATTTTATACACCTCTAAGATCACCCCTCATCCTCCTGCACTCCAAGGAATAGAGACCCAGGCTATTCAACCTCTCCCTATAGCTCACACCCTCAGTCCTGGCACATCCTCGTAAATCTTTTATGAACCCTTTCAAGCTTGATAATATCTTTCCTATAACATGGTGCCCAGAACTGAACACAATATTCTAAATGCAGCTGCACCAACATCTACGATACACACTGTAACATGACCTCCAAACTTACTATATCTCAGTACTCTAACTGAAGGCCAATGTGCCAAAAGCCTTTTGTACAATCTTTACACAAGACAGATTGAATATCATGATGACAGTAAGGGAATGGTTTTTAAATTGAGAAATATTAGCAATGTCACTTCTAAACTGTGATAGTGATCATGTATTTGATTATTTGATGGCCAACAAAATCTTTTGCAATCTAAAACTGACCCTGCTGACTGCTCGGTTGCCCTGTAGATGCCATATGAAGTGTGGACTAGATATAATATTCTCACTTTAAGGGATGGTGCAGCTGGTGCATCATTAGTACCAGAGACCTGGATTCAAGCTGACTGTCCTTGTTTGGTTTTTCTGCACGGAAGTTGCATGTTTTTTGCTGGACTACATGTGTTTCCTCTCACATTATAAAACCTGCACATGCTAGGATAATCAGCCACTATAACGTACCGGTAGTCTTATATGTAGAATTCTAACAAAGTGGAGTTGATGACAATGTGGGGTGAGAATATTTTTTAAATGGTGTATAGGATAAATAGATGCTGGTTTAAACCAATGATGGAGGACAAAAAGCATGGATTAACCCAGCTTTTTGTGTCTATTTTAGGATTAGTGTAAAATGGGTGACTTTAGGCAATACATTGTGGAACTGGCCTTTGACCCACTGAGTCTGCGCTGACCAGAGATCACCTGTATACTAATAGTATCCTACACACTATGCCCAAATTTACAATTTACACAAGCCAATTATACCTACAAACCTGTACGTCTTTGGAATGCAGGAGGAAACCAGAGCACCTGGAGAAAACCCACATGGCCACAGGGAAACCATACAAACTCCGTAACAGACCGCTCCCATACTCGGAATCGAATCATGGTCTTTGACGCTATAAAGCAGCAACTCTACGCTGCGCCACTGTGCAACTGAGTGGTTGATGGTTGATGTGGACCTCTCCCATCGTTGAAGGGATCCATAGGAGGTGCTGCCTCATAAAGGCAGCCAGCATTATTAAGGATCCACACAACAACCTGGTCATGCTAGCATTTCATCACTCCTATAATCGGAAAGAAGACATAGGACTCTCTGACTGACTTCCAGGATTCAGGAACATCCTTCAGTCCCAAAAGCCACCATAGGCTCTTGAGTGCTACAAACACCAACTAAACGGTGAATTGTCTTTGCTTGCACTAGGGACTTTTAGCTTTATTTTGCACTAATACTGTTTTTATTTATTTATTTAACTTTTTGTATATTCTGCTATCCATGAGTACTGTGTTCACAGACCTGATATGCTGCTGCCATAGAATTTAATCAAAGACTTTAATTGTTCTGTTTTCAGTGCATTTGACAATTAAACCTACTTCACTCTCTCTTGACATCAATCCCCTACACACTTTCTAATGAAGTCTGTGACGGCAATGGTGTTCTCATTTAGATTGGTTGCTGAGTCTTGGAATAAGGACTAGTCCATTCAAATGAAAGGATTTTACATACAAGCTCATTTGTTCCCTTGGAACAGCATTGTACGATTCTCTTCAGATTCAGTTTTCTGCAGTAGAAGTACCACCTGTGATCAATTTTATCAAAAATGCAACAGTCGATGGAGCGGTAGGCAGCTTTGGTTTACAATAGTATAAATAAGGTACTGCCAAATACAACATAAAACAACAATGAGTGCAAAAACAGCAAAATGATTGCAAGATAATATTTGCAATCTGAAGTGGAGCACAAAAATAAAGTATAATAATAGAAACTGAATAAGTTTAAGAGTGGGTGGCAACACCTCGGCAAAAGGGGTGTGAAATAGGTCATTGGTTCAGAATCGGCAGTGGGGAAGAAGCTAATCTGAATGTGGAATTCATTGTCACAGACCCTCTGAAGAGTCAAGTCACGGGGTATTTTTAAAGTGGAGATTGATAGGTTCTTTACGGGAAGAAGGCAGGAGGACAGGGTTGAGAGGGAAAAATAGATCCGTCATTTTTCAAATGGCAGAGCAGGCTCGATGATTCAGAAAAATTGAATGGCCTAATTTTGCTCCATGTCTTATAATCTTAAATTTGTATGTCGGCCCTGGCAAGCTCTTGTATCACAATGGCAGAAAAGAAAAGAGAAAAAAAATTGGCCAGGGTGACAAACGCCCTTGAAGATATTTCCAGCCTTGATGCCAGGCAAGTCGATGTTCATCATTCTCTGAAGGATCAGGTTGTCAAGAGGCACGAGCAGAACAGTTTGCCATATCAGGCTGCGATGCATTCCATCTGAATACCTTTGGTAGCTCCTCTGTAAAAGTTCAAGAGAAATCATAGTGTTTGTGCTGAATCTTTGCAGATGCCTAAGAAAGGAAATATGTCGCTGTGCTTTCACCAGTGTAAACGGACCACGGTTTGGTTGCTGGATATAGCTGCTGGAAGTAGAGCAAGGATTTGAGCGACAACCCTAAGGAGCACCAGAGTGCTGAGTATCAAGACGGGGGAATTGTTATCACCAATTCTAACTGACTGAGGTTTGCCAGTCAGGAAGCCTAAAACCGAATTGCAAATGCAGTCCCTCCCTCAATATCCTGGAGTTTTAGCAATTTAGTTCCAGACATTTAGAAAAGCATTTTCGAGGAGATCCGCTGGCTATAAATGCAATAAATTTAAAAAAACCAATAAGAACAACGGCATTCTGATTGTGTTCCAGAATGGAGGAAAGACATTGACGGCATGTATTGTCGTCAATCAACATAAACCTTTGAGAGAGATTAAGATCGGGTGCGATTGTGTGCAATTGTCACGGCAAATTCTCTCCTTTTGACAGTGCTGTTGAAGTTTGGACAATAGTTGGAGGAAAGGTTTAGTGGAAATGGGGAAATGGGATTCGCTTAGAAGGGGCATCTTGGTCGGCATAGACCAGCTGGGCCAAAGGCCTGTTTCCTCCATGCTGTAATGACTCTGAATGTACGGGATTAGATTTGAGGATGAGACCAAAAAGGGTGGATTTTGAGATGGGAGAAGAGAAAACTTGTGAGGGAACCACTTTCACACCAGCTACCATGATGGCCTGATAGTATTAATATGAGAATGGGGTAGTGTACTGCTGATGATAAGACACAAAGATCTGAAAATAGACGATGTTGTTATAGTCAAAGTCACGGAAATAAAGAAATGGGAATTACAAAAGTGGACAATTTGTTTTGAGAGAGTAGGTAGAGAAATTAAATAGGCAATTGAAAGATGATATGGTGTAATACACCTTTAATTGATAGTGGACGATGTCCCATGCTAACCACCCTCCCACCAGTTAGTATAATTGTAACCCCACACAGAACACGGCCCTAGCACTCCTCTAGTGATCGTTACAGACCACTACAGCTAGGGCTATATATGAGTATGATTAATAAAGTAGTGAAGGTGTCTGTGTACCTACCTACTCTACAATGTCCGTCAGAAAGTGCATCTTTCTGCGTCTCCAGTCTATCCGCGTTTTATATTTTCTTAGTCCCAGTACCCCCTCCCTGTGCCATGATGGCTTCTGCTGTCGTAAACCTGACATCTAGTCTTTGATGTGGACCATCATCTGCTGGAGTTGTGTTCCGACGTGACTTAAGCAATATTTTACCACTCTCGCCCACTCCTGCTGTGGCCCCTCGCGTCAAGGCTTCCCCAGCTGCTTAATCTTTTTTTTTTTTTTTTTTTTTTTTTTAATTTATTTATTATAGAAACAAAATAACAACCAGTTACATTATATTTCAGTAGTAAATATACATAGTCCTAATAACTGATTCATACTAATAATATTATTTATACTGTATTATCCTTAGTTATAGATTTCAGAGTTATGTATTTTATATAATTAAAGATACATAATACTACTAATAACATTCACAATATTAGCCATTATACTCGTAATATTAGTAATTATCATTTTATTTCTAATTTTATTAAGTAATAAGACCAAATTTTATGATATTATTGATACAAAAAGTTAGTACATCTTATATAATTTCTTATTATTTCTTCCTAATGTTAACATATTTATTTTATCGCTAAAATTTAAAATTATTGTACCATTAAAAGCATATAATTTTATATATAGCCTTAAAAATATAAAATACTAGGAAATGCTAATAATACTAACAATGTTCTTATAAATCTAATGATATTTATATTCATACTATTAATTAAGCTAGTGTTTTATTCTTCTATATTATTTTTTTTATTTTTTATTTAGATATAAGAAATAGAGAAATTAGGAAATAGAATAAAGAATAAGAAGAGGTTGATGGAGAATAAAATATTCGTCAAATATCCGTCCTTATAGATATATTCATGATTTATTATACGTATTCTCTTCATCACTCAAATGTCCAGCCTCAGTCAGGGTTCCCCGCCCCGAACCATTACGACCACTGCAAATATTTAATATATGGAGACCAAATACATCTGAAGAGATCTAAACCTATCCATAAGGACAAGCCTCAATCTCTCCAAATGAAGTGTCTCCGACATTTCTATATTCCACATTTTGATTGTTGGAATGCAGGCCCTTTCCAAAATTTTTAATATTAATTTTTTCCCAATTATTAAACCATAATCAATAAAAGTTCTTTGATTCGTTGTTATTAATTGGTCAGTTTCAATTATTCCAAGTATAAAAAAAATCAGCTTTGGGTCAGGGATTATATTTAGATTAATTAATAACATCGAGATTATTTTAAATATTTCCTTCCAGTATTCTACAATTTTTATGCAGTTAGTGAATGAATGTGTCAAATTTGCTTCTGAAATTTGACATTTTGTCCACAATATTGGAGATATTTTTGGAAAAATATTATAATGTAATTTAGATTTAGAGTAAATGTAATCTAGTAATATATTTTAAAACTGTATAAGAGAATGTTTAGCGTTTAAAAGAACAATAATGTATATGTTGTAAACTTTCATCCCCATATTTCTGGTCTATTATTTGGCCTAATTCCTTTTCCCAAGATTCTCTGTATATTTCTGTTGATGGAGTATCGTTTTTCCAGTAAAATATATATATTATATGATATCATTTTTTCCATATTTGGATGTTTATTCAAACATGTCATCTAAAAATTTCTATTTTTCTATTTCTAAATTCATATATATTAACAGAGGCATAGTTTCTAATTTGTAAATATCCTGAAATATTCTTATTATGTAGCCCATAAATTTGTTGCAACTCTTGAAATGAAAGAAAAGTATTTTCCTTATAAAGATCACCCATCTTAGAAATTCCTTTATTTTTCCATTGTAAAAAAAGCCTTATCCAAAATCGAAGGTTTAAACATAAAATTATTTAACAATCTTAAGACTTATTGGTATAAGATTTTAGTTTTAAATTGCTTTCTTTATTTGTTTCCATATGCGGATTCCATTTTCTATTATCGGATTTTTCACTATAAACTTTCTTAGCTACATTAATATTAGCAAATATTATAAGCTAATTTCTAATGGAGAACAATCTTCTTCTTCCATACTTAACCAATTTGGGTTTATTATCTATTTCTCCTAACCAAAAATTCATGTTTTTAATATTAACTGCCCAGTAATAAAACATCAAGTTTTGGTAACGCTAATCCTCCATTTATTATTTAGACTTACATAAAATGTTTTTTTATTTATTCTATGAATCTTATAATCCCAAATAAAATTCGTAATTAAAGAATCTACTTTTTTTAAAAAAATTTTTTGGAAGATATATCGGGATTAATTGAAATAAATATAATAATATGTGGAAGAAAGATCATTTTTATTGGCATTAATTTTCCCTATCATCGAAATAGGTAAACTTTTCCAGTATGAAATATTCTTATTTAATTTATCTAGTAATGGGGAAAATTAGATTTAAATAGAGAATTAAAATCTTTTTGTAACAAAAATCCCAAGATATTTAATATTTTCATTTGTTATCTTAAAAGGAAATTGTTGTAATATATGTAACTTATTCATTGTTATAGGCATAAGTTTCACTTTTATTATTCCAATTAAATACTGTATCCTGAAAGTGATCCGAATTCCGTTATTAGTTTTAACAAATTTCGAATACTTATTTCTGGTTGAGTGATATAAAGTAATACATCATCTGCATATAAGGAAATTTTTATTCTTAGTATTTGCGGTATCATATCCATATAATTTCCGGATGTAGTCTTACCCTCTGAGCAAGTGGTTCTATTGCTAATGCAAACAATAAAGGTGATAAAGGGCAACCTTGCCTACAACCTCGTGATAAATTAAATTTAATTGATAACATTCGATTTGTTGTTATTCTAGCTATTGGATTTGCATATAATAATTTAATCCAAGTAATAAACTCCTCTCCTAATTTAAAAGCTTTCCATCACCGAAAATAAATAGGGCCATTCCACTTGGTCAAAAGCCTTTTCTGCATCAAGCGAAATAACTACTAAATCTTTTTTATCACTTCTTTTTCGAATATATAATATTAAAACAATCGTCTTAGATTATAGATGAAGAATATCGTTTTGGTATAAATCCAGTTTTGATCCGGATGTATTAATTCATCAACAATTGAACTCAATCTTTTTGCTAATATTGTTGTTAATATCTTTTGATCTGTATTTAATAGAGCTATTGCTCTATATGATCCTGGTTCGTCTAAGTCTTTATTTATTTTAGGTATGAAGTGTTATAATCGATTCGTTCAATGTATCTGAAGCTTCTGTTCTGTATATATCTGTTCATATAGTGATTTTAAAGATATGGAACTATATAATTCATGAAATGTTTTATTAAAATTTCCGAACCTATACCATCAGGTCCTGGTGTTTTTACCGTTTTTTTAATGATCTAATAGATTCTTTAATTCATTTATTGAAATATCAGCATTTAAATAATTTTCTATTTTGTAATCCAGTCCTTTCAAGTTACATTTTTTTTATAAATGCATCTATTTTCTATTTTACTTACTGTTGTTTTAGCAGTGTATAAATTTTTATAATATTGCATAAATCTTTCATTAATATCTTTAGGTTGTATTAATAAATCAATCACCATTTTGTGTGATTTAATCTTATGTATAAAATTTTTTTCCGCTTCAATTTTCCTTAATTGTCGAGCCAGCAGTTTTTGGGGCTTATCCCCAAATTCAAACTGTAATTGTTTAGTATGTTGGTAAAATTTTATCACTTGATCTGTATATATTTTATTTAATTTATATTTCAATATAACAATTTTATTATGTAATGTCGTATCTGGTTTTATTGCATCTGTATATCTAATTCCTTAATCTCCTTTTCTAGATCTTGTTGTTCTTTCCGAGTCTTTTTATTGTCAAATGCTTGTGAAGAAATCATTATTCCTCGAAGATATGCCTTAAATGTTTCCCACAATAAAGAACGCGATATCTTCTGGTTGATCATTTATTTCAAAAAAAGTTTAATTTGAGTTATGATATATTCCTGAGTGGCTTTGTTTTTTAAAATTTGTGGGTTAAATTTCCACTGTCTTAAATTTTCTATTTTATTATTAATTTTAATTTTAAACGTTACTGGAGCGTGATCTGAGATTATTATATTAATCATATTTAGCTTCATAAGTAAGTGAGATAAGTTTTGCATCCACCAAAAAATAATCTATTCTTGAGTAAGTTTTATGTAACTGGGGAGTAAAAAGAATATTCTCGTCCGTAGGATTTTCTGTTCTCCAAACATCTTTAATGTTTGGTTGTTTGGCATATATGCATTTAGCAAATCACTAGAACGTGATTTGTTTTTTCTTTGTTTTGTAGATCTGTCTAAGTAAGGGTCTAATGTACAGTTGAAATCTCCACCAATTATCAAATTATATTGTGTAATTCCGGAATATTATAAAATACTTTTTTAAAAAACAATGGACTATCAAATTGGATCCATATATATTAACAAGAATTACTTTTTCTGTATTTAATTCTCCTATCACAATAATATATCTACCATCTTTATCATCTATGGTTAATGTATGCTTAAATAAAGTACCTTTACGAAATAATATTGCTACGCCTCTTGATTTAAGTGTTGTAAAAGAAGAGTGATATATTTTATCTATCCATTTAGCTTTCAACCTTGTTTTCCGCCGCTCTTTTTTTAAGATGGGTCTCTTGAATGTTAAAATTACATCAGCTTTACTTGCCTTTAAGTATGTCAATACTTTTCCTCTCTTATCGTTCATTAATACCTTTAACATTCCAACTGCAGAATGTTAATCCCATCATTCCCCGTATTTCTTTTTAAGTCTTGCATTTTAGATTTATGGGGATCTGCAGGATCTGAAGGATCAGCGCGATAAACCCCAACCTTAACACCTGAACCCCGAGTGGATGTAGTTTAAATCTCTTTTTTGCCCCTCATGAATATATCTCCCTTGGTACATTATATTACTGCCAAATCAACCAAAAATTACTATAATTATAAAATATAGAAAGAAAATAAATAGAAGTACTGTGTGTAAAAGAAAAAAAACTACATCTAGAATCGATGTAGTTTGTGCCAGCCATATTAAGATGACTATATATCTAACGACTTCCGTCATCGATGTTATCAACACGACCAGCTCCTGGAATTAGGGAATTACTATTCCTTAACAATATTTTTAACGGGGGTATAATATATATAATGTAAAAAAGGGGGGGGGGAGGGGGAATATATAATAATAAAAAAAAAAAAAAAACCCAGGAAGGGGAGAGAAAAAGAGAAAAGAGGAAGAATAAAAAAAAAGGTTCTTCCTTTAAAAATATCAATATCTAAAGCTACTTAGAAATCTAACTAATATTAGACATAAAAAATACAAAGGCTATATAAAAAGATGAATAACATACAATTAATTCAGTTCAAAAAAGGGGGAAAATTAGTTATTAATTATTAGTAATAGTGGATTAGTAATATTAGACATTCCTAATTAATAAAAAAAATAGGGTGGGAGAAAAAAACTGATAATAAAACCGTATTATAATCTTAATGTGTGTATTAATTATTTTTGTTAGTTATATGTTAGAACTAATTATCAATGTCCAGATATCCAGATGACGTTGTCAAATCTTGTTTTATTCCCCTCCATTCCATTCGACATTGTCTATTCCATCAAGGTCCAATATCCTCTTGAAGAGTCTCAGTAAATATTAAAAGTTCATGTTGAGTATCTGAGATGGTAAAAGTCAGTATAACTTGCTTGTAGGTATTCTTCAAGTCTTGAACTGCTGAGCAAACTCCAATGCTGTATTTGGGGTCTTAAAAAAGTATTCCACTTTCTTATAAGAAACTCTTAAAGTCGCTGGGTAGTTTCAAACCGTATCTCAGATTTTTCTACTCCACGCATAAGACTTTTGGCTTCATTGAATGCTTTTCGTTTCCTGGCGACCTCTGGTGGATAGTCTCGATAAATACTAATCCTTTGACCTTCAAATGTCAAGTTTTTTTTAGTTTTCGAAGCTTTCCGCATAATCTCATCCAGAACAAAATCAAACTGTACTTTAATGATCATTTGCCTGGGAGGAGCGCCGGGTCTGGTCTGACGTCTACTGACTCTGTGAGCACGAGCTAATAAAGGCATCTCTTCCAGAGATAAGACTTCTTTGAGTAATTTAGCAGTGAACTCTCGAGGGCCGTCGATATTCTCTCGACCCTCAGGAATCCCTACAATTCTCAGATTTTGCCTTCTCTGATGTCCTTCTAGCTCAGTACATTTCTCGGCTGTTTTAGTCAGCATACTCATCAGACGTTCATTTTCTGTAATCAAATTCGCTGTAGTCAAAGCATTGGCTTCTGCTGTCTGTTCAAGGTCTTTTATTGCAGCCATCTGTTGTTTCTGCATTTCTTCAATAGGTTTAAATCTGTTGTCAATGTCTTTTTTAATGTCTTTTTTAAACCTTTCCAGTTTTTTATCCAGCTTTTCCTCCATGTCATTAAACGTGTCAATAAACTCTTCTTTTAAATCATCCGACATTTTCTTAACCTTTTTTTCAATAATTGTGTTTGTTTCCTTTTTTAACTCCATCAGTTGAGTTTTCATCTGATTCATCTGTATATCAATCGAGCTATTTATTTGACTTATATCTTCCTTTAATTCTTCCTTTAACTTAACTATCTGCTGAGAAATAAAGGATTTCAATTCCTCACCTTCCACTTTTGTCCCTGGTTTCTTGGACACATCTTCCTGGGATCGAGTCCTAGTCGACACATCTTCCTGGGATCGAGTTCTAGTCGACTCCCAGGCTTCACTTGGGCCTTCTCCCAGTTTCGGCTTTCGAGCTTTACTCTTATCTGTGGGGCTCCGTGGAACGACATAGCTGTCTGATAACGTCACTCGGTGAGGAAACTACAAACAGCTCGTTGCAGACAGCCAATAAGTCTTCTAAAACCCCCGTTTTTAACAATTTTTTTTGCAGAGCTGGCTGGCACTATACTCTAGGGCTCCATAGTGCCACCGGAAGTCAGACAAGGGGGAATTTTGTCCCCCAGTCCTTTTTAATCTATATATTGATGATCTGTCTAAACAATTGAAAGCCTGTAACACTGGGTGCGTGATTGGTAATATTTTAGTGAACCATATTATGTATGCAGATGATCTTGTGGTCTTTAGTCCATCTAGCGCTGGTCTCCAGCAGCTCCTTACTGCATGTTCCGTGTATAGTTTGGAACATGACATTAAATATAATGCTAGTAAGAGTGCTGTTATGGTCTGTAGAACCAAAGAGGATAAACGCCTAAAATATCCTGATTTTAAATTGTCTGACAACAATCTTAGTGTCTGTAATAAGATAAAATATCTAGGGCATATTATTACAGAACAAATGACAAATGATGAGGATATTTATAGGCAACGACGCATGCTGTATATACAGGCGAATATCCTCTTGCGTAAATTTGGTGCGTGTGCAGATGTGGTGAAGATGTCGCTATTTAGAGCATACTGCACACTCCTCTACACTGCGCACCTGTGGTCGAACTATTTAAAGGACAAGTATGCAGAGACTAAAGGTGGCATATATAACGATGCCATGAGAACACTGCTAAGGCAACCAAGATGGTGTAGTGCCAGTTAATATGTTTGTAGCTGCAGGAGTCAGTACTTTAGAAGCTATCCTAAGACACCACATGTATAAAATTCATTTGCAGGATAAATGACTCTAAAAAATGTGCTTATTATGGCCTTGACAAACATAAGGGTAAGCTCTACACGCTACGAATCCCAGTTGTGGAGACACTGGTATCGTTGTCTCGTTGTACGACATTGATCATTTTTTACTCTGGATTTTTAACTTAAGTATTGTGGGGTTTTTTTAAATATATAAAATTATGATGTTTTTATGTGATTTACCATGATTTTATATATATTTATGATATTTGATATGCAATGCATTTTTAATGTAATGTTGCCCCTTGTCTGGACCTTGAGTCCGTAATAAAGTTATTATTATTATTATAGTTTTTTGTTTATGCCATTTTTATATTTATGAGAAATTATCATTGATTTTTCAAAAACTTTGGTATATGGAATCTGACCATCCGTTTCAAATGTAATTTCAAGTCATTAATCCTTCCAGTCACATCAGTAGTAATTGCGTGATGGCATTTTACTGGCAACTAGTTTTATTGGATTTTAGATTAATAAAGCCCTTCACCTGACCAATTGCTGTGAGCCATATCAAAATGTGTCTTTGGCCAACATGTCTTTTTTTTCTCTGCACTTTAAAAAAAAATAATTAGCAAAATGCTGTTTCAGATACATTTTAACTACATGGGCACCATCAACCTGTATCAAGCCTGATGTCATAATGAAATTATTTACTGTCAGGAGCATTGCTTTCAGGACGAGACATTAATCGACATCAGCATAATGGATGTCAAGGTCAAGGTGATATTTCCTTTTCCATGTCTATGGCAGCTAAAAGGTTATAAGACATATTAAGGAACTTAGAACAGATGTCAAAAGTGCAGATATTTTTTGAGAAATATCAATTGCATAAAGTATAGCAAATAAGTGAACTCTCAACTGTGCTTCTTCTATAAGGTCACAATCAATTGATCAGTTTGAGTTGTCGCAGTTTAAGATAATAAATTAATTTGTATTCATATATCTCCTTTCCATTCTCTGAACACTGAAGAAGTGTCCATTATGTGTTAGTTGTGCAAACATACGCACAAATATTCAAGATATTTAACAGCCTTGACAGCTGATAAAGCTGAGGTATGATTTCCCTGGGCAGAGTTGGGTTTGTCCCTGTCACATGATGGGATTGATGATCAGAAGACTTTGCACTGCTTTGGACATTGCCAGTCTGTTGAGTGTTGAAGGTGCAAAGGAAATTCATGCCTGTAACCCGCTGAAGCTAATTTGGGTTTTGAGGGGTAGGTGACCAGTGAGTGATACTGGAAAGACTATCTACAGAATGAACAATCATCCATTACATAGTTTAGATTAATTTAGATATACAGCAGGGAGCAGGGCATTCGGCCCACTGGGTCTGCACCGAACAGCTCTATGGCATACTAAAACTACCCTAAACACATTAGGGACAATTGTACATTTACACTAATCCAATTAACCTACAACCTGTACGTCTTTGGAGTGTGGGAGGAAATGGAAGATATTGGAGAAAATCCACGCAGGTCACGGGGAGAACATGCAAATTCCATACAGACAGCACCCATAATCGGGATCGAACCCGGGTCTCTGGCACTGTAAGGCAGTAGCTTTCCAAAGATGTACAGGTTTGTAGGTTAATTGGCTTGGTAAATGTAAAACAAAAAATTGTTTTAACTAAGGATAAGGGGGAAGTCTTCTAAGGATAAGGGGGAAGTCTTTTAGGACCGAGATGAGAAAATCGTTTTTCACACAGAGAGTGGTGAATCTGTGGAATTCTCTGCCACAGAAGGTAGTTGAGGCCAGTTTGTTGGTCATATTTAAGAGGGAGTTGGATGTGGCCCTTGTGGCTGAAGGGATCAGGGGGTATGGAGAGAAGGCAGGTACAGGATATTGAGTTGGATAATCAGCCATGATCATATTGAATGGCGGTGCAGGCTCGAAGGGCCGAATGGCCTGCTCCTGCACCTAATTTCTATGTTTCTATGTTTCTATGTCCCTTGTGGGTGTAGGATAGTATTAATGTGCGGGGATCACTGGTAAGTGCGGACTCGGTGGGCCGAAGGGCTTGTTTCGTGCTGTATCTCTAAACTAAAGCTAAACTAAACTAAACTAAAAAGGTTTATAAGTTAATTGGCTTCTGAAAATTGTCGCTAGTGTTTAAAATAGTGTTAGTGTTCAAGGTGATCGATGGTCAATGTGGAATCAGTGGGCCGAAGTGCCTGTTTCTGCGCTAATAAAAAGTATTGGTTATCTCCAAAGAATTTTGAATGGAAGATTCATAATCTTGTATTAATTTACAATTCCAGTAAAATTGCCATGTCAGAGAAGTGGAGAACCTTCACATTTACGAAATAAGCAGTTTTGTGATTAGCTTGTGGGACACAAGATAAAAAAAATCAGATAAGGAAAAGGTGTCGGAGAGCATCATGCGGCCTCTCAAGTATGCTCTGACATTACATACAGTCATGGGGACCTTTAACATTAACTAGCAAGCAACAGTTTGCTCTCAAAGGCTTGTTCTTGTTCATAATATCTGAAAAATCTATCGTCTTGAAAATAACAAGAAAAAAACATGTTTTTATAGCCTCTTTCACTGCCTCTGGATGTCTCAAAGCAATTTACAGCCAGAAGTACTCTTTTGGAGTGTAGTTCATTGCAACAACGCAAACGTAATAGCCAATTTACACTCATACACAGCAATCTGATGAATGAGGAAAAATATAATTTTAGGGATATTAAATAAGGGGTAAATATTAGCCTGGAAGTCAGATATATCTCCAATGCTCTGCTTCAACAACTGTCCTAAATTACTTTGCATTCACCTGAAAGTTCATTTGTGTCCAGACAGTGAACAGTGAACCCTTACCACTGCACAGGAATGTCAGCTTTGACCTTTGGAATATAAACCAGAGAGCACTTTTGGAAAAGGACCACGAGAACACAACAGACTACGGAGAAATGTGAGGTGTTACAGAGAAATGTGAGGTGTTGTATTTTGGGAAGTCTAACTCTCATTGAAAAATACCTACTTCATTGACCTACAGGTCTACCTCATTGAGACAGACAGAATAGTGAAAGGCTTGGATAGAGTGGGTGTGAAGAGGATGTTTCCACATGTGGGAGAGTTTTGGACCAGAGTTCATAGCCTCAGAATTAAAGGATGTTCTTTTATGAAGGAGATGAAGAAAGATTTCTTCAGTCAAAGGGTGGTGAATCTGTGGAATTCTTCACCACAGAAGGCTGTGGAGGCAGTCAGTGGATATTTTGAAGGCAGAGATAGATAGATTCTTGATTAGTATGGGTGTCAGGGGTTATGGGGAGAAGGCAGGAGAATGGGATAAGAAAGAGAGATAGTTCAGCCATGAATGAATGGCTTAATTCTAGTTCTATCACTTTTGGCCTTATGGCCAGGACCTACACAGTGAATGATAGGGCTCTGTGGAGTGTTGTAGAGCAGAGGGATTGAGGAACAGAGGTGCATGGTTTCTTGAAGATGGAGTTGACGGTAGATAGGATGGTCAAAAAGGTGTTTGAAACATTGGCCTTCACCAGTCAAAGATTGATTAGAGGACTGGGTGTTACAATCCCTACGATTTCACTACAATTGACATTCTTGGGGATGACCACTAGGCGAATTTGCTAACAATCAGACACATCTTCAGTTGTGTACCTCAACGTCACTGGGTGTTTCGGCCTTTTATCACAAGACACCCACAGTCGAGGCAGGCCCACCGCAGGTTGATCAGACCTGGGTTGTGTGCCTTATGGTTAGCCTCTAGATGGTCACGGGGCAGCCCAGACAGCATCTTTTCTCTTCAGCAACAGCCAGTGACTGCTCCGTTCAGCTGCATTGGCAAGTATTGAGTATAGAAGTTGGAAGGTCATGTTGCAGTTGCATAATACGTAGGTGAGGCTGTGTTGTGTTCAGTTCTGGGTACCATGTTATAAAAAAATGTTGTCAAGCTGCAAAGGGTACAGAGAAGATTTACAAGGATGTTGCCAGGACTAGAGGGTGTGAGCTATAGGGTGAGGGTGAGTAGGCTGGGTCTCTATTCCTTGGAGCACAGGAAGATGAGGGGTGATCTTATGGAGGTGTATAAAATCATGAAAGGAATAGATCGGGTAGATGCACACTCATGCCCAGATTAGGCAAATCGAGGACCAGAGGACATAGGTTTGAGATGAAGGGGAAAAGATTTCATAGGAATCTGAGAGGTCACTTTTTCGCATGTAGGGTGGTGGGTGTATGGAACAAGCCAAGGGAGGTAGTTGAGGCTGGGATTATCCCAATGCTTAAGAAACAGTTAGGCAGGTACATGGATAGGTTTGGAGGTATATGGACCAAATACAGGCAGGTGGGACTAGTGTAGCCAGGACATGTTGGCTGGTGTGGGCATGTTGGGCTGAAGAACCTATTTCCACACTATCACTCTATAACTCTATGACTCTAACAATGGGATCAGGCAGAATATATTCATGGGTCATGGAAAGTAACAAAGGAGGTTGAGAAAGTGGTTAGAAAAGTCAACAGGATCCTGAACCTAATCAACATAAACAGTGATGACAAGAGAAGGGGGTCCTGATGAATCTTTACGAAATGCTTGTTTGGCCTTCATTGAAGTGTATGATCCATTCTGGACATCACTCATTATGAAACTGCAAAGACTACAGAGAGGGTGCAGAAGAGATGTGCTAAATATTTCCAGGGGTGAAAGATCTTAAAGATGTGGATGGAGCAGAAACCATATAATAACCATATAACCATATAACAATTACAGCACGGAAACAGGCCCTCTCGGCCCTTCCAGTCCGTGCCGACCATTTGTTTTCCCCTAGTCCCATCTACCTGCACTCAGACCATACCCCTCCATTCCCTTCACGTCCATATACCTATCCACTTTACTCTTAAATGTTAAAATCGATCCTGCCTCCACCACTTCTGCTGGAAGCTCATTCCACACAGCTGAGTAAAGAAGTTCCCCCTCACGTTACCCCTAAACTTCTGTCCCTTAATTCTCATGTCATGCCCTCTTGTTTGAATCTTCCCTACCCTCAATGGGAAAAACGTATCCACGTCAACTCTGTCTATCCCTTTCATCATTTTAAAGACCTCAATCAAGTCCCCCCTTAACCTTCTGCGCTCCAAAGAATAAAGATCTAACTTGTTCAACCTTTCTCTGTAACATAGCTGCTGGAACCCTGGCAGAAAGATTGCAGTAAGTTTGATAAACCTCTTTAAAAGCATCCATATGCCTGCTTATATAGCGTAGTCAGAGAAAAACTGTTTGGTTGGCAAAAATTGCCAAGAACCGAGGGAACAGAACGAGGGTTAGTTTAGTTTAGAGATACAGTGCGGAAACAAGCCTTTCAGCCCACCGATTCCGCGCCGACCAACGATCCTGGGAGAATGCTGGAGCTCACTCAAAAACCTTTAAATAAAGAGCCAACTGCAACAAACAGTTGCATGGGTGAGTATCAATATTTCCCACCGATATATTGGATGGTATTTGAGTAATGTGGGGGAATGGAATAAACATTATCCAAGACATCTAGGATACTTCTTCATGGTGCTATGGCATTTTCTACTTGAGACTTGACTCACTTTGAAATTGCAATAGGAAGACAGCACCTCCAACATTCTGGAGCACTGTGCTAAAGTGCAGGCCAACATTCACATGTTAACCGCATTTCACACCTAAGCTTGTATATATGAGGTAGCAGTTCTCCCAGCTGACCCATTAGTAATTAGGTTGTGCATGGGGTCTTTGGAATTGACCTACAGAGATGGAGTTATCTGTAAGGCATAAAAACACGATACTGAAATATCCAATGGCGGCACGGTGGCGCAGTGGTAGAGTTGCTGCCTTACAGCGCCAGAGACCTGGGCTTGATCCTGACTATGGGTGCTGTCTGTACGGAGTCTGTACATTCTTTCCCATGATCTGCATGGGTTTTCACTGAGATCTACAGTTTCCTCTCACACTCCAAAGATGTGGTATAAATGTAATAATTTAAATGTAAATTGTCCCTTGTGTGTGTAGGATAGTGTTAATGTGCAGGGATTGCTGGTCGGTGCAGACTTGGTGGGCCTAAGGACCACTATTAAGTTCTAAACTAAACAACTGAAAAAATTAAAAATCGTTTTTAAATTTTGGCCCCGGTAGGTATTTTGTATTAGTATTCAATAAACCATCATTAACTTTGACTTGCACATAACACATCCTTTATCGAAGGTTGTCAACATTCAATTAACACCAATGACTGAAACAACAATATATCCATGACATATCACCTAGTAAATGGAACATGCACATCCATATATACAACACTTATCAGGTTTCCTGAGACAGGATGTAAATAGGATTGCAATATTAACTATAATGAAAGTAATTTAGTATCAGGAAAGTATGATCTTTTTTATACTAGAAGATAGTCCAGCTTCAGTAATTATTACCATTAAAGTGATAGGAAGCTGTTCACCGTGGGCTTGCAGTAAACAGTGGAAATGCACTCCTTGACCCAGACCTGTCAAACAGTATGGCTGTTTCACTTGGAGCCTGAGGAAACTGCGGAGCTATTAAATCAAAGGTAATGGAGTACATAAAGCTGTTAAACAAACGACATATGCATTGAAATGGAATATGAAAGTGGCAGCCAAGAGAATATGTGAGGCTGTCAAACAGCAGTATGTTGGAAGTGTTATGTAGTCATGTGGTTAGCATGCCAATTCTAAAAATCTGAAAAACAACAGATAATAAAAGAGCTTAATAAAATTATTATTTCTTTCACATTAACATATCAATCGACACCATCTCTACATCTGCCAAAATGCACGTTATGCATTGTTAATGCTGAGAATATCATAGTGAGAAGGAAAGAGAGATTGAATCCTGATATTGTGACTCCTTGTGAGAAAAACAAAGAAATAATTTGTCATCCAGTGCATGTGAAAGAATACTGAGAGTAAAGATACCAGGAGTCAGCCTTTGCAAGTATTTAGTCTCAATAATCTAACGCCTATTAAGAGATGTCCTTTATAATGAGATGAACAGATAAACAAAGCTGATTTTCCAAGTGACATTGAGTCTATCTAACTGCTGGTGGCAACAATAACAATTTATTTTGTTATGGCACTGCGAGTGGTGAATTACATGCTGTGATGAATATACAAACCCATTTCAGTTCAACAACTACAGAAAAGCAAGTGGGAGCACATGCTGGGTAGCGCACCAATACGAAGTCAATTGTACATCTGGTCCAGTTAAACAAAATGAATAATTTGGACAGCACAATAAAATGATTATGGGATCACAATGTGCGATTAACTCCTCTCTCTTCAACCTGGAAATAGGCACAAAAAGCTAGAGTAACTCAGCGGGATAGGCAACATTTAAACCTGGTGTGGGCATCATGCAAACTTTGTATTACCTGTCATTGTATCCTGGACGGCAGAATGAATAAGAACATACATGCAGGTTGCCTGGAACATGAGAGGGAGTTTATTACACAACATTCCCTGCTTATATACAACACCAACTCATTAACATATACATGAATATGCATGAATAAATAACACTGCTCTCCTTTTTTTAAGTATTAAATCTAAGTACACAGTTATGATGTTGTTGTTGTGATACTTGATTTAAACCAATATTTATGAAATTTTTAATGATAAACATAATATATTTATTTTATATATCTACACGTTTTCATTTTACTTATACAGTGAGTTATTTAACTTACAAACCTAAACTTATTACTCGTTTACGGATCCTGCCTGATCGTTTAACAGTAACAGGTGTAACAGGTTTACGTGTTGACTCAACTGTAGGCTTGTTTGGCTCTGTTTTAGTACCCTGACTTTGACCAGAGGAATCTGTTTCTTTGCCTGTGCTAACTGAACTTTGTGTTTCAATCACAGTGGTCTCTTCCAACTCAATTTCAGATAAAAGCTCGGGGATTAGGAATTCATGCTCAGTTTTTGGTTCATCTTTGATTGAAACCTTTGGAACAACATGAACATTTTATCTTATCACCAACTTCAACTAAGTATCTTTTTGTTCCACACACTTCCACTATTTTCCCAACATCCCATTTGTCTCGACTGGACTTGTTGGGAGGACTGAGAACACAAACCTACTCATCTGGCTTGAAGTACCTCTCCTTTTTGTGGGAGTCAAAATGGCGTTTTTGACTTAACAGTTTTTGCTCAACTCTCAAGGCCAAATTGGGTTGAACTAGACAGGCGTATTCTTAGCCTTCTCTTCATCAACAGCTCTGCAGGTAAGTAACCTGTTGTGTGTTGTGCGGTTCTGTAAATCAGCAAGAAACTGGCCAAACAATGTTTCATGCTGAGCTTTGAGCTACCCTGCAAAACCTGTTTCTTGAGAGCAACTTTGACAACCCTAACAGACCTTTCTGCTGCCCCATTGGAGGCAGGATGGTATGGAGGAACAAGTGTGTATTTTACACTATTCCACTGCATGAACTCTTTGAACCATTCTGAACAAAACTGAGGCCAGTTATCAGAAACAAGTTCTTCCGGTAAAACCATGGCATGCAAAAATTGATCTCAACTCATCTATGTTACACTCAGTAATAGTGCTTGACCACATATGCTTAACCACAATCCATTTGGAATGACCATCTACTAATACCAGAAAATGATCATTACCCTTTTCCACGTATGTTACAAAACTTACCTTGAGCGGCGCTGCAGTTCTGCCACTCCCCGTGTGCGTGACTTTGGCGCCTTTCAGAGGGGGGTGGGTTTAAAATGCCGTTTTTCTCCAGACATGGGAAAATCGATCCATCTCAGGGGATTTCGTTGCTGAAGATAAATAGCTCCGACATTTGTTTTATGAAGGTATTTTTAAACTACGCTAGATCATTTATTGGCTAGAGTAATTTAAAAATCATTTTCTAAAGTCGTGAGCGCCGAAAACAGGAAGGATTTTACGTGTTAAAATAAAGTACACAGTTTATTTTTACATAAAAATGGGCTTCTTAGGAAGCCATTAATCAAATTTTTCATGTAGCGAAAAGGGGACAAAAAAAAAACGAACTGAAAACATGTTTTTCCTGCCGACTGTGGGTTAAATTCACCGCAAAACCGCAACGTTCCAATCCACCACGTTCCACTAAAACCCACTCGCAAGTTGATTTAAATGGCCATTAATTTACAGGAATTAAACACTAAATTCCTTCCATTTGGCCTATAAATTCACAAAAATGAGATTTTAAAATAATGTTATATTGTGAATTATTGTGTGAATGTTATTTGGACACTTAGGCAATTTAAAAATGTTTATCTTTTCTTAAGAAATGGATAGATGTTTAGATTTAGTAATAGAATTTTGTAATTAGCTACAATTAGGTAACTAACTAATTATATGCTTTAATTTCAGGTCATCCAAGTAAGATTGTTTCATATTTGTTTCAGAATGCTTCGATCTATAATAACTGAAAATTTCATTGAGTTCTCTTAATTTTTAAGAAAGTTATGTGCTTTTGACTGTCCTAGATCACAGCTTTTGAGTTAAGTCAATGGAAAGTCAATGGGGAAAAAGATGCTAATTTCTGAGTATGAAAATGGCCATAACTTTAATACTGAAGATATAAAAGTGAATTAGGTGTCAAATTAAACTTCTTTTTATGCTTTATCTGATGGGATAAATTACAGACTTGATTTTTAAAATCTCAAAATTATGTAACATTGCTACCTTTTCACAAAAATCTACATGAACTCGCTGAGAGGGTCTACTTGGCCATGACTAGGGTTGCCGTATTGTTTTTGGTGGTTTACTCCGGCAATTTTGGCAGACACTACATTTACTCACCAGTGACTCAAAGTCACTGTCAATACCAGGGCGATACTCAAAACTTCAGGCAATTGACTTCATGCTTATTATGTCAGGATGTTCGGCATGAATTCATTCATAATTTTGTTTCTCATGGACTCTGGTACAACCACTCTGTAACCCCACTTAATTCATCCCTGCTCATATGATAATTCATGGCGTCAATTATGGAAAGGCTTCAGCTCTGAGTTCAGAACTGAGTTCAATCCACTATCAATTTCAGTCCAACCATTCAATCTCTGTTCACAGACCCACTTCAGCGCAGTGTCTTTCTCTGTTTCTGCTGCAATTTCAGTTGCAGTGTGTAGATTGAGTTCTCTCTTCCCACATCAGAGTTCTCATGGGGCAACCGGAACAACGCATCTGCTACTGCGATGCACTTGCAGCTTCTGTACTCCACCTTGTAGTCATACTGGGACAGCAAAATTGCCCAGCGCTGCATCCCTGATTCCGCCAAGCAAGGTATAGCCATGATCGATCAGCAATGAATGGCGGTGCTGGTTCGAAGGGCCGATTGGCCTCCTCCTGCACCTATTTTCTATGTTTCTATGTATAGCTGATTTGGGACCAAGTATCTGTTGGCGTCTACTTTGTGTCCAAGGTACACCACCTCTGATTGTGCAAATGCACATTTACTTTGTCGCAGTTTGACATTGTGGCAGTTTAGTCTTGTGAGAACTTGCTCGAGGATTTCCAAATGTTCTACCATGCCCTCTGTGAATATCAGTAGGTCATCCAGTGCGGAATACCCTGTAACATTTTGTCCATGACAGATTGAAACATTTTCAGGGAGGATTTCACACCACAGGGCAGCTTTGTATATATGAATACAAGCCCTTATGTGTGTTGATAGTCAGGTACTGCTGACTTTCCTTATTGGCATTGAGTTGGGCGTAAGTGTGAGACAAATCCAGTTTAGTGAATACTCTTGCTCTGCTAAGTTCTGCGTATAGATCTTGCAAGGTTGGTAACGGATATTGTTCGTCATCAACGGCTTGGTTGATTGTGACCTTGTAATCACCACATAGTCGAACAGTTTTGTCGGCCTTGGGTACGGCCACAATTGGCGTTGCCCAGTTACCCTGGTCTGTCTTCACGAGTATTCCATTCCACACTAACCTGTTGAGTTCTTCCTCCACTTGTTGCTTTAGTGCATATGGTACAGGTCTTGGTCGACAATACACAGGTCTCACATCTTGTTTAAGTCGAATGTGTGCGGAGAACCCTGTTATTCCCGTGTAACAGTCAGCAACAATTTCTGCATGTTTGCTTATGACGTTTTCAAGATGTGATTTGGACAAATCGACGCTGAAAATGTTCTTCCAGTCTAATAGTAAGATTAAATGAGAACTTACCAGTTTGAAGTTTGATCTTAATTTTATGAGGAGTTACGAGGAGGGAATACATGAAGACCCCGACTGCCCGCAGAGCGCGTCAATATTCAAAGCACCGGTGTGAAATCACAGGTAATAGTGACTGAAGAATAATAGTAAGAAAACAGAAGACTAGAACTACCAGATGACATTTATGAGGGTTTGGAGCGGAGGGCACGTAATCCCTCATCGTAACTCCTCATAAAATAAAGATCAAACTTCAAACTAGTAAGTTCTCGTTTAATCTTACTATTTTACTTCGGAGTCACATGAGTGACTACAGAGCTTTGTGATTTCACGCCGTGAGAAACGAGTCTACACAGCCACAACTGCTTCATCGACAAATGAAGGAAAATACTCATAATACATACAGTCATGGCATAGATTTAAACATGCTGATATTATTAATAAAAGTAATAATAATAGTCCCACCTTTCACTCGGATGGAATCTAAAATCAATAAAAATAGGGTTGACAAATACCCTTGGTCTAGTAATGGGTTATTGTAAATGTTTGAAATTTGTTCGCTTGACCATGCTGCAAGCATTAGGACGTGTCCAATGGCACGTAAGACCCTTCCTGCTGATGTTATAGCAGCCCTGATGGAGTGAGATCTATAATCAGTATCTACTCCTACACAATCAAAGTCCATTTTATCCTCTGGAAATGACCTGAACAGATACGTTCTTAGAAGTTTTTGTGACTAACATGGCTAGTTCAGAGCCTCGAAGACGCTCAGTGACCTTAACAAATGGTTATATTTGTGTGTCCTCACTGTACCAAAGGTCCCTGGGTTTGCCTTGAACTATTTTAAGATCTGACACCACTTCTGCTCTGCTTACGTGAATTATAAGCATAAATATTATATATTATTGTTTACAGACGTAACCATCTTGTACCGTCGCAACTATGTAGTGACTAAACCTGTTGCGCTAACCCGCGCTAGGAGGATAACCACCTATGAGATCCGGCGAAACAAAGGATGTAGCTGGAACCCCCGGTGAAATAGTGTTCACACAATGTTGACATCCCATACTGCATTGTACTTGTCCTAGAAAACATTGTATTAAAGATATGCTTACAAACTTGATATTCAGGGTGAACCCGACAGAGCGGGTCTTTTTTGCTGCAGCCAATACAATGAGAAGGCACGTTGGCACAGTTAATGGCCGTACAACTTAATTATTGACAAAGATCATTTTTAAAATGAACTCCAAACATCAGTAATTGGTACCGTCTTCAATGCAACATGAACATTCAACAAACGCTTTCCATCTACTGGAAAAAAAAGCCCTGCTTTTTTGGTGCTATCGCAGCACACTGAACATATACAAGGACTGATGTAACAACCCAAGCCGTAGAGCAGTCTATTGAATCTGCAGAACATAATTTGATTTTAACATGCAACAGCTGATTTCTCAAGCCACAGACTGCACCAGCAAGTTACGTTCAAAATAACCATATAAGGTTATATTATTATTCCCGACAACCGGAATCAAAGTTGCATAAGCCAATCACACAATAGGAACCTAAATGGCTCTTAATGACTTCATTTGAAACCCCGAGAAATAAAGCAAATGGAGGAAGACACAAAGACCTTCCTTCTCCTTATAGCGAGAATGTACCTCTCGCCACTATTATGCGACATATTTTGCAACCTGTGAATAAGCATGAAGCAAACATATGTACATTCGGTGTAATTCAACACCCATTCTGTGTTGTCATTGACCTATACCTGATGTTACTCCAGTGGCCAATGAGATTATGTAACCATAACAGAATTCTTTACTTGATTGCACCCACATGTACTAACATATGCCACCATCATAACGCGTCAACATGAAGTTGAGCATGTAGATATGCATCTGCTCAATTACTCTTAACCAACAAATGCGTAGCATCTATAGATATTTGACACCAATAGCAGAAGAATTGGCAACTCATACAAATTTCCTCCAGCTCTAAACCAGAGATGATATGCGCAATTTCCCACTCTTAGACCATTAGCATCATTTTGCAATATAATGAGATATTTATTGATTAACCTACTAGAACAATGCTGAACAATGTCTAGCCATAATTGTGACTTTGGCAGCTTCAGCTGATAATAGCAAAGTGTGTCGACCATGACCTACATGGTACTTTAAAGTTCTCCATTTAGGATGTTTTCAATTCTCCCACTTGCACAGCTGAACCACATCCATGATATTGCCAATTAGTCTTAATGACTAGACTGCTGTAACAGGCTTCTGTTGCCTCTAATCTGTTGCCTAGGACGGCGTCATAAGCCAATTGATAACTCAATGTAAATCGTAATGACCTGATAGAGTGCATGGAACTTCTGGCCAACTTTCATGCTGCTACCAGCTTCAGTGAACCGCTTACCTTCATCCTGCAGGATTTGCCTGTTGAATAGGTCTTACCTGACAAACAGATTCGGCGGCTGGGTCTAATGTGCCCCTGATAGCGGTGTTCGCTGCATGTTGTTGTGATGGCAAACCTTGCTGTCAGTAATGATCTCTGACGCGTGACCGTCATCCCTTTGCATATGTTCACGGCTATACCATCAGACTCGGTATGCTCTCCTCCTTCATGAGGAAGCCATTAAACAGCCCTACTACAAGGCGCTGCTGGCGCGGCCTCTCAAATTGGCCGACACTGTCATGGACCCGGTGTCAGACTAAACTGACCCGTTGGCTTTTATTTGTTGGGGTATGCTCTCTGCAACATCTCCAACAAGTCTATTTGATAACAACTTAATTTTAATTGAATAGAGGAGCCCAATTTCTCAAACATGGTTTGAGACTGAAAACAGTGGATTAAATTATTATATTGCCTCATCACAGCAATGCCTCCACCAAATATCTCCAATGATACTGTAAATGAGCACCACTATGACTCCAGTTGTTAACCAGCCATTTTTCATAATGAACAGGCCACACCTAATGAACCTGTCTGCTAATTTTAACTTGTCTAAAACCATTCTAGCCATAATTCTGACCTGCCTTGTCTGCCCAAATTTTTGAACCTATCTTGAAGGCAATCCTGGTCAAAGTACTATGCCTACCTGAACACAATTCTGGTCCAATTCCAGCCTGCTTAGAATGGTAGAATTGTCCAGTTTTGCATGGTTAGATGCCTCTAAATCGAATGTCTTGATGATTTGAATTGTACAACCCAATGTAAATCTTATCCACTTGTAAATGGTCCCTTGCTGTAGAACTTCAGTGTAAGAACAAACTGTCCCTGGAAGCTCACCTCTCCCATGAGGGAAACCTTATGCAGCCGTTCTTCAGATGTTGCTGCCTACATTTAGCAGCCCTGCTACAAGGTGTTGCTAGCGTGGCTCTCCCATATGCTGATGTTGCCAAAGCTCCGGCGCAATATAAAGCAGCCCTGGTACAAGGTGCTGCTGATGTGGCCTCTCCCATAGGCCAGCGCTGCCATCACTGGTATCTCATAAAGCAGCCTTGTGCAATAGGTGCTGCTGGCTCGTACTCACCCATATGCCCGGCATTGCCATAAACTCGGCATCCCATCAAACTGCCCTGTACAATAGGTGCTGCTGACTCGGGCTCACGCATATGCCCGGCATTGCCATAGACTCGGCATCCCATAAAGCAGCCCTGTGGAATAGGTACTGCTGGCTTGGGCTCATCCTTATGCCCGGCTTCCTGTCAAGCAGCCCTGTGCAATAAGTGCTGCTGATGTATTCCCGGTATTGCCTTAAATTTGGCATCCCCTCAAGCAGCCCTGTGCAATAGGTGCTGCTGACTCGGGCTTATCCATATGCCCGGCATTGCCATAGATTCGGCATCCCATAAAGCAGCCGTGTGGAATAGGTGCTGCTGGCTCAGGCTCATATGCCCGGCAGTATCATGACTCATGTAGTTGGGATGTATCTAGATGGAGCCTCCTTTCCACAAGGGCTCCACCATTTTGTCAGTGACTGAACTCCACGAGCTCGACATTCCCCAGCTACCCGCTTCTGCGGTAGGACCGGGGTCTCCCCACAGCCCGCAGCTGGTTCCCTTGTCGGCACCCGTGAAGCACCCGGTAGGAACCTCTGTGGAAGAAAAGGTTCCTGCAGAACATCAAAAAACAGGTAAGAAATAACACCTAGCTGTAGTTTAAACTTACCTCTGGCAGGAGCGACGTGCCTGCCAGACCGGTGCTTCGCAATGCGTGCGTCGTAATGACGCGCTCTGTGGGCAGTTGGGGTTCTTCACGTAGTCACTCACGTGACTCCGAAGTAAAATTCTATTCTACTCAGCCAATCCTTTCCAAGGAGGGTTGGTTTATTTCTGTAGTTGGCCACTATGATGGGCAGTGTTACTGACTGACCATTATGCTGAACTTTACAGTTCATTTGTCCACATGTCTCCAAAACTTCTCCCGAGTAGGTTCTCAGCTTGACCTTACTCTCAAAGAATGGTATCTGTGGGAACTTTGTTTCATACAGGTCTTTGCTCATGACCGAACAATCTGCTGCCATGTCATTACGCGTATCGATTAATTCTTCATTTATCAAAAGTTTAGTTTGAAAGTCCTTGCCTTGGCTGGTTGTAGGCTTATCGATGTTGGTTGCATAAATGGTGTAAAACCCAAGTTCATTTCCATCTGGGTTCACCTCCAAGTTGTGAACTCCTTTCTGGTATTGTCGCTTGATTCCCGCAGATTGTTGGTTTCCTGTTTTAAGCTTGGTCCGACATGCTGAGGCGATATGGCCTTTCTTCTGGCAGTTATACCACTTGGCCATTTTGAACTGACAAAATTGGGATGAATAATTACCGTTGCAACGATAACAACTGGCTGAACTCAGCTCCCCACAATACTTTGGTTTTGGTTTAGTGCCTCTTGATATGGCCATAGGCACTGCAGTTCGTGGTGGACAAAACTCATGAGCATTCTTTGATGCCATCTCCATTGTGGTAACCATCTCGAATGTATCTGGAGTATTCATGAGTTTGGACTGAATTTGTTCATCCACTAGACCACAAACAAATCTGTCGCATAGTGCGCGTCCGAGAAAGGTTCCAAAGTTACAGTACAAAGTTACATTTTTCAAGGCAACAAGGCAATCAACTCATTGATTGTCTCCTTTACTAGCATGCAGACGCAGGGTGAGCAGGCCGATGAGCTAAGAATGTCTCGTCAGCAAAACCTGGAAGCGCTGACCATCCTTCCGGCGGCGGTTGGAGGCTCAGAGCAGGTCAGGGCCGCTGTCGACCGCGTCTCCACTGCTCCCAGACGGCCCTCGTGGCAAAATCCGGCCGCCATTGGGCATTCAAGTCCAGACATGTCTTTCCAGCAGGGCCCGCCTGTAGTTCCACCCAACGCCAGCAGAGGTCGCTGGCATTAAAACCAGCCAAATTTGCTTGCAGTTCCACCAGACGCCAGCAGAGGGGGTTGGTGCTATTACCATCGTCGCTGGGGAGCTGCAGCCAGGCAATGTCGCCCACTCTGTTCATTCCAGGGAAACAAAGGGGCCAGTCGTCAGTGATTCCTTTGGCGGCCGGCAAAATTCATCACGTCATCGCATGGGATCGCCGCATTGGAGGTCGATTCCTCGTGGACACGGGTGTGGAAGTGAGTGTCCTGCCTCTCTCCATCGCTGACATCCGTGCGGGCAAACGCGGGCCCACCTCACCGCAGCGAACGGGAGTGCTATTCGCACCTACGGGTTTTGCACCATCTCCCTCAACTTTGGCCACAGCTCCTTTTCATGGGAGTTCATCATTGCTGACGTTTCCCAGCCGCTGCTGGGCGCCGACTTCCTTCGAGCCCATTCACTGCTCGTGGATGTCAAGCGGCGGCACCTGATGCACTCTGTCATGATGGAGCCAGCCTTCATCCGCATTGGTGATCCCGTAACACGCCCTGATGACCCCCTGTCGTCCGTGGATGCAACATTTGCGCGCATCCTGGCGGATTTCCCTGACATCCTTGAACCGCATTTCTGCTTCTCCACCCCCAAGCACGGTGTGGAGCACCATATACCTATTACTGGCCCGCCTGTGCACGCCCGAGCGCGTCGTCTCACGCCAGACAAGCTTCGTCCGGCTCGGGAGGAGTTCCGCCTGATGGGGCAATGGGCATCGTGCGGCCTTCCGATAGCCCATGGTCGTCACTGCTCCACATGGTCCCCAAGGCGGATGGGGGCTAGCACCCGTGTGGGGATTACCGTCGCCTGAACGATGCGACCGTCACCGACAGGTATCCAGTCTCGCACATCCAGGACTTCAATGCCCATCTGGCCGGAGCATCGGTATTTTCCAAGGTGGACCTCGTGTGAGGGTACAATCAAATTCCGGTCCACCCCGACGATATCCCGAAGACGGCATTTATAACGCCATTTGGTCTATTCGAATTTGTACGAATGCCATTTGGGTTGAAGAACGCTGCGCAGGCCTTTCAGTGGCTTGTGGACTGTGTGTGCCATGGCCTGGACTTCGGCTTCATCTACTTGGACGACATACTCGTGGCCAGTTGCTCGTGGCAGGAGCACTGCATCCACCTCCGTCAGCTGTGTCAGCTCCTCAGCGACTTTGGGTTGTCCATCAACTCGTCCAAGTGCCGTTTCGGGGTGACGGCTATTGACTTCCTCGGCCACCGTGTAACTCCACAGGGTGTGGTGCCTCTGCCCGCCAGGGTGGACGCTGTTCGCAGGTTCCCCCGTCCGACCACAGTTAAGGGCCTACAGGAATTCGTGGGGATGGTCACCTTTTATCGCCGTTTCCTGCCGGCAGCGGCCGCAGTCATGCGCCTGCTTTTCCACCTGTTGGCTGGTCATCGCTGGGAGGGTGAGTGGTCTGTGGAAGTAGGGCTAAGGAGGCACTGGCTGAGGCCACAATGCTCGTCCACCCACGAGAGGACGCCCCGACCGCCCTGACGGTGGACGCTTCTGAGGTAGCGGTTGGGGCAGTGTTGGAGAGCTCGTTGATGGATGCTGGCGGCCACTCGCCTTCTTCAGCAGGCATCTCAGTGGTGCTCAACGCCGTTACAGCGCTTTTAACTGCGAGCTCCTGGCCCAGTATCTCGCCGTACGCCATTTCCGCTACTTCATGGAGGGGAGGCCATTTACCGCATTATACGGACCACAAACCACTAACCTTCGCGTTCGCCAAGGTTTCAGAACCCTGGCCTGCCCGGCAGCAGATGCATTTGGCGTATGTGTCCGAATACACCACCTCCATCCGTTTCGTGGAGGGCAAATTCAATAGGGTGGCCGACGCCTTATCGAGACCGGCAGTCCACGCTGAGGGGATTAATTATTCCACCCTGACAGCCGCTCAGCTGGTCGACGAGGAGATGGCCGCCTATAGTACAGCAGTTTCGGGCCTGCAGTTGAAGGACGTTGTCTGTGGTCCTGGGGGCGCAACGCTGCTGTGTGATGTCTCCACTGGAGTTCCGTGACCCATCGTCCCCATTGCCTGGCGGCGCAGGGTGCTTGAGGTGCACAACGGGTTCACGCATCCCTCCATCTGGGCGACAACGGCCCCGGTAGCCTCCCGCTTCATGTAGCAGGGGCTGCGGAAGGAGGTTGGACATTGGGCGCGCACTTGCATCCCGTGCCAGACCGCCAAGGTGCAACGACACGTCAAGGGCCGTTGCAGTTCACCATCCCTCGGCAGTGGTTTGACCACATTCACATGGACATCGTGGGACCGCTGCCACCGTCCCGGGGCTTGAACTATCTACTCAGGAGGTGGCCTGAAGCATTCTGCTACCAGATTCTTCAACGGCCACTTGTGCTCGGGCCTTGGTGGCACACTGTATCACCCGGTTCGGGGCGCCACTGGACATAACATCCGACTGGGGGCCTCAGTTCACGTCGGGACTGTGGTTGACCATGGCACGCCTTCTGGGTGTTCAGCTACACCACACAATGGCACATCATCTGCAGGCAAACGGCCTGGTGGAGTGGTTTCACCGTCTGCTCAAGGACGCCCTGAAGGCGTGGCTCATTGATCCGGACTGGGTGGACGCCCTGCCGTGGGTTTTGCTGGGGATCCGCACAGCACCAAAAGAGGACTTGGCCTCCTCCTCCGCCGAGTTGGTGTATGGCTCTCCATTGACAGTCCCCGGGGAGTTCATCCCGCCGGCACAGGGCCAGGTGGAGCAGCCTTCAGACACTATGCAACGTCTTTGGGAGACGGTGGGCAAGCTGGCGGTGGTGCCCACGTCTCGTCATGGGTCCTTCTGTCCGCACGTTCCCTCTGCTCTGGAGGACTGCCAGTTCGTCTTCCTGCGTAGGGATGCCCATCGGACACTTCTCCAGCGGCCGTACGAGGGTCCATTCAGGGTCCTGGAACATGGCTCGTCCACTTTCGTCCTGAACATGGGGGTCGGCATGAGACTTTCAGTTGCACGGCTGAAGCCAGCACATATTGATATTGATCAGCCGGTGCTGGTAGTGTGGCCCCGTAAGCGAGGGTAACCTCTGTCTAGGGTACCTCCCCCTCTGGCTACTCCATCTCCTGCACCTGTTGGTCAGTCGCCTGTTCCTGTGCCGAGCATGGTGTACACCCAGGCTGGTCGCCGTGTACGCCCTCCTGTCCGTTTCGTGCCTCCGGTACTTGGGGGAGGGGGGTCCTGTGGCGGTCCCTGGGGGGAAGGCCACTCCCTGGATCATCCTCCTTGCCGATTGAGTGACAGGGGCATTGGTCTGCCACGGGCTTTCCTGACCACCCCTGGGTGTGTTCTGGCAGTTGGTGTGGTGTGCTCTCGCTGTAGGGATTAAAGGACTACTGTTTAAACCTACCTAGCATTTGGCCTTTTCCTGACCTCATCTAGGCCATTACATGCAGAAGATATAGAAACTGCTAGCTGTGGGAATCACTGAATTTGCCAGATCTGTGGATGGCACTGATATGAAGGATGAGCAACAGGATGGCTTAGCATTGCTTTGCAACGTCCAGTTTGAAATTAACTGCTTCAGTAAGAGCACGATCATTCCTACGCTGAACCATATATTCGCAGGCTTGTGCAAAACTAGCAGCACACCACCGCCTACTCTGCTGTTCGGAGATAACCTGCAGAAGCAGGTTAAAGTCCTTGATGAGGAAGCAAAAGTGGTGGACATGACTACCATCAGGTCAACAGTAAGCCGGCGGCAGCACCACTATGCAACCACCAGTAGGCCCCGCTACTATACCGTCAGTACAGCAGGTGAAACGCCGAAGGCCGCACCATTTACACAAAGTCTTTTTTAGGCCATGCCCCAGAGCGGCCTTCGTGGAAGATGCGCCAACCCCACACCACAGCGCCTCCACCTCCAAAGAGCCAAGGTCGGAAGAAGCCGACCCAACGCCATCGGTAAACATGGAGGTAGGTGGGTCTGGTTGCCTTGGGAGTATCGCATGTGTAACTTCACAAATAGGGGGTAGGTTACACTTGTTTCGGGATGCATGGAGTTCTATAACTTCCGATCTCATTTTATCGCATAGTATTCAGGGATACAAAATTGAATTCATTGACAAACTCTTCCTACCAGCTCAACATGTACCTAGCCGGAAATTTGTGCTTTACTAAAAGAGAACGTGGAAAGTCATGCGGAACTACTTAGATTGCATTTCAAGGGAGTAATAGAGAAAACTAAACATGAACCTCTTGAGTTTGTAACAAACATCTTCACCAAAACCAAAAAAGATGGTGGATGCCGCATTATCATTGACTTGACACAACTTAGTACTTTCGTGCAATATACCCACTTCAAAATGGAAACATTTGTAACTGCTAATCAACAAATTTCCAAAGGGTACTTCATGGCTTGCATCGATCTAAAAGATGCATACTATTCAGTACCCATACATAAAGATCACCGCAGATATTTGAAATGTATCTGGATGGGGCAGCTTTGGCAGTACAATGCGCTGCCTAATGGACTAACAACAGCCCCCAGATTATTTACCAAAATATTGAAACGAGCATTGGCGTCTCTACGGAAACAAAGGCATATTGTCATGGCATGTCTTGATGACATCCTAATTGTGGGGAAAACCTTGGAACTGGCTAAATTGGCTGTGACAGCCACCAAGCGTCTATTTCAAGAACTGGGATTTATCATCCATCCAGACAAATCCAAATTAATGCCTTCTGTAATAATGGATTGTCTGGGGTTCACGATCGACTCTGTTCACATGACTGTAACCTTGCCAAAAAGCAAGGCGACAGACTTAATAGAGGCATGCAATAGCCTTGTTTGCACCAGTAAACCGACCATTCGGCACGCTGCCAGGGTAATCGGGAAACTTGTGGCTACATTTCCAGCCACACAATATGAACCGTTACATTACCAAAATTTACAAAGAGCCAAAATTTCAGCACTCAAATGCCACGCTGGTCATTTTGACAGGCCTATGCAGCTACCGGCCAAAGCAAAAATCGAACCGCGATGGTAGATTAGCCACATTCAACATTGCTTTCATCACAAGTTCAAACCCTTCAGTTGTGTTACAAACTGGCACCAGCGCTCACGGCTTGGGAGCTACCGACACCACCTCAAGTTGTGGTGCTAGATGGAATATACACAAATCTACCTTACTTCAGACATAAGGTATTAACTATTTAGAAATGTTAGGAGTGTTTCATGGACTGCGGACCTACTGTACAGATATGCACCATTTGCATGTTCGCCCTCAAATAGATAACACCACAGTGGTGGCATATATTAATCATATGGATGGTATCAAGTCGATATCTTCTGATGAATTGGCAAATTCAATCTGGCACTGGTGTATAGAAATAAACATTTGGATATCAACTACCTACCTTCCGGGTAAGCTCAACACAGTGGCGGACACCAGGTCACGCATATTCACTGACAACACCGAGTAGATGTTGAACCACCAGGTATTTATCAAAATTATAGCTCGGTATGGAACACCAGATATCGACCATTTTGCATCTAGACTTAACCATCAGATACCAACATATGCCTCATGGGAACCAGATTCTGGGGCAGTAGCGATGGGCGCTTTCTCGCTACATTGGTGGAATTTGTTTTTCTATGCATTTCCCCTTTCTGCCTCATCAGTCAGGTATTGCAGAAAATTCAATCAGACTCTGCTTCAGGGATTCTGATAGTACCCGACTGGTTCCCTGTGGTCCTCGGCATGGTGAAAGAACCATGTCTCCCGATTCCCAAACGCCCGAATCTCCTGGTACATCCCGTGACGGGAAAATCATCTGTGCCATGATTACTTGAACCTGTTGGCTTGCAGGTTCTGAATAGACCACTCCTGGAGTTCGGGCTGACGGACAAGACCATGAACATCATCACTGCATCGTGCAGGGAGTCAACCAGGAGACAATACCTCACACATATAAAAAAGTGGGAGGTATTTTGTTCCAATTTGTTCTGCCACCATTATGAACGTACTGGAATTCTTGGCTAGCCTTCACTACGATGAGGGCCTCAGTTATAGTGCCATCAACTGTGCTACGAGTGCTTTATCGTCCTACCTCAGGCTTAGATTAGAACACTTTGGAGTGGGATCCCATCCCCTAGTGTCTAAACTTATGAGGGTATTTTTAATTCTAATCCTCCCAGGCCTCGATATTCTCAAACCTGGGATATCGGACTGGTCTTATCCCTGCTCAGGGGCTGGGCACCACTCACGTCACTCTCATTAGCCAAGCTCACCTACAAGGTAGTGATGCTGATGGCACTTGTGACTGCACAGCGGGTCCAGACCCTGCATAAATTAAAATTGGATACCATGGTATCAACTCCTAACAAGGTAACCTTTTATGTAAACGAGTTACTTAAACATAACAGACCAGGGTCATCTGGCCTAAAATTGGAGTTCCTGGCCTCTCCTTTAGAAAGACGCCTTTGTGTAATTACCCACCTTCGACACTAAGTACCAAAAATCTCAGGGGTGCGGAAATGGGCCTTTTTTTTAATCAGTTTTAAATAGCCTTGTTTGCACCAGTAAACCGACCATTCGGCACGCTGCCAGGGTAATCGGGAAACTTGTGGCTACATTTCCAGCCACACAATATGAACCGTTACATTACCAAAATTTACAAAGAGCCAAAATTTCAGCACTCAAATCCCATGCTGGTCAATTTGACAGGCCTATGCAGCTACCGGCCAAAGCAAAAATCTAACTGTGATGGTAGATTAGCCACATTCAACATTGCTTTAATCACAATTTCAAACCCTTCAGTTGTGTTACAAACTGACACCAGGCTGGGGAGCTACCGACACCACCTCAAGTTGTGGTGGTATATGGAATATACATGAATCTACCTTACTTCGGACACAAGGTATTAACTATTTAGAAATGTTGGGAGTGTTTCATGGACTGCGGGCCTACTCTACAGATATGCACCATCTGCATGTTCGCCTACAAATAGATAACACCATAGTGGTGGCATATATTAATCATATGGGTAGTATCAAGTCGATATCTTCTGATGAATTGGCAAATTCAATCTGGCACTGGTGTATAGAAACAAACGAGAACTTACCAGTTCGAAGTTTGATCCTTATTTTATGAGGAGTTACGATGAGGGATTTCACGTCCTCCGCTCCCAACCCTCTATTATAAGGTCAACTGGGATGTTAGTTCTCTTGTCTTACTATCTTCAGTCAACTCTACTATCTGTGATTTTACACCGCTGCTTTGAATAATGTCGTGCATGCATGCTGTCAGGGTCTTCACAAAATCCCTCATCGTAACGCCTCATAAAATAAGGATCAAACTTCGAACTGGTAAGTTCTTGTTTAATCTTACTATTATCCTCTAATGCAGGTGTCCAGAAGACATCAAGAGGGGATACCTCACCAGTTGAATTTCTGGTGCCATATTGCAGGCACTTAGATTTCCACATGACATTTAAAAGGCATTGATAAATGAAGAGATGATAGTCAAGGCATCGTACAATGTATCTGCAAACAAAATTATAGTCAAGGAAAGCTTGCATCCCAGTTCAACATGTTTTAAGTACCTGATGTTGGATACTTTGAACCTGCAGAGTTGGGTGGTAGGGCTTAAGGGAATAGATATGTCTGCTGTTTAGAACGTGGTAAGCGCCTTTCATAGTGTGAGCTTGGCCATCCTGCACTCCTGATACAGAGAGATTTGAAGTGATCATTGTCTTCCCAGATGCTTCTCTGCGAGTGTGATTAACCTTGGATCAATGATTCCCATGAGTTGGCAAGGTTCTTACTCGGTCTGCAGATGGATGACAACCAAAAACTTTGCCTACCTAAGAAGTAGACTTAAAGAAAAATGACACAAAATGCTGGATTAACTCAGCGGGTCAGGAAGCATCTCTGGAGAACATGGAAAGGTGATAATTTGGTCCAATTTGAGTGTATGGTAGTGTCCCCTCCCCCCCCCCCCCCAGACTATCCAATCACCAGCAAATTGCATGGATACCACTGTATATGTATAGAGGTATATACTCATACTAGTGTGCAATTACTTGTTTATTCGTAAGTTCGCCCTTCGGAGATACCAACTGCATTTCGTTGTCTCTGTATTGTACACTGCACAATGACAATTAAAGATTGAATTGAATTAAAGATTGAATTGAAGTCCTGACCTGGAATGTCCCCTATCTAGGTTCTCCAGAGAAGCTACCTGACCCACTGTTACTCCAACACTTTGCGCCTTTTATGTAAACCAGCATCTGCAGTTCCTTGTGTCTGCTTCTTATATTTCTTGAGAATAGCATTGAGAACATTCTTGAAACATTTTTTCTATCTTACTGAAAAAACATTTCCATTTTGAATATCAGAGTGGCATACCTGTTTCAAGAGTGTGATGTCGGGCAGAGGTTATGTCCTATTAATTATAATTAGTTGAGGTTGATCAGAATGAATGCTGCGAATGTTAGTCTGGCAGAGGACACTGGCAATGGGTCACCTGGTTATCAACCAATTTGGATGATTTCCTGGAGGTTTGAGGTACTGGGTGTAGTTTGTCCGTCTTTCTGATGAACAAATAAGCACTTCTACTCGGTTGACCATGAACACTTGTTGCCAAGCCCGATATCTTGGGCTTCACCAATCTTCTCCATGAGCAGGCTAGGCTTGTTGTCAATAGCTGCCTTGAACGAGAGATGATGAATGATCTTTGTTAACCAGGATTAATTGGTGGGGTCTTTGTTTTCAAGTGGTTTGAAGATGATGTGTGCTATTTTGTACCTGGGGTAGATTAATGAAGGACCTTTGTCTTTCGGACATTTATTAAAAAGTCCAACCTCTTGAATACATGTCAATGATTTATGTGGGAAAGATTGGTTCGGGTGCAGAGAAAATGAAGATTCAAACCATTTCTTTTTAATCCAGTAGATTAACTGCTTTCGGGTGGAGAATGTTGGGAGCAGAGGTGCTTATTCCATTGAGGAGGACTGAGAAGGGAGGAATGAGAAGGAGGTTGGAGCATTGCTTGACCCATTCTGTGTTGTGTCTGTGATGCATCTATTGGTAATGACCATGTTGGCATGTCCTTGTGATGCCAATGGAAATGGTAGTGATTTTATTGAGGACATTCAAATATAAGAATCTTTCATATTTCATAAAATAATTGCTGTGTGCAATGGCCAATTCATTAGATTAAAGAATATTAAATGAATTTAAAAGAATTTAAAATAATTTCAGAAGAAAGATATGGTGTCTGTAGAGGTATGGCATTAGGACAAAATGCATATTATTACATCAGTGTCCAGAATAAAGTGTGGAATGTTGTTTTCTCTAAATTGTTATTAGGACTGTTAATATTTTTGATATTAAGAAATGACTGATGAGTATATAGACATATTTGCAATTTGGAGAGGCCATTAAAATACTGATCAGAATAAAAACAAATAGAATTGGGCAAAGATGAGCTGGTGAAATAGCAAATCAAATTCAAATAGCAATAGCTGTGGCCAATTTTAACATTTATGAGGAAAAACTGTAAAGGAAATTTGCTGGAATGCTGTAAAAACTGAAAGACCTGTTAAATAGAAAAGTTCAGAAATTGAATATTATTCTGCTTGGAGCTGAAAAGTTATGAAGAGATTTGATCGCACAGTAGTGTTAAAAAATCATCAAGAGATTTGATAAGGTAAATGAAATCAGACTATATACAACTTAAATGAGACAACATTTATTCACCCAGAAGATTGTGAACATGTGAACTTCTCTATCACAGACAGCAGCTGAAGCCAAATTATTAAATATATTCAAGAATAGGTTTGATATTTTCTTAGCACTAAAGAGTTCTATGTATATGTGGAGAAAGCCAGAACAGGATAATAGATTTGTTTGACTGGCCATGCTGATAATGAGTGGAAGAGCAGACCTGAAGAACTAAATAGCCTTCTCTTGCTCCAGATTCTACAGTATGTTGCTATGTTTCCCTCCATTCTCATCTGATTGTTCTGAATCTTAATCCAATAGCCATTGCAGGTCAACCAGCGGCCCACCCCTCCCCCAACTACCGAACACTCCTTCATTCCCTGTGTAGGAAGGAACTGCAGATGCTGATTTACTTTGAAGATAGACACAAAATGTTGGAGTAACTCAGTGGGACAGGCAGCATCTCTGGATAGAAGTAATTGCTAGATGGAACTTCATTCTATCCTGTCTAGCCATAGAAATTGTATTGACAAGGTGAACTTTTATTGTCTAAAAGTTTCGAGTTGGATTTCCTCCTTGTAACATGCTCCTAAGTTTCATCCACCCTTCATTCTACCATTACCAAATCCTTTAAATAACCTGCTAAATTCTTGCTCAATAAATAATGGTACCAATCCATAGCATGCAGCTCATTTAAAATCTCAACGAGCATCTTGCCCTATCTTTTATTGGATGCCTTCATCTTGGCCCAATACTCCATGTTACATTTAGGCCATGACGGGATGCTATTTGGTAACAATGGATATCCCCATTAGACATGGTGCAGGACTCTGTCAGGAGTCCAAGCGTCACTGTACACAAGAGCCATACATCTATCAGAATTGTTATGTACCGGTATGTGACCAGCCTAGTGACGTACCGGTACATAAACTTTGGTTTCACAGTGACTGTTCCCCTGCATGTGGTCCTACAGAAACACTAATATATGGCATGTTCACATGTTTCACAATCTTCTGGGTGAAGAAATGTTGTCTCATCTCAGTCCTACATAATTTCACCTTATTTACCTTATCAAGTCTCTTCCTAACTTTGAACATTGCAGTGCTATCAAATCTCTTTGCATCTTTTCAGCTCCAAGCAGAATAATATTCAATTTCTGAACTTCTCTACGTGATAGTAGTCTTTTATTCTTGATACCATTCCAGCAAATCTCCACTGGGCAGCATAATGCGCAGCTGGTAGAGATATTGCCTCACTGTGCCAGAGGCCTGGGTTCAAACCTAACCTTGGGTGTTATCTGCGTGGACTTTGCATGTTCTCCTTGTGACCACATGGGTTTCCTCCGAGTATTAAGGTTTCCGACGGGTGCTCTGGTTTTCTCCCAGATCCAAAAACATGCAGGTTTGTAGCGTAACTGGCCTCTGTAAAGTGTAGGGACTGGATGCAAAAGAGGGATGACATAGAACTAGTGCGATGGGTCATCGATGGTCAATGTGGGCCGAAGGGCCTGTGTGAACTAAAACTAAACTAAATAGATTACAAATAACTGAAAACCCTGGAAAAGAGGTGCCATTTGGAGTAGGAAGTTAGCAGTAGGTATTTGCAATTGTATGACGTTCGTTTATGAAAGTTTGCACATTTGGGAGCATTGTTGTGCAGTCAAGTGTCCATTTAAGGTGACAAAGCTAATGTCACATTCATAAAAAATAAAAATTTCCCCAACTTTCTGAAGAGATTTTCATGACTTCTGCACAATAGCAGAGAACATCAAAGTGCTACATCTAGCTTGTCTACAACAAGCATCCTACGATGATCCCAAGACGAGGAGTCTCAGGGTAAGGGTAACCCTGGTTTCCATATTATATTTGTATATATCTTCTATTGAAAGTTTGCCCCAGTATGGTATTTTCCATCAATATTAAATTCTCTTTGAACTGTAGCAGATTAATAAAACGGCTGCTCTTGCAACATGGACAAGCAAAACTGGATAACTGGAATAATCTTGAAATATCATTTCTTTTAAACTGCAGTTTCATGAATTTGAACATCACAGTAGTTAAAGGTGAGACCAAAGGGTACATTTTCAATTGTATTTTAGTGGAGGAAGAGAGTCACTCACAGTAGTTCGTTCTCAGGAAAGTATTTCTCAATTCAAGGAGGGGGAGAGTGGCCCATTTACCTCACTAATGTAACCCACACACCCTCTCTGATTGTAGAAAGCATAGCAGTTTACTACCAAATTAGAAATAAAACAAAATTATTTCAACAATGTTCAGCCATTTCAGTAATCACTTCATGTTCAAACCCAAGAAGGAGGCAGATGATCAGATTTGATTTCACCAAATCGGCATGAAAATCAAGGTCCTTAAGGACCTGTCCCACTTGACGATTTTGCCAGCATCATATCAGTGTCACCAAAAGATTTTGAACATTTCAAAATCCAGCGGCGACAAAAAAATATGCGACACTTGAAAAAACAACGCGCGTCATGCGTCATCACGCCGCATCACCGCCACATCATATGTCATCACTCCGTGTCATATGTCATCGCGCCACGTCACGCCGCGTATTTTTTTGGTGACCTGATACATCAGTCAATGATGCCGGCAGTCGCCGAAAATATCGCCACGTGAGACAGGCCCTTTACAGATCCTTGCCGTGGATCTCTTGTCTAAATCACCCCTTTATACAGTTGAGGCCCTGGTTACCATGGTGATAGCATCGGGAGCAGACCGACAGTCATGCACAGTGGCTCTGCTGGTAGAGCTGCTGCCTCACAGCGCCAGAAACTCAAGTTCGATCCTCACCTCTGGTGCTGTCTGCGTGAAGTTTACACATCTACCTGTGACTGCGTCGGTTTCTTCCAGGTGCTCTAGCTAGCTCCACATCCGAAGGATGTGTGCGTTTGTAGGTTAATTGGCCTCTGTAAATTTATCGCTAATGTGTAGGGAGTGGAGAAGAAAATAGGATAACATGGAACCGGTGTGAACTGGCGATTGATGGTCAGCATTGACTCCGAACTCACTCTCTAAACTTTTGTATCTTATCTTGCACCTTATAATATTCTACCCCTATATCCTGTATCTATTAGTGACACCAGGTATATATCAGTGCCATATATCTTTGCACATTATCATCTCAATATTATAGTCACAATACACCTTTGTTTGGTTCCTAGGTTCTTGTTCTAATGTGAGCCTTTGGTCACCATGGCCTAGAAATCACCTTAATACTTTTTCAAAACATTAACACAAATACTCTTTTGCTCTTTCAACCTCTGATCTTCACTTCCAAGAGGACATCCTGATGGGATGTTTGGTTCTGAGCTTGTTAGTTCATTTACAAATCAGGTTTGACATATTTGGTGGGGGTAGAATGACACTTGGATTTTACACCAGGGTTAATAATATAAAATGCACGTTGACCCTAGTCCCGGTCATTCTGTTCATGCAGGTTCCCGCTCCAGTGTGCCTGATGATTAGCCGTCCAGTATTGTGCAGTGCCCAGCATAACAATATCTTAATGGGAGATAGACACAAAATGCTGGAGTAACTCAGCGGGGCAGGCTGCATCTCTGGAGAGGAGGAATGGATGATGTTTCGGGTCAAGACCCTTCTTCGGACTGATTTCAGGGGAGAGGGTGGAGCAGAGATAGAATGTAGTCGGAGACTGTAAGACTGGTGGGAGAACTGGGAAGAGGGAGAGGATGGAGAGAGAGTGAAAGTACTAATTAAAGTCTTAATGGCTATCTTAATGGGAGTCTCTATCCCTGCCTCAGTCTAATTGTAGTAAAACAGTCCAAATTAAGTGAAGGCTCCTTAGCAACCTGAGGAAGGAGAATGAGCCAGGCAGCAACAAACAACACAGCAATTAATAAACACAAAAAGCCAGAGTAACTCAGTGGGACAGGCAGCATCTTTGCAGAGAAAGAATGGGTAATATTTTGGGTCGAGATCCTTCTTTAGATTATATCTTACTGCCTGTCCTGCTGAGTTATGCCAGCATTTTCTGTCTATCTTCAGTTTAAACCAGCATCTGCAGTTCCTTCCAACACAGCAATTGGTCAGGTCCATCACTAATATCATCTCAGGACTTCAATGTTCTTTTCACAATGACACGTGGAACAGTTTTATGTTTTAATCAATGTTTTATACAAACTTATCATCCCATCTCAATGTTATATGTGTGACTGGTCCTTTTCATGATTTTATTTCAAAAATTCAGAGAGTTATGGATTTTAATTCTCATCATCAATATTATGTAGCATCTTTCATTTAGTTTATGCCTCCATTAGTTTCTTATCTCCCAAAAAGTACGATCTCACACATCCACATGAAATTGCACATTGCCTTTCTGCTCGTTCTATTAAACTGTCGCTATCTTTGTGAAGTGTTTTTATCATTTTTTGCCATTTTCCAAATTCCTTACTATAGCATTTCCTTTCTCATTCCAGACAGTCACTTCTTGAATGAAATAAAATACTTTGTACAGCCCTCTCGTCGGGACGGTAAGTCCCGAATCGGCGCTTCCCTACTGGAGACCGCGGCTTCAAGATGTTGTAGGCCGGGAGTCGGAGCTCTTCTCCTGGGATCCCCGGCGAGGGAACCCGCTCCGGATGTTAAGTCCACACTGCGCACATGGCTAGAAGCTCCGCAGACTGCGGCTTCAAGATGTTATCGGTCGCGGGCCGGCAGTCGGAGCTCTTCTCCGGCGATCCCCAGCGTGGCGTCCCAGGCTCCGGACACCACGCCCGCGGCTAGAAACACCACAGACCGCGGCTTCAGGTTGTAACAGTCTGTGGGCTAGCGATCGGAGCACTCCCTTCTGGCAACCCTGATAAGGGCTCGCCCGCTCCGCCATGAAAAGTCCACGCTGCGCCCGCGCTGAAACCCTGGGCCCGACTCTGGGAAATCCATGATGTTAGGCCGCAAGGGAGGCAACATGGAAAAAGTCGCCTCTCTGTGGAGGAGGTGACCAAAAGTGATTCCTGCCTTACCCCCCTCACCCCCCTCACCACTCCCCACACAAGACACACCAAGAGACAATGGCAGGCAGTGGCGCAAGGCTCGGTGTTGGGGCAGCAACTGTTTACCATCTATATTAATAATTTGGAAGAGGGAATTAAGAGCAACATTAGCAAGTTTGCGGGTGATACAAAGCTGGGTGGCAGTGTGAACTGTGAAGAGGATGTTAGGAGGTTGCAGGGTGACCTGGACAGGTTGAGTGAGTGGGCAGATGCGTGGCTGATGCAGTATAATACAGATAAATGTGAGGTTATTCACTTTGGCGGCAAAAACAAGGGGGCAGATTATTATCTCAATGGAGTTAGGTTAGGCAAGGGGGAAGTGCAATGAAACCTGGGTGTCCTTGTACACCAGTCACTGAAAGTTGGTGTGCAGGTACAGCAGGCAGTGAAGAAAGCTAATGGAATTTTGGCCTTCATAACAAGAGGATTTCAGTACAGGAGTAAAGAGGGGTACCCCGACGCGTTGCGGACAGACGAGAGGCCGAAGCAAAGAAGCCGAAGCCAATGAACCGAATAGAAATGAGGCTGAAATGCGAATGAACCGAAAGAGTCCGAAGATGGAACGCCTACTAACCGAAAGGATGGGACGCCTAAATGAAAACTAACCGAAAGCGCGGGATGCCTAAATGGCTACGAAACTAAAGGTTGCGTTGCCTATGGCTTGCAAAGGGGGAGAGAAGGGGGGGGACGGGAGAGAAGGGGAGAGAGAGAAGGGGAGAGAGAGAAGGAACGGGGGGGGGAAGAAAAGGGAGGGAAAGAGAGAAAGAGGAGAGAGAGAAGAGTGGAGAGAGAAGAGGGGAGAGAGGAGGCTAGAGAGAGAATGGAGGGGGGGGGGAGAGAGAAGGGGAGACGGGAGCGTGGGGTTCATTTTCACACACAAGCCATAGGTGACTGGGCAATCTGAACCCAAGCACCAAGTTGAAAGAGGCCGAGGGTGTGCATCCCTCGGGACAGCCCCCACTCTCCCACGGCCACCCTCCGCGGGCTGCGGGTCGGGTGGAGCTGAGGTTTGGGACAATGTTCATGGCTTCACAGTGATGTGATGGACGTGGGGTCTGGACCAATCGCTGACATGTCCTGCCCTCCCGGCAACGTTAAGTCCGTTATTGGACTTTTCTGTTTAGCGGGAGTTGGTCCTTTGGCCTGTAGGCGCCGCTGCCTTTCGGGTAGGTGGTGTATCGACTGAGCGGCCATTCAGTAAGTTTGTTTTTAGGCGATGCAACCTTTCGGTTCGTAGGCATTTAGGCGTCCCGCCCTTTCGGTTAGCTTGCCTTTAGGCGTCCCATCCTTTTGGTTAGTAGACGTTTCGTCTATGGACTCTTTCGGTTCATTCGCGTTTTGGCCTCTTTTCTATTCGGTTCTTTGACGTCGGCTTCTTTGCTTCGGCCTCTTGTCTGTCGGCACCGTGTCCGCACATGGTGAAGAGGTTCTTCTGCAGTTGTATAGGGCTCTGGTGAGACCACATCTGGAGTATTGTGTACAGTTTTGGTCTCCTAATTTGAGGAAGGACATCCTTGTGATTGAGGCAGTACAACGTAGGTTCACGAGATTGACCTCTGGGATGGCGGGACTGTCATATGATGAAAGATTGAAAAGACTAGGCTTGTATTCCCTGGAGTTTAGAAGGATGAGGGGGATCTTATAGAAACATATAAAATTATAAAAGGACGGGACAAGCTAGATGCAGGAAAATTTTTCCCAATGTTGGGCAAGCAGAACCAGGGGCCACCGTCTTGGAATAAAGGGGAGGTCATTTTCACCCAGAGAGTTGTGAATTTATGGAATTCCCTGCCACAGAGGGCAGTTGAGCCCAAGTCACTGGATGGATTTAAGAGAGAGTTAGATAGAGCACTAGTGGTTAGTGGAATCAAGGGATATGGGGAGAAGGCAGGCACGGGTTATTGATTGGGGACGATCAGCCATGATCACAATGAATGGCGGTGCTGGCTCGGATGGCTGAATGGCCTCCTCCTGCACCTATTTTCTATGTTTCTATGAGACAATAAAACACACATTTGGACACACTGAAAAAAACAACAAAAGTAGAAATGATGAACACGCTGCTGGCAGGGTAGCCAACTCGCAGCGCCCCACTGGCCGGGGCACATGCCATCTGAGTTTAATGATCAACTCCAAAAGTAGACTTCTACTTTTTTAATAACAGTGTCTAATGGAACTTATTCATGAACTGTGCTGATTTTGTTGGGTGCTTCCCTATAAACACCACATGAAAAGAAATACAACATCCCAGATTTTAAAGGGAAACATCGTGTTTTTTTAGTGACTGCTGATGTTTCTCGAGGTGATCGCCAATAATTCTGTTTGCGATAGAACAAGATGTGTTGATAACTATATTTGTTTTAAATTTGGTATTTATATTAATTTAAATATTTGAGAATCTTTCAATTATCCTTGCCTTTTGAACTATTTTGCTCATTGTTGTCTTTTTTAATGGATTGAATAGTTGTCAATATGTTTAACTAGTTTTTGAATGTTTCCGAATCCCCACTCCTTAATATTGTGGCAATAGCAACATTTTAAAGACATTTGGAAACTACACGGATAGGAAAGGTTTTGAGGGATATGGAACAAATATGGACAAATTAGACTAGTTGAGAAAAGGCATTTTGTTTGGGATATGGAATAAACATGGCTAAATTAGATGAGTTGAGATGGTGCATTTTGTTTGGGATATAGAACAAATATGGACGAATGAGACTAGTTGAGATGGGACATTTTGGTTGGGATATGGGACAAACATGGGCAAATTGGACGTGTTGAGATGGGCATTTTGGTTGGGATGGATGAATTGGGCCAGTTTCTATGCTGCATTAATCTATGTCGTGGGAGGTCGTATAGCTATGACTGGAATTCTCCATCAGATGGATTACAAACTCACTATATACCATCAATTTGGGTTGAATATGGATGGTATTAATGATGACATTCAATTATATCTGGATTCATTGTTCCAATAATTCCTCCATTGTTTAAGCCAAAAATGTTAAATTGGGATTAGAAGCATCCATATAATGAGCCATCTGCCATGCACACGCATTTGCAGGACTTATTGGTCAGAATGAACTATTAATGGTTCCCCAACAAATAAACACGAGAGTGTAATCCAAATAATAGACTCATCCTAATAATAATCAGTGCACAATGTCTATTTAAGACCACAACAACTTTTTTGAAGCTCAAAGTGCTAACTATCACCCACTAATGGCCTTGGCAAAACTATACACATGCTATAGGTAGCAGAAAGAATGCCAGCATATGCACATTGATGCACTCATCCGCTACTTGATGTTCTCTTCTGGTTGTTGTAGCAACTCTACAAGTGTTTGGTGTTTATTCTTGTCAGTTACCAAAGTCAAGAGGGTGTAATATGCCAATGGGCGAAGTATCATTTGAAAATGTCAAGGTTTTACTCAAGCCTGTTCCTGCCATACATCAATGCATTAGTGGGCATTCTTCTTCAAAACCCCATGAATGGCAAATTAAACAGAGGGCATGTAGAGCAGGGGAGGCCACTGGGAAGTTGAAGCAAAGCAGGACAAAACCTGTTTGTGCCTCTATTCAAGAAAGGCTGCAGGGAAATCTCTGGGAATTGTAGGCCAGTGAGCTTCACATCTGTAGTTGGAAAGTTACTAATGAGTATTCTGAGGGAGAGGATATACAGGCATTTAGATGGACAAGGATTTATTAGGAATAATCAGCATGGGGTTGTATGTGGGAGGTCGTGAGAGGTTACATCTGTCCAGCATTCATAAGGAGTTTTCTTATTTGAATGTTGGAAGGAACAATATGTAGAACTGAAATTAGCATATTTTCTCTGCAATTTATCACCAATTCAGGTTCTCAATTGCCCTTCAAGAGCCTCTGTTCGTCTACCTGATCTATTCTACTCATGATTTTATACACCTCTATAAGATCACCCCTCATCCTTCTGCGCTCCAAGGAATAGAGTCCTGGTCCTGGATATATGTTGGACAATCCCATCACATTGCTTTCTATTGTTGTTTAATGCAGGTCACTGAGGCTTAATCAAGCCACTCACATTTCTTTGCCTGCCAAGCTAAGCACAAATATTTGGTATCGTTGCATAGTTTCTCATGGCTCAAGGTACAATTAAATTTGGGTGATGGATGGATCGTTTACCCTAAACAGGAATTATTTAAAGATCTCACTCCTTCAAAATCCTCCAGTGAGTATCCATGGGTGGCCAATTTTACACGGAGTCCCGTGAGTGATTCCGTGAAGAACCCTGCCAGTTCGCATGCGCTTCATTACGTCTGATGCATGGCGCAGTGACCGACTGGGAGGAGCAGCGCTTCTCCAGCGGTAAGTTTAAAAAGCCTCAGGTAAGCGTCAAACTTAACCATATAACCATATAACCATATAACAATTACAGCACGGAAACAGGCCCTCTCGGCCCTTCCAGTCCGTGCCGACCATTTGTTTTCCCCTAGTCCCATCTACCTGCACTCAGACCATACCCCTCCATTCCCTTCACGTCCATATACCTATCCACTTTACTCTTAAATGTTAAAATCGATCCTGCCTCCACCACTTCTGCTGGAAGCTGATTCCACACAGCCACCACCCTCTGAGTAAAGAAGTTCCCCCTCACGTTACCCCGAAACCTCTGTCCCTTAATTCTCATGTCATGCCCTCTTGTTTGAATCTTCCCTACCCTCAATGGGAAAAACGTATCCATGTCATCTCTGTCTATCCCTTTCATCATTTTAAAGACCTCAATCAAGTCCCCCCTTAACCTTCTGCTCTCCAAAGAATAAAGACCTAACTTGTTCAACCTTTCTCTGTAACATAGTTGCTGGAACCCTGGCAACATTCTAGTCAATCTCCTCTGTACTCTCTCTATTTTGTTGACATCCTTCCTATAACTAGGCGACCAAAATTGTACACCATACTCCAGAATTGGTCTTACCAATGCCTTGTACAATTTTAACATTACTTCCCTACTCCTATATTCAATGCTCTGATTTATAAAGGCCAGCACACCAAAGGCTTTCTTTACCACCCTATCTACATGCGATTCCACCTTCAGGGAACTATGCACAGTTATTCCTAGATCCCTCTGTTCCACAGCATTCCTCAATTCCCTACCATTTACCATGTACGTCCTATTTTGATTTGTCCTGCCAAGATGTAGCACTTCACACTTATCAGCATTAAACTCCATCTGCCATCTTTCAGCCCACTTTTCCAAATGGCCCAAATCTCTCTGTAGACTTTGAAAATCTACTTGTTGGAGGTCGTTTCTGCGCTTGTTAAATCTTGTTACAGGAGGACAAGTCCAAGCATGGAGAAATCGCTAACAGCAAGGCGAGCCTTAGCAAAAGTATCTAAAGACCGTGGGAGTGCGGGTAGCGGGCGGCCGCTTAGCTCATCTACTGAGTCGCTAGTAACGAGAGCAGCGACTACAGACTTGGTGTCTGAGGGCACCATGTCTGCGCCGGAGGGGCTTAAGGTCACCAGAAAGTCTGTCCGACCGATAGACTCAGACGAGTCCGGTTGGGAGGGTTCTCTGTCGAGAATGGATACCATAGAATGGATATCCAGGATGGAGCTCCTATTGGAGAGGATGCTCCATCAAGAGCGCTGGCCTCTCCAAGAGCCCGCGCCAGCAGCACCTACTGGGCTGCCTAGTGTCTCCCTCTTGGAGGAGAAGAGTATACCGGGTCAGTATGTTTCTGACGCCGATTCTGAGGGCTTATCGTTGGAGGCTGCCCCACGGGACGAAAGGCATGAGCCAGAGGTCACATTCCTGGTGGCTAGGTTTGCCGTCTCAGTAGACTATTGGAGAGCCACTGGGGGAAGAGCTGGCTGCCAGTATTAATTACTTGGCTTCGCACCAGCTTCAGGAGCTGGCCATAGATACAACGGCCAAAAAGTATGACACCCCAGTGAATTGTATCCTGCTTAAAGTACCGGCCGTAAACCATGCCATTTGGGGCCATATGGGAGTAGGCATCCGGGTGCAGGAGATAAAATTGCAAAGGGTGCTGAAGCTGCTCGCATCGAGCATTACGGCTTTCGGGAGGTTGATGGATGGGGGGCACCTGACTGAAGTTCATCAGGATGCCCTGGCTCTCATGTGCAATGTGCACTTTGAGATAAACTGCCTTAGAAAGAGCGGCATCCGCCCTACCATTAATACGAGGTTCGCTGCCCTGTGTAAGCCTAGCAACATCCAGCCATCGAACCTACTGTTCGGGGAAGACCTCGCAAAGTGGGTGAAGGAGCTTGACGATGAGTCAAAAACCGTCGGGCTCATCAAGGCACCAGTGACAAGCAGAACCCTTCGGAGGCAGTACCCCTGCAAGCGGTTTGCTGAAACCGGGTCCGGGCAAGGACCAAGCCGGTCATTCAATGTGCGCAGCTGGTGCACTCCAGCAGGAGCACGGGCAAACATGCCTTTTCCTTCCAGAACCAGAGGAGAAAGAGCTCCACCGGTAACCATGGAGGTAGGTGGGTCAGGTTCTTGTCGAAACATATTGAGTGAGAATTACCTACCAGTTGTGGAGAAGTTTTTTTTTTTTTTTTTTAAATTTATTTATTATAGAAACAAAATAATAACAGAGTACATTATTTTACTATAGTAAAAAATACATAATATTAATGATCAATTCATACTATTAATATTATTTGTATTGTTCTTAATTATAAATTTCAAGGTATATATTTTATATAACTAAAAATACATGATACTAATAATACATTTATAATATTAGCAATATACATATACTATTAATACTATTTATTTTATCTCTAAATTTAAGTATAATGCTAAATATTATGTGATTAATAATATGAAATATTAGTAAAACTTTTATAATATTCATTATATTTTCGTAAAGTTAACAATATTTGTGTTATTATATAATTGAAAATACACAATTTTATATAATTAGAAATATAAGATACTAATAATATTCTCATGAGATTAATAATATTTGTATTCGTACCGGTATTAAGAGATTAAGATCATTTGTTTCTATACTATTTTCTAGTTTTTTATATAGATAAAAGAAAATAGAAAATAGAATAAAGAATAAGAAAGGTTTGATGGAGAATAGAATATTCGTCATTAATTCGCCCTTAAAGATATATTCATGAATTATTATATATATTTCTTCCTCCATTCAAATATCCAGGCCCCAGTCAGGTCCTCGCGCCGAACCGTTATGACCCTGTAAATATTTAATATACGGAGACCAAATCCTTCTGAAGAGGTCTAACCCATCTATAAGGATAAGCCTCAATCTCTCCAAATGGAGTGTCTCCGACATTTCTATATTCCACATTTTGATTGTTGGGAATGCAGGGCCTTTCCAAAATTTTAATATTAATTTTCTCCCAATTATTAGACAGTAGTCAATAAAAGTTCTTTGATTCATTGTTATTAATTGGTCAGTTTCAAATATTCCAAGTATAATTAACTTTGGGTCAGGAGTCATACTTATATTGACAACATTCGAAATTATCTTAAATATTTCATTCCAGTATTCTAGAATTTTTATACAGTTAGTAAATGAATGTGACAAATTTGCTTCTGAAATTTGACATTTATCACATGTAGGAGATATCTTTGGGAAAATATAATGTAATTTAGATTTAGAATAATGTAATCTATGAAGTATTTTAAACTGTATAAGGGAATGTTTAGTATTTAACGAACAGTGATGTATATGTTGTAGACTTTCATCCCATATTTCTGGTCTTATTATTTGACCTAATTCCTTTTCCCAAGACTCTCTATATATTTCTGTTGATGGGGTATCATTTTCCAATAGAATATTATATATATATGATATCATTTTTTCCGTATTTGGATGTTTATTCAAGCATTCATTTAAAATTTCTGTCTTTCTATTTCTAAATTATTGTATATTTGCAGAAGCATAATTTCTAATTTGTAAATATCTAAAATATTCTTTATTGTGTAGCCCATAAATTTGTTGTAACTCTTGAAATGAAAGAAAAATATTTTCCTTATAAAGATCACCCATCTTAGAAATTCCTTTATTTTTCCATTGTAAAAAAGCCTTATCCAACATTGAAGGTTTAAACACAAAATTATTGGCAATTGTAAGACCTAATGGTATAGATTTTAGTTTTAATGCTTTCTTTATTTGTTTCCAGATGCGGATTCCATTTTCTATTATCGGATTTTCATTATAAACTTTCTTAGTTACATTAGTGTTAGCAAATATTATAGAGCTAATTTCAAATGGAGAACAATCTTCTTTTTCCATATTTAACCAATTTGGTTTATTATCTAATTCTTCTATCCAAAAATTCAGTTGTGGGGAAGTTACACAGGTTTCTGAAAGAATGGTATAAAATAACATCAAATGTGTTTATACTGCAGAGTATACAAGGGTTTCAAATTGAATTTGTTCCCAACCTGTGTCCACCCACCCAGCACAAGCCAGAGCATGCACTCATTTTCTCACAAAAAGAGATTTTGGAGATTCAAGCAGAAATAGCAAAATTATATTTTAAAGGTGTAATTGAGAAGACAGTTTATCAAACTCATCAATTCGTATCTACTATTTTTCCTAGAGCAAAGAAAGATGGTGGGTGTCGGATTATATGGACCTGAAAGGACTTAATCCGTTTGTGCAGTATAATCATTTTGAAATGGAAACATTTGCTACTGCCAAGCAATTGATTTCCAGAGGGTGTTATTTGGCATGTATTGACCTTAAAGATGCATATTATTCAGTGCCTGTTCATAAAGAGTATCAGAGATATTTGAAATTTAGCTGGATGGGACAATTATGGCAATTTAGAGCATTGCCTAATGGGTTGACCTCAGCCCCTCGCTTATTTACAAAGCTGCTAAAACCAGTACTTGGGTTACTCCAGGCATAGGGCCATATTGTAATGGCCTATTTGGATGATATCTTAATAATTGGAAAAACCCTTGTGGCAGCCGAGTTATCAGTTTCAGCTGTTAAACTGAGGTTGGAGTTCGTTATCCACCTAGCTAAATCAAAATTGGTGCCAGTTAACATAATTGACTATTTGCGATTCACAGTTAATTCAACTCACATGTTGGTGACTCTGCTCAAGGGCAAGAGATTAGATTTAATTGAAGGCTGTATCGAGCTCTTGGGGGAGCAATCACCTTCAATTAAACAGGTGGCCAGCTTAATTGATAACTTGGTAGCTGCCTTTCCAGCTATGCAATGTGGACCTTTGCATTACCAACATTTACAGAGGGCAAAGGTACAGGCACTCAGAATACATGCAGGTCATTTCAATCGGCCCATGCAATTACCATCTGAAGCCTTTGCAGAAGTACAGTGATGGATTAGAAACATTTCAAATTGTTCTAGCAAAATCCTGACGGAAACACCTTTTGTTGTTTTGCAGACTGATGTTAGTGCCCTCGGTTGGGGTGCTACTGATACCAGGTCTAGCTGTGGCGGCAGTTGGAATATACATGAGGCATTTATTCTCCAATCACATGGAATTAATTATTTAGAGCTTTTAGGAGCATTTTATGGGCTCATGGCTTACTGTTCCACTAAGCATCACTTGCATGTTCAGCTTCAGACTGACAACACCACGGCAGTGGCGTATGTTAATCAAATGGGTGGAATCGAGTCAAAATCTTGTGACAGATTGGCTAACCTTATTTGGTACTGTTGCATTAAAAAGAACACTTGAATTTCAGCTGTCTACTTTCCAGGCAGATTCCATATGGTGGCAGACACCAGGTCACGCAAATTCAACGACAACACAGAGTGGATGTTGAATCATGATGTATTTAATGAAATTGTTCTTCGGTATGCGATGCCAGATATCGATTTAATTGCATCCAGACTCAACCACCAAGTACCGAAGTATGTTTCATGGGAACCAGATCCAGGGTCAGTCGCAGTGGATGCATTCTCCCTACACTGTGGCAGAATGTTTTTATATGCATTTCCCCCCTTCTACCTCATCAGTCTATAAGTTGTTGGGGCAAATCCTCCACAATTATGGAAGAACTCGGGGATATGGACATGGACATTTTTAAAACAGACTTGCTGGCTGCACAGGAAAAAAAAAAAACAACCCACAAAGGCAGAATGAAACCTGTCTGGGGGCCTGGGCATTACACGACTATGCGAATGGTGTGAACCGGAAAGGTCAGGACGGAGATAAGAGATTATCTTGGAGAGACAAAGGAAGGTACCGAATCTCAGCAGACGGTGGTATACAGCCCAGCAGCATGCCAATCACCATCGTGGATGACCCATCCATCGGAAGAATGGGAGCACTTTTATGCGATGGGATAACGATCAGGCTGAGGTATCATGGCATCAGCAAACCACATTATCATCAAAAGCCTATTGTTCATGCCAGATCGAAACTGGGAAGCATCGAAAGACCCTTTTGTCCAGTGGACCACCTGGGAGGTTTCAAAGGAGAAACTCGGGTATGAAGGCAGGGGCCAAGCAAGGACTCGCTCTCTCTTTTCTGATCTGCTGGACAGCTCCGGACCCTGCATGAAATCTAAATTGTAAGTACCGCAGTGACCTGGTGAAGTTCCTGAAATCGGATAGAAGTTGAGGGAAGAAGGGGAAAGGGGGTGTACTGTAAGTAAAATTGTGTAAAGTAAGTTTTTACGATATGCCCGATAGTTTTCTTTCCACAGTCTTAGTTTAAAACATGTTTAGTCGTGTATTATCTAGTGTTGGTGAGATTCGATTACTTATTGATTAATAAAGCCTGTACATTTTAGACTTGCTTTGAGTCCGTCTTGGTTTCTGTTTTCTCTCATCAGCACGCTCTGGTATAGTCAACCTTATATCATATTCCACCATAATTCCGAGGTCTAGAACCCGGGGGAATCCTTTTTGTCATATTCTCTCTCTTGGGAACCGCTCGAGTGGAGGAGTGGCCGATTGACCCACCGACAAGTGAGAGAATAACTTGGGCGGTTGGGCTCGAAGTGGAGTAAAGGGAACCAAAACCCCCACAGAATGGCGACCATGGCAGGAGCTCGGTGGTTTGGGATATATGACTTGCCTGAGGGGGTGAGAGAACGTAGCAAGATGGAGGAGAGAATATCCTCTTATCTGTTTAAAAAGATCAATCTCACCAAACAATGGATGGTAGCACTTGTGAAAGCACTGCAGCCTGCAGCAGCTGCCGCAGGATGGATGGAAAGCAAAGCTTATAATAAAGGGCAGGAAAAGGCAGTTTGGCTAGTGTGCCTATCACAGCAGGTAGCCAAACTGGAGAGACAGGTAGAGAGTCTTGAAGAGCAACTGAGGGAAGCGAGGAAAGCGCTAGAGAAGGGGAAGGGCTTTATGAGGAACTCAGTGAAACCAGGCAGTGTATCTTGCAGGCTAGGGAGTCCCACAGAAATGCACAGGAATTCCTCCAATGCCAGGCAGCAGAGGCAAAGGAGAGGGAACGGAACGCCCAGGAACTCCTGGCTCAGAGTACACAGAAGTGCAGGGAGCTGGAGGGAAAGTTCCAAGATATCCAAGCAGCATACAGGGTGGCCCCTAGCGAGCTAGGGGATTGTGATCATGGGCCTTGCCAGGCAAGGATAGTGCAGCTGGAGGAGACTCTGTCCAAGATTAGGGGACGGGTTCACCTGGTAGGACCAGGGGGGTCCCCCGGGGCAGAGGGCTTCCCTCAGCAGATGATTCCCCAGGGGCAAAGGGGAATAGACCGCCTCCCGAGGCGCCGGGGATAGGTCCGGGTCAACAGGTGGGGTTCGGGTTGTCCAGGGAGGGACAGGCCCAAGGAGGGGCGGGAGAGCACCCTCGGTTAGCAGCGTCTGCGCCATGTGTAGCACACCACGAGGTGGTGGGGTTACCGATCATGGTGAGGGAGCCGGGGGTAAAGGTGCAACAGCCCCGGGTAGGGCAGATGTGCCCTACTGCAAAGGAAAATATGGTCCCCCGGTAGGGCAGGCAGATAGGGGGCCCATAGAGAGAGATATCATCATTCCGCATGGGGCACATGTGCTGAGTGGGATGGTGGCTCGCGTTCCCAGGTTAACCAGGGCGGGAGACCCGTCATTGCATTTTATGGAGGTACAGCAGGCAGCCGACATAAACGATTGCGATGAGGTAGAACGTGTAAAGCTACTACTGATGACCCTGGATTCCTACCTATGCAAGGCCGTGACCTGCAGATAATTCAGTTGAAGGGCCAATTACGAATTATTGTGGGGGGGTGAAAATGCGGTGGTAGGATTGGGGCTGCACGAAGAGGTGGCAATGACTCTACATCTGAAAGAAATCATAGCACAATTGGAGACACATGGAAAAACGATAAACGCTTTGATTAAAGAGGACCGGAATGCGTCCGATCAGGCTGCACAGAATGAGGTGTGTGGGCTGTATGGTGCGTGGTTGTTGGGGGAGGGGAGGAGCAACCCGGAAGACCTGCGGCAAGGTCGGGTCCCCTCCTGGATAAGCAACCAGCACCTAGCAGCGCTACACCCTTATAACAGCACTTTGAGTCCTTGTCAGCTTCGTGTGGCCTCCGAGGCCTATCCGGTACCGGTGGATTGCGGAAAGTCCAATCACACCATAATGGGAGTGGTCGTAAGAATCCCCGGTGATGGGAACCGCGGCATGACCAGCTCCTCTGTACCGAGTGGAGAACATGGGGCTTGTTCGTGGGGGGGTGCATATTCGCTACGGGGAAGGTCCTGCCCCCTATGTCATAGTGAGGGAGCAAGCGGTGACAGGCATTGTCTTTTTGGGTTGTCGGAGCCGGGGAGCACAGGTAATCCTGTGTCCCCAGCACATGGGCGCTGAAGCTAGGCCTCAGTGTGGGTTCAGGGCTGTTGGGGCACAGCCTATAAACTGCACCATGGAGGCGATGGCGGCAGACCATGTCCCTCCACAGGTGGCGTATATAGGCAGTGGGACGTACTGTGTCACCACAAGTGCCCAGCGGTATCAGCACGGATCACAGCTGTGGTGCCCGATACCGCACAGCAGCTTCTGCTTCAAACCCAGGGCAGAAGTCCATGTGGCACAGCAGCGAATATTACACATCCCGGAACCGTCTTCGGTTCACTTCTCGGTGCAAGAATATGTAACGGACTTATGTGGCCCATTTCGGGTATGATATTCCCCCAGTGAAGGAAAAATTAAAAGAGTTGCTGGTGGCGGCCGAGTTGTCGCACAAACACTTCTTCTCCCTGGAACAAAAGACACTGGATATTGCCAGGGAGATCAAAGAGATCATGTCTCCAAGTTGGTGGGACCTGGCGTCCTGGATCATAGTTCCAGCATGGGTCCGCATCGTGTCCCATGTTCTGATCATCTGCCAGATGATAATTGTGGTGTATTTGCTATGTATTAATTGCAAATTTAAAAGGCATAGGAGGATGACCAAATTACAACAGCTGGTAAATCGAGCCGCCGGACGCAGCTGTAACAACACCTCGTCACTGTAAAATGTCTGCAATGGTTTTCGTACATATGTTGTGATCCCTGCATTTTCAGGGAATGGTCGTGATGGTAATGTATGGTTTGTGGAATTGATTTAAAGTGCAAGGTGTATAGTGTAAGTTAATGTGCTTCGAGGGTCTAGTTTAGCAATTAAGGGGTCTTTCGCGGTACATCAATTTACCCTCTCGCCAGGAGTGTTTACAGCTCTTGAGGCTGGAGGAGATGACCACTAACTTTGTCAATCGATATGGTCCATGCAAGCCTGGAAGTATCGTAGGGGCAAATCCTCCAAAATTATGGAAGAACTTGGGGATATGGACATGGACATTTTTAAAACAGACATTTTTAAAACGGACTTGGCAGGCTCCAAGGAAAAAAAACCCAATCCACAATGGCAGAACGAAACCTGTCAGGGGGCCTGGGCATTATACGACTATGCAAATGGTGTGAACTGGAAAGGCCGGGACGGAGATAACGTGATTATCTTGGAGAGACAAAGGAAGGTACCGAGCCTCAGCAGACGGTGGTAAACAGCCCAGCAGCATGCCAATCACCATCGTGGATGACCCATCCATCGGGACAATGGGAGCCCATCTAGGCGATGGGATAATGATCAGGCTGAGGTATCATAACGTCAGCAAACCACATTATCATCGATAGCCTATTGTTCATGCCAGATCGAAACTGGGAAGCATCGAAAGACCCTTTTGTCCAGAGGACCAACTGGGATGTTTCAAAGGAGAAACTCGGGTATAAAGGCAGGAGCCAAGGAAGGACTCGCTCTCTCTTCTGCTCTGCTGGACGGCTCCGGACCTGCATCAGATCTAAGCTGCAAGTACCGCAGTGACCTGGTGAAGTTCCTGAAATCGGATAGAAGTTGAGGGGAAAGGGGGTGTAATGTAAGTAAAATTGTGTAAAGTAAGTTTTTACGATATGTCCGATAGTTTTCTTTCCATAGTCTTAGTTTAAAGCATAAGTTTAGTTACGTATTATGTAGTGTTGGTGAGATTCGATTTCTTATTGTATAATAAAGCCGGTAAATTTTAGACTTGCTTTGAGTCCGTCTTGGTTTCTGTTTTCTCTCATCAGCACACTCTGGTCAAGTCAACCTTTTATCATATTCCACCATAATTCCGAGGTCTAGAACCCGGGGGAATCACTTTTGTTGTATTCTCTCTCTTGGGAACCGCTCGAGTGGAGCGGTGGCCGATTGACGCACCAACAAGGGAGAGAATAACTCGGGCAGTTGGGCTCGAAGTGGAGTAAAGGGAACCAAAACCCCCACAAGTCTGTGCTTGACCAAGATCAAGCAGGACTCCGCTTCAGGAGTTTTGGTGGTTCCATACTGGCCTACACAGCCATGGTTCCCTCTCGTTTTGGACATTATTACAGCCTATTATGGTGGTTCCAAAACGTCATAATCTATTGGTGCACCCTGTGACTGGAGGTCAACACCCGTTGTATGATCGTGTTAATTCGTTAATTTGCAGATTTTAAGAAGGCCATACCTGGGTCTGGGACTATCCAATAGGACCATGGATGTCATCACATCATCCTGGAGGGATAGTACAACAAAGCAGTACATCTCTCATGTCAGGAAATGGGAGGAATTTTGTTTACAGGGGAACAATACATACCACACAGCTTCCATCCCAGATGTGTTGAATTTCTGTCCAAGTTACATTTTCATGAAGGGTTGAGCTATAGTGCCATCAACAGTGCCAGGAGTGCCTTGTCATCGTACCTATGCCGGGGGTCAGAACTTCCGTCTGTAGGATCTCATCCGTTAATATCTAGATTTATGAAGGATGTTTTTAATTCCAATCCCCCCAGGCCTTGGTATTCTGAAATCTGGGCTGCTTCGTCAGTGGAGTACAGCCACATCCTTGTCCTTGTGAAAGATTACCCTAAAGTTGGTCATGCTCATGGCGCTGGTATCAGTGCAAAGGGTTCAGACTTTGCACAAACTGCGTCTCGACAGGATGGTGTCATCACGGAATGACGTAAAATTTTACATCTATGACCTAACTGAACAAAGCAGAGCAGGGGTGCCCGGATTCAAGCTTGTACTGTCAGCTTATCCCATGGATTTACGGCTGTGTGTAGAGGCGCACTCGCGGTGTTATATCGAGGTCACAAAGAGCCTCAGAGGCTCTGAAGTAGCAATGTTTATTAGCCACAAAAAGCCACATATGCAAGTGTCAGCTCGGACCATTTCACGATGGCTGAAACAAGTGCTGGGTTGTGCAGGAGTTAATACTGACAATTTTAAATCTCACTCCACCAGCAGCGAGGGCAATGGACGTCCCTCTAGACCATATCCTCGCGGCCGCAGGATGGTCAAATGAATTGACTTTTCAGAGGTTTTATACTAAACCACATTGAACCCGGGGTGTTCGCCCATTATGTTTTAAGTTCTGTTTCATAGCTTCTCCCTGGGAGAGAGTAGTCTCTATTGTGTTATTTTGTTTATTTTGTGAATGAAAGCATTAACATGTTAATCAGTATCATGTTTCAATGTATTGCTCATTATTCACTCATCCTGAGACAACTGATTGCAGTATGAGACCCCTGGATTTGGATCGGCCTGAAATCACAGATCTTTGAAATCTTCACGGAATCACTCATGTGACTCCGAAGTAAAATAGTAAGATTAAATTAGAACTTACCAGTTTGAAGTTTGATCTTTATTTTATGAGGAGTTACGATGAGCGATTACATGCCCACCGCTCCTAACCCTCATATAACGAAGCTCATCTGGTAGTTCTAGGTTTATAATTTTACTATATTACTTCAATTGTTGTTCTTCTGTGATTTCACACCGCTGCTTTGAAGATTGACCCGCATGCGAACTGGTGGAGTTCTTCACGTAATCGCTCATCGTAACTCCTGATAAAATAAAGATCAAACTTCAAACTGGTAAGTTCTCATTTAATCTTACTATCAATTCGGTCATTGGTATTGTGTCCTAGTCATGAAATCTTCATCCTGCAGAGGTCTACACTGCCAGTGTGAATTTGATCACTAGATCAAACCTAATGAGACATGACAGGAGTGATCAGCTTGCCACAGGGCTGATGTCTCCTGTGTAGAGAGCCTAAAACTCAAAATACAGTATGCCTTCAATGAATCCCATGCTGTCACATAAAGTTTGACCAGGCATGTAATTAGCTTGCTGAAGCTATGCTTCTGATGCTTTGATTCTTCTGGAGGACCACCGTTACACTCAACGGAATGGGAGCATTAAGCAAGAATCCTTGCACTGGAAAACAAGATGAGATGGAGGTGGTAAAAGAGGAGGAGAGAAAGAAACCTCAACAGCAATTTTCTGAATGAGCTCTCTGTAGAGAATCTATTCAATGCTTGCAAACTGAATCAATTCCCTAATACCTTTACTTCCCAGTATCTATGGCCATCACAGTATCTGTTTTGTTACAAAATTGAAAATCACTTAAAATATCTGTTTCACCCAGATGTTTTAAAAGTAGCCATGCCACATTGTAGACAACAGCAAACAATCAACTATGTGTAGACAGAAATGTTGGCGAAACTCAGCAGGTGCGGCAACATCTATGGAGCGAAGGAAATAGGCAACATTCCAGGTCGAAACCCTTCTGCAGAGCCGAAACATTGCCTATTTCCTATACACCATAGATGCTGCCTCACCCGCTGAGTTTCTCCAGCATTTCTGTCTACCTTCGATTTTCCAGCCTCTGCAGTTCCTTCTTAAACAATCACCTATGTGTCTTTGCCTATCTTGGAACTCTTTTATACAATGATATTATGAAGGCTGCAACGATAGCCGGTATGCGTAGATAGATAAGATCTATGTCTTAGCATAACATTTGGCACGGACATTGTGGCCCAAAAGGCCTGTTCTTGTGCGATGTTACACTAGCCTGCTATATTTCAGTGGATCAATTGGAGATGGACTTGGAGAAAGAGTTGGAAGTTCAAAACAGCATCCTCTATCAAGGGGAGTGCCAATGTAACCCATTAGTCAATGAGATAATAATATCAATATAAAGCTGGAAGGATGGGATTATAAATATTGAAAAGGGCCGTCGGCTCATGCTTTATGCAGTTTCTGCCATCATTCTGGGTCAACCATTGTGGGATTTTATGGCAGCAGTCTAAATTTGCATAGGTACAATGTCAGCCTGTGTTTCAAGTACAACATTTTCCATCAGATGCTTTGCCAGGGTACAGTCCACGATTTTTAGTAGGGAATTGGCCACTAACGCTTTAATGCAAAATATGCAAATCCAGACTCTGTTCAGAACCATTTGCCCAATTAATTCAAATCATCTCCATCCAGTCAATGAACTTTCCTGAGCGACCTCTATCATCCAAGTTTATCATTATGCCTATGCTTCAACCATTGTCTGCATTGGTCATTACCTGAGACATAAGAGTGATTTCACCATAATCTGGGCTGGTGCTCGCACCATCTTTCCCCAACCTTAATTTCAAGCCATGGGCTCAGTTCCTGTTCAGTGTGTGAGTATTTGTTATTCAGTATCCAAGCTGGGGTACGCCGCGGTAAGCAAGTAGACCTGCACGTTAATCATCAATGCCCATGAAAAAGCCTCAACAACAGCGTTGTGATGTGGGGAAGGGAGCAAGGAGTGGAGTAGAAGGTGCCTACACTACCTGTGGATTATAAATCAAAGAAAATAATGGGATGAATGGAAGGTGAAGTGAGACTGTGTAAGATATGGGACACCTTCTCTTGCAATGGATTTCATTAGCCACTGGCTACAGATCAGTGTCAGGGGTTATGGGGAGAAGACAGGATAATGAAGTTAGGAGGGAGATAGATCAGCCATGACTGAATGGCTGAGTAGACTCAATGGGCCGAATGGCCTAATTCTTCTCCTATCACTTATGACCTTATGACCTTATGAGTTGCAGGAATGGCCCATCTTATCATGATCAGCTTTATCCCATCCATGATTCCACTCCAGATTCTCATTTGATCTATATCTTCTCCCTTTGAGAAGTTACTGCATCTGAGAATAATGTTGAATATCTTGGCAATTCATTTTGTTGATTCAGAGTACTTCATGACTCTGAAAAAATCATTTCTATGAATGATTCAAATGATAAACTCTAACATCTACCTTCAACACCCAGATAACATACTTTTATTTCAGCTACCTGGATGGAAATTAATTCTGCAGACAGGATGGAGCAGTGGCAGACAATGAGATTTTATTTACATTTTATTGAAAATTCCTTTATGGAATTCTGATGTTTTGCAGAAACTGATGAATTGGAAGTGAGCAAGTATGACTGACCAGACTCAAGTCATGTGGGTTATGCTGGAGAATATTTGGCAACATCTGTGAAAGTAGTTTATCTGCCTCATTTGTCATGAAAGTACCATAAACCTTTGAATGGTTTGAATTAATATCTAGACATGGCTGGGTGTCTGCTGTATTGTATTGATTTGATTTGATTCATTGATTTGATTGATTGACTGATTGATTGCTTGATTGATTGATACAGCAAGAAAACGGCCCCTCCAGCCATTGAGCCCATGCCAGCCATTGATCATTCCTTCACACGAGTTCCATGTTATCCAATTTTGCATTCACTCCCCACACGAAGGCCAGCTAACCTACAAACATGCATGTCTTTGGTATGTGGGAGTAAACTGGAACACCTAGTGGAAACTCACACAGTCGCTGGGAGGATGTACAAATTCCATATAGACTTTGCCAAAGTCAGGATGCTGCTAGCTCCCCTGTCTCTATGTTTGGAGATGATAGATTCAAGTTACAAGGTAGAGACAAATACAAAAATCTAGGTTGGTGAAATACTGAATAAAATTCTTTTGAGTGCCTTTGCTAGACAGATTACACCATCTGATCTCCTGCATAGATATAATCAAACCTGTGGGACCACTTTGAAGGGTGGCACAGTAGTGCAGCAAGTAGATATACTGATACTCAATTCCAGCAATACTGGTTCAATTTTAATCTCCAATCCTATCTGTGTGGAGTTTAAACATTCTTGCAATTACTGCATGGGTTTCCTCCTGGTTATTTTGTTTCATCCAATTACCCCAAAATCTGTAATTTTACAATTAATTGGTCACTGCAAATTGCCCTGAGTGTAGGCCATGGCAGTGATCCCCCCCCTCCTCCCACCACCAGGCCCCGACAGCCCCTGCTTGATGCCAGCCCCCTCCCCCGGCTGCAGGAAGCTCCCACCGGCCCCCAGCTGAAGCCGTCCCCGTCCCCAGCTGCAGGATGCTCCCCATTGGTGCCCTCCTGAAGCCGGTGGGGAGCGGCAGTGGTAGGCCATGGCAGTGCACTCCCCCCCCCCCCCCCCCCCCCCCCCACCGGCCCCCGACAGACCCTGCCTGAAGCGTCCCCCCTCCCCAGCTGCTGTTCCTTCGGCCCAGAACACCCCTACTAGCCCTCCATAAAGCCCCCCCCCAGCAGCCACCGCTGCAGGATGCTCCCTCCTCACCAGCCCCCACCTGAGCCTGTCCCCCTCTCCCGGCTGCAAGACGCCCCCCACTGGCCCCCGACAGCTCCCACCTGAAGCTGTCCCCCTCCGCCAACTGCAGGATGCTCCCCCCAACCCCACTGGCCCCGACAGCCCCTTCTGAAGCTGTACCATTCCCCCCCCCCCCCCCCCCGGCTACAGGTCGCTCACCCCCCCCATTGCCCCCTGACAGTCCCCACCTGGAGCCATCCCCCTCTCCCGGCTGTAGGACACTCCCCCCCCCCCCCCCCACCGGCCCCTGACAGCCCCCGCCTGATGATGCCGTGCTCCTCCCGTGGCTGCAGGAACAAGAGACGCAACAAGAAAGAATGGACTGAATAAATCTTATCTTTAATGTTTAAATTGTTGTTGTATATTAAGAGTTATTCACATTTTAAGCTTTAATAAATCCCTTTTCCACTTTCCGTGCCAGTGAGCTGCACCTGTGCAGTAATACCTGCGTGTTCAACATCACAATGGGAACCCAATGAGCCGGAATGAGTGGATGGGGGGTGGGTGGGTGGGGGAAGTGCAAGGGGTGGAGTGGGTGGGTGAGGGGAGGAGTAGAGTTCAGGGGCATCACAACGGGAACCCGTCAGCTGAGCCTGCACAGTTTGGGACTATGCGTGAGTGGTGGAATATTGCATTGGGGACCAGGCCTCCCATATGAGAATGGGACCCAATAGGTCACACAGTCTAATGTTGAATAAAGACGTGGTCATTGCAGTTCCAATTATCCTTCTGGCTCTAAGGTAGTGCCAATTAGCAGTTATGTCAGCCCATCTCAGAATGTTCCATCACTATTAAGATTCGTTAAAACAAATGTAGGTCCCTTGCAGTCAGAAACAGGTGAGTTGATCATGGGGAACAAGGATATGGCGGACCAATTGAATAACTACTTTGGTTCCATCGTCACTAAGGAAGACATGACTAATCTGCCGGAAATAGCAGGGGACCGTGGGTCAAAGGAAGAATTGAGTGAAATCCAGGTTAGTCGGGAAGTGGTGTTGGGTAAATTGAATAGATTAAAGGCCGATAAATCCCCAGGGCCAGATAGGCTGCATCCCAGAGTACTTAAGGAAGTAGCTCAGGAAATAGTGGATGCATTAGTGATAATCTTTCAAAACTCTTTAGATTCTGGAGTAGTTCCTGAGGATTGGTGGGTAGCAAACATAACCCCTCTTTTTAAGAAGGGAGGGAGAGAGAAAATGGGGAATTACAGACCAGTTAGTCTAACATCGGAAGTGGGGAAACTGCTTGAGTCAGTTATTAAAGATGGGATAGCAGCACATTCGGAAAGTGGTGAAATCATTGGACAAAGTCAGCATGGATTTACGAAAGGTAAATCATGTCTGACAAATCTTGTGGAATTTTTCAGAATGTAACTATTAGCATGGATAAAGGAGAACCAGTGGACGTGGTATATCTGGACTTCCAGAAGGCTTTCGACAAGGTCCCACATAAGAGATTAGTATACAAAATTAAAGCATGCGGCATTAGGGGTTCAGTATTGATGTGGATAGAGAACTGGCTGGCAAACAGGAAGCAAAGAGTAGGAGTGAACGGGTCCTTTTCACAATGGCAGGCAGTGACTACCGGAGTACCGCAGAGCTCAGTGCTGGGACCCCAGCTATTTACAATATATATTAATAATCTGGATGAGGGAATTGAAGGCAATATCTCCAAGTTTGAGGATGACACTAAGCTGGGGGGGCAGTGTTAGCTGTGAGGAGGATGTTAGGAGACTGCAAGGTGACTTGGATAGGCTGGGTGAGTGGGGAAATGTTTGGCAGATGCAGTATAATGTGGATAAATGTGAGGTTATCCACTTTGGTGGGAAAAACAGGAAAGCAGACTATTATCTAAATGGTGGCTGATTAGGAAAAAGGGAGATGGAGCGAGACCTGGGTGTCATGGTACACCAGTCATTGAAAGTAGGTATGCAGGTGCAGCAGGCAGTGACAAAAAGCGAATGGTATGTTAGCGTTCATATCAAAAGGATTTGCGTATAGGAGCAGGGAGGTTCTGCTTCAGTTGTACAGGGTCACGGTGAGACCACACCTGGAGTATTGCGTACAGTTTTGTTCTCCAAATCTGAGGAAGTACATTATTGCCATAGAGGGAGTGCAGAGAAGGTTCACCAGACTGATTCCTGGGATGTCAGGACTGTCTTATGAAGAAAGACTGGAAAGATTTGGTTTATACTCTCTAGAATTTAGGAGATTGAAAGGGGATCTTATAGAAACTTACAAAATTCTTAAGGGGTTGGATAGGCTAGATGCAGGAAGATTGTTCCCGATGTTGGGGAAGTCCAGGAGAAGGGGTCACGGCTTAAGGATAAGGGGGAAATCCTTTAAGACCAAGATGAACAAATTAGCCAGAAAAAGCAGCCTACAGGGGGCTGGGAGAAATTCAGAGACCAACAGAGGAGGACAAAGGGCTTAATTAGGAAAGGGAAAATGGAGTATGGAAAGAAAACTGGCAGGAAACATAAAAACTGACTGCAAAAGTTTTTTATCGATATGTGAAGCGCAAAAGATTAGTTAAAACAAATGTAGGTTCCTTGCAGTCAGAAACGGGTGAATTGATCATGGGGAACAAGGACATGGCAGACCAATTGAATAACTACTTGGTTCTGTCTTCACTAAGGAAGACATAAATAATTTGCCGGAAATAGCAGGGGATCGCGGGTCAAATGAGATGGAGGAAATGAGTGAAACCAAGGTTAGCCGGAAAGTGGTGTTGGGTAAATTGAATGGATTAAAGGCCGATAAATCCCCAGGGCCAGATAGGCTGCATCCCAAGGTACTTAAGGAAGTAGCCCCAGAAATAGCAGATGCCTTAGTGATAATTTTTCAAAACTCTTTAGATTCTGGAGTAGTTCCTGAAGATTGGAGGGTAGCTAATGTAACCCCACTTTTTAAAAAGGGAGGGAAAGAGAAAACGGGGAATTACGGACCAGTCAGTCTAACATCGGTAGTGGGGAAACTGCTAGAGTCAATTATTAAAGATGGGATAGCAGCGCATTTGGAAAGTGGTGAAATCATTGGACAAAGTCAGCATGGATTTACGAAGGGTAAATCATGTCTGACGAATCTTATTGAATTTTTTGAGGATGTAACTAGTAGAGTGGATAAGGGAGAAACAGTGGATGTGTTGTATCTGGACTTTCAGAAGGCTTTCGACAAGGTCCCACACAAGAGATTGGTATACAAACTTAAAGCACACGGTATTGGTGGTTCAGTATTGATGTGGATAGAGAACTGGCTGGCAGACAGGAAGCAAAGAGTAGGAGTGAACGGGTCCTTTTCAGGATGGCAGACAGTGACTAGTGGGGTGCCGCAAGGCTCAGTGCTGGGACCCCAGCTATTTACAATATATATAATGATTTGGACGAGGGAATTAAATGCAACATCTCGAAGTTTGCGGATGACATGAAGCTGAGGGGGCAGTGTTAGCTGTGAGGAGGATGCTAGCAGGCTACAGGATGACTTGGATAGACTGGGTGAGTGGGCAAATGCTTGGCAGATGCAGTATAATGTGGATAAATGTGAGGTTATCCACTTTGGTGGCAAAAACAGGAAGGTAGACTATTATTTGAATGGTGACCGATTAGGAAAAGGGGAGATGCAGCGAGACCTGGGTGTCATGGGACACCAGTCATTGAAAGTAGGCATGCAGGTGCAGCAGGCTGTGAAGAAAGCGAATGGTATGTTGGCATTCATAGCAAAAGGATTTGAGTACAAGAGCAGGGAGGTTCTACTGCAGTTGTACAGGGTCTTGGTGAGGCCACACCTGGAGTATTGCGTACAGTTTTGGGCTCCTAATCTGAGGAAAGACATTCTTGCCATAGAGGGAGTACAGAGAAGGTTCACCAGACTGATTCCTGGGATGGCACGACTTCCTTATGAAGAAAGACTGGATAGACTTGGCTTGTACTCGCTGGAATTTAGAAGATTGAGGGGTGATCTCATAGAGACTTACAAAATTCTTAAGAGGTTGGACAGGCTAGATGCAGGAAGATTGTTCCCGATGTTGGGGAAGTCCAGGTCAAGGGGTCACAGTTTAAGGATAAGGGGAAGTCTTTTAGGACCAAGATGAGAAAATCGTTTTTCACACAGAGAGTGGTGAATCTGTGGAATTCTGTGCCACAGAAGGTAGTTGAGGCCAGTTCGTTGGCCATATTTAAGAGGGAGTTGGATGTGGCCTTTGTGGCTGAAGGGATCAGAGGGTATGAAGAGAAGGCAGATACAGGATACTGAGTTGGATGATCAGCCATGATCATATTGAAAGGTGGTGCAGGCTCGAAGGGCCGAATGGCCTGCTCATGCACCTAATTTCTATGTTTCTATGTTTCTATGAGGAAGACTTCTTTCACACAGAAAGTGGTGAGTCTCTGGAACTCTCTGCCACAGAGGGTAGTTGAATCCAGTTCATTGGCTATATTTAAGAGGGAGTTAGATGTGGCCCTTGTGGCTAAGGGGATCAGAGGGTATGGAGAGAAGGCAGGTACGGGATACTGAGTTGGATGATCAGCCATGATCACATTGAATGGCGATGCAGGCACGAAGGGCCGAATGGCCTACTCCTGCACCTAATTTCTATGTTTCTATTAAACTACTTTTAAAGTAAAGTAATTGAGGTAAAGGACCTTAGTTTATATAGAGCAAAACCCTATATTGTTATTTAGTATTTTACAACAAGTAATTATTACACAGATCATTATTTTCATAATAGAAATAAATTGCTAATTTAAGGCAGTCTAGTCGGGCAACATGGTAGATGAAGAATGATTTTCAGACCTTCAAAATGAGTGAGTGTACAGAAAATGCAATGAAAATTTAGCCAAACAACCTGTGTTATATGCATTTGGGATTTGCTTGACCACTGTCAATAGCACTAGCCACTCACTTAATTGATGTCTACCCCCATTTTTTTTTACTGGGTACAATACAATTGAATAAACTAAAGGGCCTGTCCCAGCAGCATGCAACTCCATGCAATGAGCGTGACCTAATGTGGTCACTTGAGCCGTCCGGCGTCGCGGGGCCGGTCCCACTTCGATCGCCGGAGCCGTGCGGAATTGTGCGGAGTTCGTCCCGACATCGCGCGGGTCTCCGAAAAACTGACCATGTTCAAAAATTCCGCGCAGCAACGGCTTGCTGGCTCGCAGTCGCCTCGACTCATTACACACCGCCTCAACGTCGTGCCTCCGTGACCCTCTATGTAGGTGCCGCCATGATCCTCTCTGTAGGTGCCTCTGTGACCCTCTCTGTGTGTGCCTCTGTGCCCCTCTCTGTGTGTCCCTCTCTGCCTGGCGAACTTACCTTTAAGACTTTGCTCCAAGTTCGCCTCACTTTGCGCCGCGTTGCGCCACTCACCCGACCTCCGCGCGGCCCCCGCTGCCAGCTTGGTCGCGCTCTTCGCATGCAGGCGCATGCTGTTGGGACCAAACCTGTACAGGGATCACCCGACCTCCGTGCGGCCCCCGCTTCTAGTTTGATCGCGCTCACCGCATGGAGTCGGATGCTGGTAGGACAGGCCCTTTAAGCCCCTATCCCACTTACGTGTCCTTGGCACGCTATTTACGCAACCTCGTTGAGGCGCGGCGGTCCCGCGAAGGTCGCATGCAATTTCATGCGCCCTCACAGCCGTCTGGAGCACGTGACATCATTTGTAGATAGACACAAAATGCGGGAGTAACTCAGCGGGGCCAGCAGCATCTCTGGAGAGAAGGAATGGGTGACGTTTCAGACTGAAGAAGGGACCTTGACCTGAAACATCACCCATTCCTTCTCTCCAGAGATGCTGCCGGCCCCGCTGAGTTACTCCAGCATTTTGTGTCCATCTTCATTTTTCTTGGCCCCACTCTGGGAGTATGAGTGGGGCTGATCCGGATCCGCAACGGCCGTGAGCCCCAGGCTGTTCAGCGATCGGTTGCCTGCTTCTGCTGCTGTTGGATGTGAGACATTGCATCGCGCCAGGGTCTTGGGCCTGCCCCTCTTTGGCCGTCAGTTACGCGACAGGCCAGTGGCGCGCAAAGATTTTGTTCGCTACAAGTTTTCGGAGCGCCGCACGATACTGTGCACAACTCCATATCCCTCCGTGCTTCTCAGTGGGAACGGCCCCGCGCGGCCACACGATGTCCGTGCGCCTCAACGCGACGACGAGGTTGCGTAATTTGCCTGCCAAGGACACGTGAGTGGGACAGGGCCTTAAGAAGTGTGTGCCTGGAAAAAGCAATCCTGGCTTGTGCACTTGTCACCTACTCAACCACAGATATGGAGGCTCCCTGCTGGAAAGACTCTGCAAATCCATTGAAACAACCAATTTAAAAGGCTTTGTGGAAATAGAGAAAATTCTCAGGACATTTAGCCAAGCAGCAGGTGCTATATTTACATGGAAGTTTAATCAGGAACAGTCTCAGGTGGACAACAGTAGCAGATAGGAACTGTGTTCTTGATAACTGCTTTATGCTCTTCCCCTAAAGTTAACATGTATGCATTCCATGTTAGCATGCATCAGGCTAGGGCACATTGATGTTGCTACCCTTTGGTCACTGGCACCTCCTCCTTCATATTATTCTGGCCTGACCCCTCGCCTGTCATGCTTGGTACATTCCCCTGTAGCATTCCCCACATATCCATATGCACAGTGAGTAGAGGAGTTTATCTGTTATTACCCGAGTTCGCTAACCATTTGCCAGCCATTATCACTGTTGTTCTGCTCTTAATTTCTGTCACACTGGGTCACTGGCACTCCATCAATTAACAACATCCCGTACTCAATGCAATCTGCAGCAGAGTCTCGACATGAAAGATCAACTATCTATGATCTCCAGAGATGTTGCCTGACCTGCTGAGTTACTCCAGCACATTGTGTCTTTTTTGCATATTAACCAGCATCTACAGTTCTTTGTTTTTACGTTTTACAATTAATGAGTTTGTAGGCTACTTTTGGGATGCTTAATAAATAATCATAAAAAACAGGGGCGGCACGGTGGTGTAGCGGTAGAGCTACTGCCCTTCCCGCAAGAGTGACCTGGGTTCGATCCTGACTATGGGTGCTGTCTGTACGGTGTTTGTACATTCTCCCCGTGGCCTACGTGGGTTTTCTTCGAGATCTGTGGTTTCCAAGGATGTACAGGTTTGTGGGTTAATTGGCTTGGTTAAAAATGTAAAATTGTCCTTAGTGTGTGTAGCGTAGTGTTAATGTGTGCCGACCGCTTGTCGGTGTAGACTTGGTGGACCGAAGGGCCTGTTTCCATGCTATATCTCTAAAACTAAAAATTACCACTAAAGCAATAGGCAGCATTCTGTACTGTAATTCGGCAGTAACTTTCAACAAAACAACACTGTCTGGGCATAGCGGTTATTGCCTACATTGCCGATTGATTACTGACAGTGACCTATCTATTAATATAAATTAAAGGAACTGGCATCTTTATAGCATCAAAGTCTACAACACAACTTAGGACATCCAAAGCACTTCCCGTAAAAAATGATTACCTTTGACATACAGTCATTGTTGCTCTTTGCTTTAGCTATTTGAGTTAGATCACAATCCTCCTAACATGATGAGGATAAGGAATGGGCGACATTCTTCAGGAAGAAGGGTCTCGACTCGAAACATCACCCATTCCTTCTCTCCAGAGATGCTGCCTGTCCCGCTGAGTTACTCCAGCATGTTGTGCTTGAAACCGAGAGTTCATCTTCTCCTCGTGACCGCTTGGGTTTCTGTCGGATACTCCGCTTCCCTTCCACGTCCCAAAAGCGTGCTGATGTGTTGGTCGGCAGCTGCATATTACCCCTTAAATGTAGGCGGATGGAAGGAGAGTTAAAGAGCAGATGACTGACGTTGTAGAGAATATGTTGCAGGGCTACAGGGAATTAAAAAGAATTGGATTAATGGGGTAGCTCTGCTGGGGGCTGACATTGACCTGATGGGTCAAATGGCCTCCTCTGTTCATAATAAATAAATGAAGAAAACAGTACTCTACATCAGAATTGTTATGCCTGCATGCATTAAAGTCTTCTGTGTAATGGCAATAATAAACTTGACACTAGCTCTGTTGCAAAATAGTAAGATTAAATGAGAACTTACCAGTTTGAAGTTTGATCTTTATTTTTTGAGGAGACAAGTTGAGGGACTATGTGAAGAACCCCGTACAGCCGTTGGTGCGTCAATCTTCAAAGCAGCGGAGTGAGTTCACAGCTAACAATGACTGAAGTATAATGGTAAGATAAGAAAGACTAGAACTACCTGCTGAGATCTATGAGGCACGTAGTCCCTCAACTCGACTCCTCATAAAATTGCTCATTGTACCTCCTCATAAATAAAGATCAAACTTCAAACTGGTAAGTTCTCATTTAATCATACTATTTTACTTCGCAGTCACGTGAGTGACTACGTGAAGACTTCAAAGCACTGTGATTTCACGCCGCAGACCCAAATCCAGCGTTCACACTGCCTCAATTGACTCAAAAGTCGTTAACAATCAACAATGCATCAATAATAACATTTGTTAAATGAATAACAGTTTATTTACAAACAAAATCATAACAAACCCCTCTAACTCAGGGGGAGACTATAACAGTACTCAAAACAGAATCAGCAAACACCCCCAGCCTTGAAATCGGCTTGTGATAAAACCTTTGAAAGGTCAGCTCACTGGACCATCCTGCGGCCGCGAGGATATGGTCCATCGCCCTTGCCGCGGAAGTTGATGCCGCCCTGGTGGAATGAGATTTGAATGTATCAGTATCAACTCCAGCACTTCCCAGGACCTGCTTTAGCCACCTTGAAATTGTTTGCACCGACACCTTACTGTGTGTTTTTTTGTGACTAATAAATAATGCAGACTCTGTTCCTCTTAGAGCTTTAGTAATCTCAATGTAGTGAGATAAATGTGAGACTACACACAAGTGATCTTCTGTGGGGTATGCTGAAAACACAATATTACATCCTGTCATGCCTCTTCTACTATGTTTAAGCAAATCATAGGCATAAAATATAATGGCATCAGCCGACACATGCATTCTATCTAGCCATAGCTTTTGCAATGTTTGTACATGTTGGGCTGAAACCAACGCCATAAGCATGACCACCTTCATAGTTAATTGGGCTCTAGATAGGCTTGTAACCAGAGCCCACTGGCGAAGAAGCATAAGAACCTCACTCACATTCCAAATACCGGCATACCTGGGTTTAGGAGGATTAGAATTGAAAACTCCTTCATGAATCGTGAAACTAATGGATGTGTCCCTACTGTATGCAATTCTGAATTCATGGGTAAATAAGAAGACAGAGCACTTCTGGCTGAATTGATCGCACTGTAACTTAATTTTTGGTTGAAATAAAGAGTTGACAAAAACTCCAATATGTCTATGATCCCTGCAGTTTGATATGAAATATTCTGCTGTAGACAGAATTGCTCCCACTTCCTTATCGAGGTGATATATTGCTTCTGTGTACTATCCCTGCAGGCCGACGTGAGAACATCCACAGTACGATCAGACAGTCCTCTCCCCAGGTATGGCCTCCATAAAAACTGCAAATCAATAGATCAATACGATCATGTAAAGGATGTTGATCCCCAGTTACCGGATTCACCAGTAGATTTTTATTCTTGGGAATACTCATGTGAGGCTCCCCAGCCATTTGTAATACAACAGGAAACCATGCTTGTGTAGGCCAATCTGGCATTGCCAATACCCCTGAAGTGGAGTCCTGCTTGATCTTTTGCAAACATCTGCTGATGAGACAGAATGGAGGAAATACATACACAAACATTTCTCCCCAATGCACCGCTACTACACCAGGATCTGGTTCCCACGAAACATATCTGGGCAACTGATGATTTAATCTAGATGCAAACAAGTCAATATCTGGCAATCCATACTGATCAATCACTTGGTTAAATACATCCTGATTTAACATCCATTCTATGTTGTCATTAAACTGACGTGACCTAGTGTCAGCTACACTGTTGAATCTTCCTGGCAAATAAATTGCTGAAAGCCAGATATTTTGGTCAATGCACCAGCTCCAAATCTGGTTAGCCGGTCTATCACAAGACTGTGACTTGACTCCACCCATGTGGTTTACATATGCCACTGCTGTGGTGTTGTCAATCTGAACCTGCACATGCAAGTCCCTCCTGGTAGAACAATAAGCTTTAAGCCCATACCAGGTTCCCAACAACTCTAAATAATTAATCCCTCTTAATTGAAGAAGGGATGACTCATCAACATTCCATCTGCCTCCACAACTAGAAGACATATCTGTTGCACCCCAACCCAGTGCACTTACATCAGTCTGTAATATAATTGAAGGTGGTTCCACCAAAACCTTCCTAAAACTTTTTGAAACATGTACTATCCACCATTGTATGTCAGAAATTGCCCCAGCTGACAACTGCATAGGCCTATCAAAATTGCCCCTTTGTATTCTCAGTGCCTGATCCTTTGATCGTTGTAATTGTTGATAATGTAGAGGACCATACTGCACAGCTGGAAATGCTGCAACAAACTTCCCAATTAACCTGGCTACTTGTTGAATTGAAGGCCGTTAACTGATCCAATTTATCCCTGGGCAAAGTTACCAACATGTGATTTGAATTAATGGTAAATCCCAGATAATCAATAATTTGGACTGGTGATAATTTAGATTTATCTGGGTGAACGGCAAATCCCAATTGTTCAAAAGTGAATTTAACAACTGAAACTGATGATTGAGCTTCAGACATGAGTCTTTCCAACAATCAGAATATCATCTAAATAGGCCATTACCACATGCCCCATGAGCTCTGAGTAATGCTAACGCAGGTTTTACCAATTTAGTAAATAGATTAGGAGCTGAAGTTAATCCATTAGGCAAGGCCTTGAATTGCCACAACTGAGTCATCCAAATAAACTTCAAATATCTTCTATCATCACCATGAATAGACACTGAGTAATACGCATCCTTTAAATCAATGCTTGCCATATAACACCCTTTGGACACTAGATGTTTGGCCGTGGTAAAGGTTTCCATTTTGAAATGCCTACAACAAACTAATTTATTCAAACTCGTTAAATCCAGAATAATTCTACATCCATCAGTCTTTTTAGATCTGGGAAATATACTTGACACAAACTGTCGACTTTGATAGACTGAAGTCCCAATTACCCCTTTCTTATATAACGACTGAATCTCTGCGTGAATAAGCACATTTTCCTCATCTGAAAAAATAAGTTACCGACTAGGAACATGTTGATTAGGTAGATTGTCATTAGAGTAAAATTAAATTTTCACCCCTTCAATACTGCAAAGTATAAACAAATCTGATGTCAACTCCTGCCATTGTTTGAGAAACAATTTTAACCTACCCCAAATTCAATAGCAACATCAGTTAATTCATTTTCTGTCAATGGTATATTCCTTACCTGCTGACCTTGTTGTCCACGACCTCTTGTAGAGAAAGGCACCTTACCCTTCATACCGGTGGCAGCCTGCCTGTTCCGATATTGAAGACCTGAACGACTGGTTCCTTCTCCTGCATCCACACTAGTGCCTTTCTGATAAGGAAGAAACATTTGCCTTGTTTGCCAGCCGGCTTAATGAGGGCCATGGTTTTAACATCTTCATGACAGTGTTTTACCCTTTTTGCAAGGTTACCTCCAAACAGCAGATTTTGTGGCGGTACACTAGTCGGTTTGCACAGACTCGCCAAGTTAGGGTTAGTCACTGGCCTTATAGCAGCCCTCGTGATATTGTTAATTTCAAAATGCACTACACAAAAATCCAAGTGCATCCTGGTGTGCTTCAAGCATATTCGCTGTATCAATAACTTTTACAACAGCCTTGACACCTGCCGACAACAATTTAAGCACTTTTTGAAATTTCATCTCCTGGGCACTAGCTGGCATATCCAACTGTGACCAAATCTGGTGATTAACCACCGGTACCATCAGGAGATCACAATTAACAGGAGCTTCAACCATAGCTAGATCCTGTAACTGGTGGGAGAGCATATACTGAATTGCTTCAGCCAATTATGTTTCAATCGCCTCCTCTGCCGCTCTAAGCACAGGAAATTATTTCAGCAATATTCGGAATTACCTCCAACTGAACTCCTTCACTGCTCTCCCCCACCATAGAATCAGTGTCAGCAAACTGCACTGAGGGAACATCCTCCTCACAGGCAGGATAGTCCTGCAGCCCTGTAACAGGTGCTGCTAGCACATGCCCTCCCTCAGCCTGGCTTGGGCACCACTCCTCTTCACGGAGCTGGTCCCTGTCGAGCATTCTTTTGTAATAGAATCTCGACCTGGGAGAGCCGTGAGCAAACGGACTCTCCTATGGAGGGTATAACTTCCAGGCCCGACTCAGGGTCCACGGGCCTATCAGACTTGCCAGTGGCCTTCCGCCCTACTGGCAGGCCTCCACTGCTCACAGGCAATGGGTCCGCAACCACTGGCTGTGTAGCCAGCACCGGACCAGGTGTACCAGACGGGCCTCCATCAACAACACTCTTCTGGTCACTCTCCTTCCTACCTCCGGAGCGCCTCGCCGACACCTTCTTCATTTTCCTCAACATTTCTACAAGAGACCTCCAACCATCGCAGAAAATGACCACTGGAAAAAATTTAAAAACTTACCTCTCGTTTTTAAACTTACCGCTTGGAGGAGCGCTGCTGCTGCCAACTGGCCGACTGCACTAATGCGTCTGACATCACAACGCACCAACGGCTGTACGGGGTTCTTCACGTAGTCACTCACGTGACTCCGAAGTAAAATAGATACCCGTGTAAGTTCTGTGCTATTCAGTTATCCAGAGGCACTTGCAACCTTTAATAAATATGCCAAATTTTTCTCTCAACCCTGAAGCATCTCAGTCTTATTAGGAAACCATTTAAAGTCAGATTTTGTTTACAATCCCTAATGTCCATCATCTTTCACATCACTGGAGCTTATTACATACATCAGCCCTCATAAAACACTTCATCAAAACTATTTGGGAATCTAAGTAATGATTATAATCACATTTCCTTCATCTAATGGTTGTGAGTCCCCAGAGAAAATTAAATTAGATGTGAGACCCGACTACCTCTATGGAGATGGCACACTCTTGTTCGAACGTGTCTAATCATCCTTCTAAAAAAAAATGTTCTTTCCTTCCTTATTTGAAATTTTATTCCTTTCAAATTCCCTCCTGGGATCAATAAACTTCTTTGGTATAGTTACAATAGCTTTCATAGAAACATAGAAAATAGGTGCAGGAGGAGGCCATTTGGCACTTCGAGCCAGCACCACCATTCATTGTAATCATGGCTGATCGTCCCCAATAGTGCCTGCCTTCTCCCCATATCCCTTGATTCCACTAGCCCCTAGAGCTCTATTTAACTCTCTCTTAAATTCATCCAGTGATTTGGCCTCCACTGCCCTCTGTGGCAGGGAATTCCACAAATTCACAACTCTCTGGGTGAAAACTTTTTTTCTCACCTCAGTGTTAAATGGCCTCCCCTTTATTTCCACTGAGTGATAGAATATACAGCATTGGAAAAAAAGGCCCTTAGGTCCAACTCCTCCATGCCAACCAGGTGCCTCGCTGAGTTGGCCCCATTTGCCAATATTTAGCCCTTATCCTTTCCTATCCATGTACCTGTCCATTGTATTTGTGCTTGGCTTTACAACAGCTCATGTGAAAATCATGCCTTCCAAGTCCCTTTTAAATCTTTCTCCTCTCACCTTAAACCTATGTCTTTAGCTTCAGGGTTCTCTATCCTGGGGAAAAGACTGCGACCCTTCACCCTATCTATGCCCACCCCCCCCAACTATGTGGCCACACCAACATCTTATATAACTGCAACATAGCCTCCCATCTTCTATACTCAATGTGACTGATGAAGGCCAATGTGTCAAAAGCATTTTTTATCACCCTATCTACCAGTGGTGTCACTTTCAACTAACTATGTACCTGCACTCCTACATCCCTCTGCTCTACAACACTTACCAGAGCCCTACCATTCACTGTTTTGATCATGCACATGTTAAACTTCCCAAAAAACAACACCTCACATTTTCCAGTATTAAGTTCCATCAACCATTCCTCAGCCCACCTGCTCATTCGATCTAGATCCTGCTACAATTTTTGACAACCTTCTTCACTGTGTACAATACCAGCCAAGTCTGTGTCATCTGCAAACTTGCCAGTCTTGCCATGTACATTCTCATCCAAATTATTGATGTAGATGACAATTATCAATGGGTCCAGCATTGAACCCTAATGCACATCACTAGTCACAGGCCTGCAGTCCGAAAAGCAACCTTCCGTCTTCACCCTGTGCTTCCTTCCATCCATTCAGCTAACTCTCCGTGGATCCCAGAGAACCTTCCAGAGCAGCCAAGCATGTGGAACCTTGTCGAATGCAATACTGAAATCCATAAATACACCATCTATAGGTCCACCTTCATCAATCATTTCAGTCATATCATCAAAAACCTCTATCATATTCAAAAGACACATCCAAAACCATGCTGACAATCCCTATGCAACCACGTACAAAACCATGTTGAAATTCCCTAATCAGCCCTTGTCCATCTAAATGCATTTATATCCTATCAGACAGAATACTCTTTAGTAACTTTCCGACCACAGATGTTAAGCACACTGACCTATAGTTCCCAGCATTTTCCATGCAGCTATTCTTGAACAGAGGCACAACAGTTTCCAGCACCTTGCCTACATTTAATGATGACTTGTAAATCGCAACTAGGGCTCCTGAAATTAGTCCTGCAAATCTTCAAAAATGTTTCTAATTCACTGTAACTACCTCCAGTAATCCAACTTGCTTTCTTCCTTATTGTGGAGATTTCCAGAGAATTACCTGCATATTGGAATATAAATAATAATCAATAAAAAAATGCCTATCGCTCTGTCCCTCACCCACATTCAGGACATCTGATTACCTAGCTGTGCTTCTGCTCCACGCCTACAAACAAACACTGATGCGGGAGGAAACGATACAGAGAGTTGTGAAATGGTGGTCAATGGACACGGATGACATCTTACGTGACTGCTTTGAGTCAGTGGACTGGTCCATATTCAGGGATTCTGCAGGTGACCTGAATGTGTACGCCACTGCGTGACTGACTTCATCAGCAAGTACGTGGAAGACTGTGTACCGATGAAGTCGTTCCGATTGTTCCCCAACTGGAAACCATGGATGAAGCATGAGGTACATTCACAGGTTAAGGCCAGGTCTGCTGCGTACAAGTCAAACATCCGCGAGCAGTACAAGAAGGACTGCATAATCTCCACGAAATCATCAAGATGCCAAGAGACAATACCGCCAGAAACCTGAGTCCCAGTATAATCACTCGGACACACGGAGAATGTGGCATGGTCTGGATAAGATAGCCGGCTGCAAAGCAAGATCAGGCACCATCATTGCTGAGGGTGCGACCTTACCCGATGACCTTAATGCTTTCTATGCTCGCATCAAGCTGAAGGCCAACAGGGTGGTGACACCCCGCCCTTCAGACTCAGTGTGCCTCTCCCCAGCGTGATTAGAGCAAGGTTAGATCGGCTTTCCTGAGGGTAAACCCACAAAAAGCAACTGGCCCAGATGTAGTTCCTGGCCATATCCTTAGTAGCTGTGCGGACCAGCTAGCGGGACTATTCACGGACATCTTTAATCTCTCCCTATTCTGAGGTACCCACCAGCTTCAAGAAGACCACCATCATCCTAGTGCCGAAGAAAAGTAAGACCTCCTGCCTAAATGACTACCATCCAGTGGCCTTGACATCCACCATCATGAAATGTTTTGAGAGGTTAATTAAATCCAGTGTACACAGCGGCTTTGACCCACTGCAGTTCACCTACCGCCACAACAGGTCCACGGATGATGCCATCTCCCTGGCCCTATATTCATCCCCAGAACACCGGGATAAGAGAGACAGACTCCCATTTATAGACTACAGCTCGGCCTTTAATACGATTATTCCATTCAAGCTCATCACCAAACTCGTGGGACTTGGTGTCAGCACTCATCTCTGCAACTGGATTCTTGACTTCCTGACCAACAGACCCCAATCAGTGAGGATAGGGGACAAATCATCCTCCAAGAAAATCCTCAACACTGGTGCTCCGCTAGGATGTGTTCCCAGCCCACTTCTTTACTCCTTGTACAGCCACGACTGTGCAGACATGTACAAATGTAATTCAATTTACACATTCGCAGACGACGCCACCATTGTGGGCTGGACATCATATAATGATGAGACAGAGTACAGGAAGGAGATTGAGAACCTTGTGCCTTGGTGTAGAGACAACAACCTTTCTCTTAAGGTCAGCAAGGCAAAAGAGATACTGATCGACTTCATGAAGCAAAGCGGTACACGTACCCCAGTTTGCATTGATGGTACCGAAGTAGATATGGTTGAAAACTTCACATTCCTCAGTATCAGTATCACCAACAACTTCTTCTGGACTACCTATATTGAAACAACGACCAAGAAGGCACACCAATGACTCTATTTCCTTAGAACGCTTAGGAAGCTCAGCAAAGACCCAACAACTCTCACCAACTTCTACAGATGCACCATAGAAAGCATTTTATCAGAATGTATCACAGCTTGGCTTGGGAACCGCTCCTTCTCTTGATTCCATTTATTCCTCATGTTGCCTCAACAAGTACAGCAGCATAATCAAGGAAGAGTCACACCATGGCCACTTCCTTTTATCCCCTCTCCCATCTGGCAAACGGGATAGAAGTGTGAAAACACACACCTCCAGATTCAGGGACAATTTCTTCACAGCTGTTATCAGGCAACTGAATCATCCCACTATAACCAGAGAGCAGGGCTGAATTACTATCTACCTCCTTATGATCAAGAAAGAACTGCAGATGCTGGAAAATTAAAGGTCGACAAAATTGCTGGAGAAACTTGGTTTGTTACACTTGTCGCTTTACCTCCCCTCTCGACTCCATTCAAGGGCCCAAGCAGTCGTTCCAGGTGCGACAGAGGTTCACCTGCACCTCCTCTAACCTCATCTATTGCATCCGCTGCTCTAGATGTCAGCTGATCTCCATCGGTGAGACCAAGCGTACGCCGAACACCTCCGCTCGGTCCCCATTAACCAACCTGATCTCCCTGTGGCTCAGCACTTCAACTCCCCTTCCCATTCCGAATCCGACCTTTCTGTCCTGGGCCTCTTCCATGGCCAGAGTGAGCACCACTGGAAATTGGAGGAGCAGCACCTCATATTCCACTTGGGCAGTCTGCACCCCATAAACATTGACTTCTCCAATTTCCGGTAACCCTTGCAGTCTCCTCCCCTTCCCAGCTCTCCCTCAGCCCTCTGGCTCCTCCTCTTCTTTTCTTCTTCCTGCCCCCCCACCCTACATCAGTCTGAAGAACGGTTTTGGCCCGAACCGTTGCCTATTTCCTTCGCTCCATTGATGCTGCCTCACCTGCTGAGTTTCTCCAGCACTTTTGTCTACCTCTTTATGATCCTTGAACTATCAATGATCGGACTTTGCTAGCTTCACCTTGCACTAAACGTTATTCCCTTATCATGTATCTATACACTGTTAATGGAGTAATTGTAATCATACATTGTGTTTCTGCTCACTGGCTAGCACACAACTAAAGCTTTTCTCTGTACCTTGGTACACGTGACAATACATTATTTGAAAGGATGAGTTTTATAGGATGACCCCCTCACCCTGAAACAACGTCTGGTCGTTTGACTCTCTCCCACTGGCGGAATCAGCTATCCAGTCATCATTGGGTCATCGGGATCCTTTATGCATCATTAAGATCATCTCTCAAACAATACTATGCAAGTTCTTAAGCAACTTGTGATAGAACAAGATTGTCACCACTGGAATCAGCGTAATAAATTATCTTAGAGACTGCCATCAACACGAGAAGGTGGGCCTAAGCTGTGTGCAGGATTCCGAGCATGGCCTCACCATCTGCTATACATCTGTAGCAGCACTTCTGTATTTCTAACCTCAATGTCCCATTAATTTGCCATGTTTAACTGCTTGCTACACCTGCCCGCAAACTATTGATGATTCACACACAGGGACATTTAGATACCTTTGTCTTCCACTCATTCACAATCTCACTCCATTTATAATTGATATTCCCTTTGATTTCCATCACTGAAATTCATGGCCTCGCACTTTCCCACAGTCAGCTCCAATCAAAGAACGTTGTTCCTTATCTATTTCGTCACAATATAAGTTGATTGGATTTTTTTGCATAGTTATATATTAATTAATATTGTCAAGATTCTTCATGTTATTTTATTGTTGATGTTTATCCTGTATTCTTTGTCTATTTCAGTTGATTAGAAGCATATAAACATAGAAAATAGGTGCAGGAGGAGGTAATTTGGCCCTTTGGGCCAGCACCGCCATTCATCGTGATCATGGCTGATCGTCCCCTATCAATAACCCGTGCCTGTCTTCTCCCAAAATCCCTTGACTCCACTAGCCCCTAGAGCTCTATCTAACTCTCTTTTAAATCCTTCCATTGATTTGGCCTCCACTGCCCTCTGTGGCAGGGAATTCCATAAATTCACAACTCTCTGGGTGAAAAAGTTTTTTCTCACCTCAGTCTTAAATTACCTCCCCTTTATTCTAAGACTGTGGCTCCTGGTTCTGGACCCGCCCAACATTGGGAACATTTTTCCATCATCTTGATTATTTGAGACTTCATTTTGATGTTACTGTTGTTCTCCGAATACAATTCACTGCACGTTATTTTTTCCAGAAAGATATTTAGTTTAGGTTAGAGAGACACACAGAGCTGGAGTAACTCAGCATCTCTGTTGGGAAAGGATGGGTGATGTTTCGGTTTGAGGCCCTTCTTCAGTTTAGTTTAATTTAGAGGTACAGCGCGGAAACAGGACCCTCAGCCCATGAGTCCGCACTGACCAGCGATCCCCACATATTAACACGATCCTACACACACACACTAGGCACAATTTACATTTATTTTATACAAAGCCAATTAACCTACAAACCTGTACATCTTTTGCAATGTGGGGAGTAACCGAAGATCTCTGAGAAAACCCACGTGATCACGGGGAGAACGTGCAAAATCCGTACAAACAGCACCCGTAACCGGGATCAAACCCAGGTCTCAGGTGTTGCAAGTGCTGTAAGGCAGTAACTCTACCGCTGCTCCACCATGCCGCTCTTTTTAAATAAATATTTAAATAGGGATGGAGATGAGTAGTAATAGAGTTGAAGACACTTTCGTGAGGAGCATGGACCTTCAACTTTGAATATATATATTCTGATTAAAATTACCTTAATAATGTTTAATGTTTTATGTGTCATTCGTAACTGTCACTGTACATCATGTTGTCACTTGCGGGTGGAGCACCAATGCAATTTCCTTGTCTGTGAATACTTGGCAAATAAAATTATTCATTAATTAATTCATTCATTCTCATGCAACTGATCATTTGTGCACTGTGTTTTAATTATTTTGAACAGTGCTTTCAGTCAGAGCTTGCTGGCCACACTCTGAGTAACTCAAACTGATATTGCATTCAATCATGATGTCAGATCAAAAAAACTTTAATGTTTTCAATTGCTTCTTGGAACACATGCTGAGTGCTGCTCTTTTGTGGCACATTTGCTTTGGCCCAACTGCTGTTCGCAAAGCCAGTCATAAATAGTTTATGTATGCATTGAGGATAAGTTCAAAGCAAACTGAAGTGTTAGCAACTTTTCAGGCATACGAACTGTTTGGCTTTTTAGATAGCACCAAGACAACAGCTGATAGAGCTGCTATCTCACCAGAGACCTGGGTTTAATCCTGATCTTGGATGCCATCTGTGTGGAGTTTGTTCATTATCTCTGTCCCTGCATAATTTCCCTCAGGTGGTCCAGCTTCCTTCCACATCCCAAAGATGCGTGCGTTTGTAAGTTAAATGATCACTCTAAATTGTCCCCCATGATAAATGAGGGGTAGAAGCCATGTGGTGTGAAGGACACCCTTATGGGGAGAGACAAAAATGGGATGAATGTGGGTTTAGAATAAAAAGTGTTGATGATGGTCATTTACAAATTGGATGGGCTATTTGGGAACTGGTATTGATGCTGAGCTTCTGAAAGCTCCAAGTGATTTGCCTCCATGTTCTCAATGCCATTGTGAATGCTTTTTAATTCAGAGCACTTGTAGGCCAAGACATTCCAATGAATCGCTGGGGATGTTGCTCTTCCTCAAGTATATTTTGGAGTCAGCGTTGGAGGTACCATTCCAATGTTTTGAGATGCTGCGATAGCTGATGGAATGCAGAATGATTATTACTTCTCTGTTAACTCTTATCCTCAGACACCCAAAAGCCACGGTGGTCGCTGAAGGAAATGGTGCATTTCAACATCGATCCCTGCATATCATTGAGAGCATGCTCCTGATACCCAGGAAGCAATCTGTTTTTTTAAGGCATTGTTATGAACCTTTAGTGTCGGAGGTGTTATTGTTTACTCTTGATGGGATACCTTTGTCTTGGATGCTTCCGAAAATGAGTCGCCGGTGATTTGGAAGACAACCTCATAACATGCATATGCATGACTATTGTCTACTCCTCTTAGCTCAATGACTTAATTTAGCGTGAGGAAATGCATGTTTAATCATTTTCCATTTGTCCTTAGATTATCTCTGCCTGCACTGCAGACTTTAACATTGTGGAGCTTTCAGTCTCTGGTTAGAGACCGATTTCGGGAGCTCCAAGCCGCAGGAGCTTCGATCGCTCTGATCGCGGGAGCTTCAATCGCCGCAATGCAGGGGCTATGATTGCCGGCTGCGGGAACTTCGATCGCCTCGACAGTAGATGATTTGACTTCCCGACCATGGGAGAATAAAGAGGAAGAAGATTAGACTTTATTGCCTTCCATCACAGTGAGTAATGTGGGGAATTTGCTGTGGTGGATGTTTATGTTAACTTTAATGTATGTGTCTTGTTGCTTTTTTTAGTATGACTGTATGGTAAATCGAATATCACTGTGCCTTAATTGGTACATGTGACAATAAACAGACCTTAGAACCTTTTATCTCCATTTCAATGAGAAGCTTATAGAATTTAATTCAATGCTTAGTTTTTTTTTCGTTTAGTTTAGTTTAGAGATACAGTACGGAAACAGGCCCTTTGGTCCAAAGAGTCTGCACTGACTAATGATCCCTGTACATTAACAACACCCTGCACACACTAAAGACAATAGACAATAGGTGCAGGGGTAGGCTATTCGGCCCTTCGAGCCAGCACCGCCATTCAATGTGATCATGGCTGATCATCCCCAACCAGTATCCCGTTCCTAACTTCTCCCCATATCTCCTGACTCTGCTATCTTTAAGAGCCCTATCTAACTCTCTCTGGAAAGTATCCAGAGAACCGGCCTCCACCGCCGTCTGAGGCAGAGAATTCCACAGACTCACAACTCTTTGTGTGAAGAAGTGTTTCCTTGTCTCCGTTCTAAATGGCTTCCCCCTTAATGGCCACCATTTGGCTTCCACTAGAAACATTTTTACATTTGCAGCAAGCCAATTAACCTACAAAACTGTATGTCTTTAAAATGTGAGAGGAAACCGAAGATCTTGGAGAAAACCCACGCATGTCATTGGGAGAACGTACAAACTCTGTACAAACAAGCACCTGTGGCCAGCATCGAACCCGATCTCTGGAGCTGTAAGGCAGCAAATCTACCACTGTGCCACCGTGCCACCCATTCATTGAAACCTTGTCACATGTACCCAGGTAATGTTTTTTTTTTCCTTCATTTTTGCGTACAATACATAAAGTACACAGCAACATCCCCTTTTCGGTGCCGTCAAAGTTAAAGAAGTACTCATTAGCGTCATAGAAACATAGAAAATAGATGCAGGAGGAGGCCATTTGGCCCTTCGAGCCAGCACCGCCATTCATTGTGATCGTGGCTGATCATCCACAATCAGTACCCCATGCCTACCTTCTCCCCATATTCCTTGATTCCACTAGCCCTCAGGGCTCTATCTAACTCTTTTAAATTCATCCAGTGAATTGGCCTCTGCTGCCTTCTGTGGCAAAGAATTCCACAAATTCACAACACTCTGGGTGAAAAAGTTGTTTCTCATCTCAGTTTTAAATGGCCTCCCCTTTATTCTTAGACTGTAGCCCCTGGTGCTGGACTACTCCAGCATTCAGAACATTTTTCCTGCATCTAGCTTGTCCAGTCCTTTTATAATTTTACCCTATATCCAAGCTACTGTTTGGGGGCCTGTAGATAACTCCCATTAGTGTCGTCTTACCTTACTTCTTCATTGTCAGTCCATATGTCACCCCGCGCATGGGACTGAATTTTATCCCTCACCAACAGAGCTACCCCACCTCTTCTGCCCACCTGCCTGTCCTTGCTATAGGACGTATAACCCTGAATATTCAGTTCCCAGTCCTGATCCTCCTGCAGCCATGTCCCTGTAACGCCCACAATGTCATATCTACCAATCAAGCTCATCTACTTTACTTCTTATACATTGTGCATTCATATATAATACTTTTAATCCATTACTCACCTCACCTATCACATCGATTCCTATTTCACTTGGCCATACTCTCCTATCCCTGTGAGCTCCTATCACCCCCCCCCCCCCACTATTTAGTTTAAACCCACCTGTGTAGCAGTGGCAAACCTGCCTGCCAGAATGCTGGTCCCCCTCCTGTTAAGGAGTCATGTTGGTCCTTCTTACTCATGCCCACCCTTCCCCCCCCCCCATCTCCCCACCTGCTGGGTCCCTCTTTGTTCTCAGCGGGGTGGCCCGACCTCCTCTCCATGGCCCTTCAGACATATACCCTCTCTATGGCCATTCAGCCAGATCACCTCTCCATGGCCCATCTTCAGCTTGACCACCTCTCCATGGCCCATCTTCAGCTTGACCACCTCTCCATGGCCCATCTTCAGCTTGACCACCACTCCACGACCAGCCACTGGGTCCACTCTTGTATGATGCTACGCCAGCCAACAATCCACTCTTGCTCAGCTCCATGGAAACTCGCCGGGAGCTTCCCTTCTGCCTTGAGCTGTAGATCAAGAAAGATTGAGAAAAAATATGGATGACGATGTTTGTCTGAACTGCGATTGCATCTGTTGTGAGGCCTTGGGGTAGGAAAATGACGTCTGCTTTCAGCAAAAAGACACAAGATAGAGACAAATCTTTGCAGGCAGTCAAACCTGCTTCACAGTCTCTTTCCCTGAACTACACCACAATTATCACCTGTGAAGAATTCTTAGCCTCTCTATCTTGTTTAATAGGAAAAGCCGAGAGATCCAAGAGCTAATTAACTGCAAACACAGGGTGTTGTTGAATTGAAAATGTTTCTGGTCCTCCAGGGTTTTGTATGTCAAGATCCAATCAAACATCTGTGACCTGTAAACAGATAGTGGATTGCAAGAACACATGAAGTCCAGAAACTACCTGAGAGTCATGAAATGCATGGATTCTTCAGTGTTGTTAAGACTCTCTGCTGTCTAAGCACTTACCCTGCTGAGAGTCAAGAATGAGGCGACCTTATCAAAGTCATTGAGGCAATCAGCATGCTCTGGAAGGAACATTTCAAATAACTCCTAGGCAGTGATCTGTTACTTGCTGTGACCATCCTGGACTCTATCCGACAGAAAACTATCCATTTAAACCTCTCCTCCACCACTGACCCACATAATGACCAGTGGACACATGCCAGTTGAAGGATAGCAAGGTCGGCAGTGGAAAGTCTAAAACTTGGCACAGAGGGACTTCATTCACAACCTCAAAACCTCATCACCTATGTTTTGAAAGAAACCGTGCCAGGGCACCTAAGACATGCCAAGGTTGTGACCACCTTTAAAAGGGATGACTGGTTTGTTTACTGCTGAGAGGAGTCTCAGTACTCTCTGCCACAGGGAAAGCCTTCACCAACATCTACGTCAACCACGTTCTCCTCGCCGGAGGGCTATGCAGAGCATGGAATCAGGGCTGTAATAAGGCCAGTCATACGCACGCCAGGGTACAACGCATTTATTAAAGTCTACTCACAGTATACTTCAACATGTTGTTACAGCAAGCTTAGCAACTACTCAGACTAAATTACATGAACTGACCTGATAATATAAACTGCATAGTAGGCGGAGCTCTACTAACAAGCACTACAGTTGCCACTCTACAGGGCCTTCGTCCTAACTTACCCATGCTGACTAACATCCCCCATCTACATTCGTCCCACCTGCCTATGCTGGGCCCATATCCTTCTAAACCTTTCCTATCCATGTATCTGCCCAAATACCTTTTAAATGTTGCGATAGTACCTGCCTCAACTACCTTCTCTGGCAGCTCTTTCCTTTGTGTAAAGTTCATGTAGAGTAATGACTGAACTAAGCATGTTCTGAAACATAATAGCAACGCAGGAAGTGGTGTTAGTTACTCAAAGCACAATTTCTTTTTTCACGGGCATTGTCCCATGGAGATATGTGCTTACAATGATGCAGGTTTTCATGAAGTAATGTCAACCCACCTGCAGTGGTATCAACCCAAGTAGTTTAAGCATAGACCTTTAAGAGAAGTTACCTCACACCTCCTTAATATATGCAATGGAATAATTCCCATTGTGGGAATAATTCCCTCTACCCTACACACACTAGGGACAATTTTACATTAATACCTACGAAACTGTACGTCTTTGGAGTGTGGGAGGAAATGGAAGATCTCGAAGAAAACCCACACGGTCACAGGGAGAATGTAGAAACTCCGTACAGACAGCACCCGTAATCAGGATCAAACCGGGTCTCGGGCACTACAAACGCTGTAAGGCAACAACGTTACCCGCTGCGTTAACGTGTCCGCCTCATCATTAGGGCTCAATATAGCCATACTGACATGTTTGTTGACCTCACTGTTTTTATCTTCCTGTAATCCCTCCATGAATATACTTAATGTATGTTAAGCATCCAGAGTTTTTTGAAGTACAGAATTCCACATTTCCATGAGCTCCTGAAGTAATTCCCAAATTAATTGTTTTTACCCCCTTATCTTGAGTCTTTGGCCCTTTACCCCATTGTTCCAGATTCCACCAGCGGTTCAGCATCCTCACACCTTTGTCAAGTTCCCTCACAATGGAATAATTTTGATTAGATCATCTTTTGTACTTCCAAAATCCAGGAAAATAGACCAGATCGGAATCATCATTTCGCTTAAATCAACCCTTTTTTTGAGGAATCAATCAAGTGAATGTGTTCTGACTTTCTGCAAATGGCACTGACATAAGAAAAAAGTAAACAATCGATTATTCATGAGTGCATCACTGAGACAAGATTCCCCATTTTTTTTGTCAGAGAGGGGTCTTGTATATTAAGAGCAGGCTGATTGAGGACTTTGTCACGTGAATGGTCAGTGTAAGGCCCATCCTCTGGTATGCTTTGGTGAACAAGTAGACAATTTGTGGATAGGCATAAAATGCTGGAGCAACTCAGTGGGACAGGCTTTGTCAATCTGAAGAAGGGTCTCGACCCGAAATGTCACCCATTCCTTCTCTCCAGTGATGCTGCCTGTCCCGCTGAGTTACTCTATCTTCGGTTTAAACCAGCATCTGCAGTTCCATCCTAGGCAATATTGTGAAGATCGGTCTCTGAATATGGCAAACACAAGCAACCTCTGAAAGATCAATGACCTGAATGACCTTTGTTCTGGAGCAGAGGTGGCATTTGTTGAAAACTTTTTGGAGTTTTAAATTTACGATGAGAAAGATTGAAAATAAAGAGTTGGGGTGAATCAAGTCTACGTGGAGATTGTGCCCATTGTTGCTTGAATGCTATCATGCAGCAGACTCAAGATGGAGATATATTTCTCCAGATAGTCAAATTTGAGAAGAATTTTTCAGAGACCATGTCAGTGAACAGGCAGATGCTTGAAGATCACATGCTGTGTATGTTTAAATGAACATAATCCACACTGAATTGGAAGCAGTTCTTCGGACTCTGGAGGAGGTAGTCAAGGAGGATCGTCAGGGTTTCTGAGGCATTTACATTTATTTAGTTACATTAAACCTCTCTAATGGGAAGATACATTCTTCACGGTCATTTGTGAACCATCAAAGGATTGTAATTACCACTTTCCCAAAGTCGTTGTGGTCTTCCCCAAATTTCCAGAAGGCCTGGTATTTCTAATTTTACTTCGGAGTCACGTGAGTAATTCCGTGAAGAAGCCCCGCCAGGCGCTTGCGCGTCATTATGCCAGGCGCATGCGCGTCATTACGTCAGACGCATGCCGCACTGACGGGCTGGAGAGCGCAGCTCCACCAGCGGTAAGTAACAAACCAGCAGGTAAGTGGTTTTAAAAAACTCTCTGTGGTTACTTAAACTCCATAAGGCTGGTTACAGGAACCAGCAGGAGAAATTTGTAATGGAGAAAATAACTAAAAAGGCTGCTGCCATTCGTAGTAAACGTACCTGCGGGACTGCGGTTAGCGAGCGTGGGTCGGCTGGGGAAACACCGGCTTTAGTAATGTCGGCTCCAAAGATGCCGACTACAGAACCGCCGGCAGTTTAGTTAATTCCGACAACTCCGGTGCCTCAAGGCGCTGTGGCCACTCCTGTCGGGAGGAAGGCCAAAAGAAAACCGATCAGGCCTATCGACTCGGATGAGTCTGACCAGGAAGACTCCCCTCCTTCAAACAAAAAGGTCTGGGGACGTCTTGAGAAAATGGAGCACTTAATAGAGCAAATGATCAATCATGAAGTGTTCCAGTCGGGGTTGCATACCCCCAGGGTTCCCCAACAGCTCTCTGGAGCAACCTCAGGCAGAGGTCCGTATGGACAGGAGGAGTATCAGCAACACGCCTACGAGAATCAATGGGAATCCACATCCACCAGCACCTTGTTTAGGGCTGGGTGATACCTCCATAGAGCAAGACTCGGGAGAGCCAGGGCAGTATCAATCTGACCCTGAAGTTTGTGTCACTGCTCTTTTGCCATATCGGTGGGGACTGGTGATGCCATGGATGACAATCTGGCCAGTAATATTAATAAATGGCCTCTCACCAGCTCCAGGACTCCATAATGTAGGAGACTTCTTTGCGTTACCAAACACCTGTTAACTGTGCGTCGCTCAAGGTGCCCACCATGAACTCGGCTATCTGGGGGCAAATGAGCGCATCCATGAGGGGGCAAGAGCTATGATTTCAGAAAGTCCTTGAATTGGTGGTGGCAGGGATAACAGCGTTTGGGCGAATGGTCCAAGGAACACCGATGTCACGTACACAGCAGGATATGTTAGCCCTGCTGTGCAATGCTCATTTTGAGCTTAATTGTATCCATAAAATCGCCATAAAGCCAACCCTCAATCCACGCTTTGTGGCACTCTGCAAGTCTTCAAATGTCCAGACACCCAACTTTCTATTTGGGGAAGACCTGACAAAGCAAGTCAAAGATCTGGAAGAGGAGGTAAAAACCATTGGCCTCATAAATACTTATACACCCTCGGCCAGGATACCGCCTCACAAGCCATTCCCCTTCAGGTGAGCTACAGATGCTGGAGCAGGTCAAGGACTGAGCAGGGGGTTTCCAGCTACATGCCATTGGCACGCACCTCTGTACACCCCCAACATGGCCAGGAGGTTGACAAATCCGATATCAACCATGGAGGTACGAGTAACTGGTTTAGTCCAGTATATATCTGCTGGGGAACAGTCTCCTGTCGGGGGTAGGTTGCAATTATAGTATGATGAATGGTGCTGCATAACATCAGATCCATTTATACTAGACAGTATCCGGGGGTCTCGAATTGAGTTTATATCAGGAATACATCCACCCACACAAATACACCTAGTCGGGTATTGATTTTTTCAAGACCAGAAACTCTACAGGTAAATGATGAAATTGGGGTTTTATTCCATATAACCATATAACCATATAACAATTACAGCACGGAGACAGGCCCTCTCGGCCCTTCCAGTCCGTGCCGACCATTTGTTTTCCCCTAGTCCCATCTACCTGCACTCAGACCATATCCCTCCATTCCCTTCACGTCCATATACCTATCCACTTTACTTTTAAATTTAAAATCGATCCTGCCTCCACCACCTCTGCCGGAAGCTCATTCCACACAGCCACCACCCTCTGAGTAAAGAAGTTCCCCCTCACGTTACCCCTAAACTTCTGTCCCTAAACTTCTGTCCAAAAAGAGGTAATTGAAAGGACGGCATATCAGCCTCAACAATTTGTGTCCAATATATTCTCCAAGCAGAAGAAGGATGGTGGGTATCGAGTCATTCTGGACCTAACCCGATTAAACTCTTATGTCCAGCATAGACATTTTAAAATGGAAACTTTCAGTACTGCTAAACAACTGATCTCAAAAGGTTGTTAGATGGCAACCATAGATCTGAAAGATGCATATTATTCAGTACTAAATCATCATCAATACCGTAGATACTTGAAATTTAGTTGGGTGGGACAGCAGCGGCAATTTAAAGCGTTGCCCAATGGATTAACCTCAGCCCCTAGGTTATTTACAATGTTGTTGAAACCCGTATTGGCACTACTCCATGTCCAGAATCACATTGTGATGGCTTATCTGGATGATATTCTGATTATAAGCAACACTCAGGAGGCAGCTGAGGAATCAGTTTCAGTGACCAAACACCTATCTGAAAGGTTTCCTCATCCATCCAACTAAATCCAAATTAGTACCATCCAGAATAAATGACTATTTGGGGTTCGTCGTTGATTCAATTGATATGTCAGTGACTTTGCCTATGGCCAAAGATGTTGAATTTATGCAAGCCTGTAGCAATCTGGTAGAGGAACAACGACCCTCCATCCAGCAAGTAGCCAGTGTAATTGGTAAATTAGTGGCAGCTTTCCCTGGAGTTCAGTTTGGACCTCTGCACTCTCAGAGTCTGCAAAGAGCTAAAGAACAAGCACTTAACGAACATGAGTTATTTTGATAGACCAATGCAGTTGCCAGCCAAAGCTATCGCCGAGTTGCAATGGTGGATAATTAATGTCTCACAAAGTACTAAAAACATTTTGACTCAACAACCCTCAGTTAATTTACAAACAGATGTCAGTGCCTCGGGATGGGGAGCACTGATACCGAGTCTAGCTGTGGCGGCAGAAGGAGTGTGCAAGAGGCATTAATCCTGCAGAGGCATGGGATAAATTACTTAGGATTGCTGGGTGCATTCTATGGCCTAAAAGCATATTGTTCAACAATGAATGATTTGCATGTTCAGCTCCAGATTGATAATACCACAGCTGTTGCATATATCAATCACATGGGAGGAATTAGGTCAGTATCATGTGATAATCTGGCTAACTTCATTTGGGACTGGTGCATTACGAGAAATATCTGTGTCTCAGCTATCTACCTACCAGGTAGCGATAATGTGGTGGCAGACACCAGGTCATGCAAATTTAATGACAACACAGAATGGATGCTGAATCCAAAAGTTTTCAAAAGTCACCCAGTATGGATTGCCAGACATACTTCTGTTTGCATCCAGGCTAAATCACCAGTTGCCTAAATATGCCTCATGGGAGCTGGATCCAGGGGCAGTAGCGGCGGATGCAATCTCGCTACATTGGGGATGTACGTTCTTTTACGTTTTTTCCCCATTCTGCCTCATCAGTCAATGTCTCACCAAAATAGAGCAGGACTCCACCTCAGGCGTTTTGGTGGTTCCTGACTGGCTTATACAGCCATGGTTCCCATTGGTCCTGGACTGATGACACAGCCATTCATGACTGGCGGCAAATGCAGCAACTTGTTGGTTCATCCGGTTACAGGAGAATGTCATCCTTTACATGATTGTATTAATCTGTTGATCTGCAGATTCTGACCAGACCGTTCCAGGGGCTCGGACTATCGAGTAGGACCGTGGATGTGATTACTGCGGCCTGGAGAGATAGTACTAAAAAGCAATATGTATCTCATATTAAGGAATGGGAGATGTTTTGTTTACAGTCAGATATACTGCAGGCATACCGGATGTATTGGAGTTCCTTGCTACATTGTATTTTGACGAACAATTGAGCTATAGTGCCATTAATAGTGCCCGGAATGCTTTGTCCTCCTATTTAGGGCAAGTGTCGGGACAACAATCTATCGGATCTTATCTGTTAGTGTCCCGATTCATGAGAGGTATTTTTAACAAAAACCCTCCTAAGGGTAGATATACGGAAATCTGGGATGTGAGCATAATTCTCACACTGCTTCGGCAATGGGCTCCAATCACATCTCTATCTTTTCAGAAGCTATGGCTGGATAGCATGCATTCATCTGTAAATAATATTATGTTTTATGTATATGATTTAATCAAACAAAGCAGGCCAGGGATGGCTGGAACCAAAATAAGCATTAAGCATACCCCATTGACCTAAGGCTATGTGTATTTACACATCTGAGTCAATATATCAAGATAACCAAGAGTCTCAGAGGCTATGAAACTGTGATGCTCATCAGCCACAAAAAACCTCATCGAAAGGTATCAGTACAAACTATTTCTAGGTGGTTGAAACAGGTTTTTGATTGTGCTGGAGTAGACACTGATGTATTTAAATCTCACTCCACCAGGGCGGCGTCAACGTCCGCAGCGAAGGCACAGGACGTGCTGCTAGATATAATCCTTGGGGCTGCAGGATGGTCTAGTGAATCAACTTTTTCAAGATTCTATGACAAACCTGTCCTGGCAGTGCAAGGTTTTGGGCATGCTGTTTTGGGTTCTGTTTGATTTCATTTGTAATTTCATTTGTAATTTCCCCCTGGGAGAGAGGGGTTATTACTGTTCTTTTATTATTAAAATGTTCATTGTATAATTTAACCAATGTTCAATACATTCTTTGTTTATCCTGTGTCAACCGAAGCAGTGTGTCGTATGGAACCGAGTCTACGGCATGAAATCACAGAGCTTTGAAATCTTCACGGAATCGCTCACGTGACTCCGAAGTAAAATAGTAAGATTAAACGGCAACTTACCAGTTTGAAGTTTGATCCTTATTTTATGAGGAGTTACAGTGAGCAATTATGTGCCCCCCGCCCTCCGGCCCTCATAATTGCAAAGATCATCTGGTAGTTCTAGTCTTCTGAATCTTACCATATCACTTCGATTGTAGTTACTATGATTCCATGCCGCTGCTTTGAAGTCTGATGCGCATGCGCCTGGCGGGGCTTCTTCACGTAATCGTTCACCGTAACTCCTCATAAAATAAAGATCAAACTTCAAACTGGTAAGTTCTCATTTAATCTTACTATAATATGTTAATCCTGCCCTTGTGTAGTATTTTCGCACATCACAACATGTGCACAGTTATGTGCACAGGCGTGGTATGGTGGCGCAGCAGTGGATCTACCATCTTACTGCGCCAGAGACATGGGTGCCATCCTGACTACGGGTGCTGTCTGTACAGATTTTATACGTTCCTCCTTTGACCTCATGGGTTTTTTCTGGGTGCTCCGGTTTCCTCCGAATCTCCAAAGATGTACACGTCTGTAGGTTAATTGCCTTTGCTGAAATTTCCCTAGTGTGTAAGATAGTGTGAGAGTATGAGATGATTGTGGTCGGCAGGAACTCAGAGGGCCAGAGGGCCTGTTTCCACACTGTATCTCTGAAGTCTAAAGTCTAAAATCTGGTAAAGTGGGTTAAATTGAAGTTAAATTAAAATTTCCTGTTGAATATGCCGACATAATGATAAGTTTCTCACCGTTATCCTCTCAATGTTCCTGCTATCCCCAGACTTACCAATTAAATAACCTCCATACTTGCAGCAAAATACTTCATTCCTGAGTCATTCCTGTCTGAAAGAGGGTCGCGACCTGAAAACTTTCCCATTCCTTCTTTCCAGAGATGCTGCCTGTACCGCTGAGTTACTCCAGCTTTTTGTGTCTATCTTTGGTTTAAACCAACATCTGCAGTTCCTTCCTACTCAAATTTCTCCAGCCCTCCTGCAACAAAAGACGTACAGGTTTGTAGGTTAGTTGGCTTGGTAAATGTAAAAGTTGTCCCTGGTGGGTGTAGGATAGTGTTAATGTGTGTAGATCGCTGGTTGGCGCGGGCCCGGTTGGCCGAAGCTAAACAAAACTAAACTAAAGTAAACTAAACCAATTCCAAATGACAATGTTCCATTCATCCAGCTTTACACCAAATTTTAAATGTTGAAGTGTATCATTTTGCTGTTCGACAAGCAACTTTCATAAGTGGTCATAGCCTTGAAATCTTAACAAAATAGAATTAATGGAATTAGTAATAACTCTATACAACACCACCACATAGATATAGCTTGTGCAAAAATGCCCTTGAGAGGAGTTTCTGTTTTCTGTTAAATAATTGGGAATTTATGACGCATTTGGACGTAGAAACAAGGAACTGTGGATGCTGGTTTATTTTAAAAAAAGACACAAAGTGCTGGAATAACTCAGCAGGTCAGGCAACATGAATAGGTGACATTTCAGGTTGGGGCTCATCTTCAGATTAATTCTGGGGGTGGGCTGAAAGAAAGCTAGAAGAGAGGATGGGCAGGTGAGGGGGGGGGGGGGGGGGGGGCTGGGATTGATAGGCAGGTAGTTGGACAAAGGCCAGAGATGAAAAAAAGTGAGATAAAAGGATTAAAGAGTTGCAAATTGTGAGGCCAGAGGAAGGAATGTAGGTGGGAGGGGGAGGGGGAGGGGAGGGGGGGAGGGGAAAGGGGGAGGGGGGGAGGGGGGAGGGGGAGGGGGGGGGAGGGGGAGGGGGAGGGGGAGGGGGAGGGGGAGGGGGAGGGGGAGGGGGAGAGGGAGGGGGACATTGATGCAAATCCTTATCTAGCATAGGGGAGGGAGGGGGAAGAAAGTGAATCCTTGGGAGAATGGGGAGGGGAGTATTTTTTAGAGGTTAGCTGAAATTGGACAATTCAATGTTCACACCGTTGGGTTTTAAGATACTCAAGCAGAATAGGAGGTGCTGTTCCTTCAGTTCTCCTTCCCCTGGACTTGTACTGCCCAAAGTTGGAGGCTGTGACTGCTGCTTGCCTGTTCTTACCCGGACTGGCCTGGAAGGTTTATCTTATGGTCCTCCATGTTCTAGGGTGCAGAGTGACTCCAAGTTACGATAAGAGACAGACGCTGTACCAGTGATGCCCTGCCCAAAAACACCCTGACAGCTGACAATGTTAGGGGTGCACCATTCCATGTATGAAAAAAGTAAATTAAAAAAATCATCAAACTACAGAAATAGCACCAAAGCACAAAACTAGAGCAAAATTGCATTTAAAATTTAACTTCTCTTTGCCTCCTAGATGGAAAATCATATTGAAAGAGATTATATACAAAGGTGTTTAAATCATTATAGGAACCCCGACAAACATTGTTGAGACCCCTTCGTCAGACAGGAATGACTCAGGAATTAACTGATTTGCTGCAAGTATGGAGCTTTTCATTTGGTTAGTCTGGGGATAGCAGAAACATCCACAGAATAACGGTGAGAAACTGGTCAATATGCCTGCATTTCTGACACAGGAAATTTTAATTTAACTTTAATTTGACCCATTTTACCAGATTTAAATGGCCTTGCTTTGGACTCTAGTAGGACACTAACAGAGGGATGAACTGGTACATTTAGCCCTAGAAACCTGCCATTTAGATTTTTGCGTTTCAGCTTCAAAGTGCCGAATATATTGTTTTTTGAATAGTTAAATTGCAGCCCACAGTCAGCATGGTTGGGCCGAATATGGTAGAAGTAAATTGCATTGCATTATATCCAGTGGTGTGACACGATCGGCAGAGACCATCATTATTTACATTGCATTCATGTTCAAGCTATTTATCATCTTCCACACAATCCTTTGAGGTTTTGAGGTTGTAGAGAACTCATTGACCAGTTGCCGGATACCTCTGGCGCCTATTGAATCAGTCATTAAATTATTGACTAAATGGGCCTCATTAGTCTTCTTGCACCAAGTGAAATGTTTCCATCACTCACAAGGTCATTTCATACTTCTTTAAAAATGCAGACTTGTGCCTTCAGACTGCTGGCTATTTATCAATTGTGTCCATCGTGACTAAGTTTCTAGTTGATTTTCATGGCTAGAAAAATAAAGTAAAATTCCTATCAAGTGGAAACAATATTTTAAAGCATGTGTGAATTTTGTTTAATTGCATCTCTTTGCTTAGTTTAGTTTCGAAATAAAGCATGGAAACAGGCACTTCTCTCTGGTCCATGCCGGCAATTGATCACCTATTTATACCAGTCCCATGTTATCCCATGTTCTCGTTCACTCCTGGCACATTAAGGCCATTTCTATTGAGACCAATTCTCCTGCAATTTGTGAGGAAACCTGAGCACCTGAAGGCAGCCCACATGGTCACAGGGAGAATGCACAAACTCCATACAGACCACAGTCGAGGTCTGGATCAAACCCGGGTGTCTGGTGCTGTGAGGTACTTTTGTGGTGGCGACAGTACTTTAATGTGCTCAGTGCTGCTGTTGTTGAGTTTATTAGAGTTGTGTGATTTTATTACTGCATTTCTGTATTCATCATTATGATTATGTATGATATAAGAATGTGTGTTGAAATGATCACAGGGAAAATGCAAAATATAGGTGAGTTTTAATGTGATGTATTAATGATTCAAAGTGACTTGGATGTGTCTTTCAATTATTACAATGTTTGTCGTGCCATGCCTCACTAACTTTGACCAGAATTCGTCTAATCATTTTTCAGAGATTAATCATTTTTCGAGAACACCATTACTCGAAATAAAATACTTCCAAATAATTAGATTTTCAGTGCAAGTAATATGAATATGATATCACGTATTATGACAGACATTACCAAGCAGCAAAATTATTACTTATGTTTAACTCTGCGTGAATTAACATTTTGTTATCATTCCTTTGATTATAACTGCATTACCTGATGTACAGCTGAGCCACGATGGATTACAGAGTCCAGACTTTTCTCAGTAGTCTCAGTTGGTCGATTTGAAGTAGAAGCAGCATTAAAAGCTCAGTTCAGTGGAATCAAGGGATATAAATTACTTTACCACTTCATAAATCATTAAAAGCTGTACTTTCAAATAGTTTACTTGTGATAAAGTTATTATCATACCAAGCAAACTTATTTAATCAATGTGGATTACATGCTGATGAATTTCACCCAATTATTTGGAATGGAGAAACAAAAAACTGCAGATGCAGGTTAACAAAAAATGACACAAGGTCCAGGAACACCTCAACTCTGGATCAAACCCGGGTGTCTGGTGCTGTGATGTACTTTAGGGGTGGCGACAGTACTTTAATGTCGCCACCACTAAACAGGAACATGGGATAACATGGAACTGGTGTACATAGGTGATCACCAACATCTCTGGAGAACATTAAATGGTGACGTTTCGGGTCAGGACCTGAAGAATGGTCCAGCGATGCTGCAATTATATAATTAAAATGAATTATCAAATAAATAAAATCAATTAAAAGGATGCTGTTATTCTAACACTTTATGCCAATTATTTGGAATGTTTTATTCATTGCAACATTTATTGGCAACATTCCAACAAAATGGAGTAATAAAGGTTCAGAATTGTTTGTTCAAGAATTATTTTTTTTAAAGAGTTAACTTCTTTAAAAACCTGCATCATTTATAGGAATTTAGGTTTTCCTATAATTTTGTTGAGGAAAATAAGGGCATGATGTACACATCATTTTTACAAGATTGCAGTAGATTTTCTTCCCTAGTTACAGTCAACATTGCAGCCACACATTGCTGCAAATGGTACTTACATTCTTGAATCTGAATCATCGGCATGGTCTATTTTAGTAAACATTCCAAGAATTCAAAGAAAACCTTTGGCTTTGTTCACTAGTTCTGCAATAAGTAATCGTGGTGTGATCAACAGCAACAGCTTTTCCAATGATCCTTGTACCTTGTACCTTCTGAAGAGTCCACCAGGGACTCTACTGGAAGTTGGACAATTTTATACATTGTCCAATTTTTATACAATTTTATACATTTATCAAGCCAATTAACCTACAAACCTGTGCGTCTTTTGAATGTGGGAGGAAACCGAAAATCCCAGAGAAAACATGCAGGCCACGGGGGAATGCACAAACTCCGTACAGACAGCACCCGTAGTCGGGATTGAACCCGGGTCTCTGGTGCTGCATTTTGCTGTAAAGCAGCAACACTACTACTGCACCATAGTGACAGCCTTGAGCAATCAGCTATATAGCTCAGAAGTTCAGGAAGGAATATCCAGATGTTTATCCATTGATAATGGGGTCAAGCTTTGGAATAATCTGGTTATTAATAGCAAAATCAAGTGGATTAAATATCCATCACCATTTATTCATGAGGTTGAATAAAATATTGTGTTGAGTAGCAAAATTGCATATTACCAGCACTCTACTTAATTGGAAGAAGCAGAAATAAAACAAAAATGATGGCACTTCTGATTAAAAACAACATTTTATTAACTTATAGATATCATTCATATTTGGGTCAATAACACGTTCATCCTTCTGTGTTCATGATGGCTCAAAGAGAGCATTTTGCAATTGAAATATGCAGGTGCTACTCTTGCAGTTGTGATCTGAGGACACAACAGCTGTAAGATTCTTGTTATGATTCTTTTATATAAACTTTGGAGGGGGGAGTGTTATGTATTGAGTGTTAAGGCAGTCTGACTTCAGTTGTCGTTTGTTGCAAAATGGGTGAATAAATATGAAAAATGCTTTAAGTCTTTTGATGTTTTCTGTAATAATTTCTGTAAGGTTTCTGTAATAATTTTGAAACATTGCCAGAAAATAGTGGCCAACTTCTGATAACACAAAATCATGGTGTAGTCAGAAGTGACTACTGACTGTACAAACAAATACGATGTGAAACTTATATTTTACTTTGGAGTCACGTGAGTGACTACGTGAAGAAGCCCCGCCAGGTGCAAGTGCTTCATTACATCCGATGCATGGCGCACCGACGGGCTGGGGAGCTCAGCTCCACCAGCGGTAAGTAGTAACCCACAGGTAAGTCAATGTTAAGCTTTTCCTGCGAGTATTTTTTAAATTCTGTAAGTCTGGCTTGCAGAGCCAGCTAGTTAGTAATATGGAGGTATTGTAAATATAAACTGCGGTAGTGGAGCGGAACGCGCGGGGACCGCGGTTACTGCTTATAGATCAGGTCGGGAGATAACGGCTGCGCTAAACCCGGCTCCGCGATTACCGCTATTTAGATCGGGATTGGAGATAATGGCAGCGCTAATGCCGGCTCCAATACCGGCTACTGTTTCTACCGGCAGCTCAACTGCCTCCATCAGTTTCCAGTGCTTCAGGGCACTGAGGCTACTCCACCAGGGAGGAAGGCAAAAACAAAGTACTCTCAGGCTCATTTTATCTCATGAGTCTGATGATATAGAAGACTCCCCTCCTTTTAATGTAAAGGTATGGGGACGGCGCAATCAAATAGGAAAATGCTCAAAATTGAAAGAGCCATGTAAAATTTCAATCGGGGTCGAATGCCCCTAGGATTCCCCACACAGCCTCTCACAGAGGTGCATACAGGAAAGAAGAAAACAGCGCTTATGGATACCAGTGGGCATCATCCTCTCCAGCACCTTGTTTAGGGCTGGAAGTGACCTCTCTAGAGCATGACTCGGGAGAGGCAGGGCAGGAGGAGTCTGACCCTGTAGCTGGTGTCACTGCTTATGTGCACACACCAGAGCACACAAGCCATGTTCCAGGTGTCCCGGACGTAGCATTAAACTTCGCAAAACCTGGAAGGGACTAGTGAGGCTATCGAGAAAACTCTAGCCACCAATGTAAATTACATGGCTTCTCACCAGCCTCAGGATACGATCATGGAGGAGACTGCCACACATTACAAAACACCTGTAAACTGTGTGTCACTCAAAATGCCCACCGCGAACTCAGCAAGGGCACAAATGAGTGCAACGATGCCGGGACAAGAAGTGAGATTTCAGCGCAGCCTCAAGTTGGTGGCAGCAGGCGTCACTGCATTTGGGAAAATGGTCCAGGGGGCACCGATGTCTGGTACTCAACAAGATATGCTGGCCCTGTTCTGCAACATCTACTTCAAGGTCAATTGCATCAGGAAGATAGCCATCAAACCGACATTGAACCTTGACATTTGCAGCTCTATGTAGGTCTACAAACGTTCAAGCCTCATATTATTTATTTTGGGTGAACCTCATCAAGCAAATCAGGGACCTCGACGCTGAGGCCAAAACAATTGGTCTCATGAAAGCAGACGTCCCTTCTGCCAGGATACCATGTTGCAGGTCGTTTTCAGCGTGAAAGGTGAAGGATCCAGGGGCAGGGCCAAGCAGAGTGGGGCCAGTGGGACGACGATATTACTCACCTGTGTATCCCAGCTACAATCCCAATATGGGAAGAAAGAGGACTTCAAGGCCGACTGTAGAAGTACAGGTGATTCATTCTGTCCAGGATAAGATTTCTGGGGAACAACTTGGGGGTAGGTTGCAATTGGTATGATGAATGGTGCTGCATAAAATCTCATCGGTTTATACCAGACACTGTGGCAAGCTCGAATAGAATTTATGTCAGGAATTGATCCGCCTGTACACAATATGCTTAATTGAATATTAGGGTTTTTTTCTACACCACAAACTCAGCAGGTAAAAGAAGAAATTACGGTTTTGTCCCGAAAAATGTGTAATTGAGAGGACGACAAACCATTCTCAACAATTTGTGTCCAATATATTCCCCAGACAGAGAAAAGATGGGGGATGTAGTTATTCTGGACCGAAACTAGTTAAATACCTATGTTCAGTATAGGCATTTTAAAATGGACACCTTCAATACTGCGAAACAGCTGTTATCACAAGGCTGTTATATGGCAACTATCGAACTGAAAGATGCATATTATTCAGTACCAATTCATCATCCATATGGGAGATACTTGAAATTTAGTTGGATGGGACAGCTGTGGCAATTAAAGCATTACCCAATGAGTTAACCTCAGCTTCTTGGCTGTTCAAGAAATTGTTGAAACCAGTGCTGGCGCTACTTTGGGCCTGAATCACATGGTAATGGTTTATCTAGATTATATTTTAATCATAAGCAACACTCAGGAGACAGCTGAGGAATTGGTTTCAGCAACCAAATACCTGTTTGAAAGGTTAGGGTTCCTGGTACATCCAACCAAATCCAAGTTAGAACCATCCCAAAAATTGATTATTTGGGATGTGTCATTGATTCAAGTTGATATGTCAGTGACTCGCCTACAGCCAAGGCTGTGGAGATCAGAGAGGTCTGTACTAGCCTCACTGAAAAACAATATCCCTCCATCTGGGAAGTAGCCAATGTTATTGGTAAATTGGTGGTAGCTTTCGCTGTAGTGCAGTTTGTACCACTGCACTATCAAAGTCTGCAATGAGCTAGAGAACTAGCACTTAAAGAACGTGCAGGTCATTTTTATAGACCTATGCAGTTACCAACCAGAGCCATAGGTCAATTACAATGGTGGATTATCAATATTGTACAAACTACCAAAATCATTTTGGTTCAGCAACCTTTAGTGCTTTTACAGACAGATGTGAGTGCTGCTGGATGGGGAGCGACAGACAGCGAGTCTAGCTGTGATGGTAGATGGAGTGTGCAAGAGGATTTAATCCTGCACAGGCATGGTATAAATTACTTAGAATTGCCGGGTGCATTCTATGGATTAAAACCTTATTGTTCAACAATGAATAATTTACATGTTCAACTCCAGATTGATAATACCACGGCTGTGCCATATATCAATCACATGGCAGGAATAAGGTCGGTATCATGTGATACACTGGTGTATTTCCAGAAACATCTGGGTCTCAGCTATCTACCTACCAGGTAGAGACAATGTGGTAGCAGACAACAGGTCATGAAAGTTCAATGATAACATAGAATGGATGATTAAATCCTGAAGTTTTAAACTGATTGTCAGCCACTATGGGTTGCCAGATATTGATCTGTTTGCATCCAGGCTAAATCACCAGTTGCCTAAATATGTTTCATTGGAACCGGATCCAGGAGCAGTAGCGGTGGATGCATTCTTGTTACATTGGGTACGTACATTCTTTTATGTTTTTCCCCCATTCTGCCTGTTTAGGCAATGTCTCACCAAAATAGAGCAGGACTCCGCCTCAGGCATTTTGGTGATTCCGGACTGGCCTACACAGTCATGGTTCCCATGGGTGCTCAGAATGACTCAGCCATTCATGACTGTCCTCAACTGCAGTAATTTGTTGGTGCAGTAACAGGAGAAAGTCATCTGTTACATGATCGTATTAATTTGTTGATCTGCAGGCTCTGACCAGACCGTTCGAAGGCTTTGGACTGTCGAATAGGACCTTGGATGTCATAACTGCAGCTTGGAGAGATAGCACTAAGAAACAATATGTGTCTCATATTAAGAAATGGGAGATGTTTTGTTTACAGTCAGATATATCTTATCATACTGCAAGTATACCGGATGTATTGGAGCTCCTTGCTATGTTGCATTTTTGATGAACACTTGAGTTATAGTGCCATTAATAGTGCTCGGAGTGCTTTGTCCTCCTATTTGGGGCAGTTTCAGAACAACAACCTATCGGGTCTCATCCATTAGTGTCCCGATTCATGAGAGGAATTTTTTAACAAAAATCCTCCTAAACCTAGATATAGAAAAATCTGGGATGTCAGTATAGTTCTCACACTGCTTCGGCAATGGGCTCCAATTACGTCATTGTCTTTTCAGAAGTTAACACTTATAGTGGTTAAGCTCATGGTGCTAGTATCAGCGCAAAGAGTGCAAACATTGCAAAAATTACGACTAGATAGCATGTATTCTTCTGCAGATAACATTACGTTTTATGTGTATGATTTAATCAAACAAAGCAGGCCAGGAACCAAAGTAAGTTTTAAAGCATACCGTGTTGACCAAACGTTATGTGTAGTTAAGCACCTGAGACAGCAATGCTCATCTGTCACAAAAAAACTCATAAAAAGGTGTCAGTATAAACTATTTCTAGATGGTAAACTAGGTTTTGGATTCCGCTGGAGTAGACACTCATGTGTTTAAATCTCACTCCGCCAGGGCGGCATCAACATCTGCAGCGAGGCCGCTGGATGGTCTAATGAATCAAAATTTCTAAAATTTATGATAAACCTGTCCTGACAGTGCCAGAGTTTGGGCATGCAGTGTTGGGTCCATTTGATTTGATTTGCTTTGTCTTTATAAATTTCATTTGTAATTTCCCCTGGGATAGAGGGTTATTACTGTTTCATTATTTAAAAGATGATTATTGGATAATTCGAAGCAATGTTCAATATTTATTCACCACTGTATCAACTGAAGCAGTGTGTCGTATGGAATGGATCTACAGCATGAAAGCACAGAGCTTTGAAATCTTCACGTAGTCACTCACGTGACTCCGAAGTAAAATAGTAAGATTAAATGAGAACCTACCAGTTTGAAGTTTGATCTTTATTTTTTGAGGAGTTACGATGAGGGATTACGTGCCCTCCGCTCCCGGCCCTCGTAATCGCAAAGATCATCTGGTAGTTCTAGTCTTCTGAGCATTACTATATCACTTTGGCTATTGTTTCTGTGTTTTCACGCCGCTTCTTTGAAGTATGACGCGCATGCGCCTGGCGGGGCTTCTTCATGTAATCCCTTATCATACCTCCTCATAAAATAACTCATACCTCCTCATGTAATAACTTCAAACTGGTAAGTTCTCGTTTAATCTTACTATTCTACCACATCAAGTAAAAATCTCCTTCTGTGTTGGTTATGAACCATACAGGTTCAATGAGGTGCAGGTATTTGTGAAATATTTATTAGTTGTGGATGAGGAGATTAAATTCCACATGAGCCAAAATCACTAACTACTAAATATGGTTGCAGATTTTCCTGTGATCACTCAGTAGGTCTGAGAGGGGAAAAAAATAGTTTTACCATATCAGATCAAAAATCCTCATCAAGATTGGGTGTAAACACCAGATGATTATATTTATATGGATAACACATTGCAAGTAACATGGTGAGCCCTTCCTCTCATTCTCCTAACTGCACTTTGTTGCCTCTGATATAACGTTACCAGTTTTAGGTAAGAGACAGCATAGTTAATTTAAGCTGTGCCCTGGACTCAAGCTGTATCTCATGTTGGACCTTTATCTGTTGCTCTGAGGATTTTCTTTCCTTCTTTACCTGTCTGAGATAATATTAGCATTGTTCAATTAAAATGCTGGAAGTCTGAAACTTGAGCATTTCAACTTGCCTTCTGAGTTCAATCTACATGAGAAGTAGGGTGGCACGGTGGCGCCAGCGGTAGAGTTGCTGCCTTACAATGATTGCAGTGCCGGAGACTGTCAGTATGGAGTTTGTACGTAATCCCTGTTACCGTGTGTGTTTTCTCTGAGATCTTCGGTTTCCTCGCACACTCCAAAGACGCACAGGTTTGTAGGTTGATTGAATTGGTATAAGTGTTAATTGTAGTGTATGTAGGATAATGATAATGTGTGGGGATCGCTGGTCGGCGTGGACTCGGTGGGCCGAAGGGCCTGTTTCCACACTGTATCTCTAAAACTAAAACAAAAGTAAATATGTCACATAATCTTTTTATATCCATATAAGCAAAATGTCAATGTCCCTTGAATTCCACCATCTCATATTCTCAATATCTCTGTCTCCACTGCATCCCAAATCAAGCTGAAGTTTTCCACTCCCGGACATCCAAGACATCCTCTTTCTTCAGTATACATGATTTCCCCCTGCTGTTGTGGGTGGATCTCTCATCTGTGTCTCCTCTGTGTCCTTCAGTTCAGGGGAAATGGGAAAAGGAAAAGTTCCCCTCTACTAATACTCTCCTCTGCGTGACAGAACTTGTCATCACCCGTAACCTTTCTTATGAGTACTCTCACTTGCTTCAAGTTAAAGGTGCAGCCATGGGCTCTCACACGGGCCCCAGCTATGTCTGCCTTTTTGTTGGTTACACCAAACAGTACTTCTTCCAACGTACACTCTTTCTCTGCTGCATCGGTGGAGGGGTGGTGTCTGTTATTGCTTATTGTCTGCTAAAACCGAGCAAGGTATTATCTTGTGTAAGTAGTTGAAATAAACAACTGCATTGGTGGTGAATACACAAGAAGACACAAATCACTGGTGCAACTCAGCAGGTCAGGCAGCATCTCTAGAGAACATGGATAGGTGACGTTTCAGGTCGAGAACCTTCTATAGACTCTCGGTCTGGAACTAGTCCTGGAATCCAGGTGAGTTGCCATCCCTAGCCTAATAGTGGTCGGAGGAGAGGCGAGGATTGGCAGAGTCGCTGGAGGCCAGAATGCACATGAGTGTCGGCAGAGGTGGTGAAAGCAGCGAACGTGGGCTGGAAGTGGCCAATGGAGCTGTGTGGGTGGGCAGACGGTAGCTGCAGAAGGTCTGGCATGGAAGTGGTGCATGCTGGGGATGGCCTGGGCAGCCAGGGGCTGTAAGCAGCTGGGGAGGTGGAGCGAGATGGGGGGTGGCATAGGCAGCCGTCAGTAGTGCAGTAACTGAACTCCGTTATAAAGAGGTCCGTTAAAGTTACGGTTTACTGTACTGCATTCTGCGCTTCCTATGTGGCTTTCTTCATATTGGGGAGACCAAGTGGAGACTGGCCGACTGTTCCGCGGAGTACCTGTGCTTGGTTTGCCAAGGACTACTGGCTCTCCTGGTTGCTAAACATTTTAACAGCCCTTTCCATTCCCAGACTGACATTTCAATACTGGGTCTCCTCCATTGCCATTGTGAGCTGGAGGAACACTACCTCATATTCCACTTGGTTAACTTGCAACCCGACGGTATAAACATCAAACCACCCCCCCCCCCCCCCCCCCCCCGCCTACTATAATCAGCCTGAAGAAGGGTCCCAAACTGCGTAGCCGGTCATACTGTAAACTCCATCATCAAGTTCGCTGACGACACCACTTTTGTGGGACATATCACTGATTGGGATGAATCAGAGTATAGAAGAGAGATCGAGTGACTGTCCATTTGGTGCCAGCACAATAACCTGGCCCTCAACACCTGCAAAACCAAGGAACTGATTGTGGATTTTGGAAGGAGTAGGATGGGGACCCACAGTCCCATTTATATCAATGGGTCGATGGTTGAAAAGGTCAAGAGCTTCAAATTCCTGTGCGTGCACATCTCTGAAGATCTTTCTTGGTCCGGGAACACTGATGCAATTATTAAGAAAGCACATCAGCGCCTCTACTTCCTGAGAAGATTTCGGAGAGTCGGTTTGTCAAGGACGACTCTCTCTAACTTCTAAAGGTGCACAGTAGAGAGCTTGCTGACCAGTTGCATCGTGGCTTGGTTCGGCAACTTGAGTGCCCTGGAGAGGAAAAGACTACAAAAAGTAGTAAACACTGCCCAGTCCATCATCGGCTCTGACCTCCCTTCCATCGAGGGGATCTATCACAGTTGCTGCCTCAAAAAGGCTGGCAGTATCATCAAAGACCCACACCACCCTGGCCACACACTCATCACCCTGCTACCTTCAGGTGAAAGTACAGGAGCCTGAAGACTGCAACAACCAGGTTTAGGAATAGCTACTTCCCCACAGCCATCAGGCTATTAAACTTGGATCAGACCAAACTTTGAACATTAATAGCCCATTATCTGTTATTTGCACTTCATCAGTTTATTTATTCATGTGTGTATATATTTATATAATGGTATATGGACACACTGATCTGCTCTGTAGTCATGCCTACTATGTTCTGTTGTGCTGAAGCAAAGCAAGAACGTAATTGTCCTATCAGGGACACATGACAATAAACTCTCTTGAATCTTGAATCTTTAATCATTAATCTTCACTCGTTGGACCTGGAATGGTACATGTCCGACAGATCTGCCTTCTGGAATAGGGATTTAATATTTAATTTTCTGTAGCCAGAGGGTAAGGCCTCACATCTTTGATCTTATGCTCCACTGAACTTTACAGTAGTTAGCCTTCCATCTAAATCTGAAGAAGGGTCTCGACCCGAAACATTGCCTATTCCTTCTCTCCATAGATGCTGCCTCACCCGCTGAGTTTCTCCAGCATTTTTTGTCTACCTTCGATTTTACCAGCATCTGCAGTTCTTTCTTAAACATCAAAATGTGTTGTTGGTTTACCACAATCCAACAGCTTAACAAGCAAAAAACAGGCATAATTCATGAGTAGAAATTTTCCCATTTCCCACTCCATGTCCACAGTGGTTTGATGCTCAGAAAGGGTTATATAAAATGGCTCAAGCACTTGATGCTTTTTGGGAAGAAGGAATTCTTGAATCTGGAGGTAAATGTTCCCTAAGTCCTATAATTCCCGATGGTATGATCAGTTGGGTCTCACTCTGATGTTTTATTTTTTTATTGAAATTGGATGGTATTGTCTTCAAAAAGCATAGCATGAGGTTTCTGTTTCCAGGCCGGTCTTCTTCGCAACTTCGCAATCTGAAACCCATTGCTGCAAGATTTGCACACACTTTGCTGTGGTCCCACATGCAGCTCCAGTAAAACAGCAGAACAAAGGACTTGATGCACCAAAGAGCCTATGGTCCAGGAAATGATGGTTGGCGCCATCACTGTTATCAATATGACTGTTCAAAGGAATTTAGGACACAAACTCATACCACACAGTATTATCAGCTGCTGAACACATTTTGTGCAAAAACTAAATGAGAGAGCATAATCCATCATAATGGTCTGCAAATATTTCCATCTCTGAGGAGTTCACTTTGCAATTATTAAATTTACCATTGATTAATTTTCAACTGTCCAGGGGTGAAGCCAATGGTTGGAATTGAAAGATTAAAATGCATCATCAGCTCCATATTTTAACAGCAGTGCAGAAGCCAATTCAACATTTCAATCAGGCATTGCTGAGCTAACATTCAGGAGTCCATGGATAAACTGTCACCACATTTAATTTCAGGCCAATATTATATACCCAGTGCTAATGGATTTATGATTATTGCTGGGTGAACTAGTATTCATCAGAACTCAATACAAGCTCATCAACGCCTTTACTTCCTCAGAACTTGATGAGATTCAGTATGTGGCCAAATACTCTATCAGACTTCTATGAGTGTTGGGTGGAGACCATATTAACTGGTTGTGTCATAGCCTGGTTCACAAATTCTAACACTCAACAATGAACGATTCTGCAGAAAGTGGTGGATATTGCCTAGTCCATCATGGGTATTGACTTCCCCACCATAGGAGGGGTCTACAGGAAGCATTGCCTTAAGAAGGCAGCTAATGTCTTCAAATATGCACATATTCCTGGCGCTGATCTCATCTTGCTGCTACCATAGGGAGGTAAAAGTGCTAGGGAACATTTAGCGCCAGATTAAAGAATACCTTCTTCCAAAAAACCAACAAGATTTTGAACTACTTCATATAATTCTTTCTTATCATCAAACCACTGTGGACTTTATATAAAATTATATATACTTCAGCTTGCACTATTATGGTCTGGTTAACTAATATAACTGATAATTTATTATGTTATTGATTACTGTCTGCTCATTCATTGTGTTCCATTAATGTGCCTGTAAAGATGCAGCTTTAGAATTTCAATCTTTTTTCGTCCAGGCACATATGACAATTAAACACTCCTGACTCAACTCTCTTGACATGTGTCAGAAACCACTTCAAGAATTATCACAATCTGTTGCTGTTGCTTTGGTAGAGAAAGGGCGTAATCCCTAATTAAATATATCCAAATTTAGACCTTAGAAAGTGTTGGAATGCTAGATACTTAACTAGGGTATTTATTTTGACTAGAAGAGCAAGGAACTTTCAATGCAAGCTGCTTGATTTTTATATATACTGATATTGATATTGTTACATCCTCTGACAACACAATATTTATTTATTGTATGTAAAAACTCCACCCTACCCTGTTTTCCCTCCTCGAAAAGAAGTGCGTGGATGATTTTCACATATATTCATACTCATTACAAATGCACTTAAGACTGACACGTTACTCATTCCTGACTTTAAAGAACTCTCAATCACTTGATTTACATTTGTTCTGTAGGCTGTGATACAGGAATAAACTGCAAAGGTGTTGGAAATAGATTCAGTGGGTGAGGCAGCATCTCCCGAGAGAAGCAATGGGTGACGTTGCACATTGACCCGAAACGTCGCACATTCCTTCTCTCCAGAGACGCTGCCTCACCCGTTGAGTTACTCCAGCATTTTGTGTCTACCTTCGATTTCAACCAGCATCTGCACTTCTTTCTTACACATTGGAAATAGATTAATCGATTGTACATGACTTCAGTGTTTGCAAGCACACCTCTTGCTGGGCAAAAAACAATCCATTGGATGAACTCAATAGGTTAAGCAGCATCTGAAATGGATCAATGATGTTTTATTTTAAGACCTTTCATAGACTGGAAGATTAGATGGGAGCTAGCCAGTATAAAGGGGTGAGATAGGGGGACGATTTCATCAACCTCACCACAAACCTCCATCCCCCCCTTCAAATCCACATGTTCCATTTCTAAAATATCTTTGCCCTTCTCCTTCTCTCTGCCTCGATTTCAGGAGACAAATGGTCCACTAACATTTATTGCAAACACACTGACTTCCAGGGCTACCTAGATTACACCGAATCCCACCCTATCCTTGTCAGGATGCCATCCCATTCTCACAGTTTCTCTGCTGCTTCTGTTCTTGTGATCAGGCTATTTTCTCCTGGACATAAGTAAGCATGCAGGTACAGCAGGCAGTGAAGAAAGCTAATGGCATGTTGGCCATAACAAGAGTTGAGTATAGGAGCAAAGAGGTCCTTCTGCCGTTGTACAGAGCCCTAGTGAGACCACACCTGGAGTATTGTGTGTAGTTTTGGTTGCCTAATTTGAGGAAGGACATTCTTGCTCTTGAGGGAGTGCAGCGTAGGTTCACGAGGTTAATTCCCGGGATGGCGGGACTGTCATATGTTGAAAGAATGGAGCGACTGGGCTTGTATACAGTGGAATTTAGAAGGATGAGAGGGGATCTTATTGAAACATATAATATTATTAATGGATTGGACATGCTAGAGGCAGGAAAACATGTTCCCAATGTTGGGGGAGTCCAGAACCAGGGGCCACAGATTAAGAATAAGCGTTGGCCATTTAGAATGGAGATGAGCTTTAACCTGCCTCCACCTCTTTTCTAACTTTCTCCCCTCTTCCACAATCAGTGTGAAGAACGGTCCTGACCTGAAACGTTGCCTACCCATTCCCTCCACAGATGCTGTCTGACCGACTGAGTTCCTCAAGCACTTTGTGTTTTGCTCAAGGTTCCACTATTTGCATTCCTGTGTCTCCAGTCTTCTCCGCATCTGGATCTACCTATTGTTTCCTGGTTGCTGCCTAATATCTTTCTCCTCACCTGTTTGTACCAGCTATCTCCCACCTACTCTATCAGTTGAGAAGAAGGATTCCAACTCAAAACATTGCCTGTTATTTCCCTCCACATGTGAGATCCTCCAACAGATTTTTTTTCGATCCAGATTCCATCACCCATGGTCTCTTGTGTCTACCTCTCACTGTCACCATTTCAAGAGTCAAGAGTCAAGAGAGTTTATTGTCATGTGATCCAGATAGGACAATGAAATTCTTGCTTGCTGCAGAACAACAGAATATGTAAGCATAATACAGAACAGGAGTAAAAAGTTCAGTGTGTCTATGTACCATAGACCATATATATACACAATAAATAAACAGATAAAGCGCAATAGGCTGTTATTGTTCAGAGATTGTTTGATGTTGTGTTTACTAGCCTGACGGCTGTGGAGAAGAAGCTGTTCCTGAACCTGGATGTTATAGATTTCCGGTTCCTGTACCTTCTTCCTGATGGCATCGGAGAGATGAGTGTGTGGCCAGGATGGTGTGGGTCTTTGATGATGCTGGCAGCCTTTTTGAGGCAGCGATTGCGATAGATCCCCTCGATGGTGGGGAGGTCGATGATGGACTGGGTAGTGGTCACAACTTTCTGCATTTTTTCCGCTCCTGGACATTCAAGTTGCCGAACCAAGCCACGATGCAACCAGTCAGTATGCTCCCTACTGTGCATCTGCAGAAGTTCGACAGAGTCCTCCTTGACATACCGACTCTCCGTAATCTTCTTGACCGTTGCAGCATCTAAATATTGTATCTGTTCCAAGATTTTAAAAAGTGTCCACACTAAGTCATAAGCTTGAGGAAGTGTTTAAGAGATAAATACCAATCCATAAGGTGGAGAAACAAGAAGAATATTTTTTTTTTAAATCTGGAGTGGTGCAAATTGGTGAATTCATGATCTGACAGTTAAGCAGTCTGGTGGGATCCATGATCACAGAAAATGCTGGATCTTTATGTAAGAACTGAATGTGAAACTTGAAACAAAGGTTTTAAATCTGAATAAAGCAAAGTGCAAGAAGTCAGTTGACTCTAGTTGAGTAGATCACCAAATTAAAAATGCCAATAAATGAAGAATGACCATCGCTTAATGGAGTAAAACAACATTTAAAGTAATAATTTTAAGGCAAACAAAAACTCCAAAAGAACATCAATTCAGCCTTGATTATCAAAATAAGCATCAGATCAATTGAACTAACTCATAACGAAGCCAATGAAAACAGCAAGTCTAAGTATTGGTAACAGTGTCAGATTCATTCTACTTTATGATTCAGAAACATAATGTGTGCAAGTAATGCCTGTCTCGGGCAGGATATGTTATACCATGAAAGAAGGAAACGGCAGAGAAACTGAACAAATGTTCCCATGAATGAAGATACAGACTGCCTCTTGGAAATAGTGGGAAACACTGGGATCTGCATGGAAGTGGAGCTGAAAGAAATATATCATAAAGGAAATTAATAGGATTAAAAATAAATTTCCAAGACCTGATTTTCATTGCAGTTGGCAATTCACAGGTTGAAAGGTGGCCAGTGTAACTCAACTAAAAGATGGAAGGGAGAAAATAGGGAATTGTAGAGAAGTTATCTTGACTTGAACAATTTTGGCAAATGGTAACTGTGTATTTAGAAAATTATAATAATTTTGGAAGTAATCAATATAGAGCTACAAAAGGGAAATCACAATAAAGTGATTTTAAGGTTGTAAGTTGCAAAATAAAAAAATAGCAAAACATCTGAATTGATATACTTTGACTTTCATTAGGCTTTCAATAAAGTAGCAAACAAAAGATTATTAAACAACCAGATAATACGATGTGTGTGTGTGTGTGTGTATGTTTTGGGGGAGGGGGTTGATGTACAGTATTAACAGATTGCAGAATGAACAAAAAGCAAAGACTAGAAATATAGGGATATTATTTAGGTTGTGGGAAAATGACATGGGTAATACACAGCTCAGATTCATCTCAGCCTATTGTTTACCATCTACAAATCAATGAATTGGCAGAATGAATCAAGGGTATTGCTGATCATACAAAACAAGGTGGAATTGTACTTTGTGTGGTGGATACAATGGATGAGCAAGGCCATAGCTGATTAAAAAGTTAATCTATAGTGAGGAAAGATAAAATCAGAGAGTATTTGTTAGATGCTGAGAGTCTGAAAGGTATTCCCGTGCTTCAAGACCAGATGTGCACAAATCATTGTAAACTTAGCATGCATGTCAGGCAAGCAATTAGAAGGCAAAGATTATGTTGGCTTTAAATGCAAAGAGATTTGAATACAAATTTGCTGCATTATACAGGGTTTTCGCAAGACTGAATGTGGAATATTATAGTCAGGCCTAGTCTCCCTACCTAAAGAAGGATATATTTGCAATAGAGTGCAGTGAAGTATCACCACTCATAACCACACAAGAAGAGGTGACACAAAGTCTACATTCTTTAATGCCTTTTCTATACTTTAGCTCCTTATCTCACACTTTTTTTAGCTTTTAATTTCTGGCCTTTGTCAGTCGAAAACCTCCCAACTATCACTTGGTAAGCTTTGTCCTGCCCCCATCTGTCTTTCAGCTTTCTCCCCCCAACTATAGAAAGTCAGAAGAAAAGTCTCAACCTGAAACTTCGTCAATCCATGTGTCCAGAGAAATTACCGGTCCTGCAAAGTTGCTCCATCACTTTATGTTTTTATTGTTAAACCAGCATCTGCAGTTCCTTGTGTCTAAGTCTTATACACTTGAGTTTGGAAGAATTAAGTATTTACTTGTATGCTGTTATCTCTTGATATATCTTGCTTAAAGTTCTCTTTCTCCTTTGTTTCAAATTAGCACCTTCAGTGACAAAATAGTGTCACTGGTCTATTTTGCAAGCTATTCTATTTGGCAGATCTACACAACCCCTCAACCAGCTCCAGACTCACTATTGGTGAACGGTATAATTTTGTCTTGCTTTTCTTAAGATTTAAATTAGATTTAAGAGTAAGTTAATAAGGACGTTAATGCATCTTATGATAAGAACTTTTTCAGGCACACTTGCAAGCCTAATGGCACAAATCCTTTCAGAGGTTTATCACTAGTATTGGCATTGATATTAGTTTATTATTATCATGTGTACTCAGATGCATTGAAAGGCTGTTGTTTGCGGGGTGCCCTGTCAAATAAATTATACTATCCATGAGTACAACCAAGCCAAGAGTACAAGATTGGAAACCATGCTGAGTCTCTCTCAGAAGGAAAGCGAACATTAACAGTAGACAAGTTTTGGTCTGATCAGATGGTGAGGGAGGATCAAGCATTGAATACCATGATAAGAGAAAGCTGTGTGTTCATTGCTATTTATAAGTCACCCAAGCCTAATATTAATTTTATTTTCAATATAACAATACTTGTACAACTTTTTCCGTATCATATTTCAGTCCGCATAGCGGCCTAAACATCGAGGAGCTGGCGAGCCCATGCTGGAATCGATTTCGGGAGCTCCAACTGCGGGAGTCTGTGGACTTAACATTGTGGAGCTCGGTTTGTGGACCCTTAGTTAAGGACCGACTTCGGGAGCTCCAAGCCGCAGGACTTTGAACCGCCCTGATGCGGGAGCTTCGATCGCCCCGACACGGGAGCTTCGTTCGCCCCGACTGCGGATGGTTCGACTGCCCCGATTGCGGGAGAAGAGAAGAGAAGAATATAATATGTTATTGCCCTCCATCACAGTGCGTTGTGGTGGATGTTTATGTTAATTTTTATGTTGTTGTGGGTCTTGCTGCTTTTTTGTTATGACTGTATGGTAAATCAAATTTCTTGTATGTTCTTACATACTTGGCTAATAAATTCTTTGTATCTTGTATCTTTGTATCTTTGTAATATTTGTTAAAGAATGCTTCATCTGTTAAATTATTTTGCTTTTGATTGAAATGTAAATTGAATTTCTACTTAATTTGATTGCAAACAGAAACTACATGAATGTGCAAGAAATTCTTTATACATACCCATTATTTAATGGATACAATCTAATCATTTCCATTTTGCACTATTAAAATCAAAACAGTTAACAGTTAAAATGTTAACAGTACTTTACTTTTTACAAAACAAAGGACCATATATTTTGCAGTTTAAAATAACAAATGGCTGTGGAGGCCAAGTAATTGGGCACTTTTAAGGTAGATTCCTGATATCAATATCAATCAATATCAGTTTTATTCGTCACATGCACATAAAGTCCAAATGAAATGAATTTGGTTGTAAGGTTGTCAAGGATCATGGGATGAAGGCAGGAGAATTGAGTTGAGAGGGAGAGATGGGCCGAATGGCTTAAATCTGCTCCTATGCCCAATGAATTTATGAACTAAACAGAGGTTAAGCCCAGTTACAATAATATACCTGTATTACTTGAAATGTTCACATCTGTAAACAAATTCATTTGTAATTACAAACTAGCTAATTATAACATACATGGTAATGTTTAGTTTACACTTTAGACTGTAGAGAAACGGCTTGGAAACAGGCCCTTCAGCCTACCAAGTCGACATCGAACTGCAATCACCCCTGCACACCAGCACTATCAAATGCTCTAGCGACATTTTATAATTTTTACCAATGCCAATTATTTTTACCAATGCCAATACTTCTATAAGGTATAAGTTGAGAAAGCCATTGTGTGATAAGGTCACAGCTTGGAAACAGGCCCTTTGGCCCAACATGTCCATGATGACCAAATGGCCATTCTAGGCTAATCCCATTTGCCTGCATTTGGCCCATATCCATCAGAACCATTAATATCCATAAATCTGTCCAAATGTATTTTGAACTTTGTAGCTGCAACTGCTTCAATACCTTCTACTGGAGGTAGTCAAGGCTGAAGCACAGTTCTGCTTTCTGAGTTGGAATAGGGGGTTGGTGATGGATATTTTTAGTTTTAGTTTTAGCACTAGAATAAGGGCACCAGTTTCACACGCGAGGCCTGGTCCCCCAACTCAATATTCCACCACTCACTCATAGCCCCCAAATGTGCAGGCACAGCTGATCCCCACTCCTCCTCACTCCCCCAGTGTCCCTTGCCCTTCCCCACTCACACGTACTAACTCCATCCCCCATCAACCCCCCCCCCCCCCCCCCCAACCTCTCCCACATTCACTCTTAGTGGCTCTCCAGCAGCGCAGCCATTCCCGCCCATTGGGTTCCCATTGTGATGTAGAACACGTTGGTATTACTGCGCAGGCACAGCTCACGGGCACGGCAAGTGGGAGAGGGATTTATTAAAGATTAAAATGTGAATAACTCTTGAAATATAACAACAAGTTAAACAATAAAGATAATATTTATTCAGTCCATTCTTTCTTGTTGTGTCTCTTGTTGTGTCCTGCAGCCAAGAGAGGGGCACATCTTCAGGCAGGGCCTGTCGGGGGCCGTTGGGGAGGGGAGTGCTAGCCGTGGCCTACCACTGCCATGGCCTACCGCTGCCTACCCCTGTCTCTGCCACTGCCACTGCCAACCCCCAGAGACTCCAACCCCAAGCACCTTCTGATCTGGAGATTCTCCCGCCTGGATCCCCTAGGAAACTGGAGACTCCAAACTCATGTGCGCGAAGCACACATCACGAGCGTGAAGCGCAAAGTCCCTTGCGGCCGGGGTCCGGGGGGGTGGGGGGGGGGGTAGAGCGCCTAGCATGCACATTATACATGTATACATGTATGCACTACATGCATTAAAACTTATCTAGTATCGCGTGTGCGCATTTGGTGATTTATACACTGTGGAAATGCATGAAAATTAAATTCCACTTTTCAAAAAGGTGATTGGGCGGGAGAAAGAACATTTCAAGCGGGAGAAAATACATCTTAAGTGGGAGAGACAAAGCCAGGGCGGGAGAAATTAAATCTCAAGCGGGAGAGCGGGAGATTTTGCGAAAATGGCCTTTCGGCGGGAGATCTCCCGCCGAAAGCGGGAGAGTTGGAGTCACTGAACCCCTGCCGCTGCCACGTCCTGCATCTGGCTTGAGGGGGTCCAGGGTGGGATTCAGGTGGAAGCCGGTGGGGGGGCGTCCTGTAGCCGGGGGAGGTGGACAGCTTCATACAGTGGCCGATGGGAGCGTTGTGTAGCCGGGGGACAGGGGCGGTTTCAAGCGGGGGTCAGCGGGGAGCATCAGTGGCTCCCGCCCCAGCTCCCACTCCGGCCGGGCTCAAGCGCTGCCTGGGGTCAGCTGTTCTCGGGCTCTGCGGTTCTCGGGCTCTGCAGTTCTCGGGCTCTGCGACTCGCCGAGGTGGTGGTCGCCCCACCTGCTCTCCACACTCTGATCACTCTGCTCCTTCAGCATTATTCTCCTCGCCGCCGGTGAATGACAGCGGGTGCCGGAAGGGGCGTCGCTGTCCCGGCGAATGACGGGAGAGAAGAACCAAAAACCTTCATCACTTTTGTAATATTCCACTGATCAGACCAAAACTTGGTGCGCTTGCAGCACAGGAGAATGGTGAGTAAGGTGGCGAAAAATTGTAGCGCTATAGGATACCGTTTTTGAGCAAATGTAAAAACAACGCAAACCGGAAGAAGACAAGATGAGAGTTTTATTTAAGTAGAGACAGACAGACAGACAGACAGACAGACAGACAGACAGACAGACAGACAGACAGACAGACAGACAGAAAAAACAAACAATAAAACTATATATATATATATATATATATATATGTTGATTATATTGTTTATAGAGTACTATATTTATATATTCTGTTGTGCTGCTGCAAGAACTTAATTGTTCTCTTTGGGACATGTAACAATATAACACTAGAAGATAGACACAAAAAGCTGGAGCAACTTAGCGGGGCAGGCAGCATCTCTGGAGAGAATGAATGGGTGATGTTTCGGGTCGTGACCCTTTTTCAGCCTAGTCAGGGGAAATTAGAGATATAGACAGTGATGAATGAAAGATATGCAAAAAAGTAACAATGCTAAAGGAAACAGGCCAAACAGTTACCTGTTTAGCTACGTGGGAATGAAAAACTGGTATGATTTGGGTGATGGATGGATGGAGAGAGAGGGAATGCAGGCTTTCATAAAGTTAGAGAAATCAATATGCTGGGTTGTAATTCGTGTCAAGTGAAATATGACATGCTGCTCCACCAATTTCCTAGGCCTCCTCCATTAGACAATTAGGAGGAGGCCTAGGAAGAAAGGTCAGTGTGGGAATGGGAAAGTGAATTAAAGTGCTTGGCAACCAGGAGATCATGTAGGTCCAGGCGGACTGAGCGAAGGTGTTCAGCTAAACGATCGTCCAGTCTGCATTTGGTCTCGCCGATGTATCTTGATCTTGATGTATCGTGATGAGTGTTGATTTCTCTGCAGATGTTGGTTTAAACCAGCATCTGCAGTTTCTTAATGACAATAAAACACTATTGGCTCTTGATTCCTGAGTTTCTTTGTTCCAGATAGTATACAGCTCCCATGCATGGAAGATGATGATTACTGGCGTTTAGTAGCCTATAAGCTTGGTGTCAGGTTTGAAGCCCAGGGTTTTTGGATTTTTTTCAATTGGTCAAATGAAGTGCTGGGATATTGAATTTGGCAATTTATTATTGATGAGTGTACTCATTGTGAGATAACCCTGAGTTTGCATGGCTCTTGATTATCAGGATGGGTGGTGTTTGCGGTTGGTTATTTTCTAGCTGTTTAGCGTAAGAACTATTTCCATGTATTCTTCATCAGATGCGGTGCTCAGCAGAGAGGAGAAGGTATCCAGCTCACAGCAAGTTATAAATGTGGTGAACTCCCGTATTTGCACAGTAAGACTTTTTCTCTGTACTGTACAGGAAGGAACTGCAGATGGTGGTTTAAACCAAAGATAGACATAAAATGCTGGAGTAACTCAGCGGGACAGGCATCATTGTTAGCTGGGAGAAGGTAACAAGAAAGCAAACAGAGATAAAATGTATAAGAAGGAACTGCAGAAGCTAGTTTAAACCGAAGATAGACACAAAAAGCTGGAGTAACTCAGCGGAACAGGCAGCATCTCTGGAGAGAAGCAATGGGTGACATTTTGGGTCAAGACCCTTCTTTCATACTGAAGAAGAGTCTCGACACGAAACGTCACCCATTCCTTCTCTCCAGAGATGCTGCCGGTCCCGCTGAGTTACTCCTGCATTTTGTCTCCATCTTCAAATGACGTCACGTGCTCCAGACGGCTGTGCGGTCGAATGAAGTCTCGCGCGACCTTCGCGGGACCGTCGCGGCTCAACGCAACCGTGAGGTCGCGTAATTAGCGTGCCAAGGACACGTAAGTGGGACAGGGGCTTAAGGTGCCGAAGCAAAATATGAGGTGCCGTTCCTCCAATTTGCCCTGGGCCTCACTCTGACAATGGAGGAGGCCCAGGACAGAAAGGTCGTTGTGGGAATGGGAGGGGGAGTTGTAGTGTTTTGCAACCCTCTCCCTGACATCAGTCTGAAGAAAGACCTCAACCTGAAGACTTTTTCTCTGCTTTGCTCAGTAGTACACTCCACATGTTTTATACCTTTAGGGCTGTTGTGAGGTTCGATGGATATTATGCGATGCCACTTTTGGAGATTGTTTGTCTGAACAACTGGTATTCAATTATATAAATAACCTCAAGCACAGATATGGAAAAGGTTAAATCCAGTTTGACTTTGAATTAACCATGTAAATATGGCCAGGCAATGCTGGGAGTAATATCTATAACTCTGCTCTGAACCAAAGAATGGAGAAATCAAGGAGTGAACTTTTGGCAGAGATGATGCAGTGTTCCTTTCAACATGAGCATCAAAGAGCAAAATAGTTGTAATGGCAATGTTTGGTGATGAATAGAAATTGCCTTTCTTGCGTTACTCATTTTAAGCGAATAAAGTTGGCCCAGTGGTGGAATTGCTGCCTTGCACCACCAGAGACACCGGTTTGATCCTGACTACGGATGCTGTCTCTACAGACTTTCTACGTTCTCCCTGTGACTGTAACCCTTGTTTTCTGTGGGTGCCCCAGTTTTCTCCCACACTCCAAAGAACATACAAGTTTGCAGGTTAATTGGTTTTGTTAATATTGTAAGTTGTCCCTGGTGGTAGGACGGTGCTGGTGTATGGGGTGATCGCTGGGCAGCACGGACACAGTGGGCTGAAGGGCATGTTTCTGCATTGTATCTCTGATATCCAAAGTCTAGAGTAAAGTCTTAACTATAAACATTTTTGGACTGATTCAATTTGGGAGCAAAAATACTGAAAGTACCAAAGTGAATAACTTCACAAGAGCAAATTTCTTTATCTCTTTAAGGAAATGAAAAAAAAACATAAATCAATTAATAATTTGAGCGTCCAATATGTAAGGCATAATATTAAGCCCGAGTCATTGGGTCAAATTCATGGTCACTATCAATTTCCACAAATTCTGCTACTGAGATCTCTATGGTATAGGTTCACCACATGGATTTCTGTGCCACCTTCGCAAGGATGACTGCAGGCAGCTGATAAATAATGGAGACAAACCCATCTCCAAGATAGAGATTTTTTCAATGAGAATAAATGAATGGTGAGAATCGCCTACTTAGATTGAACAATTGTGCACCACAGGCAAGATGAAAGTGTGGCTCCGGTATTCAGGTTAACCTCAGGCATCCAGCAGTACAATTCAGTAAAGAATAACAAGATTCTGACAACACTGCTTAAATGAATTTTTGTTGTGAGCCCTGGGAGAGGTGGTAGTTTCTAAAGCACTGAAGCAGAACAACTTCCCATGGTCATTCTTTAGGCATGTCTTTTTCAAACATAATGATCAGAATACCTTTGATAATAGTTTCCCCATCAAGCTGAAGCAAGCAGTGTGGCAGTCTACTCCAGCTTAATCACAGGGCAAGCTTCTCAAGTGTAACTTGCTCTTACAAGTCCATCGTACAGAACTGCCTTGATGGTCAATTAAACCTGCAGGCTATGAGAATTGTCAAAGAAATTGAACATTGGAGAATATCTCTGACATACGCAAGCATTCAAAATCATCCCAAAATACCTACCATTAAATATACCAGTAAATGTTTTAAAGATTCTCAAAAAACTAGAAAACAATGAAAAATATTTAAATGGAGTGGAAGTTGTCTTGTTAGCAAATGGAAGCACAGTGCAGCACATTTACTTGTGTGTTTATTCATCTTCAATGAGCTGGTTTGTATCATGAGGTATTAATCAGATACATTGATGAAAGACACAAGAAGCTGGAGTAACTCAACGACCCAGACAGTATCTCTGGAGAAAAGGAATAGGTGATGTTTCGGGTTGAGACACTTTTCAGACCTTTTCTCCAGGGCTGCCGTCTGACCCGCTTTTGCTGTCTGACCAGCTTTTTGTGTTTATCTTCAGTTTAAGACAGCATCTGCAGTTTCTTCCTACACATGGAATCAGATATATTGTTCTACCTGGATACTGCTGTTTCATGCAGAGTGACTGCCTTCAATAAAGAAGTGGGGTGTTTAGCTCTCTGACTGTGCACTTGTATTTGTTTGCAGCAACATTTAAATAAAAACACAAACACTAGCTGTTATAGCTAAAAACTTCAATCAAGCTTTTAACTGACTTACGTCTTCTGATGACATTGTAAAACATAACTTTATTCTCTTGTATTTATCTCAGCGTACCCTTCAGCAGTTTGTATGGGCTCCTGTAGACATACTAGACTAAGTGGGACCCGTTGGGTCCCAGCTTCACACGGGAGGGCAGGCCCCCAATGCAATATTCCACCTCTCCACCAATTCCAATATTGCTGACCAGTTGGGGGGGGGGGGGGGGGGGGGGGGCTTTCTAGAATGCTAGCATGGGTGTTGTGGGCTGAAGGGTCTGGTTTCCAGAGGGCTAGTATGGACATTGTGGGCCAAATGTATTCTTGTGCTGGCAGCTCAGTCACTGAGGCCAGGCAGCTCAGTCACTCAGGCCAGACAGCTCAGTCACTCAGGCCTGGCAGCTCAGTCACTCAGGCCTGGCAGCTCAGTCACTCAGGCCAGGCAGCTCAGTCACTCAGGCCAAGCAGCTCAGTCACTCAGGCCTTGCAGCTCAATCACTCAGGCCTGGCAGCTCAGTCACTCAGGCTTGGCAGCTCAGTCACTCAGGCCTGGCAGCTCATTCACTTAGGCCTGGCAGCTCAGTCACCTAGGCAGGGCAGCTCAGTCACTCAGGCCAGGCAGCTCAGTCACTCAGGCCTGGCAGGGTGCCAGCTCAGTCACTCAGGCATGGCAGGCTGGCAGCTGAGAAACTGCCATAAATTCTCCCAAAAACAGGTGACAGTCTCTATGAGGAAGAAGGGGGAGAGGGTGGATGATCAATTTTAGACATTTTCATCTTTTTTTACAGATCACAGCAATGAAGGAGGAAAGTCTGTCCTTGCATGAATCTCTGGAGTGCTAGTATATTTGTGTGCGCTGAAGGGACTGGTTTCCAGATGGCTACTATGGACATTGTGGATTGAATGGATTCTTGGACTTGCAGTACACTGAGTCATGGCTGGTGGGCTGGCAGTTCACTAAGTCATGGCTGGTGGGCTGGCCCTTCAGTCACTTACAGCTGGTGGGCTGGCAGTTCACTTATTCATGGCTGGTGGGCTGGCAGTGCAGTCACTCACGGCTGGTGTGGTGGCAGTTTACTCAGTCACCCCATCCTCCCTTCACCCCACACTCTGCTCCTTGCCATTCCCCTCCCCCCCACGCATTCAGTCTATCTCCCCTCAACCTCCCGCCCATGCACTCTTAATGGCTCTCCGACAGCGCAGCCATTCCTGCCTATTAGGTTCCCATTGTGAAGAACACACAGGCATGGCAAGTGGAAAAAGGATTTATTACATTTTAAAATGTGAATGACTCTTAAAATATAACTACAATATATATGTTAAAGATGAGATTTACTAAGCTATTTCCTGTTGTGTCTCTTGTTGTATTCTGCTGCTCACTGCCTCTTGATGCCTCTTTGCTGTTGATTAAAAAAAAGACCATTTTCATATAGAGAGATTGAGCGGTCGCATTTTAATAAAGAAAATCTGAGAACTTACCTCAAAAGTCATCATTCAGTGCAGGCCTGCAAATCCAATCTCACAGCACTTGAAGCGGAGTGCAGGCCACAAATCCAATCTCACAGCACTGGAAGCAGAGAGCAGGCAGCAAGTCCAACCTCACAGCACTCCAAGCAGAGAGCAGGCAGCCAGTCCAATCTCACAGCCCTCCACGCAGGGTGCAGGCAGCCAGTCCAATCTCACAGCACTCCAAGCAGAGTGCAGGCTGCAGGTCCAACCTCACAGCCCTCCACGCAGGGTGCAGGCGGCCAGTCCAATATCACAGAACCAAGCAGAGTGCAGGCAGCAGGTTCAACCTCACACCAAGCAGAGTGCAGTTAGCAAGTCGAACCTCACAGCACTCCAAGCAGAGTGCAGGCAGCAAGTCGAACCCCACAGCACTCCAAGGAGAGTGCAAGCAGCAAGTCCAACCTCACAGCACTCCAAGTAGAGCGCAGGCCAGCAAATCCAATTTCACAGCATTTCAAGCAGAGTGCACACACATACACTCACACACACATACACTCACACACACACAGACGCACTCACACACACACACACATACACTTGCGCACATACACTCACACACATACACTCACACAAACACTCACACACATACACTCACACACACTATATATATGGCAGTAAACTTTTTTGAATACTCAAACGGCTCAGCGTGGCATCTCCACTTGGAGCCTTCTGCAGTCAGCAACACTTCCGCATTCAGCACGACCTCCACACTCACCAGAAATTACGTGTTGTTCAGCGTGACCTGTCCACTACGTAGGAATGAGCAGGACTTTTATAGTAAACACAGTCTGATCTAATAAAGTCTTTTTAAAAACCACACTTTTTTAAAAAACCACACTTTTTAAAAAAACACACTTTTTTTAAAACCGCACTTTTATTAAAACCACACGTTTTAAAAGACCATACTTTTAAAAAGCACACTTTTTAAAACTACATAAAGGGCACTCACAGGTCAGTAGACACTCAGTGTTGTGTAGATTCCCAGCTAAGGCTGAGAGTCCTGACCACTCCCTCACTATCTTGCAGACAGACTGAGCCACGTCCAGACTTCCGGGTTTGAGAGCCCCTCCCCCTCACCCCCTGGAAGGGGCATGGCCTTCATGGCAGTGAATGATGGGAGAGAGAATCTCGACATTTTTTAAACACTAATATCTCTTTTACATTTTATCGATGGGAAAATTCCTCAGCACCTGATGAGCGGAGGGGGACTCTGAGTAAGATAGCCAAAAATCACAGCCGTAAGTGGTAGCGTTTTTTCTAAAATCAAAGCACAGTGCAAACAGCAAGGTGAGGCTTTTAATTGTATAGATGGGCCTGCGTTTGACCTCAGAGTTTTTGTTTTTTGTCCTTTTCTCTCCCTCAATTTTTCATTTTTTGTTTTATATTTTTTAATAAATCTGTGCTTTTTATGTTTTTATGTCCTTACTGTTTTAAATTGTATTTTTGTCTAGACCTGTGTTTTTGTGAAAAGCACTTTGGGTTGCATTCAATTGTATGAAAAGTGCGATACAAATAAAGTTATTACTATTATTATACTAGACTAAGTGGGACACGTTGGGTCCCAGCATCACACGGGAAGGCTCGTCACCAACGCAAAATTCCACCTCTCCACCAATTCCAATATTGCTCGCCGGGGGGGGGGGGGGGCTTTCACTTGCGCTAGTATGGGTGTTGCGGGCCGAAGGTACTGGTTTCCAGAGGGCTAGTATAGACATTGTGGACCGAATGGATTCTTGGGCTGGAAGCCAACTGTTGCAACGATTTTAAAAGCCAAGCCAAGGCAAACAATTTGGCCACAGCCACCTGACAACTACAATCCATTTTGTGAACACAAAGATTTTAAAAAGGCGAGGCAAACAATTTGGCCGCAGCCACCTGACAACCAAAATCGATTTTGTGAACACAAACTTTTTAAAAAGGCGGGGCTAACAATTTGGCCGCAGCCACCTGACTACCAAAATTCATTTTGTGAACACAAATGTTTCAAAAAGGCGAGGCAAACAAGTGGCAGCAAGCAGCCACCTGACAACCAAAATTTATTTTGTGAACACAAACCTTTTAAAAAAAAGGCGAGGCAAACAATTGGGCAGCAAGCAGCCAAATGACAACCAAAACACATTTTGTGAACAGAAACCTTTTAAAAAGGCGATGTAATGTTTGAGACCACGTAAGGCCCTGTTGTGACTAGCACAAAGAAAACACGTCCGACATCTTGTAAGTAAGGTTTAATCTCAACAACCGACGGAAACTTCTCAAAGGTCACCTGACATCAATCACAGGGCACAGGCATTTATATTAAAGTGGCACTGGCATTTATATTACATATTCATCACATCTCCCCCTTTACTATAATTACAATTATCTCCCTCCTTTAAATTACCTTACATCTCCCCCTTCACCGTTGGTCAAAACTTATAACTAGAACCTTTAATAAATTTAATGTGGATAAAGAACCCCAAATAACACAGTGCTCTTTATACTACAAAACTATTAAATAATTGCCCAACAATTTTACATAACAAGTCGAGTTGGGGGTTTGGACAATCGCCCACTTCTCGTGCAAGTCATATTTCCAACTCGTACTGTGTCGTATTTCTGTTGTGTGCGAGAACCTTGTGATGCGTCCTGTGATAGTTCTCTTGAGTCTGGGAGCCTAGCTCCTTCTGGGAGAGGGGTTCCTCCTTGTGGGAGAGTGTGCGCGCCCGTCTGCTGCATGTTGCCAGGGCATGGCTCAGCTGCTTCGTGCGCAGGTCGTATGTCCTTCCTGTTTCTGCGGAACTCCGTACCGCTCGGTGTAGAGATGACGTAGCTCCGAGGTGACAGGGTTTCTCTTGCAATCCGGCCACGTTGCCACTCGGTTGGTTTGGCATGAAACCACACCTGTTGTTGTTGTTCCAGGCGTGGCAGCGGCTTGGCGCTTGCCTTCCCATTGAAGTATGCTGCCTGTTTATCTTGCCGGACGGCCAGTTGTGGTCCCATGGGAGGGGCATGATGAGGCAGCAAGAGTGATACAGGCGATGTTAATTTGCTTCTTAACAGTCTGCTGTTCATTAACTGTGATGGGGCAAAGCCACTTGTCCCATCAAGGGGTGTGTTGCGGTATTCGAGGATGGCATACATCGGGTCACGGCCACTGCATTTGGCTTTCCTCATAATACTTTTTATAGTTTGCACATAGCGCTCTATCTGCCCGTTGCTCTGTGGATATGTGGGACATGAGGTTAGATGGGCAAATTCCCAGGCATTCTGGAACCTACGAAACTCAGCACAGACAAGTTGTCTTGCGTTGTCTGTCATCACCCAGTCAGGAATGCCATTCCAGGCAAACATGCCCGTCATCTCACGTATCACCGAATGTGACGTCATGTCCGTCAGTTGTGGTATTTCTGGGTACTTGGGGTAATAGTCCACTACAAGCAAATGGTCAACTCCATCCAGATGGAAGATGTCTGCGCCGACCTTAGACCAAGGTCTGCTGGGGATGAAGTGTGGATGGAGCAGCTTGCTAGCTTGTGCTTTCCTGGTCGCCTGGCATATCGAGCAATTTTCCACAATGTCCTCAATCTGTGCATTCATTCCAGGCCACATAAATAAATTGCGGGCTCCTTGTTCCAGTTTCTCTACTCCCAGATGTGATTCATGCAGCGTGTTCAGCATCTGCCTTTGCATGCTTTGGGGACAACAACTCGGTTTTCCCTCAAGACTAATCCATTGACTTCAACCAGCTCATCATGGTATGTATGAAACGGAGTCAAGTCCGAGAGCAGATCACACCTGTTACTAGGCCAACCTTTTATTATGTACTCGCACAACAGTGTAAGGGTTCGATCTTTTTTTGTTTCAGCTTTGAACTGCGCAAGGCGCTTGTCTGACATGTGTAGGATGGCTTCTACAGCATGAATCACGTTCGGCAATGCAGTGTACTCTTTCGCAGGCGTGTTTGCACTGGGCAGCCGGCTCAGGGCATCGGGGAACAAATTTCACGTCCTGGCTTCCACCGTATTTCCAGGTCGAACCATAGCAGGTGCATTCGCATGCGCTGGAGTCTGCGGCTTAATTTGTGTAGCGGCTTGGCGAACAAGCCGACTAATGGCTTGTGGTCAGTAAGGATTACTGTGCGCTGACCAACAATGAAGTCATCAAACTTTCTGCATGCGTACAATATGGAGCACAACTCCTTCTCTATAGTCGCATAGTTGCGCTCAGCCGCATTCACACGTCGTGAAGCATATGCAACAGGTCTCTCGTCTTGCATCAGGACCGCTCCAAATGACCTTATCCCTGATCTTATAGGGGATAGTGCGGGGCGGGTCTTGCTGAGGTTGCACGTTCTCTTGCAGCGCTATGTTGTACTCATGTCTTTTTAGCCTTCCCAGCCCTTGGAAAATCTCGCGGTTTTCCTCAATGATCCTCGCAGTGTATGAAGGGCTCGCACTCACGCCATCAACCGCCTCCTTTCGCACAAGAAGCCCTAACTTTTCGCACATTAGTTTACCAAATATGGGTTTCACATTCCCTCTCACTATTTGAAAGACAACCCTGTGCTCTTTCTTGCGTACTTTGACGTTCCCTTTTGCCTGCCCCACAGGTTTCATTGTATGTCCAGAGTATGACCTCAGTGTCACGTTCGTGTTCAGTAAGGCAAGACTAGTCTTTCTGAACAAGTGCTCTGGCAGGATGTCCACGAACTCCAGAGTCAAGTTTGAACTCAATGTTCACATTGTTGATGCTGCACATCTGTCTCCATTCACACGTCGACTCAATCACAGCGTCAGTCACGGCGTCAATGTAGAACACATCAATGTCGTCATTCACTGACTCAGGCAGCGGTGAAGGGTTCATCTGGAACTCGACGTCGCAGATGTCACGGCTCCAGTCCCCGGCCTTTTGTCTGATTGACCGGTCATGTTGTCGGGGACGTGGGCGGCTGTTGGGCGCTATATTTACTGGGCAGTCGGGGGATCTGGAAAGATGTCCAATCTCTCTGCAGATATAACATCTCATGTACTGAGCAGGGCAGTAGTTGCCTTTATGCCTGCGGGTGCATGACCGGCAGACGGTATCCTTACCAGAATCACGGATTTCTGTCTGTGGTTGTCTGGGTCGCGAATCCCAGCGTCGGCCCCATGACGACTGATGCTGTCCCGTTTCACGTAATCAACAATCTCTTCGGTGTCGCTGGCAGTTGGGGCAATCTGCTTCATCTGTTCAGCGGCTGCTTCAGCTATCAGACACATGTCACTGCATTTTTCCAGTGTTAAATCATGGCATTGTAGTAGTTTTTCCTGGAGTGGCTGGCTGCTGATGCCGCAGACAATTCTGTCTCGCAGCAATGAGTCATGGATGATGCCAAACTCTCAATCTTTGGCTAAAGACTTCACTGCAGTCAGGTAGCTGGAGAAGGTCTCCCCTCGCCGCTGATTACGTGTATTAAAGATATATCTTGAGAGTGTTAAGTTATTTTTTGGTTCACAGTATATCTGAAACTTATTCTTCAGCGGTTGTATTTTGTCAATTTCCTCCTGGGCAAACTCAAAGGTCTCATAAATCTCCTGAGCTGCCGGCCCGGCTACGTGGTGGAATGTTGCACACCGAATCTTATCTGGTTTAATTGTTAGTTCTTTTGCGACCTCGTACAGCTGGAATGCCCTTATCCAGTCCTTATAATTCTTGGCCAAGTTTCCTTCCATGGAGAGTGGACCCGGAGGCTTGAGTTCTGCCATTCTTTTTTTAGTTTTTTTTTTACTTTGACACCATGTAATGTTTGAGACCACGTAAGGCCCTGTTGTGACTAGCACAAAGAAAACACGTCTGACATCTTGTAAGCAAGGTTTAATCTCAACAACCGACGAAAATTTCTCGAAGGTCACCTGACCTCAATCACGGGGCACATGCATTTATATTAAAGGGGCATTTATATTACAAATACATCATAGGTGAGGGAAACAATTTGGCCGCAGCCACCTGACTACCAAAATCCATTTTGTGAACACAAACTTTTTAAAAGGCGAAGCAAACAAATTGGCCACAGCCACCTGACTACCATAATCCATTTTGTGAACACAAACTTTTTTAAAAGGCGGAGCAAACAATTTGGCCGCGGCAACCTGACAAAGAAAATCCATTTTGTGAACACAAACTCTTAAAAAAGGCGAGGCAAACAATTTGCCCGCAGACACCAGACAACCAAAATCAATTTTGTGAACACAAACTCTTCAAAAAGGCAAGGCAAACAATTAGGCTGCAGCCACCTGACAACCAAAATACTTATTGTGAAAACAAACTTTTCAAAAAGTCTAGGCAAACAATTGGGCCGCAGCCACCTGACAACCAAAATCCATTTTTTGAACACAAACTTTTTAAAAAGGCATGGCAAACAATTGACAGAGTGGATAAGTTTTTCCCATTAAGGGTAGGGATGATTCAAACAAGAGGGCATGACATGCGAATTAAGGGACAGACGTTTAGGGGTAACGTGAGGGGGAAATTCTTTACTCAGAGGGTGGTGGCTGTGTGGAATGAGCTTCCAGCAGAGGTGGTGGAGGCAGGATCGATTTTAACATTTAAAAGTAAAGTGGATAGGTATATGGATGGGAAGGGAATGGAGGGGTATGGTCTGAGTGCAGGTAGATGGGACTAGGGGAAAACAAATGGTCGGCACGGACTGGAAGGGCTGAGAGGGCCTGTTTCCGTGCTGTAATTGTTATATGGTTATATGGTTAATTGGGCATCAAGCAGCCACCTGACAACCAAATTCATTTTGTGAACACAAACTTTTTTTTAAAAAAAGGCTAGGCAAATAATTGGGCAGCAAGCAGCCACCTGACAACCAAATTCATTTTGTGAACACAAACTCTAAAAAAAAAGGCTAGGCAAACAATTGGGCAGCAAGCAGCCACCTGTCAACCAAAATATATTTTGTGAACACAAACTTAATAAAACAAAGGCAAGGCAAACAATTGGGCAGCAAGCAGCCACCTGACAACCAAAATTCATTTTGTGAACACCATTTTTTTTAAAGTGAAGCAAACAATTGTGCAGCAAACAGCCACCTGACAAACAAATACATTTTGTGAGCACAAACATTTTTTAAAAAGGCGAGGCAAATAATTGGGCAGCAATCAGCCAGCTGAAAACCAAATTAATTTTGTGAACCCAAAAATTTTTTTTTAAAAGGCGAGCAACCAATTGGGCAGCAAGCAGCCTCCTGACAACCAAATTATTTTGTGAACACAAATTTAAAAAAAAAGGTGAGGCAAACAATTGGGCAGCAAGCAGCCACCTGTCAACCAAAATATATTTTGTGAACACAAACTTTATAAAACAAAGGCAAGGCAAACAATTGGGCAGCAAGCAGCCACCTGACAACCACAATTCATTTTGTGAACACCATTGTTTTTAAAGTGAAGCAAACAATTGGGCAACAAGCTGCCACCTGACAACCAAATTCATTTTGTGAACCCAAAAATTTTTTTTTTAAAGGCGAGGCAACCAATTGGGCAGCAAGCAGCCTCCTGACAACCAAATTATTTTGTGAACACAAATTTTTAAAAAAAGGTGAGGCAAACAATTGGGCAGTAAGCAGCTACCTGACAACCAAAATTCATTATGTGAAAATATTTTTTTTTAAATGGGAGGCAAACAATTGGGCAGCAAGCAGCCACCTGATAACCAAAATTCATTTTGTGAACACAATATTTTTTTAAAGGTGAGGCAAACCATTGGGCAGCAATCAGCCACCGGACAACCAACATTCATTTTGTGGACACAAACTCGTTTAAAAATAATAGTGTGGCAAACAATTGGGCAGCAAGCAGCTACAGGACAACCAAAATTCATCTTGTCAACACAATTATTTTTAAAAGGTGAGGCAAACAATTGGGCAACAAGCTGCCACCTGACAACCAAATTCATTTTGTGGACACAAACATTTTTTTTTAAAAGGTGAGGCAAAGGATTGGACAGCAAGCAGCCACCTGATAACCAAAATTATTTTGTAAACACAAACTATATGAAACAAAGGCGAGGCAAACAATCGGGCAGCAAGCTGCCACTGGACAACAAAAATTCATTTTGAGAACACAAACTTAAAAAAAAAGGCGAGGCAAACAATTGGGCAAAAAGTAGCCATCTGACAACCAACATTCATTATGTGAACAAAAATATTTTTTTAAACAAGGTGAGGCAACAATTGGACAGTAATCATCCACCTGACTACCAAAATTCATTTTGTGGACACAAACATTAAAATAAAAGGCGAGGCAAATAATTGGGCAGCAAGCAGCCACCAGACAACCAAAATATATTTTGTGAACACAAACTTTATGAAACAAAGGCGAGGCAAAAAATTGGGCAGCAAGCAGCCACCTGACAACCAATATCATTTTGTGAACAATTTTTTTTTTTAAAAGGCGAGGCAAACAATTGGGCAGCAAGCAGCCACCTGATAACCAAAATTCATTTTGTGAACACAATTTTTATGTTTAAAGGTGAGGCAAACCATTGGGCAGCAAGCAGCCACCTGACAACCAAAATTCATTTTGTGGACACAAACTCATTCAAAAATAATGGTGAGGCAAACAATTGGGCAGCAAGCAGCCACCGGACAAACAAAATTCATCTTGTGAACACAATTTTTTTTTAAAGACGAGGCAAACAATTGGGCAGCAAGCAGCCACCTGACAACCAAATTCATTTTTTGAACACAAACAAGTTTTAAAAAAGGCGAGGCAAACAATTGGGCAGCATGCAGCCACCTGACAACCACAATTAATTTGTGAACACAAACTTTAAAAAAAGGCGAGACAAACAATTGGGCAGCAAGCAGCCACCTGACAACCAAAATATATTTTGTGAACACAAACTTTATAAAACAAAGGCAAGGCAAACAATTGGGCAGCAAGCAGCCACCTGACAACCAAAATTCATTTTGTGAACACCATTTTTTTTAAAGTGAAGCAAACAATTTTGCAGCAAACAGCCACCTGACAAACAAATTCATTTTGTAACCACAAACTTTTTTTAAAAATCGAGGCAAATAATTGGGCAGCAATTAGCCACCTGAAAACCAAATTAATTTTGTGAACACAAACATTTTTTTTTTAAAAAGGCGAGGCAAACAATTGGGCAGCAAGCAGCCACCTGACAACCAACATTATTTTGTGAACACAAACTTTTAAAAAAAAGGCGAGACAAACATTTGGACAGCAAACAGCCACCTGACAAACAAAATATATTTTGTGAACACAAACTTTATGAAACAAAGGCGAGGCAAACAATTGGGCAGCAAGCAGCCACCGGACACCCAAAATTCATTTTGAGAACACAAATTTGAAACAAAAAAGTTGAGCAAACAATTGGGCAACAAGCAGCCACCTGAAAACCAAAATTCATTTGTAAACACAATTTTATTTTTTAAATGCGAGGCAAACAATTGGGCAGCAAACAGCCACCTGACAACCAAAATTCATTTTGTGGACACAAATATTTTTTGAAAAGGCGAGGCAAACAATTGGGCAGCAAGCAGCCAGCTGACAACCAAATTAATTTTGTGAACCCAAACTTTTTTTTTAAAAGGCGAGGTAAACGATTGGGCAGAAAGCTGCCTCGTGACAAACTAAATTATTTTTGTGAACACAAACTTAAAAAAAAAAGGCAAAGCAAACAATTGGGCTGCAAGCAGCAACCTAACAACCAAAATTCATTATGTGAAACACAATTTTTTTAAAGGTGAGGCAAACAATTGGGCAGCAAGCAGCCACCTGACAACCAAAGTGATTTTGTGAACACAAACTATGTGAAACAAAGGCAAGGCAAACTATTGGGCAGCAAGCAGCCAGCTCACAACCAACATTTTATTGTGAACATAAACTTTAAAAAAAAAGGCAAGGCAAACAATTGGGCATCAAGCAGTCACCTGACAACCAAAATTCATTTTGTGAACCCAAACTTTTTGAAACAAAGGCAAGGCAAATAATTGGGCAGCAAGCAGCCACCAGACAAACAAAATTCATTTTGTGGACACAAACTCATTCAAAAATAATGGTGAGGCAAACAATTGGGCAGCAAGCAGCCACCAGACAAACAAAATTCATCTTGTGAACACAATTTTTTTTTAAAGACGATGCAAACAATTGGGCAGCAAGCAGCCACCTGACAACCAAATTCATTTTTTGAACACAAACAAGTTTTAAAAAAGGCGAGGCAAACAATTGGGCAGCATGCAGCCACCTGACAACCACAATTAATTTGTGAACACAAACTTTAAAAAAAGGCAAGACAAACAATTGGGCAGCAAGCAGCCACCTGACAACCAAAATATATTTTGTGAACACAAACTTTATAAAACAAAGGCAAGGCAAACAATTGGGCAGCAAGCAGCCACCTGACAACCAAAATTCATTTTGTGAACACCATTTTTTTTAAAGTGAAGCAAACAATTGTGCAGCAAACAGCCACCTGACAAACAAAATTCATTTTGTAAGCACAAACTTTTTTAAAAATCGAGGCAAATAATTGGGCAGCAATTAGCCAACTGAAAACCAAATTAATTTTGTGAACACAAACATTTTTTTTTTAAAAAGGCGAGGCAAACAATTGGGCAGCAAGCAGCCCACCTGACAACCAAAATTATTTTGTGAACACAAACTTTAAAACAAAAGGCGAGACAAACATTTGGACAGCAAACAGCCACCTGACAAACAAAATATATTTTGTGAACACAAACTTTATGAAACAAAGGCGAGGCAAACAATTGGGCAGCAAGCAGCCACCGGGCACCCAAAATTCATTTTGAGAACACAAATTTGAAACAAAAAAGTTGAGCAAACAATTGGGCAACAAGCAGCCACCTGAAAACCAAAATTCATTTTGTAAACACAATTTTATTTTTTAAATGCGAGGCAAACAATTGGGCAGCAAACAGCCACCTGACAACCAAAATTCATTTTGTGAACACAATTTTTTTTTTAAAGGCGAGGCAAACAATTGGGCAGCAAACAGCCAACTGACAACCAAATTAATTTTGTGAACACAAATATTTTTAAAAAGGCGAGGCAAACAATTGGGCAGCAAGCAGCCAGCTGACAACCAAATTAATTTTTGTGAACCCAAACTTTTTTTTTTAAAAGGCGAGGTAAACGATTGGGCAGAAAGCTGCCTCGTGACAACTAAATTATTTTGTGAACACAAACTTTAAAAAAAAGGCGAAGCAAACAATTGGGCTGCAAGCAGCAACCTAACAACCAAAATTCATTATGTGAACACAATTTTTTTTTAAAGGTGAGGCAAACAATTGGGCAGCAAGCAGCCACCTGACAACCAAAATGATTTTGTGAACACAAACTATGTGAAACAAAGGCAAGGCAAACTATTGGGCAGCAAGCAGCCACCTCACAACCAAAATTTTATTGTGAACATAAACTTTAAAAAAAAAAAGCAAGGCAAATAATTGGGCATCAAGCAGTCACCTGACAACCAAAATTCATTTTGTGAACCCAAACTTTTTGAAACAAAGGCAAGGCAAATAATTGGGCAGCAAGCAGCCACCAGACAAACAAAATTCATTTTGTGGACACAAACTCTAAAAAAAAAAGGCTAGGCAAACAATTGGGCAGCAAGCAGCCACCTGTCAACCAAAAATATATTTGTGAACACAAACTTTATAAAACAAAGGCAAGGCAAACAATTGGGCAGCAAGCAGCCACCTGACAACCAAAATTCATTTTGTGAACACCATTTTTTTTTAAAGTGAAGCAAACAATTGTGCAGCAAACAGCCACCTGACAAACAAATACATTTTGTGAGCACAAACATTTTTTAAAAAGGCGAGGCAAATAATTGGGCAGCAATCAGCCAGCTGAAAACCAAATTAATTTTGTGAACCCAAAAATTTTTTTTTTAAAGGCGAGGCAACCAATTGGGCAGCAAGCAGCCACCTGATAACCAAAATTCATTTTGTGAACACAATATTTTTTTAAAGGTGAGGCAAACCATTGGGCAGCAATCAGCCACCGGACAACCAACATTCATTTTGTGGACACAAACTCGTTTAAAAATAATAGTGTGGCAAACAATTGGGCAGCAAGCAGCTACAGGACAACCAAAATTCATCTTGTCAACACAATTATTTTTAAAAGGTGAGGCAAACAATTGGGCAGCAAGCAGCCAGCTGACAACCAAATTAATTTTGTGAACCCAAACTTTTTTTTTAAAAGGCGAGGTAAACGATTGGGCAGAAAGCTGCCTCGTGACAACTAAATTATTTTGTGAACACAAACTTAAAAAAAAAGGCGAAGCAAACAATTGGGCTGCAAGCAGCAACCTAACAACCAAAATTCATTATGTGAACACAATTTTTTTTTAAAGGTGAGGCAAACAATTGGGCAGCAAGCAGCCACCTGACAACCAAAATGATTTTGTGAACACAAACTACGTGAAACAAAGGCAAGGCAAACAATTGGGCATCAAGCAGTCACCTGACAACCAAAATTCATTTTGTGAACGCAAACTTTTTGAAACAAAGGCAAGGCAAATAATTGGGCAGCAAGCAGCCACCAGACAAACAAAATTCATTTTGTGGACACAAACTCTAAAAAAAAAAGGCTAGGCAAACAATTGGGCAGCAAGCAGCCACCTGTCAACCAAAATATATTTTGTGAACACAAACTTTATAAAACAAAGGCAAGGCAAACAATTGGGCAGCAAGCAGCACACTGACAACCAAAATTCATTTTGTGAACACCATTGTTTTTAAAGTGAAGCAAACAATTGGGCAACAAGCTGCCACCTGACAACCAAATTCATTTTGTGAACCCAAAAATTTTTTTTTTAAAGGCGAGGCAACCAATTGGGCAGCAAGCAGCCTCCTGACAACCAAATTATTTTGTGAACACAAATTTTTAAAAAAAGGTGAGGCAAACAATTGGGCAGTAAGCAGCTACCTGACAACCAACATTCATTATGTGAAAATATTTTTTTTTAAATGGGAGGCAAACAATTGGGCAGCAAGCAGCCACCTGATAACCAAAATTCATTTTGTGAACACAATATTTTTTTAAAGGTGAGGCAAACCATTGGGCAGCAATCAGCCACCGGACAACCAACATTCATTTTGTGGACACAAACTCGTTTAAAAATAATAGTGTGGCAAACAATTGGGCAGCAAGCAGCTACAGGACAACCAAAATTCATCTTGTCAACACAATTATTTTTAAAAGGTGAGGCAAACAATTGGGCAACAAGCTGCCACCTGACAACCAAATTCATTTTGTGGACACAAACATTTTTTTTTAAAAGGTGAGGCAAAGGATTGGACAGCAAGCAGCCACCTGATAACCAAATTATTTTGTAAACACAAAACTATATGAAACAAAGGCGAGGCAAACAATCGGGCAGCAAGCTGCCACTGGACAACAAAAATTCATTTTGAGAACACAAACTTAAAAAAAAAAGGCGAGGCAAACAATTGGGCAAAAAGTAGCAATCTGACAACCAACATTCATTATGTGAACAAAAATATTTTTTTAAACAAGGTGAGGCAACAATTGGACAGTAATCATCCACCTGACTACCAAAATTCATTTTGTGGACACAAACATTAAAATAAAAGGCGAGGCAAATAATTGGGCAGCAAGCAGCCACCAGACAACCAAAATATATTTTGTGAACACAAACTTTATGAAACAAAGGCGAGGCAAAAAATTGGGCAGCAAGCAGCCACCTGACAACCAATATCATTTTGTGAACAATTTTTTTTTTTAAAAGGCGAGGCAAACAATTGGGCAGCAAGCAGCCACCTGATAACCAAAATTCATTTTGTGAACACAATTTTTATGTTTAAAGGTGAGGCAAACCATTGGGCAGCAAGCAGCCACCTGACAACCAAAATTCATTTTGTGGACACAAACTCATTCAAAAATAATGGTGAGGCAAACAATTGGGCAGCAAGCAGCCACCGGACAAACAAAATTCATCTTGTGAACACAATTTTTTTTTTAAAAGGTGAGGCAAACAATTGGGCAGCAAACAGCCAACTGACAACCAAATTAATTTTGTGGACACAAATATTTTTTAAAAAGGCGAGGCAAACAATTGGGCAGCAAGCAGCCAGCTGACAACCAAATTAATTTTGTGAACCCAAACTTTTTTTTTAAAAGGCGAGGTAAACGATTGGGCAGAAAGCTGCTTCGCGACAACTAAATTATTTTGTGAACACAAACTTTAAAAAAAAGGCGAAGCAAACAATTGGGCTGCAAGCAGCAACCTAACAACCAAAATTCATTATGTGAACACAATTTTTTTTTAAAGGTGAGGCAAACAATTGGGCAGCAAGCAGCCACCTGACAACCAAAATGATTTTGTGAACACAAACTATGTGAAACAAAGGCAAGGCAAACTATTGGGCAGCAAGCAGCCACCTCACAACCAAAATTTTATTGTGAACATAAACTTTAAAAAAAAAGACAAGGCAAACAATTGGGCATCAAGCAGTCACCTGACAACCAAAATTCATTTTGTGAACCCAAACTTTTTGAAACAAAGGCAAGGCAAATAATTGGGCAGCAAGCAGCCACCAGACAAACAAAATTCATTTTGTGGACACAAATGCTTTTAAAAAAAGGCGATGCAAACAATTGGGCAGCAAGCAGCCACCTGACAACCAAAATTCATTATGTGAACATATTTTTTTTTAACGTGAGACAAACAATTGAACAGCAAGCAGCCACCTGACAACCAAATTCATTTTGTGAACACAAACATTTTTTATAAAAGGGCGAGGCAAACAATTTTGCAGCAAGCAGCCACCTGACAAACAAAATAATTTTTTGAACACAAACTTTAAAAAAAAAGGCGAGGCAACCAATTGGGCAGCAAGTAGCCACACAATCTTTTTTCTTAATGGTGAGACAAACAATTGGGCAGCAACGAGACACCGGACAACCATAATGCATTTTGTGAATACAATGTTTTGTTTTAAAGGTGGCAGACAATTGGGCAGCAAGCAGCCACCTGACAACCAAAATTCATTTCGTGAACACAAACTTTTTTTTTAAAGGCGAGGCAAACAAATGGGCAGCATGCAGCCACCTGACAACAAAAAATCATTTTGTGAACACAAACTTTTCTTGTTTATTGGTGAGGCAAACAATTGGGCAGCAAGCTGCCACCTGACAAAAAAAAATCATTTTGTGAACACAAACTTTTTATACAAAAGGCAAGGCAAACAATTGGGCAACAAGTAGCCACCTGATATCCAAAATTCATTTTGTGAACACAAATATTTTTTTACAAAAAGCGGTGGCAAACAATTGGGCAGCAAGCAGCGACCGGACAACCTAAATTAATTTTGTGGACACAAACTCTTTAAAAAAAAAGGCGACGCAAACAATTGGGCAGCAAGCAGCCACGTGACAAACTAAATTCATGTTGTGAACACAATTTTTTTTTTAAAAGGTGAGGCAAACACTTGGGCAGCAAGCAGCCACCTGACAACCAAAATACATTTTGTGAACACAATCTTTAAAAAAAAGGCAAGACACACAATTGGGCAGCAAGCAGCCACCTGACAACCAAAATTCATATTGTGAAAACATTTTTTTTTAAAAAGGTGAGGCAAACAATTGGGCAGCAAGCAGCCACTGGACAACCAAAATTCATTTTGTGAAAGCAAACTTTTTTTTTTACAAAAGCGGAGGCAAACAATTGGGCAGCAAGCAGCCTCTGGACAACCAAAATGCATTTTGTGGACACAAACTCTTAAAAAAAAAAGGCGAGGCAAACAATTGGGCAGCAAGCAGCCACCAGACAACCAAAATTCATTTTGTGAACACAAACTTTAAAAAAAAGGCGAGGCAAACAATTCGGCAGCATGCAGCCAGTTGACAACCAAAATTCATTTTGTGAACACAAACTTTAAAAAAGGTAAACAATTTGGCAACAGTCACATCAAGTGGACTCACCAAGGAGTAGACGTTATTCACAGCTCAGAGAGCCGTGACGCTCTGGCTTCCTGGGTATGGCAGAGACTGAGTGAGGCACGACACTTCCAGGTTTTATAGTCCCCCCCTCCTGCCTCCAGCGGGGGCAGCAGGGAGAACAGGGGTCTCAGAACTAGGTGGCCAAAAATGACGGCCTTACGTGGCAGTGATCTCTCTGAAATTGCTGCATAGTTGTCCAAAAGCAGTCAGCAAGCAGCCACCGGACAACCAAAATTCATTTTGAGAACACAAACTTTTTTTAAAAAGGAGAGGCAAACAATTGGGCAGCAAGCAGCCACCTGACAACCAAAATTCATTTTGTGAACACCATTTTTTTTTAATGTGAGACAAACATTTGGACAGCAAGCCCAACCTGACAACTAAATTCATTTTCTGAACACAAACTTTTTTAAAAAAAAAGGCAAGGCAAACAATTGAGCAGCAAGTAGCCACCTAACAATCAACATTCATTTTGTAAACACAATTTTTTTTAATAAGGTGAGGAAAATAATTGGACAGCATATAGCCACCAGACAACCAAAAGTCATTTTGTGAACACAAAAAAAAAGACGAGGCAAGCAATTGGGCAGCAAGCAGCCACCTGACTACCAAATTAATTTTGTGAACACAAATATTTTTTTAAAAAGGCGAGGCAATCAATTGTGCAGCAAGCAGCAACCACAAAACCATAATTCATTTTGTGAACACAAACATAAAAAAAAGTGAGGCAAACAATTGGGCAGCAAGTAGCCACGTGACAATCAAATTCATTTTGTGAACACAATTTTTTTTTAAAAAAAAGGTGAGGCAATCAATAGTGCCCCAAGCAGCTACCTGACAAACAAAATTCATTTTGTGAACACAAACTTTAAAAAAAAACGCGAGCCAAACAATTGGACAGCAAGCAGCCACCTGACAACCAAAATCCATTTTGTGAACACAAACTTTAAAAAAAAACGCGAGGCAAACAATTGGGCAACAAGCAGCCACCTGACAACCAAATTCATTTAATGAACACAAACATTTTTTTAAAAAGGCGAAGCAAACAATTAGGCAACCAGCAGCACCCTGACAAACAAAATTCATTTTGTGAACACAAATTTTTTCTAAAAAGGCGAGCAAACAATTGGGCAGCAAGCAACAACCTGTCAACCAAAATTCATTTTGTGAACACTATTTTTCCTTTTAAAAGGAGAGGCAAACAATTTGGCTGCAAGCAGCCACCTGACTACCAAATTCATTTTGTGAACACATTTTTTTTTAAATGTTGTGGCAAACAATTGGGCAGCAAGCAGCCAGCTGACAACCAAAATTCATTTTGTGAAAACAAACTTTTTTAAACAAAGGCGAGGCAAACAACTGGGCAGCAAGCAGCCACCTGACAACCAAAATTCATTTTGTGACACAAACTTTAAAAAAAAGGCGAGTCAAGCCATTAGGCATCAAGCAGCAACCTGACAAACAAAATTTATTTTGTGAACGCAACCCTATTAAAAAAAGGCGAGGCATGCAATTGGGCAGCTAGCAGCCACCTGACAACCAAAATTTATTTTGTGAACACATTTTTTCTTTACAAATACGCGAGGCAAACAATTGGGCAGCAAGCAGCCACCTGACAACTAAAATTCATTTTGTGAACACAATTTTTCTTTTAAAAAGGTGAGGCTAACAATTCGGCAGCAAGCAGCCACCTGACTACCAAATTCATTTTGTGAAACAAACTTAAAAAAAAAAGGCGAGGCAAACGATGGTGCAGCAAGCAGCCACCTGACAACCAAAATTCATTTTGTGGACACAAACATTTTTTTTTAAAGGCAAGACAAACAATTGGGCAGCAAGCACCCATCTGACAACCAAAATACATTTTGTGAACACAAACTCTTTAAAAAAAAAAAGGCGAGGCAAACAATTGGGCAACAAACTGCTACCTGACAACCAAAATTCATTTTGTGAACACAAACGTAAAAAAAGGAAAACAATTTGGCAGCAGCCACATCAAGTGGACTCACCACGGAGTATAACCGTATAACCACATAACCATATAACAATTACAGCACGGAAACAGGCCCTCTCGGCCCTTCCAGTCCATGCCGACCATTTGTTTTCCCCTAGTCCCATTTACCTACACTCAGACCATACCCCTCCATTTCCTTCCCGTCCATATACCTATCCACTTTACTTTTAAATGTTAAAATCGATCCTGCCTCCACCACTTCTGCTGGAAGCTCATTCCACACAGCCACCACCCTCTGGGTAAAGAAGTTCCCCCTCATGTTACCCCTAAACGTCTGTCCCTTAATTATCATGTCATGCCCCCTTGTTTGAATCTTCCCTACCCTCAATGGGAAAAGCTTATCCACGTCAACTCTGTCTATCCCTTTCATCATTTTAAAGACCTCAATTAAGTCCCCCCTTAACCTTCTGCGCTCCAAAGAATAAAGACTTGTTCAACCTTTCTCTGTAACATAGTTGCTGCAACCCAGGCAACATTCTAGTAAATCTCCTCTGTACTCTCTCTATTTTGTGGACATCCTTCCTACAATTAGGTAACCAAAATTGTACACCATACTCCAGAATTGGTCTTACCAATGCCTTGTACAATTTTAACATTACTTCCCTACTCCTATATTCAATGCTCTGGTTTATAAAGGCCAGCACACCAAAGGCTATCTTTACCACCCTATCTACATGCGATTCCACCTTCTGGGAACTATGCACAATTATTTCCTAGATCCCTCTGTTCCACAGATTTCCTCAATTCCCTACCATTTACCATGTACGTCCTATTTTGATTTGTCCTGCCAAGATGTAACACTTCACACTTATCAGCATTAAACTCCATCTGCCATCTTTCAGCCCACTTTTCCAAATGGCCCAAATCTCTCTGTAGACTTTGAAAATCTACTTCATTATCCACAAACACCACCTATCTTAGTATCATCTGCATACTTGCTTTATCCAATTTTCCACCCCATCAATCCAGATCATTGATGTACAAGACAAACAACAGTGGACCCAACAAAGATCCCTGAGGCACGCCACTGGTCACCGGCTTCCAATCTGACAAACAGCCATCCACCATTACTCTCAAGACATCTCCCATTCAGCCACTGTTGAATCCATTCTTGCTAACTCAGCACTGCCATTAATACCCAAAGATTGAACCTTCTTAACCAACCTGCCATAGGGAACCTTGTTCAAAGGCCTTACTGAAATCCATATAGACAACATCCACTGCTTTACCCTCATCAATTTCCCTAGTAACCGCTTCAAAAAATTCAAGAAGGTTTGTCAAACATGACCTTCCAGCACAAATCCATGTTGACTGTTCCTGATCAGACCCTGTTTATCCAGATGCTTATATATATTATCTTTAAGTATCCTTTCCATTAATTTGCCCACCACTGACCGTCAAACTAATAGGTCTATAATTGCTAGGTTTATCTTTGAACCCTTTTTAAAAACAATGGAACAACATGCACGGTACGCCAATCCTCCGGCACTATTCCCGTTTCTAATGACATTTGAAATATTTCTGTCATAGCTCCTGCTATTTCTACACTAACTTCCCTCAATGTCCTCGGGAATATCCTGTCAGAACCTGGAGACTTATCCACTTTTATATTTTTCAATAGTGTCAGTGCTTCCTCTTCTTTTAACCTCATAGTTTCCATAGCTACTCTACTTTTTTCCCTTACTTCACAGAGTTCAATATCCTTCTCCTTGGTGAATACCGAAGAAAAGAATTTGTTCAATATCTCCCCCATCTCTTTTGGCTCTGCAGATAGGTGTCCATTCTGGCTCTCTAATGGTCCAATTTTATCCCTCATTATCCTTTTGCTATTAATATAGTTGTAGAAACCCTTTGGATTTACTTTCACCTTTCTTGCTAAAGCAACCTCATATCTTCTTTTAGCCTTCCTAATTTCTTTCTTAATATTCTTTTTACATTATCTATACGCCTCTAGCACCTCATTTACTCCATGCCTCCTATAATTATTGTTGATATCTCTCTTTTTTCGAAACAAGTGTCCAATTTCCCTTGAAAACCATGGCTCTTTCCAATTTTTACTATTTCCTTTCAACCTGACAGGGACATAAAGACTCTGTACTCTTACAATTTCCCCTGTAAATGTCCTCCATTTCTCTTCTACATCCTTCCCATAAAACAAAGTGTCCCAATTCACTCCTTTTAAATCCTGACGCATTCCCTCAAAGTTAGCCTTTCTCCAATCAAAAATCTCCACCCTAGGTCCAGTTCTGACTCTCTCCATAATTATATTGAAACTAATGGTATTGTGATCACTGGTCCCGAAGTGCTCACCAATGCTTCGTAGATGTCCGTTCAGTGTTATTTGCAGCTCAGCGAGCCGTGACCCTCTTGCTTCCTGGGTCTGGCAGAGACTGAGAGAGGCATGACACTTCCAGGTTTTATAGTCCCTCCCCCTCCTCCCTGCCACCGGGGGCAGCAGAGAGAACAGAGAGAATGGGGAATTTTATTAAAATATTAATACCTTTCTTAATTTTCATCGATAGGAAAAATCTTATGGTCCAGTAAGGCGGAGGGGGTCTCTGAACGAGGTGGTCAAAAACGACGGCCATAGATCGCGGCGTTCTCTCAGAAATCGCAGCACAGTGGGCCAAAAGCGGTCAAGATCAAACTTTTAGTTATAGTAATTCCATGCAGATCAACAGGTATTGTACATTAATCTGTGTGGTATATTGGGAGAATGATCTGTGAATCTTTTTTTTCGAGCTGATAAACCAGCATATGTAGAATATCTCGCAGGAGCTTTAAAAATAATTTAAGAAATAGAAATAATGGAAAGACACCATTGGTCAGTTAGTTTTTGTGGAGGAAGAAACAGATAACATTACAAACCCAAATCCCCCCCCCCCCATCGTCAGAATTGAAATTAAAATGTTATTTTTCTCCCTGTGAACAAACTTATTTTCTCTCTTTCCCAGTTCTGTGCAAGTCTACTTGGTCATCCAAGTCGACATTTTTGAGAAACAACATAGGACCCAGTGCCTGTGACACACCACTGGTCATAGGCCTCTGATTTGAACATAACTATCCTCCTCTGCCTTCTGCCACCAAGGCCACTAATATTTGTACCCAATTTGCTAACTCATCTTGGATTCAATATGTTCTAATCTTCTGGACCAACCTACCATGCTGGACCTCATTAAAGGTGTTGCTAAAGTCCATGTAGACAATGTCAACTGTCCTGCCCTCGTCAATTCTCTTGGTTATCTTTATGAAAAGCTCAATCAAGTTCATGAAACACGATTTCCAATGAACAAAGTCATGCTGATTATCCCTAATTAATCCTTGCCTTTCCAAATATAAATAAACGCTGTCATTTAGAAACCCCACCAATAACTTTGACACCCCTGATATAAGGCTCTGGCTTGTAACTGCTTCGTTTATTCCTGATGCCCTTCTTAAATAAAGCCATGCTCCAGTCTTCTGGTACCTCACCTGTGGTGAATTAATGTGCACAAATCTCTGCCAAGGCCCCAAGCATCTCCTTTCCCATTTCCTATAACACACTTGAGATTTATCGTAGAATTTAGCATAGTACAAGTCATTATGTCTGTTCCAAACATAATGCCAGCTTTTACCTGCCAGCACTTATCGATCTTTATCCTTCAACACCCTCAAAGCCTCCTCCTTTGTAATGTTGTTATGCTCCAGGATATTATTATTCCCGCCCCTCAACTCAAATATCTCAGTTCTTCCATGCCCTTCTCCATGTCAATGCACATGAGAAGTATGTATTTAATGCATAATTCTTTCCTGTGGTTCTACACAAGGATCAATCTCCACACTGATCTTCAAGGTGACCTACTGTCTACCTAGCTTCCTTCTGCTCATCATATTTTTTGTTTAGTTTAGACATATAGTGTGGAAAAAGCACCTACGGCCCACTGAGTCGGCACCAGCCAGTCATCCCTGCTCATCAACACTACCCTGCACACCCTAGGGACAATTTTACATTTATAAATTTATACAAAGCCAATTAACCTACAAACATGTATGTCTTTGGAGTGTGGGAGGAAACCAAAGATCTCGGAGAAAACCCATGCGGTCATGGGGAGAACGTACAAACTCCACACAGAAAGCATCCGTATTCAGGATCGAATGTGGATCTCTGGCGCTGTAAGGCAGCAACTCCTCGGCTGCGCCACCGTGCCGTCCGTGTAGCCATGGGCTTTTGCATGGTCTCAGCTATGGTCTCCAGCTATGCCTGTCTTTTTGTTGGTGACATCAAACAGTCCTTGTTTGAGATGTGCACTGGCCCTATCACCCAACTCTTTCTCTGCTACATTGCTGACAGCTTCGGGACTACCTCCTGCACCCGTGCAGATCTCACAGATTTCATTAACTTCACCACTAACTTCCACCCTGCCCTCAATTTCACCTGGACTATCTCTGACACCTCTCGCCCCTTTCGTGAACTCTCTGTTTCAGAAAATACAGAGGATAGCTGTCTACTATAAAAGCTAGCCATTCCCACAGTTATCTGGAGTACACCTCCTCCCACCTGCCTCTTGCAATGATACTATTCTCTACTCTGAATTCATCATCCACAACATCATTCAAGATGTATTCTTCTCTAGTAAATGTGGTTTTCCCCCTTCTGCCATCGATGGAATCCCTCAACCATGACTCCCCTGTGTGCCCTGGCTCACCCTCCCCCAGATGGAACAAGATTGAGTTCCCATGGTCCTCACCTTTCATCCTACCAGCCTCCGCATCCAACATATCATACTCCAACATTCCTGTCACTCCCATGTGATCCCAACTGCAGTCACATCTTCCCATCTCCACCCCTTTCCACCTCTGCAACTCTTTGGTGTATTCATCTCTTCCCATCCAAACCACCCTCTTCACAGGTACTTTCCCCTGCCACCATAGGAGATGCAATACCTGTCCCTATACTTCCTTTCTCACCTCTATTCAAAGACCCCAGCACTCTTTCCAGGAGCAACAGACGTTCACCTGCACCTCCTCTAACTTCATCTGCTGCATCTGGTGTTCCCGATGTAGCTTCCTGTCCATTGGTGAGACCAAGTGTAGACTCGGCCAATGTTTTGCTGAACACTTGGGCTGGCTCTATCAAGGTTTACTGTATTTTTCGGATGCTAACAATTTGCACTCCCCTTCCTATTCTCACGATGACCTTTCAGCCCTGGGCCTCCTCCATTGCCAGAGTGAAGTCACACTCAAACTGGAGGAACAATACCTCATATTCAGCTTCAATAGCTTACAAACCAGCAGTATGAACGTTGAATGCTCCAATTTTAGGAAACCACCCCTTTCTCCCCCATATCCCTCCCTCTCCAACCCCTTCTCTCCCCTATGCCTCACCTGGACCCCAACCTATTTCTCCCCGCCACCACCCACCTTCCACTACTATTTTCCCCCTGGCTTCACGATCCGCAACTCTCCAAGCCTGTCTCACACCTAATGTTCTTATCTCGTCATTGTTCCAACCATCTGCCTGTCCCTTCACTTATGTCGACCTATTACCTGACACACTTTTTCCCACCTCTTCTCTTTTTCAGCTTTCTTCTCCCCCCTCGCAATCAATCTGAAGAAGGGTCTCGACCTGAAAAGTCACCTATCCATGTTCTCCAGAGATGCTGCCTGACCCGACATTCAGCATTTTTGTGAATTAACCAGCAGTTATTTGCTTCTAAGATTTAGTGTCAATATGTGCAGTCTGTCAAGTGCGCTGAACAAGATCACCAAATGTTCTACATTGTATTTTTTTGTTAGAAAAGCAGCAACATCCTTATTGATTTGTTCTTCTAAATTAAATACATTTAGGCATGTCAGATCAGAGTGTATATTTGTGAAGCTGGTTGATTATTGGAACACATGGCCTACCAGAAGAATGTATCAGGCAATGGCAATCAAGTCACATTAAACAGTATCTGTTTAAATGCTTCATGAGATGAAATGGTGCTGTTCATTCCTTCCCTCATTCTAATTGGGAGGGAGGGCCTGAGCACATTTTATAAGGAGGCCTTGAAGGGAGATGAATTTCATGGTTGTTAGTGCTAAGTATAAATCATTGTTTAGTAAACCTTTTGTTCAGGTATGGTGTAATGCTGCATTCCAGCACAAGATTCACCTCAGCAGAACTATTGGGACATCATACACTTTAAACGTACTTGTGTTTTCCACAGCCCATCATGGATGGTGCAGTGGAGAGAGCAATTGAAATGAAACCAAGATCATGATCCCATCATCACAACTCATATGATCATAAGTTCATGTGATAGGAGCAGAATTAGGCCCTTCTGCCCATCAAGTCTACTCCGACATCCAATCATGGCTGATCTATCTCTCCCTCTTAATCCCATTCTCCTGCCATCTCCCCATAACATCTGACAGCTGTACTAATCAAGAATCCACCTATCTCTGCTAAAAAAATATCCATTGACAGCCTCCACAGTCTTCTGTGGTAAGGATTTCTAATGAACTATTTAGAAAAAGGCCAGGAGGAATAATACAAACATCGCATAGTGAGATAGTTGTGACCAATGATCGTATGTGACAAGTCAAAGCCTTCAACACGATAGTCCCCCCCACCAGACTGGCCCGCGAAGCTACTGGGAATTAGGGCTCAGCACCCCCCTGTGTGCCTGGGCCCTGGGCTTTCTCACCGCCAGGCCCCAGGTAGTCAAGATGGGAGGGAATACACCGAAGTCCCTCACCTGAGACAGGATCCCCCCAGGGTTGCGTCCTCAGCCCGTAAAACTGTACTCCCTGTACACACACGACTGTGTTGCTAGGTTTCAGCTCCAACTCGATACTCAAGTTTGCCGGGATGTCACTTGGTGATGGCCAGCTGATCTCAGACAACGATGAGAAGGCCTAACGGGAGGAGGTGGCTGATCTGGCCACTCTGGTGTCAGGACAACAGCGCCCTCCTCTTGAACATCAAAAAAAATAAGGAGCTGATTGTGGGACTTTAGGAGGGCACAATCATCAGAGACTACACAACATTGAGGATAAATGGGGATACTGTGGATAGGGTGAGCTGTTTTAAATACCTGGTAGTCCATATTTCTGAGGATATGACATGGACATCACCTCTGCAGCACTCGTGAGTAAGGCAAGGCAGCGCCTTTACCACCGCAGGCAATTGAGGAAATTCAGAGTGTCTCCGAGGATCCTCCAGTGCTTCTACTCAGCGGCTGTGGAAAGCATCTTGTCCGGAAATATTACAATCTGGTTTAGGAATTGCTCTGCCGAGGACAGGAATGCTCGGCAGAGAGTAGTGCGTTTGGCCGAATGTACTATTGGAACTTCACTCGCCCACAATATTTAATATGTAAAAGAACATGTGATTCTGTTCCATTCTGCTTGTAGGTTGTTTGGTTGTTTGGTTGTTTGTTTGGTTGGTTTTTTGCACAAAGTCCACGAGCATTGCCACTTTTAATTTCACTGCATATCTCATATGTGAATGTGACGAATAAACTTGACTTATGACTGAATTGATATAGGTGTAAGAGGTAAGACTGCAGTAGGAAAATTTAAGAAAACGTTACAAGGTTGAGTTGCTGCCTTACAGCACTAGTGACCTTGGGTTGGACCCTGACAACGGGTGCTGTCTGCAACGGATTTGTACGTTCTCCTATACACTCAATTTGAGTTGGGTTTTATTCTCTGAGGATCTTTGAATTCCTCCGACACTCCAAAAACGTACCCTAATTTGAAGGTTAATTGGCTTGGTAATTAATTGTAAAATGTAAAAATAATCCTAGTGCATGTAGGATAGTGTCCAATGTGCAGGCGATTGCTGGACTGTGCGGACCGTGGTGGGCCGAAGGGCAAGTTTCCCCGTGCTGTATCTCTGAATATAATTACAGGGAGTCTTCGTGCCAAAGTATAATGGACAAATAAACAATGCTGAGTACTTTCTAGAACTGTTGGCAGAGGAGACAAGTCAGTGGTGAGTTGAATGAGAATGTCACACTTTCATCGATCACAAGAGATAAATGCATGGCATAGATCCAAATACAATAAGAAGGACCAAGCTCTAACCAAACCAGTAATGGTTCAACTGATTGAATTTGAATTGTAAATCCGTGTATGAAACGCAATGTGGTTATAGTTATATGTAAATGCACCATGTTGCATGTAATGTAATCAGTCATTCCCACCATGTGTTGAAACTATAACATGGCTATTATTGTAAGTCTGCAATAAAAGTACACAAGGGAAATAAGGAGGGAAAAAAGCGGCAACTAAGCCATAGTAGAATCCATTCAAGAATATGTGTCACGGAGGCGCAGCAGTAGAGTCGCTGTCTTACAGCGCCAGAGACCCGGGTTCGATCCCGACTACGGGTGTTGTCGGTACAGAGTTTGTACGTTCTCCCCGTGACCACGTCGGTTTTCGCCGAGACCTTCGGTTCCCTCCCACACTTCAAAGATGTGCAAGTTTGTAGATTAATTGGTTTGGTATAAATGTAAATTGTCCTTAGTCTGTGTAGGATAGTGTTAATGTGCAGGGGTCACTGGTCAGTGCAGACACGGTGGGCTGAAGGGCCAATTTCCACGCTGTATCTCCAAACTTACACCTTTAACTTGGAGAAAGGAGGTGAGAGGAGTCAAAGGAGAAATTATTGATGGTGATTACATTTCTCACAAGTGGAGGAAATTGTTCGTCATGAGGTCATGTGATAGGAGCAGAATTAGGACATTCGGCCAGTCAAGTCTTCCCCACCATTCAATCATGGTAGATCTGTCTCTCCCTCCTAACCCCATTCTCCCTGCCTTCTCCCCATAAACTTTGAAGACCCAATCCAAGTCTCGATCTATCTATCTAACTCGCCTTAAAAATATCCATGCTTGGCCCCTTCTTTGCAATGAATTCTATGTCTATTCACCACCCTCTGATAAAAAGAAGAATATTCCAATTTATGAGATACATATGTTACGGAATAGAAAGCAAGGTTAGGGCTACATAGTCCATAAAAGAACCACTTGACTAAGCAAGAAACATCTCTTCAAACAAAATTCCAATGTAATTTAAAAACAGTCATATGGGTTTTTAAATTATACAGGCCGCAGCCGTTGTTAATTGATTATTCTCCGACTGAAGGAACATGTTGTATGATTATGGTGGAAGACATTTGTTTTGGAAAACCGACAAACTATGATAGCCTTCCTCCAGCAGTACATCCATTCCCATACACGTAATATTTGTTCAATATTGTGACACGAACGGCCAAATATCTGTGCCCATTAGCCATTCTGGTATAGATTTGTCATAATGTCATAAGTGAAAGGAGCAGAAATAGGCCCTTTGGCCCATCAAGTCTAACTCCACCATTCAATCATGGCTGGGTATCTAACCTATCTCCTCCTAATCACATACTCCAGCGTTATTTCTCCCCATTAACCCATGACACCCATACTAATCACAAATCTAACTATGATTATAAAAATGTCCAATGACCTGGACTCCACATCGGCCCTCTGTGGCAAAGAAATCCACAAATTCATCACCCTCTTTTGAAGTACCATCGACCCCATAAAAGTATTGTCATGCCTCACCGAAAGGAATACAACTGAAGGTAAGTATTTCATGATACTCCCCCCACCTGAACAATTCACGGGGAGAACATGCAAACTATGCACACATAGATCAACCCAAGGACAGGATCAAATTTGGTTCTGGTGCTGTTAGGCAGCCCCTTCACCAGTTGTGACACTGCACCACAAACTCAGCCGGGTGAGGAGCCCCCCCCCCCCTGTGAACTCAATTGAAATAGCATGCTGGAATATGATGGAAACTTCAAAACAAAACATCAACTAAACCAGATTCAGTCCATCCCCTATTATACAAACATCTGCAAACACAACATGAGAATACTTGACCATAGAGTCATAGTCATAGAGCCAAACAGCCCATTGGCCCAACATATTGCCCACACAGGCCAAAATGTCCCCAGCTACACTAGTCCCCACCTCCCGCATTCCAACCACCCCCCCCTCCAAACCTGTCCAATCCAATAAATAATATTATATTGTGATGCAGTCCAAAAATCATCAGGTCAGGCATCATCTGTGAAGGTAGAGAAGAAAATGCGTTTATGCCTTAAAATCCCAGCTCTCCCTCTTCCTCCCAGATGCTGTCCGACTGCTGAGTTCTCCAGCCGTTTGTTTTCCGACTCCATTTTCTTCATCTGCCAGTCCACTCAAACTCCTTATATTTTGAAAGGTTTAATTTCAGTTTGAATCCCAGATATGACAACACAGGCAGTCGCAAATGTAATTCAACTTCCATTTTTCTTCCCCAATTGACTTTCAGGGCACTGTATCATCTAAATTACTAAAAAGTCAGATCTTCAGCAGCGCTTTAAGCCCACTGCGCAGTGATTTCCGTAGAGAATGCCCACCAGGCTAACGGGCGTAATTTTCCGCCCTCCCCTCGCTCAAGGTGGACCAGATGATTTTCCCCATCGATGAAAAATGAGAGATATATTAATGTTTAAAAAAATTCCCTAATTGTTTGCCCCTTCAGGTGCAGGGGAAGGGAGGGACTATAAAACCCTGAAATTTCGTTCACCCACAGTCTCTTCTGCTGACGCATGATGCGAGAGGGTCCAGTCACTCTGAGCCAAGATAATACTGATCGGATAATCTACATCACGGTTAGATCCCCTAGATGTGTTGCAGGGCTCCAAATTGGTTTACATTGTTTTAAAGTTAGTGTTCACAAAATTAACTTGGATTTCAGATGCAGCATGCTGCCCAATTCTTTGCCTTGCCTATTAAAAAAATGTTTGTGATCAGAAATAAATTATCATTTACAGTTGGCTGCATTCTTCACCATAGTAAGCCTCGCCTTTTTTATTAAAAATTTTCTGTTCACAAAAAGAGTTTTGGTTGTCATGTGGTTGTCTTGGTGCCCAATAGTTTGCCCGCCTTTATTAAAAAAGTGGTTGTGTACCCAAAAAGAATTTTTGCATATGGCCCATGCTGGCCGTCTGCTGCCCAATTGATTGCCTCGACTTTGTTTCACAAAGGATTGTGATCACACAATGAATTTAGGTTGCGATGGTGGCTGCTTGCTTCCCAACGATTGCCTCACTTTATTAACGACAAGATTTGTGATTACAAAGTGAATTTTGGTTGTGAGGAGGCTGCTTGCTCCCAATTGTTTGCCCTCAAAATTAAAAAAAAAAGTTTTTGTGTTCACAAAATGTATTTTGTTATCAGGTGGCTATTGCTGCCCAAAATTTTGTCTCGCTTTGTTATTAAGATAAAGTCAACAAAATGATTATGGTTGTCGGAGGATGGCTGATTGCTGCCTAATTGTTTTGCCTCATGTTTTTTTTTAATTTGGAGTTCACACAATGAATTTGTTGTCAGGAGGCTGCTTTGCTGCCAATTTTTTCCCTCGCGTTATTTTTAAAGTTTGTGTTCACACAGATGAATTAGGTTTTACAGGTGTAGCTTTCAGCCAAATTTAATAGCCTCACTTAAAAAAACAGTTTTCACCAAATTTTGCCCTCGACATTTATTTAGTTGTGTTCGCAAAATGTATTTAGGTTGAGAGGTAGGCAGATTGCTGCCCAATTGTTTGCCTCGCTGTTTTTTTTTTTTTAAGTTTGTGTTCACAAAATCAATTTTGGTTGTCAGGTGGCTGCTTCCTGCCTAATTGTTTGCCTCGCCATTCTAAAAAAGAGTATTGTTCACAAAATGAATTTATGTCAGGATGGCGCTTGCTGCCTAATTAATAATTTGCCTCACCTTTTTTATGAAAGTTTGTGCTCACAAAACGAATTTTGCTTGTCAGGTGGCTACTTGCTGTCCCATTGTTTCCCTCGCATTTTAAAAAAAACAAAAAGTTTGTGTTCACAAAATGTAATTGGTTTATCAGGTGGCTATTGCTGCACCAATTGTTTGGCCTCGCCTTTTTTTTAAAGTTTTTGTTTCACAAAATGAATTTTGGTTGTCAGGTGGCTGCTTGCTTCCTAATTGTTTGCCTGGTGGCTGCATGCTGCCCAATTGGTTGCATCGCATTTTTTAAAAATTGATTTGTGTTCACAAATAAATTTGGTTGTCAGATGCTGATTGCTGCCTAATTGTTTGCCTCATGTTTTTTTTTTAAAGTTTGTGTTCACAAACTGAATTTGGTTGTCAGGTGGCTGCTTGCTGCCCATTGTTTGCCTCGCCTTTTTTTAAATTTGTGTTCACAAATTGAATTTTGGTTGTCAGGCGGCTACTTGCTGCCCAATTATTTGCCTCGCCTATTAAAAATATTTTGTGTTCACAAAAAGAATTTTTTGTCCAGGTGGCTGCTGGCGGTGTCAATTGTTGTGCCCTCGCCTCTTTGGAAAAAAATTTGTGTTCACAAATTGAATTTTGGTTGTCAGGTGGCTGCTTGCTGCCCAAATGGTTGCCTGGTGGCTGCAAGCAGCCACCTGACAACCAAAATTTTGTTCACAAACTGAATTTGGTTGTCAGGTGGCTGCTTGCTGCCCAATTGTTTGCCTCGCCTTTTTTTAAAGTTTGTGTTCACAAATTGAATTTTGGTTGTCAGGCGGCTACTTGCTGCCCAATTATTTGCCTCGCCTTTTAAAAATATTTTGTGTTCACAAAATGAATTTTTTTGTCAGGTGGCTGCTGGCTGTGCAATAGTTTGGCCTCGCCTCTTTTGAAAAAAAGTTTGTGTTCACAAATTGAATTTTGTTTGTCAGGTGGCTGCCTTCTGCCCAAGTGTTTGCCTGGTGCCTATGCATGTCTGCCCAATTGTTAGCCTCGCTCGCCTTTTTATAAATTTTGTGTATTCACAAAATGAATTTTTGGTTTGTCAGGTGTCTGCTAGCTGCACAATAGTTTCCCTTCCCTTTTTTTTTAAAGTTTGTGTTCACATAATGAATTTTGGTTGTCTGGTGGCCTGCTTGCTGCCCAATTGTTTTGCCTCAACTTTAAAAAAAAGTTAGTGTTCCACAAAATGTATTTTGTTATCAGGTGGTCTTGATTTCTTCCCAAGATGTATTGTCACGCCTTTTTTTTTAAGTTAAAGTTCCCAAAAAAAATTTGTTGTCAGTTGGCTGATTGCGCCTAATCTTTATGCCTCATTATTTTTTTTAAAGTTTAATGTTCACAAAAATGAATTTTTATGGTTTGTCAGGTGGCTGCTTCTGTCAATTGTTTCCCCCGCCTTTTTTTTATAGACGTTGTGTTCACAAAATTGAATTTTGGTTGTCAGGTGGCTGCTTGCTGCAAAATTAAATTGCCTTGCTTTTATTTTAAAGTTTGAGTTCACAAATTGAATTTTGGTTGTCAAGCGGCTACTGCTGCCCAATTTTTAAAAAAGGTTTGTGTTCAAACAAAATGATTTTGGTTGTCAAGTGGCGCTTAGATGCCAATATTTTGCCCCGACATTTTTTTAAGTTTTGTGTTCACAAAATGAAGTTTTGGATGTCAGGAGGTTTGCTTGCTGTCCAAATATATTGTGCCTCACGATTTTAAAAAAAAAAAGTTCAATCAAAATGAATTTTGTTGTCAAGTTGGCTGATTTACTGCCCAATTGTTTGCCTCGCTTTGTTTAAAAGTTTATATTCTCAAAATGAATTATTGTCTGTCAGTGGCAGCCTTGCTGTGCATTTGTTTTGCCTCGCCTCTTTGAAAAAAATGTTTGAGTTTTCAACACATTGAATTTGGTTGTCACGGCTACTTGCTGCCTAATTATTGCCTCGCCTTTTAAAAATATTTTTCTGTTCATACAATGATTTTTTTTTGACAGGTGGCTGCTTGCTGTGCATTTTTTGTCCGCCCTCTTTGAAAAAAAAGTTGTTTTTCACCAAATTTATGGCCGGTGGCGTGCTATGCAGCCTAATTGTTTTGCCTCACCTTTTTTTAAAAAGTTTGTGTTCACAAAATGAATTGTGGTTGTCTGGGGCTTGCATGCTGCCCAATAGGTTGCCTGGGCTGCAGCTGCCCAATAGGTTTCCTGCCCCTTTTAAAAATATGAGTTAACGAGTTCACAAAATAATTTTGGTTGTCGGGTGGCTGATTTGCTCTAAATTGTTTGCCCTCATTAATGTATTATTAAAAGTTTGTGTACAAAAATTGGATTTGGTATGTCAGGTGGCTTGCAAGCTGCAAAATTGTTTGCCTCGCCTTTTTTTTTAAACTTTGCGTTCACTAAAAATTAATTTTGGTGTCAGGTGGCCTGCTTTCCTGTCAAATTACTTTGCCAGGCCATTTTTTTAAATTTGTGTTTCACAAATAGAATTTGTTATTTGTCATGCGGCTACTTGCCGCTCAATTATTTCCTCGCCTTTTAAAAATATTTAGTGTTTCACAAATTGACTTTGTGTTGACTGGTGGCTGCTAGATGCCCAATTGTTTTGCCTCTCCTTTTTTTTTTTAAAGTTTTGTAGCTTCACAAAATGAATTTTTGGGTTGTCAGGGTGGCTGCTTTCTGCCTAATAATTTTGCCTCACGTTTTAAAAAAAAATGTTCACCAAATGAATTTTGGTTGTCAGGTGGCTGTATGCTCTGAAATAAATTGCCTCACCGTTATTTTATTTAAAGATTTGAGTTCACAACAAAATTAATTTTGTTTTCAGTCTATACATCTGGGGGGGGGGGCTCCCAATTCCGCCGGGGGGGGGGGGGGGGCATAC